>NC_051169.1:63763032-64363032 GCF_013339725.1 Rhipicephalus microplus
CTGAGGAGTATTAAACTCGCCGAAAGTTGCATAGCAGGGCAGTGCGCGTAGAAAAGGATGAAAAGAAAGAGGGTTCTTCAAAGAAACCTGATCAACGGAAACCCGCTCCGCACCGTAATTTTAAGAAGGACTCGTCTCTTACGAAGGACAATGTAGGGGAAGGGCAAACGGAAGCGGAGACATCGAGTGAGGTTCCTAAACAACGCACTGATACCACACCGGCTTCTGAATCACGGAAGCCGCTAATCTGCTACAACTGCAAAAAGGAAGGGCAAATCGCAATAAACTGTAAGCAAAAGTTTGCTTTTGCAACAATCCGAGAATCGGAAAAGAACATGCGGTCGCTGGAGCCATATATCCAAGAAATTAGTGTGAATGGGAAAACGTGTCGAGCACTTCGTGTCTCAGCGGCAACCATGGACGTTGTCCATCCTTCATAGGTGTCTCAGGCAAGTCGCCGAGAAGCAGAGTGCTTGCTTACCAATCGCTACGGTTGTCATTGAAGGCCCGTTCGGTAAGCTTCGCACCGAAGCGGCTGTGTCTGCCGCGCTTCCCGATCGTTTTCCTTATCTTTGCTCTAACAACTCAGACCAGCTTCTCAAAGAGCAGGGTAAATCGTTCTTCCCCAACTTAGCGTACATTGCCCTCACGCGATCGCAAGCGCGGAAGCTTTCGCGGGAGCTTGATCTTGTTCTATGTAGTGAAACAAGTTCAAAAGCAGCAGATCTGTGTGACCT
Source organism: Rhipicephalus microplus (assembly GCF_013339725.1). NCBI lineage: Eukaryota > Metazoa > Arthropoda > Arachnida > Ixodida > Ixodidae > Rhipicephalus > Rhipicephalus microplus. The sequence goes on from NC_051169.1 coordinate 63,763,770, forward strand.
TGGCGGCTATTCGACGGAACCTCAGACACAAGATTCTCTGTGTGAGTCATTAGAGCCGTCACTCGAGCGGCCCGTTGCCGAAGCGACCGGCGCGGTTTCCGTAGCAGGGGGAGACGACATGGCACCATTGAGTCAGAGCGAGAGGGGTGCAACGCTCTCGCCTGTAGCGGAATGTTGAGTGAGCTGTCGAGGGTTGATCGAGAAACGCTCATTCGAGAGCAGCGTGAGGACCTCTTGATAAAAGCGCTAATGGAAAGCGTAAACTTGGGAAAAAAGAAAAAGGACGTTTCTTTTTTTAAGAAAGCAGGGCTCCTGTATCGGAGCTATACAAATGCGCAAGGTCGCGAGTATGAGCAGCTCTTGGTGCTACAAAAGTATCGTCGCCAACTATTGAAACTGGCGCATGAAAACGCGTGGGCAGGGCATCTCGGGATGAAAAAGACCAAGGCTAGAGATTTCCTTGAGTTTTATTGGCCGAAATGCTGAAAGGATGTCGAAGACTTTGTACGCTCATGCGACGCTTGTCAGAGAGCGTGAAATTCGCGGACAAGTGCAAGGCACCCATGAAGCTTTCTGATACCAATTATGAAATGAAATTAGGAAGGCGGCCCAACAAAATTTACCACAGTAACTTGATGAAACCATACGTGCAACGTCAAGCGGTCGTAAATCTGCTGTTAAATGCTTCAGAGGAAGAGGGAGCAGAAATTTTGAGTTCTAGTGATGTAATCGAAAGGGGATTGGAGGTAATCTTGGAGCAGTTGAACCTAAAGCCTAGGTTAAGTGAAGTCCAGAAGGAGGACCTTAGAAGGATTCTTTCCGAGTTTGAAGACGTGTTTTCGGACCGCCCCGGAAACACGACGGTGATCGAACACGATATCGAGCTAACTTGTGAGGAGTCAATCCGTAGCAAGCCGTATCGTTGTTCCCCTGTGCAACGTCGCAAGTATGAGCCACTCTTGGTACCGCATAGGTATCGTTGCCTAAAAGTGGCCGGTTACTGAGATGGAGCATGATGCACCAACAGCACAACTTCGACGTTCGCTACAAAAAAAAAAGGAAAGCTAAACGCCAAAGCAGGCGCATTGAGCCGTGCGTTCAGTTAGTACCTTCTCCTCCTTTCGGTTTCCCTCTGATGATTTGGGACAAAATTTTGACCTCATCACGACCTTACCTGAAGCGCTCTCGTCCAGAGTGAGCTCAAGGAGCCAACTTTATGTTCTATTCTAGTTCGTCAAGTTATTTTGCGTGTAAAAATTTGAGTTGTCATTTTAAGAGTCTTGTGTCCCACATGTGCCTCTTGATGTAGAGGGAACGAAACTCCTATAGACACCTAGCTAGGTATATGTTGTACTATACTTTGTCTGGTGTTCTGTCGGGTGACCGAGGGCACTTGCTTGTGTCGTGTATTGTCTGTTGTCGAACCGTTCATGACAAGTTGCAGAACCATCCACAAGTGCTGAAACCAAAGATCGTCAGAAGAGATGAGCGAAGCTGGTCGACAAGTTGCGACAAGCCAGTGGAGCTGGGATTCGTCCTCAGGAATGGGATGTGTTTCCGGAACGGGGTCTGGAGCTGCATTCTCCCCATGGCCCTGGAGACGAACCTGGAGGGACCTGGCGATCGAGCGCGCCTGACATCCGAGCCACGTGGAAGCAGCTCGTCTTTCCGGCGCATTGTGTGGCGGCGGGGGTGCTGTTATGCCTGCGAGTCCACAGCGAACGTCCATGCCTCTGAAAAAGGCAATCTGTGTCAAGGCCAGCACGCGAGCCCGCCTGATGCGATGAACAACTCTACGGCGTCATCACGCGACGGCGCCTTTCTGCCGCGCACATGCAGTGAGTCACTTCAGCCAGCGAGTCGGCGCCTTCCGGTCTAGCGAGTCTCACGCAATGCTTGGCGACGTAACTAGTCCTTGAGTGCAGCCACGTGCAGCGCAGCGGCTCCGCATTCGATGAGAAAGAATGACGTGGCCCAGCGGCGACCGCATTGGAGGAGTCTGACCTCACGACCAGCGGCTCTTCTGGTTGGACATTTGGTTACTCAAAGAATCCACCCGAAGCATATAGAAGAAGCCCTGCGGCGCGTCGCGAGCAGTTGAGCTATGTGTTAGTAGACCTATGTGTTAGAGAGGAGAGCTCGGCTCTTCGGGTCTCTAAGCTGTAAGCCCCAGTGCCGAATTTGTAACGCCTCTGTATATATGCTGTACATAAACCTTGTTTAACCCATCATCGTCTCGTCCGCTCGTCTATCATCTCTGCGCAGAAGCAGTCGCGAGCTGAGAAACCTACGCTACCAAACGGCTGGTGACCTTCCCGGCGGAGTTCGAAGCAGTGGCGCCTTCGAGACCGTGTTGGCGTCGCCGTCTTTCGAAACAGTGGTTGCAGCGGTGAGATTCGTGGCGCCCTTCATAACGTCGTCGGAGGCGCGCTTTGCAACAACACGCACACACACACACACACACACACACACACACACACACACACACACACACACACACACACGCACACACACGCACACGCACACGCGAACACACACACACACACACACCTCCCCCCCACACACACTCTCACTCACACTCACATTCACCCTCACACACACACATTTTTTTGCTAAGGCGAGAAAAGGAGGCGGCAGGGGTCGTAGGAGCCTTCAGTGGGCCCCTCTGGTTTCTAACCTGTGAGGGAGACGGCCCCCATGTCCCCCTCCTGGTTGTGGAGCTTTGCGCCCAAGGAAATCTAATGGACGCCGAGGAGGCTGGGCCACTGGCAGCAACGCCATAAGACGTGACGCAACGGTTCAGGCGGCATCTGGAAAAGAGACAGCCGATGCGCCGACGCAAGACGGCAAGGACTCAACAAAGGGAGCAGAGGAGTTTGCCGCAACAGGCGGCTAGCGGGACATTCAAGGAACGATCGAGGAAGACATGGGTACCAGTGGCGAGATCGGTACACTAGAAACCAGCGTAAAAATATGCCCTCGAAACCCGGTCGGCGTCATCGTCGCCCATTCGGGGACAGGGTCGAGATGCGTAAGACCCCGGTTTTCTCACTGCACGGTATACGAGACATAGTAAGCGCAGTATCGTAGTTTCTTCTTTGTCATCAACATGGCTAGCATCAGTGCGCCTTTACGCATTGGTGCACTGAATGTACGCGATCTTGGAGTGCGTCGCAAACAGTAAAAGTTGAGACGCTTGATGCAAGAAAAAGACCTGGACTTGCTCGTGGTCCAGAAGACTAAAGTTAGTACTGAGGACGCGACTGATAGCTTGGTATGAGAATCTTCATCGCGGTACAATGCGTGTGTGAGCCATGCGGTGGTGCATGAGCCGGGTGTATTATTTTAAAGACGATAGTCTTACTTGCGGAACTTCGACGCAAAAATTTTGGTCTTTCTATCTATCTATCTATCTATCTATCTATCTATCTATCTATCTATCTATCTATCTATCTATCTATCTATCTATCTATCTATCTATCTATCTATCTATCTATCTATCTATCTATCTATCTATCTATCTATCTATCTATCTATCTATCTGTCTGTCTGTCTGTCTGTCTGTCTGTCTGTCTGTCTGTCTGTTGATTGATATGTGGGGTTTAACGTCCCAAAACCACTATATGATTATGAGAGACGCCGTAGTGGAGGGCTCCGGAAATTTAGACCACCTGGGGTTCTTTAACGTGCACCCAAATCTGAGCACACGGGCCTACAACATTTCCGCCTCCATCGGAAATGCAGCCGCCGCAGCCGGGATCTGTCTGTCTGTCTGTCTGTCTGTCTGTACATTTGTCTGTTTCTCTCAACATATATAGAGTTAGCCTTAACAAGTTCTTTTTCCATGACGTGACTCTGTTTGCGAAGGTTGGTGGTCACCAACACTTCACACATTTTCAAGCTTCTGGTCACGCACAACCAGATCGAGCATATGTTTGTTCTGAATTATGACCTTTATGTCAGAGCTATGACGTTTATGCTGTTTCCTTCAGTGATCAGTGCTTAGTCTCGTTTGAGATAGGTCGAAAGTGCAAAAAAAAGGTTGTTTGGAAAACATGGAAACTGAATTATAAGATAATTACGCACGAAGGGTTTGTTGATAAGACAAAAAAAAAAACGAAATCGAGAATTTCATCAAAAACGCAGAAAAGAGTGCGATGGAAGAATGAGAAATAATTAAGCAAAGGTTAAGAATGATGGCAATAGAGTGTGGTTGCCACATGCAGTATTAAGCTCGTAGACAGGAACGCGAGCTCCAGGTGGAGCTAAATTATTTGGTGAAAATTAAAGCAGAAAATCCGGGCTTATATACACATTAACTGCTGGTTGTCAAAAATATTGAATACCTTGAAGACAACAAATATAAAACCGATATTATACGCGCAAGAGCTGAGATATACCTCGTGGGTGAAGCCCCGACCAAGCCAGCGTTGTCAAATGAAAAGGCATACGCTCGAGCTGACGAAATACTAGAGATAGAATTGAATGGCAAAATATTGAGAGAACATAAAAATATCATGAAAGCTTTTGAAAGCTACTATCAAGAATTGTTTGCATACCATGAGCCGAAGGACCTGGGTTTTGTAGATTAGTTCTTGATAGAAATGCTGACACTTCATTCTGAGGACACAAATTTATTGGAAATGCCTATCAGTATAGGGGAAATTAGGAAAGCTATCGATGATCTTGGCATGGGCGAATCACCCGGTCCAGATGGCATTAATGCCGCCTTTTACAAGGCGTTCAAGCAGGATCTGGCCGCAGCATTGCATGAGGTTTTTTCAGTCTTTTTAGATTGAGACACTCCGTCTCCATTGTTTATTCGTGCGCACATTGTGCTGATTCCTAAAGAAAAAGAGCCATATGTTTTACCTAAACTGACAGGATACAGGCCAATCACGCTAAGAAACGTAGATTATGAGGTGTTTATGAAAATTCTGGCTAGGAGGTTGCAATCAGTCATATACAAGTTGTTCGGGCCACATCAGACTTGCAGCATCCAGTGTAAGAGCATACTCACGCTTATTCATGTCGCCAGGAGCCTTTCGGAGTATTGTGACGCTGCACTTCAGAAAGTAGCCATGTTCCAAATTGATCTAGTCAAGGCTGTCGACATGGTTCCACACAATACACTCTTCATGCTAGCTGAGTACGTTGATCTTGGTGCGATCATACATAAAGGGATCAGATTGGCATACTAAAGTTCAAACACAAAGTTAATCGTAAATGGAGAACTCTCACAGCGCATACAAGTACTTTTCTCCGTGCGCCAGGGGTGTCCTTTGGGTCCTTTGATTTTTGCTCTATTTTTGGAACCACTGTGTCAAAAAGTGATTCACCACGCAGGGATTAATGTTTTCAGGTTGCAATCATTTGAAGTGCGTGTTTTAGCATACGCCGACGATATTGCCTTTTTTGCAGTTGATTGAAAGAGTGTCACTTCGTTATTAAAAATCACTCAAAGGTTTTGTGACATGAGTGGAAGCTTAATGAACAAAGAGAAAAGCATTGGTTTATGGCATGATAATAGGGCCCTCACGCCCAGTTCCCTTGGAAATATTCAGTGGCTCACGACACCTAGTCGTTACCTAGGAATGCCCTTGGACAGGTATCAAGACAGTGAAGCGTTTTGGTATGAAAGGGCGGAAGAACTGCACGCGACAACCGAAGGATGGGGTGGTCGTGGCTTATCAATTTTATCTCTGTTAGCTTTATGTAAAGTGTTTCTGGCTGCTAAAATTACGTATCTTTTACGAGTATTTAGTTGTACGCGTAAAAGCATTATTAAAATCCACAGGATATTCACCGCGTTCATCTGGAGCTCTACATGGGAGCGAACATCTAGAAAGAACTTGTTTTGGCATGTCAAGCAAGGAGGGCTGTCTTTGAGCCATCTGTTTCTTGACCAAGTAATATCACGTTTCATGCTGATAAGAGACCACAGAGAGGCGTTTTTATGTTCTTTATTTCAAACAAAGCTATTATAACACATGCCTGACTTCTTTGTATCTTCAGGCCGGAGAGGACACACCTTGTCACTGTTCTTGCGTGAAGTTTTGTTCTCATATTGTTTCTTAAGGGCAAGGTTTTCGAAAGATTACCTAACTAAAGTAAAAAGAAAGTGCCTTATGAAAGACTTAATACAGAATGTTTTTCCTGTGCCCCTTTACCGTTCAAAGTACTAAAAATTATATGGACAAGAAGTACTAAAGCGAGTGGAAAACATGTGGACACCACCCAATGTTAAAACTTTCTTTTTCAAGCTTCATACGGGAACCTTGTCATTGAAAACGTGGCTTGAATAGAGTGGTATGTATGTATCATGGGGAAGTAGCTGTCTCCCGTGTAACAAACCGGAGACCATTGAACATGTATTTCTTGATTGCAAGAATGCCATTTTCTTTGGGGACATTTTATTGCAGACTATAATAAAAGATTTACCTCTCACTCCACATGGAATCTGATTTTTGCCTTGTGATAGTTCCGTGCAACATTAGGACGTTATTTTCTTACTTGGTCTTCATTTGGTTTGGCGTAGTACGTTATCGTACAGACACTGTGATGTAAGAGTTCTATCTGTTCAAGAGTGTTCCATGAAAGCTGTTATCAAAGTGCGAGATGTGCATAAGAATACCGACTGCGATGAAGATGTAATATCTTTGTTTAATGTGTTGCATTAAACAAAGAAATGCATTCGTTAGAGCAGCCGCAGAGTTTGCAGCTCATGAGCGTGGGGTGGCAAAATGTGCTTATCTCACAGCGCATGGCAAAATGTGCTTATTAGACATAAATGAGGTCGTAAGCTCCCGATACACATACTGTTTTTTTTTCTTTTCCTCGGGCTCACGTATATGCCTCTCTCAACATAGGCCCATGCAGCTCTAGTGCAGACACGTCGCTGCTCATTGTGGGGGGTCATTGCAACCCGTCATTCTTCTCCTCCATGTCTCAGACGTTCTCTCTCCCACTTTTCTTCACCCTGCGCGCTTCTTTGACAGTTTTTCAGAAAGGGTTCTCGGTTGGTTTTGAAGTGGCAAAACGTGACTTAAATACAAGCTGAGTGGCAAATTGGCATCTATGAGAAGGAGTTCGCGCGAACGCGCAAAAAAGGTTTTGGACTTCGGGCGAAATGCGCGCCTCGCGAGAATATTCGGAGTACGTGGCACAGGCGCCAACACTCGAGCTTTCGGCGATTCAGAGCGGAAAACGCACCGCCCGAATTCCCGTCTCGTGCGCCCAAATGTAAAGATAGCTCGAGAATGGCTGGAAGCTGCGCATTGTGACGACCATAAATATCGCGATCCTAATGATTTCACTTCGCGGAACATTTCGACAAGATAAGCAAAAAGTTCTAGCTTCATACCATCAACCGCAGTTTGAAATATTTGCTTTTGTTCGATTTGGTTTTCTCCATTGCTCTATGTTTACTTCGCTTATTTTCGCCGCGTTTGTTCTCTCCCAAGGCGTAAATTTTGTGGGAGAAAAAAATTAACGAAAAAGCAAATTCTAGTGATTCCTTCGTGAAATATAATAACACCGAAAGAAACGCAAAAGTGAGGGTGGCCGTTTAAAACCGTTGTCGCGGAAGAAGTGGTCGGAATGATTTTCGTGCATCACTCAGATGGATTCACTCACAAATAAAAGTCGTTAAAACAAACCAATAATAAAAAAGAAACACGAGTTGGAGCCGTCGGCTTGAGTTCAACATGCGTAATTCGAAATGCGCTGGCGACGAAGTACCCTTATCGCAATGATCACGGAAGCGGCAACTTTGTTCTTTTCTTTTTCTTTCAAGCGAATGAATGATTTGCATACAAACAATACCCTTTTCGCGCCAGTAACTTCTAAATTCATCGCGTAATTTATCACGAAGTGAAAGAAAAAAATCCGGAAGTTACCACTCTTCCGCAGCGTGGGTCATAACCTTCGTTTGTGTTTTGTCTAAATGCACTTCTTTTTTTTTTCGACAGCAGTGAGCATTTAGTGCCACATATAACGCGAACTTCGGAGAATGATCATAGTTCGGAAACAGGAAACTAGTTGGTTTTATTAGTGAAATTATTAAAGCATTTAATAATAAATATTCATCTTTTTCAGAAGCTAAGGTCCTGATTTCATTCTAGAATGCTGGTTTCGGTTTAGTTGAAACACACTTTTGTGCCGTTGCGCTTTTGGAAATATCAACTAAGTAAGCTATTCGCAGTAAAATTATGGTAAAGATTGGTGCATGAGATCATCCCATTGTTCCTCTGTGTTGTTCTTGTTGAGGTTTTCTTCAATATGATGCGTACCACTCACGTAATGTGAAACAGAGTTGGTGTGGTGCCACATCACGGATGTATCTCAGTATGCTGTGCGGTAAAATACATCTACTCTGTGTAAGTTAATGTATGGGTCGGGAGTGTACTAGTGTCATTATTCTGTCCATCGTGATGTGAAAGAACGTACGCAAATACGATGGTGTAAGCTTGGACATTATCAGAAGTTGGAAACATCTGTACCTGATGTAATCTCTCAAATGTGCCCATGGTAGCCGGTCGTATTTGAATGGGAAATTGGTGAAAGGAAATTGTATCTCACGAAGACTATTATTTTAAATGCGAAGCATTTCTTAGCGAACTTCGGCGGCTTTGAGCGAATCTATCTATCTATCTATCTATCTATCTATCTATCTATCTATCTATCTATCTATCTATCTATCTATCTATCTATCTATCTATCTATCTATCTATCTATCTATCTATCTATCTATCTATCTATCTATCTATCTCTATCTATCTATCTATCTATCTATCTATCTATCTATCTATCTATCTATCTATCTATCTATCTATCTAGTCTATCTATCTATCTATCTATCTATCTATCTATCTATCTATCTATCTATCTATCTATCTATCTATCTATCTATCTATCTATCTATCTATCTATCTATCTATCTATCTATCTATCTATCTATCTGTCTATCTATCTATCTATCTATCTATCTATCTATCTATCTATCTATCTATCTATCTATCTATCTATCTATCTATCTATCTATCTATCTATCTATCTATCTATCTATCTATCTATCTATCTATCTATCTATCTATCTATCTATCTATTTATCTATCTATCTATCTATCTATCTATCTAGCCGCTTACGTTTTCGTGCTCTCGTGGTCACCCCTTAACTTGGCGTGAACCAAAATTAGCACGGGTGGGTAAGATGGTTTGGCGAATACCACGCGCTGGTCAAGGCATGAATAATGTCACAATCACGTCGCGTACGTCGTCAAACACTTCACGCTGGACAGTGGCACATATCCTCGGGCGTGTATGGGCAGCATGGTATGTGGGTATGTGCCACACTTAGCATCTGCCTAAAAACGAAGAGAACACACATGGACAATTTTAACGCGCGAACGTTAAGAAATAACTGACATCGGTAGTGTCGACCCGACGAACGCAAAGGACATATTTCAGGGTCCCAGCGGGAATCTAACCCAAGCATTCTGCGAGGCAATGAAGCATTTTACCACAGAGCTACGCCAGGTCTCACTACTTTTCAGAAAGAAGCTAATCTTCGTGAAACGTAGATAGTAGTTGCAGTGCTGCCTACCCAATTTTACAAACATTACACATGTTCTCCTGCGATACAGCCGTCACGTTGGGTTAACGTCAATTGTGCTTAGTGGCCATGCGCTGAAGCAGACTTATGTAGCAGTGTCCAGGGTCAGCTTCCTCGCGACCATCAGAACTTCATATCAGCTTCTTGTGTTGCTAATACGCATGTTCCAGTTGGCATCGTTGCACTAGTGCAAACAATTCGTTATATAAACATCTGCAACACTTCAACATACCTCTGTGCGTGCTACATTTGCATATTAATTTAGCGTAACTTGATGACGTGTCGCTCAATAAAAAGCTTGCAACAGTGTCACCTTGCCTCCGCATGCTGCGCATTACGTCGATTCCCAGGTACGTGGGATATGCCTAATTTTTTTCTGAAATGAACTCCCAGTTTTCAGGTGGAGACTCACTGGGACTTTTCAGGTGAAATTGCCGTGTGGAAATACAAACCGCTACGAAACATGTGAAGCTTTTGAAAACGAGTGGGGCAGCATTGTAAACAGTGAGCACTTTGGTAGCTATGCACTTTACGATAATTTTAGTGGGTTCCTGAAGTGCAGGACATAGATTCAATATGATACTTCGTTATTTTCGTTACTTATGAGTTTTTTGCAGTTCATTTTTAAAAAAACAATAATGCGCTGCTGCTAACGCTGAGACATGGTGCCGTGTGTGTAGATTGAGCCAAATTCTGGTGATGGATGTTATTTTTTTCGCGTATTTTTACAGCTGGATCGACTAAGACGGATAAGCCCGATAATCGCTAGGACATAATTGTGCATTTGCTACTTAGAAACTATGCAATCGTTCATTCGAGCACGTACCTCCTACATAAGATGACTGCAGAACTTTCACGATAATTATAAAAATTGCACTTTCAGCACAGAAGTGCAGCAGTGGATGATATCAAATCCAAATGTAATGTTATACTAAATAAGACTAGCAGCTAAGTGTCTTTGATCTAATCTCGCGTATCTCTACAGAACGCTAGTGTAAGGAAATACGGCTACCCCAGAAAGAACAGCATTTTCTGGAGTCCCTCTTCCGTGCCCTTGTGCAAGTGACAACAAGTACAAGGGGATACGAGTCGTTTATTGATCTCTGCCGAGATAGCGCGTGTGCCAGAGATCACCAGCCATGGCGTAATGATCGAAAAGTACAATCGCTGCTCCAGCAACGCAGCGCTCCTTCTTCCAGCATCCCTTCTTGCTCCTTGAAGACGAGAGAGGTGTTTTCTTATAGAAAAGCATACAGCTGTCGGCGTCACACTCAAATCAATGTAAATGACTCTATTTATACGTACAGTACAGGGTTCGCCACCTGAATGGCTAATCCAACGTTGCGACCGGCAGGTGAAGCGTACTAGCCTTGTGAAGGGCGACAGCCAGGACTTGGGTGTATGGTCGCGAGACTTAATCGTCCCTGTAAACAATTCCCGGGAAATACCAGCACAAAGCGACCCACACTCGAGCGTGCATACTTCTATCTTGCATGTCTTGCAAATAGCATCTATGTCTGTTATGCCGTACTATTCTTTTGCCTGTGCCGGTGAGTACAAAGACTGTGTCTGCGTTTGCCTAAGTGTGACTTCCTGTGCTCTGTTCAGTCTACTGTAAGGAGGAGCACTCTCTCTCCTTCCTACGTAGTTATGCTTGGCAATTTCATTATATGTCGTGAGTTTATCTTTTTATAGATACTCAAATCTACCAGAATCAAAACCGTATGTAAAAGCGTCTCAGACCATAGGTTCGCAGGCAGCGCTGTTGGCCGATTCATTTGGATTCGTCGAATGCTCCAAGGTACTGGGGGCCAATATTTGTAAGGTGTGTCGATTGCCTGTTTTCTATTCATTAATATAGCTCCTTGTGGGGTGATCCTGCCCCGGCTGAAGACTGTGATGGCTGGTTTTGAGTTCTTTTATATCTCGGTGTATCAATAGCTTACGCGGGCCAACGCGCTGGCAACCTGTTCAGCGACTTCTGGCTGTGAAGTGTCAACTCTGGAGCAGTTGGTACACCAGTGCTGGTGGTCTACTACCACCGCTGCACACTTAATTCGGTCTCTTATGCGGCTGAGTCCACAAAGCAAGCTCTCCTGCTCCCTTTATCTAATTTGTCAATAAGCTTTAGCGCGTGCTACCCTTCTGGTGATGTTGAGGGTCTGGTGCATATTTCTTGGCAACGTGACTAGATGATGCTTTCCGCAAAGTCCTCTTGTATCTTGGTGTGTGTCTCCTGGTCAATGGCAGGGTTGAACATGATTCTATTGAGGATTGACACCCCTGAATATTGTAGATAGTCTTGCTATTTGTGATCTTTCGTGAGCCTTCACAATTTCCATAGTCGTGTTGTGTATACCTAACAAGAACAATTTTTAGTAGTGGTGCGAATCTGGAGACCCAGTGAACTCTTGACGTCTTTCTTGATTGCTGTGTCGAGCTTCCTTAACTGGATTTTCGTCCAGTTATACATAGAAACCACATAATAATTATGACGTAAAAAGAAAAGTTGATCAACCTGTTGAGACTGTCGCCTATCATCTCTTTTTTTCTCTCCCTGAAACTTGTTTGATCATCCAGTATGTGTTCTCTGCCTCGGAGATAATTTTATTCTGCGCCGTATGCTTTGTGCCATGTGCATCTATAAAAAAGCCGATACCTTCATCGTATGAACTATTCGTCGCCAGTTTTCACGTTATTTTGCTCGCACGTAGGAGGGACGATGCACGCAGCAATATTATAAATTTGAAATTTCTACAGAAAATGGCAGCGATGTCAAAAAGCTGTTCACAGTATCGATAGAATTGATATCACAATAGTAATTACACGCAGTTCCCTGTAGCTAATAGCTATCTATTATTGTACTATGTGTAGTCATGATTTTAGTAGCGCTGACGCACTTGCAACGTAGTTGCTAAACTAAGGTGGAGAAAAAAATTGCCCGCAGCTTCCCTCGGGGGAACACTGAGGAGGATGCGGGGTGTTAAAGTGCGACTTACTTGGGTCGATTGCTAAATTGGTTAACGTGGTTGTGAAATGGGGTGTTAAATTGCGACTTACTTGGGTCGATGGCTAAATTGGTTAACGTGGTTGTAGGAGGGGGTGTTAAATGAGTGAACACGTACACACGTATGCGAAAGGGCGGCGCTGGTCGAAGGGACGTCGATCATTGTGTTTATGGATTCGTTGGAATTCATTTCACCGCGACCTTGAACGTCGACGCGCCGTACAAACCAACTGACGAGCGGCAACTGAGCGAGCGAGCTGTGACCTTGAGTATATATACAGCGCGACGGCGCATGCACTGTCAGCTGTCGAATGTTCGAGAAGGGGGAGAAGCGCAACGGCGCATGCGCGCGCGTCAGCTGCCGATGTTCTCGAAGCGTGACGGCGCATGCGCGCTACATTATACAGCTAGCGAATGTTCGTGAAGAGGAGAAACGCACGCGGTGTGTAGAGGAGGAAGGGTGCACAGATGGTGGAGGAGTGAAGCGCGCGCGGTGTGTAGAGGAGGAAGGGATGCACAGATGGTGGAAGAAGGAGGAGGAAGCTTGCGGACGGCACCGCACCACAACCCTCGAGTATTAGATGCTCCGCATCTAATATCAGTCCACAGACGCGGCCCTTGTCCTCCGCGGTGTGTAGAACTAGTATGCGTAGTATTACCACGAAGTCATATACATTTGGGCAGTCATGGCCGCAACAGCACATGGGGGTGCGAAAATCAAACACGGATGCACAAAATCATCGCCCAAGCACTCCGTGTAGATGTTTGACAAGTCAAGCTACAACGTGAGGTCGCAGCCAAAGTTGAAGTGTCGGTTGAGAAACTCCCGTCCAATGTGGTCCCCGGCCCCGGCAAGGACGCACCTGCCATTGTCACGTTTAGGGTGCATAGCCTGCAATGCAGTTTCATCTGCTTGCCGTGCTTGCAATTACAGATTGAATTAGGCTCGAAAGCTGCCGGATTTTGGGCGCAGTTGGTGCTTGCGCTTTGCCCGCCACGCTTGTTGTTCTGCCTGCACTGCTCCATTGGCCTGGCGAACATGAATTCTCTCATGAATAAGCTGTGTCGGTGCTGTTCTTGGTAAGTTGTCTGCTGTTCGGGCGTTCGTATGGTGCGCGCCCTCCCCATGTGTTAGTTGTGAGATCTACGGCAAGCGGGCTCAATACGACGACAGGAACGACTGTGGAGGAATGAGTGACGTCAATGGCGGTGCAGTAAATGACCTACGCGCTTCCGTACGACGTAGAGAATGGCGTTACTAACAGCGCTACCAATGGCGCGTGTGCTTAGTTGCTACGTATACAAACACGTAAGAGACTGCTCAGCCAATGGACATCGTAATCGTTTATCATGGCGAGGGCTTTTCGTTTCGCTTAGTCATATGACTTTCCTGTAAGAGTATTCGTTTTGTGTATTTCTGCCATGCAATCAATCGTTGAAAGACTGCGTTTACATGGACACAAGCGGCAGCTTATGTTTCTATTAACACGCCCCGCCGCGGTGGTCTAGTGGCTAAGGTACTCGGCTGCTGACCCGCAGGGCGCGGGTTCGAATCCCGGCTGCGGCGGCTGCATTTCCGATGGAGGCGGAAATGTTGTAGGCCCGTGTGCTCAGATTTGGGTGCACGTTAAAGAACCCCAGGTGGTCTAAATTTCCGGAGCCCTCCACTACGGCGTCTCTCATAATCATATAGTGGTTTTGGGACGTTAGACCCCACATATCAATCAATGTTTCTATTAACACTTTAGATGGCACGTAGTAGAGTGTACTCTGTTCTACGGGAAGCAAGTAAACACCATTAAAAAGTTCCTAAAACATAGACGCAACGTGTCGTACTACCTGCGTCTAATGAAACACAAACAGCGGCAAGCCTTCGTCGTGGTATAGTGCACACTGTCCACTTATCACCATAGACAGGGCATGCATATATGCGCGGAGCTGCCGAACAGGATGCGTGCGCCTGTCATTGGTGATAACTGGATGACATGCACTATACCGCACTATGCTGCTGTGCGGGTTTCATATGTACTACACACCGTACGAGCAACATACTTTGTAAACGGAGGAAAGCTAGGTGTATAGTGGAATGCCACTCGAAACACTTCACGTAATCAGAGCTCTGTGATGTTACTGTTTTTTAAAAAAAATCGTCTCTCCCTTTCCCTGGGCTAGCACGCATGGGACCCGGGTCTTTTTCTCATTTGCGTTAGAAAACTACACACTTCAAACTTTGTGTGTGTGTGTGTGTGTGTGTGTGTGTGTGTGTGTGTGTGTGTGTGTGTGCTTGCGTGCGTGCGTGCGTGCGTGCGGGTATAATCATAACGATCTCCGTGTGAGTTATTGATCCACAATAGTCGGACGGTTAACAATGATACCTTCTTCTTCCTGGAGACTTTATCAAACAAAGCCGGAAGACCTTTCATTGAAGTTTTTTCTTGATATTTTAGAGAAAAAAACGGAGTACCAACTACAGTAGCAAGAACGCGCAGGCTTGCTCACTCTCAAAAGCGAAGAACAATGACATGCTACTAGGAAACGGATGCAAAGCAGATTTTGGTGCAGAAGAATTCGTTCCACTGCAGATGCGGCAGAGTGGCCGGACGAGAGAGATGCCTAAACCAGCACGTGCGCGCTTCTACGATCACCCTGAAGAGGGAAGAAATACCGAAAGAAACAACGTGAATTTCCAAGTGCAGCAGCTGGCGACGGAGCGCAGGCTGCGCGTGAAAGAGAAGGATAACTGGCAGGCGCGATTGCGTTGCGATTGCTTTAAAGGAGGAAGGGGAATGGAAATCTTTTTAGAAAACTGTCGAAGCGGGAAACGGGTCCAGGGTTTTGCGATTCACCAGGCAGTTCATGGAAAGGCGACGTCTCTTCATATTAAATCCCAGAATTCTTTTCGGACGCCTATTCGTTTCAATTTTTGAAAATTTTTTTTCGCCCATCCGGCTGTTTCTCTGAAGCTGCTGTTCGAGTTAAGTTTCGTTCCCTGCATTTTGTCGCTCAGGTTTTCCCTATTTGCTGCATACTGCTTGATGCCTGCCTGTCTCACTCATACCATTTCTCCTTCGTCTCAATGTATGAACATTTCGGCGTTATCTTCTTGTTTTTATCTTACGTTTGTTTCCATCATTTGAGATCGCGTTGGTTAGTTTCGAAGTGTTCTGCCGACGTGACCGTTCAAATGCTTAAGAAACTCCTGTTACCGAAGTCCTCCCTACTCTGCTCATTCGTTTTAGGAGCTTTGAATCTTTATTTACTAGAAGAGTGATCTAACGAAACCAACGGATCTCTGTTTACGTGAGTGAACACACGGGAAGGCTGATAGACCATTGCCTTAATGCACAGAGACCGGGATAAGCAAACATTAAAGAGGAGCTCCTCTCTCTTTAAGGGAGCTTATTTCTTCCTTACCTAACGCGATTTGGTGGGGGCAAGTTAAGTTTGACAGTTCAGGCAAGCAACTGCTGCGCCGCATTAGGGATTCTTCTGCAGCTCAAGAAAAAAAATGTGGGAACGTGTCGATAAACTTAGTGTTTATTACTTATGACAGTAGAAGATGGCAAACAAATTACTCCAACAAAATGTGAAAAGAAAAAAAAAATTCGGCAGATCCCACGTACCTTGGGAATCGGTGTTATGCGAAGAATGCGGAGAGAAGGTGATTGTGTTGTAATTTTTTTCTTATTGAGTGAGGCATTACAAAGTGTGGCTAAGTTTATGTGTGGGCGTTGTACGTACAGGTATACGTTGAGCAGTCTAATATGGTTTACATAAGCAGTTGACTACAATTGCGTAACGATGCCAGGAGGAGCATGGGTATTAGCAACACCTGAAGCGGTAAGCTCATAAGTTGCGCTTGTGTTTGCGATAATAGTAGCCCTGGGCGCTGGTACATAAATGAACTTCAGCGGATGGCGCTTAACTACGTATAGTTGGCGTTAGCTGGATGTGACGGCTTTATTATAGAGTGCATAGGTAATGTTTATAAAATTGAATATCCTGCGCTGCAACTTCAATTGACGTTTCACCAACATTAGTGTCTATTTGAAAAGCTGTTCCGATACCTGGCATAGTACTGTAGTAGAACACGTCACTGCCAAGCAGAATGCGATAGTTCTATTCTTGCTAGGATAATGACA
This sequence comes from Rhipicephalus microplus, assembly GCF_013339725.1. NCBI lineage: Eukaryota > Metazoa > Arthropoda > Arachnida > Ixodida > Ixodidae > Rhipicephalus > Rhipicephalus microplus. The sequence continues at coordinate 63,780,532 of NC_051169.1, forward strand.
TTTATTCTTTGCATTTATCGGGTCAAAGCGGCCAATGTCCGCCTATTCTCAACGCCCAGGCATTAAAATTAGGCATGTCTGTTTTCGCCGTTCCTGGGTAGCTATGAACTGTGAATCAGGTGTGGCATATACCCGCATTGCTGTGACACATACGCGCCCATGGGTATGGGCCACACGTCTGGCGGAAAGGGTTTGACAACCTGTGCGATGGGTTAATATATTATTCATGTCATGACCAGTGAGTCACGATCGTCAAACGAACTGACCCCCCCCCCCCAATACTAATTTGGTTTACTCTTGGTAAATCAGGTGATCACGGGATGACCCAGACGTAAGCGGATAGATAGATAGATAGATAGATAGATAGATAGATAGATAGATAGACAAACAGACGGACGGACGGACGCAAAAAGAGTCTGCATGGCGCAAAGAAACGCCTCGTATTTAAAAATTGATAGCCCGGTATAGGGAAACCTCGGAGATGCAAATCTCGTGGGGCACCAATAATAGTCGCATTATACGGAATTCATATCACCAGAAATTATGGGAAATTAGCATGCGACAAAGAAAGCTGGTGAACATCTTTATTGTCTTTCAAGCCCACAGCAATGTCGGGAGAAATGACAGAACTGGCATTCAGGGCCTACCACATTGCCTTTATTTCTCAGGAGGTCTCATCTAAGCATTTATTTATATTTGGCCTATATTTATGTTTGTAAAACGCTTACCTTTAACCTAAATGACCGTTTTTTGTTATTTTTTGACTTGTGTAATTAATATTATGGCTTGTTTATACGAGGAATGCGTCTGCCAAAATGTGTGCATGTGTGCGCACCCGTTTGATTGGTCCTTGATGTAATTTTATCAGTCAAATGAATAAACGTTTGTTTCAAGGTGACGCGAAAATGTTTTTTTTAGATAAACCATAAAAGAACTATTTTTGCAGAATCAAAAATTTTGTATAACACACACCAGACTCGATTCCATCGCTCGAGGAATCCTTAAGGCTATATTTACACAAATAAAAATAAATATTTATATATACCCACATGTACGTTATGACTTGCGGCATCAGACACTTTCGCTCAGTTCATACCCTAAAACCCAATAAGTAAGATGCCCTTACTGAATGCGAAAAGCGAGATCGTTAGTTGAAGTAAAAGTATAAAGGTAAGAAAGTGCAAGTATCAGACACATGAGGCACCTGACCTCTGCTCGAACGCTATGGCTTGGCCTGAGGCGTGCTTAACGAGCCCTGTTTTCGTTTTTTCCTACCCCAAATACTGTTTTGTAATTCTGTAACGTTTTAGCATCTTCCAGTACTCTTGAAATTGGTGTTATTTTTTCCTCGTCTCTTCTGCACCAGGAGGACTGTAACACAAATAGTTCAACAGACGCTAGACTGAAAGAAAACGCATACGAAGAGATGTTCGCTTCTTTTAACGTTTTTATGGGCAGCCCTGAACACAATTTGAACGGAACAAGTTGTACGTGCTAAGTTGGAAAAGTGAAGCACAGCGAAGCGCGGTGAAACCAGTCGAGCGGAATCCAGAATTGGGACGCAAATTAAAAAGTAACCGCCAGAGAAACAAAACGAAGCTTGATACCCAAAATAGTTGAGCCTGAAGACGTAACGAAACAGGAAATCACAATGACAAAGCTTGGCGGGGCCCATCAAATCACGCCTAAGGGGCTACGAGGGCAGAGCACAAAATCATTGGAGCGAGCCATTGGCAAGACGCTATATACGCTGACGTGTGCACAAACTGCTACAAACTTTGCTACTTATATACTTCGACAGAAATACATTTAGGCTATAAACTTCAGAGCTCATTCACGGACGATAGCACCGAGGGAATCAAGGGCACAGAAACGGAACGTGAAGAATTTTAGTCTAATAAAGAATAAAAATGTAAACACGTATTCAATGCACACGTCATCAAATGTACTTCATCTGGCATTGGCTGTGTTAGCCAGCGCCGCCATTTACGTCCATGACTGTGGCTCTAGAGGCTATTTTGTCTACTTGTGGCGTGTCGAAATACTTGATTCACGGAGCAGACGTGCACATACACACAAGGAAAGGGGTTGCGTTTTCAGCGATAGCACGCAATGGTAACGCGGAAGCCTTAGCTGCCTCCTCAAGCGCAAAATGAGACTGCTTGTGCTGTCACCATTATTGAAGCGAAGGGTCTTGATGTCATTACGTCACGATATTATGTGACCATGGCGTCATGGATAGCCAACATATGTGCCGTTACGCAGAGTTTCCTGAAACTAGAGCAGACTCTGTCACTGCGCTCGTTTGGCCTTCATAGGAATGATGGGTGGGACAGAAATTTGCTTAGTCATCAAACTTCTGGGCTTCCAATGCACTTGTGGCTTGGTCTATTATTGTGTTTTGGTTTTCATTCGGATAAAAAAGTGGTCGTTGGGAACTTCGTGAGCCGATTGGAATTGGTGAGCTTAAAAGATGAAGGTGTTGATGATTGGTTGATATGTAGGGTGTAGCGTTCCAAAGCTACCATGTGATTATGAAAGACGCTGTCGTTGAGGGCAACCGAAATTTCGACCACCTGAGGTTTTTTTAACGTGCACCTAAACCTGAGCACACAGGCCTACATCATTAGGTTAAGGCGTTAAAGTGCGACTGCTGAAGATTTGGTGGTTGTCGTTTTGTGACGAAGTGGCTCCAGCCTATGCGAAGACAAATGAAGCTGAAATAGCGAAGATTAGACACATTTGTGTACAAATAATTCTTGAAATGCTAGTTGGAGCACTGTGCCTTGCTGCTTCCATTGGTATCGACGTCAGAGTTCTCTCGAGTGTATAAATAGAAAACTGTACAATGTGACGTGCTGACGGCTTCGCTGACGACATCGTCATTTGGTTAAAGGTGCGCCGATTCCAGAGTCACTTCAAAACGACGTGAGGCGCAGAGAACTTTGCCTAAAAGCACCAAAAATCAACAGCGCTTTGTTGAACAAGGTTGTTTTAAGAAAAGTCACAAATGGTGTCAGGCGAGGAAAAATACTTCTTCTGCGTGCCTCATTTAGTTCAAAGACACACTTCCAGAGCCATCGTCCCGGAAAGAAGTTTAAGGTTAAATATGTGATGGTACCTGGAGGCACACTTGGGCCACTTAAATTCGAGGAACCTTTCGTAGTTGCCAGCTCTAGGTGCGTAGAACAATCTTTATAGAATAATAACACTGGGACCTGCTTAAGAGTGAGCATTCACATTGAAGATTTATATTATTCCAAGCTGCATGCACAGCTATATAAATTTGTGAAGGACTGCATCCAGGTGCCGCAGAGGAATGAGTTAGGCTTTGTTGATGACGGCTAAATACCAGACGCTAGCTTTTCAGGGCTTCTGTAATTTCGCTTGAAGTCTATGTTCGGTTGAGTCACAAGAAAAAAAACAGTTATCCAAATCAAGGGAGTTGTCATAGGTTTCTGCACAGCACCGGCACTTTTTAGGTTTCATTGATTACGAAATAAAAAGTGACCTCGTTGAATTTTCTCCGCCCCTTTTCCGCTATGTAGATGGCTATTTCGTTTTTGTGAGTAGGTAAAGCCATAAAAATCTATTGTTAACGTTGTGAAATGGCTTAAGAAACAGAGACAAGGTCTTAAGTTTACTTTTGAAGTTCCAGAGAAAAATGAGCTTTTGTTTGTGGACCTTAAGCTCCTCTTCAAAGCGGATCTTATTGTTGGCCCTATCAACCGAGATCAAAGCAACCTCTTCTTGATTTAGGATTAGGGCATGACAAATTAGTTAATCAAGCTATCACAACTTCCACTCTAAGGGCCACCCTCAACAATCGAGAACGCTATGTATTCAATCGATCTTTCACGCGGTCATCAGTATATAGGTTAGACCGGGTGGTGTGTGAATATTCAATTGAGGTAGCACCACCGTTCACTGAAAGGTCTGGCGCATTCGGATTTGTCTATGCATTGCCGAGATTGTGAGTGACTCCACTTTCTGTTCAAACAAATGTGTTTTTTGGGCAACTGAACAAACTATCATTAGGAATTATACTATGGAAGTGTTTTTCAATTAATAAGGAGTCTAATTGTGTCAGCCAGCCATCCACTGCCTGATTAGATAACGTTTCCACATGAGATAGCAGTTGAAGAACATAAGTGATATCCAGCTGGTTTTTATTGTTGGTTTACGTTGTTATTTATTTTTTTCCTGTTGTAACTTTCGCAGTATTGAATTCCGCGTTGCTTAGGTGTGAAGTGTTTATATTTTTTGTCGAATGGAAAAGGCCGGTTCAGTAAGGAGGTGATATGTTCGTCTCGCATGTAAGCTTTGATTTGTCCTGAAATAATTCAATTGAAAGTCACTGCGCCACATACACTTCTTGTCTTAAACTTAGTTTTTCGCGCTATTATTTGTTGTGAACCAGCCCCAGCTTTCTAAGTTTTGCATCATTGAACATCTTTGGGTGGGGGAGGGGGAGTGGATTCAATAGATTATTTACGCCTTCGAATGGTTTAGGAGAATGCATGAAGGCTCGTCCTTCATGAATGTTATGCCAAAACAACTTATGTGACAGGAGATACCAGCTTGGTCGCATATAAATTGCACACCACATGGAGGTGCTAAGGTGGTACGAAGTAGCATAACGTAGACGAGGTAGGAAATCCAACTTTGATTACAAGGGTAATGAACCAAAACATAGTCACCACTGCCTGTAACTGATCTGCTACGCATTCCCATGCTGCGATGACACCAACTAGCAGAGCATTTTTTCCTCTGACGCCGCTAACGTGTTCCACAAAACAGTGCAGTTCAACTGTGCGAACCCCCTAGAACCGTGGACCCATATCATCTGGACAATTAGGTGTAACAAGCGTGGTTTCAGGCACGTAAATATATAACACATTGAAAGTAAGTAGTGTGAAGCTGGTGCTCTCAGGATGACAGATGTCTCTGGAATCGTTCGCTGGTGGTAAAATAAACGCCTAATAAATGTTCATTTTCAAGATGTCGGAGACTATGCATAAACAAGTTCATGGTCTTCAAATCTTCTATTTTTCTGCAAGCACAACAAGACGGCATCAACACCTTGTCTCTACTGTTCATCCCATGACGTTTATATAACTTGTACGTGAACGTTGTGAACAAGTTAGAGAAGGGCTGAGCGAAGACGAGGAAGATGAGAATGTTCGCAATAAAGATGATGACTGAAGTCATACTCGCCGAAGTAATGGTGCTTCGAATCTTGGAATTCCATCACGACATTCCGCACTTATCAAGTAGACACGATGGTTTTTGGGTGACCTATTGCAAAGTTCACCAACGTGTACAGTGGTCACAGATGAAACGTGACGTCCAACAGTATCTTCAGTCTTGCCACCAGTTTCAACTTCACAAAGCCAAGTACCTTCAGAGAACAAACGAGATGGTCTGGCCTCAACACTATGGCTTACCGTTTGAAGCTATCCACGTGAATTTCACAGAGCTTAAGAAAATGACTGTTGGAGTAGGAAGAACACATTCGTTTTTAGTGACAATAGATCAGTGCACAAGAACAGTAGCCTCACGGCCGGAAATAGAAGACGAGAACTGTGTGATTGTTCTTTTGAACCGATATATATATCTTTAAAAATGCCAAAAGTAGTAATATCAGACAGCGGACCAGCGTTTGTTAGCCAGCGTCTGGAAGGGTAGGCGAAAGAATGAAGAAAATTTTCTCGAAGCTGCGTGTCATACCATCCTGCCGCAAAGAGCATGAGTGAAAGGATACTACGAGATATGAAGTGGTTCATTAGAATATACCGAAGCTTTCCAGGCGGTTGAAAGTACTGCTTGGGTGCAGCTGTCGCTCATTGTCATCGGCCGCAGACTGCGAGCATCGGCTGTAGCCCGTATTTTGCAGGCGTTCGGAAAGGCACCAGTGTTTTGTGCTGATAAACAGGTGCGCATTGCTGAGCGCCTGCAATAATGCGTAAAGTGGGAAACTTAGGAAGCATACCAGCGATGCCAGGATAATATGAGGAGATGCTTCGATCGTCGCCACAGCATGCGCAAAGACCATTTACAGCTGAACGACTTGACTCGTCGAAAAAGGCCTTCCTGGCACAAAGAATCTGTACATGGGACGTTATCGATTAGTGCAGACTGCAGTGCTTCAACAAGGCGTTCTCAAAGAGTTGATTACGCCAACAATGTCGGCGTGTTGGTGTTTGCGACCATTGAAAACGTCTTCATCTATCATCCCGCGAAAGATGAGTCTTTAAAGAGTAGGAGTGTACGTCAACGTTGTAAAAAGGTTGGAAAAAGGCGGCGGGAAGGTGATAAAGATGGAGGTTTTTGGCGTATAGATGATAGCTGACATCATAGCCAAGCCCAACTGTGTTCCTACATAGCTATGAAGCGTTTTCAAGTACTTCTCGCTCTGATATGTTTATTCCTGACATAGCGTTCCTTAAAATTAACAGCGCTAGAACTTGTCACTTCAGTCCCCGTGCTGATAAAGCTTATCAGCTCGAACAACACGGAAGTTTGACAATGCCTCCCGCCATCTTTTTAGGGCCGAACCGTGTTACGCCGTGGGTCGTATGTCCCGTGTCGTCGTGGTCGTCGTAGTAGACAGTTCCAGTGCAGTGAATGTGAATAAAAACAGTGCTATAGCGTATCCATGGAGTGAATGATGATGAGTGGGGCGAAGCATCCATCAGTCTTTCCATGCTTCCTTCCATCTGGCCGTGCATCCATCCGTCCGTCCAGTCCATGTATCCATCCGTTCGTGCGTTCATCTGCCCATCCGTCCACTTCGCCCCACTTGTCATCATTCACCTCGTGGATTTGCTGGGATTTTTTTTCTATATTGAATGAGGCCACTCTAGTATGAGCTTTCATTTTGAACTGAGTTTACTGCGTGGTGGATCAATTTGCCGTGTGCGCCCCTCTGAGAGTAGCTCGTTATCAAGCGAGAATATGTGAGCAAAAAAAAAGACAGTAAAAATCTTGTTATAGAGACAGCAGCTGGGCCTGTGACTTGCTCGTGAGAATGTACTAGAGTTATATAAAAACTGCGCAGCACATGTCGCCACCGAATGCTATTAATACTGAAAAAAAAACAGCTAAGTTGTGTTACCCTCTTTCGGCAGAGTCAAGTGGTGCGCTGTGTCTACTTTTACTTTTAAACTCTGCGCTTATTTCCATTGTAACCTCTTTTTTTCTGATTTTCGTAGCTACATCTATTCTAGATATTTATTTCGCACTGAATAGCACGCTGCTTTAAAGCACTGCAATGTCCGTTCATGCGCATTAGCACCATCTGGCACCCACGCGCTTCTTCACTGCCCTAATTAAATCCTAGATCAGACTTACTCTGGCACGCCCAGCGAAGCCTGTTAAGCTACGCATCAGTGCTTCTTTCACCTGTTACTCATAACTTCATATGTGGTTGTAAAGTTTTCTACTTTACTTCGTTCAATTATTCTGTTTTTATTTGCAGCTGAGAGCGTGATCATTTTTGCGTATGCATTTGCATGAGCCGGCAAAATGCACCGCTAGACTGAATTATTTTGTGAGAGTTTTTAATGGCAGAGTTTTGCATCAGTTGCCGTTATTGTACGGCCACGATGACATGTTGCAACGAATGAAGATAGAAAGTTTGATATCCCCCATGTTGGCTGCATTGATTTAGCACCACAGTGGATTGAAAGCACTGGCGCTTTGCTTTGCTGTGGGTGTAAATTGAGAAACCACTGGCGGTAGATTCCCCGGTGCAACTCCACGCTGAAGCCTGTCCCAACCATTACGTGGTACCTAAACCCAAAAGCTCCCTTGCGTCAGATGTCTTTTTGAGGACTTCGCACATGTCTGGCATGGAGCACAATGATTCTCGACGTTCAATTTGCATACATTTATATGAAATATTGAACATAGCTTTACTTTTGTCTGCTTTATAACGTAGCTGTGGAAAATACTGCTGCAAATGACTCGCATAAACGCAAGTGGCGTCGACATTGGTGCCGTACTCGCTCAGCGCTCTGGCACCAACAACAACAAAAAAAAAACCGCCGCGTATCTGAGCGCTTCGCTGCAAAGGACATCGAAAGACGATGTCCTTTAATAGTCCTTTGTCTGAAGGCGCTATGTAATCTCAACTAATGTGTTCACATTACTGCATCTGGCAGTAACGTGAAGAAACGACAGTTTATATTTTAATGTAGAGCCGCGGGTAGGAGGCGTGACCGAGGCGTTTTAGTTATAAAGCCCCTGAATGTTTTAGCAAAGCGTAGAAAACAGCCGCTTTTTCATTCATGTAGTTGCATTGTCAAGGCAGTGTAAAACACTTCGGTCTTTAGAATTACGTATCAACGCGATTTCCAAATCAAGAGGCACACTGCCTACAAACTACGTCTTGATGATGCACCTTAAATATGGATATTTGCTTTTTGATTGACCATGTGGACAAGTATGAACGCAGCAACTAAATCAAGACGGCTGGGCTTTTAGCGTGGGCTTTTTTTTTGCGTTGAGCGGCTGAATTGTTGGAAAAACACCAACAAACAGAAAGACCAAGATGTTTGCGTTGAAGTATCCCAAGAAAGACTATCGTCTTTACTGACATGTCATAGCGTGTACGCATGCCTTTTTTGAAGCAAGCCTCAACGTCACTACACTGTAAGCGAACGGAAATGTCTCGCATTTGTATTCGCAGAGCAGCGGTTTCACTCGTTCGTTAGCGATCGCCAGTTTGCGATAGTCACAAACCACCATGCTGCCTGGTCAACCTTCGAGACCCACCGGGACGCCTCGGTCGATGGACCCTTCGTAGACAAGAATATTTTTTCACTATTTCGTATGCAATTGGTCTTTAGCACTCTGATGCGGACAGTCTTTCTTAGATGTCAATAGAAACGCATTGAGAAGCCAACAGGTTTTATTATTTTACCGCTTCTCTGTGAGCTTACTTTTCCGATGCTTTGGCTTTCACTGCTAAGCAGCACAATAAACCCAACTTTAAAGTTTTTCTTTCCAGCCTGAAGCTCTTTACCTACAAGCCAGTCTCACTTCTGAGATAGTCTTCGTTAAAAGAGGAACTTCCCGAAGACGGGCTTTCGCTTGGTACTGGTGGTTCCCAAGTCCTTTCAGACGTCTGTATACTGCATACTACGCACACAATAAAAAATTGACACTCAAAAGAGTGTAAAAAGGGTGCTTTTATGGAAAGCACCCTTTGCAACACCCTTTAACACCTATAAATGGTCGATTGAAAAAAAGCACCTCTTCGTATGGGTGCTTGCCTCGATAGCACTCTAAAATAGGCTCTAAGGTGCTTTTGTGCCTGAGAAGGGTGTAGGTGACGGTTTATCAGATAGAATATGCAGCCAAAGAAGAACACATAATTATCAAATTTTGGATTTTACGTCTGAAAAACCTCGATATGATTATGAGGGTCGTCTTAGTGGAAAGCTCTAGAAAGTTTGACCATTTGGTGTTCTTTAATGAGCGCTGATATCGCACAGTGCACAGGCTTCTACCTTTTTGCCTCCGTCTTAATTCGACTGCCACGGCCAGCATCGAACACGCGACCTTCGGCTTGGCGGCCGAGCAGCGTAGCTACTGCGCGAATATGTGGACCTTGCGTTAAATGACGGCCTAATTGACTTAGAATGTGCGAAGGTGCTCTCCGAATACAGCAGAATGCCAGCAGAAGCAAATCGCGTTTCATCTATAAGGCAATTAACTGCAATCCATGTTACGAAAGCTTTCCTTGGCGTTGGTTATAAGCTACATGTTTGCTATGGATTGTATACACGAACATAATGTTCGCCCGAGCATGTATGTGTGCGTGAGCCTGCGCATGTGTTCGTGTGTAAGCGCGATTGTGTGTACACCCGTGCGTGTGTGCGTGCGCGTGTATGTGCGAGTCTGCGCTTGTGTTAACCGTGCCTGTGCACATGTGTACGCCCATGCATGCGTGCGTTTACGGTCGCGCGTGTGTGTGGCCGTATGTCTGTTAGAATTATTTTGTAGTGGTCCCACGTGTCATCGCACATGAGCACTGTTCTTGTACTCCGTATAAAGGCGCTCATAGCACATTCATTAAATTCAGTTGACAATCGGTGCTCTTTTCGGTCCTTTTTGTCTCTTCTTGAAGTTGTCGCGCTGTGACTAGCACACAATTACGATGAACCAACTCGCCCAAAATAAATTCTTATTACTTAACACGTAGACCGAGTTTTATATAGAAAGAAGGAGCAGTGCTTTTAAAATAAAAATTTTCACTTACAACACCTAGACGGCATTCCAGGAAGTTCAGAAGGCAGACCCGTGACCAAATATTTTTCCTCTCTTAAATATTACAAAGGTTACTATTTTAATGCAGCACGAGTTTTTCGAATACACTTGAGATGGTCACCAAAATGGCTGGGACATTTGGCATAAAGTGACCCAGCTGTGTCATTAGCCATAATTATGCATTACCTCTTTTGTTTTTTGTGTGCCCTGACTCAGTTTTGTGTTCGTTTTTAGCTTATTCTGTTTCCGATCATTGTATTGGTTTTTTAAGTATTCGCTGAAGGTATATGTGCGAAAACCCATATATGTTTGCATGTACATCATTTCTCAAAACCAATTGTTATACATCCAGGAATACAAAGCTTAAACCACTGTGATTGTATACATTTGAAAACACTATCGGTATATATTTTCGTGTGCATCGCTTCTTGGGAACGATTGTGTACATGAAGGCGTATATAGTGAAATCATGGTGATTGTATATATTTGAAAGATTTATAAGTATATATTTGCCTGTATTTCATTCCTATTAACCGATTGTGTACATGAAGGAGTATTAAACTGGAAAGCACTGGGATTGTAGATACTTGAAAGAATTATAGGACATATTAGCGTGTATTTCATTTGAAGTCTCTGATTACTTGAAACAGTATACTAAACTGAAACCAGTGTAATTGTATGTATAAAAGAATTGTCAATAAAGCGAAACTGCAAAAATATAATAAACATTTGAGGTGTTGCGTGTGTAGTGTACGTATACGTCAACATGTTAGACATCCGGTGAAAAAGTTGTGTGGCAGAAGAAAAGTTTATAAAATTTATTTGCCTATTAAATAAATGCAATATTCAAGGGCAGCAAGGCTTAGTTTTCTGTAATGCACATTATGCATATACTGTGAAGTATATATGGATGCGGCAGAGGTTCATACACGATTGTACGTGTTTATATTTTTGCCCACACGCAATGAATGGAGCTCTACAGGTGGCGTACCATTGATAATCAGGACCACTTTCTTCAAGTAGTGTGTAATAAGTGCATGCTGATATCTATTAGTGCAGTCTAAAAGAATACTGGCACCCCTGCTATGGGCACTCAACACCCTTGTGCACCCTTCTCGCACCCTCCTCAGTGGGTGTTAAAAAAGTGATGGACATTGAAGGCACCCTTTTTAAGGGTGTTTTTGTAACACCCTACAGTTTTTACATGTACACCCTATTCTAAGGGTGCATGAAAAAGCGCCCTTTTTGGAAGGTGCTAAATTAACACCCTTAAGGTGTCGTCCATGGGACAAGCTCATATACACCCCTCTGGTTGTAAAAATTTTTACTGTGCACCATAACCCGACCTGTGGACATCGTGGATCATGCGAACACTAAGTGCACGAAAGGCTTATTCAACTGGGCTGAAATGTGCAAAACTTCGGACACTCATATGGCTTGTTGTACGTAATTTCTAAGAAACAAACAGCCTACCTCAGCCGCAGCGAGTTATCTACAGCCAGTAAAGCCCACCAGTACTCCTTTTGGAAAAGTCGCAGACACTTGATCTGAGACCATTTTTGCGTCCTTCAAAAGGTGACATGTGGATAATATTGTTAGTGGTCTGTATGGGAGAGTACTGCGACATGAAAGTCTTACCATCCGCCGTGGCAGCCCAGGTCACTAAGCTTATAGTCCATTTCATTATACTTCGACACAGGCCTATACTACGAAATAATAGGTGAATTTATTCACCACTTTACCGGCGATTCTGGAGAACCATTAGTTTGTTCTTGTGCCTCCAATATATATCTGAAAATCCACCAACTAATCTCCTAACGGATCGAATAAACTTAACATTGACCAATATTTTTTTACAGGTACCTTACAGGTACTTGTATAAAAATATGTTATCGCTGTAATATGTTATCGCTGTCACATGTCACGTCTTATCAATGACGCATGTCAGTTACCAAGAATTGCAATTGAGAAAAGTCCTTGTTCTGATGTGTATATGTCAATTATTAAGAAGTGCAACTTATAAATATTCTTGTATTTCTGATGTGTATATATGGTTCTTCCTTTATTATTATCTATACGCACTTCCTTTGTGCATCTTCTTTCGTGCTTTTGTTTCCTTTTTATGTGATGCATCCTACCTATATTGTTGTAATTCAAATCGCTGTATGCCATAGTCGGGTGCACACATCTAGTCAAGCCTTTTCCGGCTTTTTGTCCGTACACCAATATCTCCTAAATGTTGAATAACTCGAATTGAATTGAATTTCAAGTACGTCGCTTCGTACTACAAGAGCTGAGATGAAGTAGTATCATTTCTCACATATGTTTTAAACTCTGAACACAAAACGACAGGTCGTAGCCATTTCTTCCTCCTCAAGGCTCGTCCACTGCTTCATACCCAGGATACTATCTTTTTTTTATCCATGACAATACGTTTATCGCCGGGATGCCATGGGTTCCACAGCTTTCACGGCGTGCAACGCTTTGGAGCCTGAAGGATTCTTTCCACTCTGTCAACTAGAAATAATTGATTGACTTTGTAGCCAAATATGGAAAATTCTTTTTAAGGTTAAGTAAGAAGGAAGGCAAGTTTGCTGCACAGTAAAACTTTTTACACCCAAAAGGGTGTAAAAAGGGTGCTTTCACGAGAAAGCACTCTTTGCAGCACCCTTTACCACCCATAAATTGTCGATTGAAAAAAGCACCCTTTTGTTTGGGTGCTTGCCTCGGTAGCACCCTAAAATAGGCTCTAAGGGTGCTTTTGTGCCTGAGAAGGGTCTAGGTGACTATTCATCAGATGGAATATGCAGCATAAGAAGGACACATAATTATAATATTTGGAATTTTACGTCTCAAAAACCTCGATATGATTATGAGGGTCGTCGTAGTGGAAAGATCCAAAGATTTTGACCATTTGGTGTTCTTTAATGAGCGCTGATATCGCACAGTGCACAGGCTTCTACCTTTTCGCCTCCGTCTTAATTCGACTGCCACGGCCGGCATCGAGTCCGCGACCTTCGGATTGGCAGCCGAGCAGCGTAGCTACTGCGCGAATATGTGGACGTTGCGTTAAATGATGGCCTAATTGACTTAGAATGTGTGAAGGTGCTCTCCGAATACAGCAAAATGCCAGCAGAAGCAAATCGCGTTTCATATATAACGGCAATTAACTGCAATCCATGTTACGAAAGCTTTCTTTAGCGTTAGTTATAGGCTACATGTTTGCTATGGATTATATACACACACATAATGTTCGCCCGAGTATGGGTGTGTGTGCGTGAGCCTGCGCATGTGTTCGTGTGTAAGCGCGACTGTCTGTACACCCGTGCATGTGTGCGTGCCCGTGTATGTGGGAGTCCGTGTTTGTGTTAAGCGTGCTTGTGCACATGTGCATGCCCATTCATGCGTGCGTTTACGGTCGCGTGTGTGTGGGGCCGTATGTGTGTATACGTGTATGTGTGTGCGCCTGTGAATAAGTATGCGTGTGTATCAGCCAGTGCGCCCTCAAATTTCGTGTGTGTGTGTGCGGGGGGGGGGGTGGCACTGCTTCTTAGTGTTTAAGGTCCCACACCTGTTCAAACTGGGAGTCTAGATGGGAGGTTGCTTAAGGAATGGCGGTGGTCAACGCACTGTACACGGACTATTCAGTAGATGGAAAACAGCTGCACATTCTCATACCTCATCGTTGCTTACGAACTTGCTGTGGTAGCTTATTAGGTCCACTTAGGCGCTTCTACGCTCAAAATCGTGGGTTATGACCAATTCACACGGAAACCTGTCACTGCACTTATGCACAACCATCGTTTATATTAACAACGTTTAACAAGAACGTGCCCTGCCTTTGCTACAGGTGCTTAGCTAGCTCATTGGGCAACCATATGGAATTATGTGCTGATCATGTGGTCAGCAAAAAGTTTGTGATAACAACCTCGGCACGTTTCGTGGTGTGTGACAAGCCTTCTAAACATCCACGACTGTGGATTAATTTCTTCCAGCTTCGACTACGCATTCAGTGTTTGCGGCACCGTACGCGGAATCGCCAGGCACGGACAATGCGAAAAGAAATTCCTTTGAAAAAAGGTGTAGCGATGCTCTCCCGCTAATGCCACCGAGGACGAAATAGTTATTGTTTTGTGAGGGCTGGGCGGGCTAGGCATGAAGGCTGAGAGGCGTTGTGAACGAGAAGAATGCGCTTTATTCGAACATGAAAACGTGCCGACCGCCCCGGAGGCGGGAGCGAGATTGATAAAACGTGTCCCCGGCCCTCGCTTGGGCTTGGAGTTTATCTGAGTAAAGGCGCCGCAGGTGGCGCTGCCGATTAGATAGGCCGCTACGCTATAGTGCGCATGCGGGCGCTCACATCCGGCCCCTCCTTGTCTGACCAAGTCCCATTGGTCTAGGAAAGGAGCACTACTTGGTTGCTTCACTGCGAGAGAGAATAGTCCTTCAAGCGCTCGGGTGGGCGCTTTTGGCGGTGAGGTCGCGAGGAGGGTACCGCTGGAGGCAAAACTGCAGGGCCAAGGGAAACTGGTGGTTGAGATAACTCATTGCCAACACTGGGAGAGCCAGATAAGTCACACAAAGGCCACTCTTGGGTTTTCACAATGTAAGGCTCGACATAAGGTGGCACGTAGTGCTTGAGTTGAGAGACGTGCACTATCCTGTCTTGGAGTCGATCACGAGGACCTTGACCAGTTACGCGGCTAACGACAAACGTAACGGGTGTTTTCTGGTTGGTGATTTGGTATATTCCCTTGAATTTGGGTGCCAACTTTCCAGTTCCATCTGCTACAGGCTCTTGGCGGCGCACCCAGACGAACTGGCCGACTTGGAAGGAGTGGTCTCGATGGGACTGATCATATGCTGTCTTCCGTTTCCCTTGTGCTTCCTCGGTATTACTTGCTGCTACGGCCCGGTTCTGAGACAGCATTAGGAGACGGTCTTGTAGGGTCCTGGCTGTGGCGGGACGGTGGCGTTGATATGGGAGCTTGGGGACGTATCCATACAGTAGTTCAAATGGAGAGAAACAGCTGCTGGCGCTATAGCTTGTGTTGATGGCAAAAGCAGCTTCTTCGAGTTTGCTTGCCCAGGAGGTCTGGTCCGTTGGACACAGCTTACGAAGAACGGAGACTAAAGTCCCATTGCTTCTCTCTACAAGACCATTGCTGGCTGCGCGGTATGCCACTGAATAATGAATCTCAGCACCGTGCATGTGCATGAAGTGCTTAAACTGGTGAGATTCAAAGGCTGCTCCATGGTCAGACATGCAGTCATCAGGACAACCAAAGCGGAAGAACACCGACTGTAAATGTGCTATAACTTCCTTAGCTGATGTTGAAGTTACAGCCGCTGGGACAATGAAACGCGTGGCAAAGTCAATGACATTCAAAATGTACTTCTTTCCTGAAGCAGCCGGCATTGTGATGTGATCAATGGCAATTAAGGCAAAAGGAACATCCGACACTGGCATGAGACCCATTTTGCCAACACTTTTAGATATTGGGCGGTTGTTGCTTTGGCAGATCTGGCATGCTGTGACGTAGTGGGTCACTGAAGACGTAAGGTTTGGCCACCAGTAACGTTCTCTCACTTTGGTCAGTGTCCGGGTTACATCCATGTGGCCTCCACCGTCATGAACAACCTCCAGGACAGCCTGGCGCATCTTTGCTGGCACTACAATAGCTTGAGAACCTGAAGTCGCGTCACTATGGTACAGGATGTCATCAATTATGGCAAGGTCATGGTCCCACGATTCTGAAGATGACAGAGAGCGACGAAGGTCCTGGCACTCTTTGTCTTCTGCTTGCATAGCTGCGAGAGACTGTGTCTGATGGAGGACTGCTGCAGATAATCGTGACAGCATGTCAGCAACCACGTTTTGACGGCCTGGATGGTGCTGCACAGTGAAGTCGAACTCTGTAAGATCCATCAACATGGTCGTAAAACGACGTGAAGGCCTGATGTTGGCTGTTAAGCATGCAACGGTCCAGTTGTCAGTCAACAGGCAAAATTTCTTGCCGAGCAAGTAGTGTCGGAACTTGATCGTAACCGCCCAGTGGACACCAATACACTCCCAAACGTTGCTATGCAACTTCTTCTCTGCGGCCGTGAGTGCACGACTCGCATATTCGATCACAGTTTCTTTTCCACACTGTTTCTGAGAGAGCACAGCACCAATTGCGGTTCCTGAGGCATCTGTTGTGACTGTGGTTTGGGCGTCTGGATCAAAATGGCCCAGTACAGGTGCCTCTGTTAATGCTGTGCGAATTCGCTGAAAGGCTTCATTGCAGTCGCTGGTCCAGGCAAACTCCTCAGACCGTATGAGACTCTGCAGCGGTGCTGCTATCCGAGAGAAATTCTTCACAAATCGGCGATAGAAGTTTGCTGTCTGGAGCCATGACAAAACTGCTTTGCTGTTTGCAGGCTGTGGGATTTTCATGATGGCTTCGACTTTGGCAGGGTCAGGCTGCTTGCCGTCCCTGCTCAAAATGAATCCGAGAAACCTGATAGACTTCAAAGCAAACTTACACTTGTCAAGTGAAACTTTGAATCCACTGGCAAGGAGTGCACCAAGTACTTCGTCGAGTAACCTTGCAAACTCGTCAAAAGTTGGCGCAAAAACCAGAACATCATCCAAGTACACCCGCACACCGCACTTTGGGCAATGGGGCTGCAGGTTAGCAAAAATTGACTGCATGGCTCGCTGGAAAGTGGCAGGTGCGTTCTTCAGCCCAAATGGCATGCGGGTCCACATAAAGGTGCCATAGTGGGTCACAAAAGCAGTTTTCGCCTGGTCTTCCTTACGAACGCGAACTTGCCAGTAAGCAAACTTTAGGTCAAGGCAGGCGAAGTACTGTGACCCAGCAATGTCATCCATGATGTCATCCGCATGTGGAAGTGGTTGCACGACGTTCACAGTCATCTTGTTTAGGGGCACATAGTTAACACAAAGGCGCTTCTTGCTACCTCGGCTGACAACCACTGCGGGGAATGCCCAAGGTCCTAAGGCTGGTAGAATGATGCCTTGCCGAAGGAGTGTGCTTATTTGAGCCTCAAGAAAACGACGGTCTGCAGCAGAGTAACGGTAAGGGGATCGACTGTATGGCACAGCATCGGGAAGAAGGTCGATTGAGTGTTCAACACCCTCGTACAGACCTAAGTCATCCTCTTCACGAGCGAATACTTCAGCGTGCTTCGAAAGAATGCTCGTGATTTCCCGTTGTTGATGTGCTGGCAAATGGCTACCAACCTGAGCGGCAGGCAAGGATGGGTCAATGCAAACCTCTATTGTTGAAGAAGCACCTCGCCTGCATTCAGAAGACGGGCCGTTGGTGTTTGAAACCTCATATTGACAAGATAGTGCTAACCACGGGGGTTCATCTGGGCCTGGGAGTGGCATTCGCTGGAGGCCTGCTGAGCTGTGGTGTCCAGATACATGGTAATTGAAAGATGACCCCTGGATCATAACAGCGTTCGACATCCTGGGCAACAGTCGCTCATAGCACCGCACACTTGTTCCTGTGGTGGGATGACGAATTTCAGTTGGCATGGGTGGCTGGAACACCAACTGTGCGTGACTGGCAGCAAACCAGTCTTCCCCCAATATAAGTGGCATGGCATTGTTATCGAGGACGGCGGCTTCCACCAAACCGGTGATGGGTCCCACAGAGATCTTCAAGCAGATAGCACCAGCAGGAGCCACTGTCGTTCCTCCAACGACAACTAGAGGGGGTCTGGTCCAGGGCAGGAGGGGCAAAGATCTGACAAGGTGACGAGAAACAAGTGTCACCTTGGAACCACTGTCTGGAAATGCGTCCACTTGGCCGCTTCCAGCAATTGTGGCGTTTACAAGGGCGCATTGGACCAGCGATCCATCAAGGGTCTCGGAAAGTGTGCTGTGAAGAGCTGGCGAAGGATGCGTTGTAGACTGTGTGGCAGTAGCTCTGGATGGGCACTTTGAAGCTAGATGTCCTTTTTGGCGGCATTGAAAACACACGGCTTCGGCCAAGTTCTGGCCAGAACGGTAGGCAGGAGCGCCGTGCCTCGTAGAGATGGTCAGGTACCGAGCCTCTTGTTGGTCTGGTGGTAGGGCTGCGATTCGCTGCGGCTGTCTTGTTTTGTCTGGTACCGCCTGAACATTCGTGCCCTCTTCACTGTGGTGGGGCACCTGTGGGCTTGGCATTACTAGTTTGGTGCTTGAATACCCTGGGCGTGGGAGTCGACGAGACAAGTGGCTCAATGTTTGGTCAAGCTGCGTTACGATGTCCATATAGGCGACGACGGTTTCTGGCCGTTGTGCTGCTATAGTAGTGGCCAGGTTCTCGTCGGAAATGCCCTGAAGGGCGTACTCTATGCGCTGAGTGTCGGTAAGAGTGACTGGGCATCCCGAAATGAGCTTCAACTTCGCCAAAGAATAGTGGACCAGGTTCTCTCCGTGCGCTTGCACGCGACAAGTAACAGCTTGTTGCCACTGTAGTAAGGTTTGCTTGGCGCTGAATTGATCCAAGAAAGCTTGCCTGAAGGCGTCCCAGGTGGGACACTGACGGCCAATGACTGCTTTCCAATCCGCGGCTGCTCCACGGAGCTTTCCCAGAGCGACGGCGAGTACGGTTGAAGGCTCCCACGAAGCTAGGTTTCGAGTTCGTTCCAACTCTTCAATCCAGTGGGACGCTGAAATGCTGCCGTCTCCATTAAATGTAGGAAGCGATGCGGACAGGTCTGGAAGGGTCGTGACCTGAACTGGCGCTGCAGCGCGTTGTGACACTTGAAGGAGCTGTTGAAGTAAACCCGTCAGCAACTCGGTACTTTGGGCTGCATCGAAGCTCGAAGGAAGCGGCGTAGTGTTCGGGCGCTGGCTGGACGCTGAGGAATCTGGGGAAGGCGACAAAGGCGTCATTGAGCGGTGTTGGGCTATATCGGCGAGGAGACGATTGATCACTTCTTCCTTCGGCCCCGTAGCGTCCAGGTTTCGGCGAACCAACTCTTCACGGAGGAAGTCTGCTGTAAAGCCGGCGAGGTCCTCAGGCGTAGCCTCGTTCCAGTTCACAAGCGGCATGGCGTTCACAAGAAATTAGCAGAAGGAGCACAAGACTCACGAGAGACGAAAAAGGCGGGCAGGTCAAGTTGGTTCGGCTCTGCAGGCGAGCTACTTCATCGGGCGGGTGGGCGTCAGCACGACGGTCGGCGAAACAAAAGGCAAAGGCACGAAATGACTCGGACGAAGCGGCCGAAAGGCGTATCGGGCGGCGGACGGTAAACACAGGACGGAGCGCCGCGCGGCTAGTCCGGCGGATCACTTCACGAGGCGGGCAAAAGGCGACGTTCCAGGCATGGTTCGGAGTCGACTGCGCCAGTTGTGAGGGCTGGGCGGGCTAGGCATGAAGGCTGAGAGGCGTTGTGAACGAGAAGAATGCGCTTTATTCGAACATGAAAACGTGCCGACCGCCCCGGAGGCGGGAGCGAGATTGATAAAACGTGTCCCCGGCCCTCGCTTGGGCTTGGAGTTTATCTGAGTAAAGGCGCCGCAGGTGGCGCTGCCGATTAGATAGGCCGCTACGCTATAGTGCGCATGCGGGCGCTCACAGTTTCTGGCCATTCCAGGGTGCACTTTGTTTTCCGCAAATTTTGCTTCACTATTTTTCGCCCACTGCAATCGCATTCCGTCAAAATCCTCAAAGAACCCGAGGCTGGGAAATAACCTGCACCGCTGTGCGGCTGGGTAAAAGGCGAGTTGCCATTTGGAAGGAGTCATTCTTGAAGCGCAATTCGATTGCCTTCCGCGTCGAACTGCGACCCGCCGTATGCGCCATAGCGTTTGCCTTTCGGCGCCGTCTTGGCGGGTTTTCCGCTCCCTCCCCGCTCACCCAGGCCCGTGTTGCTCCCCCCCCCCCCCCACAACGGCGGTGTAGATAAAGGAATAGTTGCGTCACCGAACACCTGCGTCGACAGCTGCGGCGCCGCCGCCAGTGCCTCCTCCTCCTCATTCTCAACGTTGCTCTCTCTGTCTCATACGTCTTTCAAATGCGTTGCGTTGGTCTGGGGTCTTGGTCGCTGTGTGAGTTCTAGCGAACAGGCGCATCTGCAATGGTGGTCACGCATGACACCGTGTACGAAGTGACGCTCATATTAAGGAATATTCATGGAGCGGCGGACGCGGACAACGTGGGAATGTTAACGGTGAGTGTACTGTTTTCGTAGGTAGTAATCATACAGCGCAAGCTGGGCGCCTGCAGCAGCTCTGCCGAAGTAGGCTGCCAGCCATTTACAACAGCATGCGTTCGCGGGCCTGTTGCAGATGCCCGATTAAACGTGTGTCTTGACGAACTCACACTGCTATGCGCGATGTTGTGTAAGTGCCTGCATAACTCATACAGTGAGTGGTGTGATCACTTAACAAGGGCGCGATTAGTTGCTGATCGCACATTGTCTCTACACTGCTCAAAGTGAATGATATTGTTTAAAGAGGCGCTTTAGGCTACATAGTAATAACATTTCTATTAATACTCAAATTGCAACGTGCTTCTGTAGGTGTAAGCGTAAAAAAAGAAAAAAAAGAAAAAAATATGTACAGAGGCGCACTGTACGAAATGCCTTTTTTTGCTTAAAGACAGTATAGTTTAAGGTGCTGATATGACGCAATACTCTCAGCACGTGCGCGTAGGTCTTTTAAAATATTTAGGACACGTGTCACCAGCAACAGGGAAAGATCTAGTAGACTTCCAAAGGCGCGTTGTTGTGACCATCGCCGTGCGTTGTTTTCCCTCGTTTCTGTTTGCTGTTTTCATGCTTTGCTATCATATGCGATAACGTTCAGCGTTATAACAGAATCGAGAGAGTATACGTGACTGTGGGAGCTATGTGCGGTAGCTCTAGCATAAGCCATGGCTGCTGCAATGTAGACGGCGTCCGCGCGCGTTGGTGTCGTTCGAACGCTCCTACCTACTTGATTGTGTTTCACTGAGTATTTAGGCACGGGTTACGTTTGTATATCACGTGGTCAATAATCGCTAATAGCGTGCGCCTGATTGCTATCAGAGGATGGGCTTGGTTGTCGAAATATGCCAGACGCTTTTTCTGAAAGCAAGCTTTGGAGAATTTTTTTTTTGAAGAAATACTTTCATACATGTTAGGCAGTGCCTATTGCAGGCCCGCAACTCTTCAAAAACTGGACGAGTTATCACATCTTTCATCAAAATACAATGAGTTAAGATGATTGAATTATAGATGACGAATTTCTGTGCTAGATTAGGTGCACAAAATACATGTTAGCAGCCCTACATCTAGAAAGCAGGCAAATAGGAAGCACAGCGTCAAATTTGGATTAGATGCCATGGACGGAGCTTCTTGTGAGGGTAGAAAGAACGAGAAAATTGTTCATTTTTGATGCCCTTATAGAGGCAGTCGTAAATGCACTGATTGCTGAATTGTCATAATTCCACAAATTGTTAGAAAGTATTAAAGTCAGTAAATCTTTTACTTTTTTTGCAGACCTCTTCGCTAGTGCCACGCCCAAGATCATTTGTTTTCATGTAAAAGAGAAAGCAGAGATGCCTTCACTGTTTGTACATGAAGAGCTAAGTTTCTTGTGCATTTTGATTAATGCTACATCTTCTGAACGTTGTACTTTAAGAACTGTTTTTCACACTGGCTCACTACCCTATAAGGAATTTGATTCTTAGGTGAGTTCAGGCTTCCGTAAGTGCCATATTTTTGAGCTGTAGTCTTACACTTCACATCAATTCGGGAATTCGCTGTATGCTGGAAAACTATCTTAACTTTATCATACGAAATTATTGGAATATATGAGTTGTATGCTTCGAGTTCAGTGTAATGTCAATTACACGCCATTTCAAAGGGTACACGCTACACATTCTTCATATATGTTGCTGCCAGAACAGCACGAACATCATTTTATGAGAAGTCATATTTGCTCTTATTACAGGACGAGGTGGTGCCGCTGACGTCCTGCGTAGTATACCCCGGCCCCAGCCTAGAGCAAGCCTAGTTCCTGAACCTCCACGTGGATGGCCGAAAAATCTTCCGTGTCAGTAACGACGAAGAAGGAGTGACAGCACTGATGAGTTGATTTTTTTTTATTTTCAACATTGTCTACGGCCGCAAGGCCTTTAACAACCACCGTGATAGAGCGGCGTTTTCTCGGCGTCAGTTTGGAGTTTATCAAAGAAGTTGTTCAGGCAGTACGACGCTGAAAATTTTAGTGTCACAATGCCTGAACAACTTTTTCTAGTGGGGTCATGGTACATGAACAAATATTGTTATTTGTGTAAGTTACTTTGCCTAAATATAGCTGGACCACTCCATGCCAAACGTCCCAGCCACTTTGGCGACCATCTGAAATGTATTTGAAAAAAAAAATGTGCTGACTTACTGCGTTGAAAACAGTGAACTGCTAGAATATTTCAGCGAGAAAAAAAGTTTTGTTCAGGAGGCTGGCTTATAACTTCCTGGCATAATGCCGTCTGTGTGCTGTTTGTGGAAAATTTCGTTTTAAAACTACCGACTATTTTTTCTAAAGCAAATTCGGTCTACCTGTTAAGTAATTGTGCTTCCGTAAGGTATTTGAAGCTCAATAATATTAGTGCAATTTTTTCGCCACATTTGCTTCCAAGAATAAAGCCAAATTGTGTTATGTTTGCATTTTTTATTTCAATATTGCACTTATCTTAGCAGTGAATACTTACTCCACAGAAAGTATATTTTGAGGAAAAAATAACTTTAGACCTCTCAAGCTGCTGAAATATACGAGAAAATATCACGAATTTCACGAAATCGTGATTTTTGTCCGTATATAGATGCAATTTGCTCCATGTTGTGATACAATGAAAACTCATCATTACACATAAATTGTAAGAAAATGAGATTCTTTTTATAATAAAAATCTTATCGCAAAAAGGACAGGAAAGAGCGCTGTAAACTGAATTTTTATTGAAGGTGCTACGAGCGCTTTTATACTGAGCACAAGAACAGGGCTCATCTGCAACAACACATGTGTGACCATGACAAAATAATTTTAACCGAGAAAAGAATACTCTTTTTCGGAAAGGATAAGTGAAGGTGTACTGATGCATTGATCCTTGGCCCTTCTGATAAAAAATTCTAAAATCTCTGATTTTTTCTGCTTGCTTTTTTTTCAAAAACCGTGTTTTATGAAACCTAGGACTGCACTTACGTTCTTTACGGTGTCCGGCCATGAGACTACTAAAGCCCTTCTTAACATTTAAAGCATGCTGTCTTGCTCGATCATTCAAGCATGCCCAGTTTGTCCTATGTTTACTTTTCCACATGTTTGCGGTATCTCATACACATTAGACTGGCATTCAGTAAACCTATTCTAGTGACGAATGGTGCAAGATTGACTATTCCTGTTGCTCTAAGTACATGCACTTTTGAAAGCTTGCAAGGAGTGGAAAACAACAATGTCATATCTGCTGGCTCTTTTCCTAAAATTGTGAGACACCTTATGTACGTAGTACCATGTAACATGCAAAGGTCATTGGTCATTCTGTTTTTCTTTTGGTCCTGTTTCCTTTACCTTTAATTTCTGCAGGAGGGTTTTGCAAACAAGTGTGATGATGCTGTTGGGGTATTGGCTGGTGCTATCAGCCCAGGACTGCTAAGAAAGTTCTGCCTTTTGATAGTGGGCATTGAAAATTAGTAAAAAGAGGAATTGATACCTCGAGTATTCAGGCCACCTTTCAGAAGTCATGTTAGCACAAGGGTGAGGTCAGGCTTAAAAACCAGATTAAAAGACTAAAAGATGCGGGATATCCCAACAGAATCATCACACCCGTTTGCGAAACCCTCCTGCAGAAATTAAAGTTATAGAAGACAGGACCAACAGAAAAACAATGACCAAAACCTTTGCATGTTATACCACATCACGTGTCTCACAATTAAAAAAATAGCCAGCAGATATGATATTAACGTGTTGTTTTCAACCCCTTGCAAGCTTTGAAAAGTGTGTGTACTAAACAGCAACAAAAAATAGTCAATCTTGCACTATTCGTCACGAGAATAGGTTTACTTAATGCCAATTTAACGTTTGTGGAAGTATATTTATCAGGTAAACCAATAATCAGTGCATCACTACACGTTCACTTATCCTTTCCGAGAAGGAGTACTTTTTTCTCAGTTAAAATTATTTTGTAGTGGTCACATGTGTCATCGCGCATGAGCACGGTTCTTATACTTCGTATAAAAGCGCTCGTAGCGCATTCATTAAATTCAGTTGACAGTCGGTCCTCTTTCCTGTCCATTCTGTCTCTTCCTGAAGTTGTCGCGCTATGACTAGCACACAACCATGATGAACCAACTCGCCCAAATTAAACTCTTGTTACGTAACACGTATACCGAGTTTCGTATAGAAAGAAGGAGCGGTGCTTTTAAAATAAAATTTTTCACATACAACACCTAGACGGCATTTCAGGAAGTTCAGAAGGCAGCCACGTGACCAAATATTTTTCCTCTCCTAAATATTTCAGAAGTTCACTATTTTCAATGCAGCACGAGTTTTTCGAATACATTTGAGATGGTTGCCAAAATGACGGGGACATTTGGCATAAAATTACCCAGCTGTGTTTTTAGCCATAATTATGCATTGCCTGTTTTGTTTTTTGTGTGTCCTGACACAATTTTGTGTTCGTTTTTAGCTTATTCTGTTTCTGATCATTGTATTGGTTTTTTAGTTATATGTGCGAAAACCTATATATGTTTGCATGTACGTCATTTCTCATAACAAATTGTTATACATCCAGGAATACAAAGCTTAAACCACTGTGATTGTATACATTTGAAAACAATACCGTACATATTTTTGTGTGCGTCACTTCTTGGGAACGATTGTGTACATGAAGTCGTATATAGTGAAATCATGGTGATTGTATATATTTGAAAGAATTATAAGCAGATATTTGCCTGTATTTCATTCCTATTAACCGATTGTGTACATGAAGGAGTATTGAACTGTGAACCACCGGGATCGTAGATACTTGAAAAAATGATGGGGTCATATTAGCGTGTATTTCATTTGTAGTCTCTGTGTACTTGAAGCAGTATACTAAACTGAAACCAGTGTAATTGCATGTTTAAAAGAATTGTCAATAAAGCGAAACTGCAAAAATATAATAAACAATTGAGGTGTTGCGTGTGTAGTGTGCGTCTACGTCAACATGTTACACATCCGGTGATAAAGTTGTGTGGCAGAGGAAAAGTTTATAAGTTTTATTTGCCTATTAAATAAATGCAATATGCAAGGGCAGCAAGGCTTAGTTTTCTGTAACGCACATTATGCATATACTGTGAAGTGTATATATAGATCCAGCAGAAGTTCATACACGTTTGTACGTGTTTATATTTTAGCCCACACGCTTATGAATGGAGCTCGACAGGTGGCGCACCATTGATAATCAGGACCTCTTTCTTCAAGTAGTGTGTAATCAGTGCATGCTTATATCTATTAGTGCAGTATAAAAAATACTGGCACCCCTGCCATGGGCACTCAACACCCTTGTGCACCCTTCTTGCATCCTCCTCAGAGGGTGTTAAAAAAGTGAAGGACATCGAAGGCATCCTTTCTTAAGGGTGTTTTTGTAACACCCTACAGTTTTTACATGTACACCCTATTCTAAAGGTGCATTGAAAAGCACCTTTTTGGAAGGTGCTGAATTAACACCCTTAGGGTGTCGTCCATGGAACAAGTTCATTTACACCCTTCAGGGTGCAAAAATTTTTACTGTGTGCCATAAAAATGTGGTATGCAGTTACATTTTCTTTAATACATTTCACTTTTACTCCCTCTTCAATGTACATTTCATTCTCTTCGTAGGTACCGCTGCGTTCCTCGCTATGAAACGGAGCACGCGCTTCGCAAACAAACCACGCAGTTTTTTTTTTGGGGGGGGGGGGTCAAAGTTTGTTTCTCGGCATTCGTGGCTCGTATGCAATGCCTTCATGAATATAATTAACGCCTTGCACATATATCTATTCACTTTTCGCTCAGCATGCTCACTCATCAAATCTTCCGATGCGTGTCTGCTGTGAAACATACCGCTACGAAGACAGCACAAGCATGCCGAGCAGCTCGACAAAAACATACACCATCGCGAGTGCGAGAACGAAAAACCACGATAAACGCCGGAAAATGTGGACCTCGTGAAATCCACGCACGTCGGTCGCAATGCTACCGGGCGTCTCTATAAGACGGCCGAGGCGAAACATGACGAGAGTTTCATTGCCAAACGTTATAGACCGTGTAGGTGGGCGCACTTGTTCCGGCCCCTTATCTTTACCGTCATCTCCCTCAACTATCTTCCATCTGTCTGCGGACGATTGTTCGGCTGAGAAAACAAAGGCGAAAGAAGTGCAACGAAAGCTTCGAAGAATAAACACATTGCAATGTCTATACAGAGCGAGGCTGTTTAGCGTCGGCAACAGACGGGGCGCAAGAGTAGTGCCCTTGCTGCGGGGCCATTTCCTCCGGGACTGAATGGCAGTGGGGTTCCTTCCTGTCAACCGAGCCCCTCCAGTTTTCATTACTATCAGCGTACGTGACTCGAATGAAAGAGGACAAAAAGCTACGTGGGTGCTTTCCCTATTTTTGGTGAACTGCGTGGCGAAGAGAAAAGACGCGCTTGGACTTGGTCGCATCAAATTAAAACGATGTAGGTGCAGATGGCAAGCAAGTTTACCAGACAGAAACTTGTACGCCTATATGACCGCGGTTCTTTTTTAAAACGGGATGAGGGAATGTGGTTAACCGTTAAGGTGACACGTATACTTGGCGCATATCATGTAGTAAGTGCATTTACTAAGTATAGTTAGTGCAATAGCTGGAAGTGATGAAAGTGGAGCAGGAGAACTGAAATGAGCCTGTAGCCGCGAACGCATATACGACGTATCGATTTTATGAGCGTTGGGAGAAGATACAAGGTGTGTTTTTTTTTTCAATAATGGTCCGCCGGTCTCCAGAGAGTTCCATAAACGCGTCTTTCTACGCAGATGATAGCCGCAGTGGCAACTGCTGCGAGTCGCTCTTGCATGGGAATAGTTGGCGTGTAGCGTATCTTCTCTGGTGGCTAGAGCATGCATGTTAGAGTTACAGCGGCTAGCATCTTACAGTTACAACTGTTAGCCCTCTTTGGTGGGTGTCCAAATCTATTCTCTGGAAATAGGCATGCACTGCTGATCCGTGGCTGGTTTCACAACATTACATTTTTTTAGATGAATGTCGTGTATATAACGTTGCGTTTTTTAGACATCTGTCTTTAGCCACTAATAATGGTCATTTTGCAAATTGCTGTCAATAACGAGTGTCCCTGTTAATTGGCATAAATCTACAATTCGTTTCTCTCCATCACATTTACTTGTAATGCATGCTGTTCGACTAATAAGGTGGTGGAAACAAAACAGAAAGATACCTGAATCTCAAGTTACCAAGGTTAAACTATTATTGAGCAAAATATAGCCAATGACATAAAATATTTGAAGACAACGTATATGTGGTAGCTTCACCGCTTCCTTCAATGCTGTAAATGTGCCGCAGTAGTAGTATTTCTTTTGCATGTAAAATGTGACCATCACGATGTCATTTACTACATATTTGATCCACAAACAGACAGCTTCACGGTGTGAAACGCACGTTGTTTGAGAATTAACCAATTAGTTCACGGTGTCCAATATTAATTGTCCTCTCGGAATGGAAGTCATGGTGACTGTACTTATACTACTCGACTAGTCAAAGATTTCAGACTGGAAATGCAAGTTAACGCTCATTCAATATGCCCGCGGCACAAGTACACGTATTATGCCGAATACGCGGACGCTCGAAGCTCTCGGCTGAAGCCATTCTTCCGGCTAGTTTAACTCTCCACAGGTGCACTTATCGGATCCACGGCGCAAGCCTCGATGTTCCTCTGTTCGCGTATTGTTGCCTACTTGACGTAAGTATTTCGAAGAGGATTACGCAGGTCTTCCACAACACGTCTAGTATGATGAACGACTTTCTAGCGCTCCTTCTTTTCACAAATGTCGAGGGCTCAGGCCTTGGTGACCACATTTAGATGGAGGCCAGACACTTGAGGCCCATGTACTGTTCGTTGCGAATGCACGTTAACGAACACCGGACAGTCGAACTTTCCGAAGCCATCTGCTACAGCGTGCCTCATGTACACGTCATGGTTTTGGGACAATTAAATGTCGGTTATAGTTATTGTTCGTCCTCAATTTAACCGGAACTCTCTTTGTAAGTCTCCAGGTTTCTGCCCCGTAGCTAAGTACCGGCAATATAAAGCTGTTATATACCTTCCTCTTGAGGGCTAGTGGCAATCTACCTGCCATAACTTGAGAGTGTTTGTCAACTATGATCCACCCCATTCTTATTTATTAAGTCACTTTAATCTCGTGGTTTGGCTCCGCGGTTATGACTTGTCCTAAGTAGACATAAAGACTTACAAACCTGGAGACTTACAAAGAAGGTTCAGGTTAAATTGAGGACGACGCAGCGAGCAATGGAAAGAAAAATGGTAGGTGCAACCTTAAGAGACAAGAAGAGAGCAGAGTGGATTAGGGAACAAATGGGGGTTAGGGATATCATAGTTGAAATCAAGAAGAGGAAATGGACATGGGCCGGGCATGTAGCGTGTAGACAGGATAACCACTGGTCATTAAGGGTGACTAATTGGATTTTCAGAGAAGGCAAGTGGGTTAGGGGGAGACAGAAAATTAGGTGGGCAGATGAGATTAAGAAGTTTGCGGGTATAAATTGGCAGCAGCAAGCACAGGACCGGGTTAACTGGCGGAACACGGGAGAGGCCTTTGTCCTGCAGTGGACGTAGTCAGGCTGATGATGATGTTATTGTTCATTTCACAAACACTGCTCTATACTCACAGCTCTGTCAAGAGCAGTAGACTCCGCATACCAACGACCCGCTGCATTTAACCTGCACTACCTTCCTTTGACATCATCTGCCACCAGGTTGCGCTGGCTTTTGCTTTCCCACACCCTTCCCAAGCAGACAGGTCCTTTCGTCTCTGCCTACCTTCATTCCCTTCGTTGCATTCTCCCCTATTTCTGCCCAACTCATTTTGAGCTTCCTCCTCACACGACGCTCCGAGCTAGATGGCGCATAGATCTCGGCTCGCTCGCTTACTGTAGTGTAGTCACTTGCCGGATGTCTCCTCGTTGTTCTTAGCACGGCCTCCGCTTCGAATACACGACGTTAATTGCGCCCCCTCCACCCAGCCCCGGAAGCGCGGCCGACTTGAAGTTTCTTCAGATGGCCCCGTTTTTACGCGCAATAAAGCGTCACGGAGTGAAACGGTTTCTCCTCAGCGCCGGGAAAAGGGGGCCTCGCTGGACGGTTGTTCTGCGGTGTGAATATGTGTTTTTCTTGAAACTGTATAGACGCCAGCCTCGGCTTCCCTTCGGCCGAGCATTAAATTCGATACTGCCGGCGGTGTTTTACAGCGGCTCCATCCATGGAAGGCTGGAGACAAGGGGGCGTGAAATGCGTTCCCTTAGCTTTAGGGTGGTACATAAAGTGCAGTCGCCCGAGAGACCAAGGAAGGGACGTGGTGGTTCAGTGAAGTTGCTTTGATTTAGAACGGCAATAAATGTTTGCCGCACGTTCGCCCCGATGCCTTGAAATCACGGACGCCTACTTTCAAGCTGTGTGACAGTAATCGAAATGCGGGTTAACGACTTTTAATACAATGCAAGATATATCGCGCGGATGCGTTATTGTATTGCGTCCACGCGCCTGTCCCACGAGGAGTGATGACTGACTGCTTAAGAAGGATTTGTGGTTTTTTTAGGTACGGTATGATTTAGGAGGATGGTTTTCTTTTAACTTTTATAAGACTGACGATCCTTACGTCGATTCACATACACGCAGTTTTATTTTAGGAAGACTGGCAGTTCCTTGTTGAATACTGATAAACGACCACTATTGCGCTACTGTAATTCCAAACGTTATAAAGAGCGCTCAGCAGAATATTGTAGATTTATTGCGCACTTTCTCTTAGGCGTCGTGAGGCTCTGCTGGGCTGATGATTCATAACAATTTGATTGCTAGCATAGATAAAAAAGGATGCATGTTCAATGTCAAGCAGTAAGCAAAAAAGTTGAAAAATTGAAAGAATAATTTATTTATTTTTCTTTAACTAGCCTAAAAAGAAAGCAAACGTAGCGTTAAGTGGTTAAAGAAATCGACAGCGGGCCTTCGGGAGCCACATGTGAAACTCTTTTTATTTAAAGAAAGCATTAGTTACAGAAAAAAAAAGTTTATCCACAGAAAGTTTCGTGCCATTCATAAAAAAAAACACCTATGTTAGCGTAAAACAAATTTCATTAAACGAACTTGACATAGCCGATGTGGTCTGTATCTAATACTTGCCACAAATATCACTTACGTCCAGAAACTTTCATTTGGTGACGGTCGTTAGTATTTATGCTTATGCACTCGCTCGCTTTAATTTTAAAAAAATTGTCAGATTTTAAAGCATCCCACTGTATTTTATTACAGAAGGGGCAATTTAGTGTGGACATTATAATGAGCGAATCTGTAGATTCTTACCCGCCTTCTCCTAAGCCCGCATTTCTTGCCTGGTTAGGCGCATACGGCAAGCGGTGAACACAGAGAAAGGCTACAGGGAAGAAAACAAAGTGTTTTCCTCGTTCAACGATGAAGTTGCCAAAGTTACGTTTTTACTGGCCTAAGTATCAATCGCCGTTAATCCATCTTCACCAAATACGGCAAGCTTTCATGGTGCCATATTTTCTTTTCCATAATCCGATAAATTACCAAAATATGGCGCTACACCTCATGAGTGTACGTATTGGCGAAGCTTCCATTCCTTAATCCCTCCACACCTTGTCTCTTCATTTCAGCTCCCAGTCTCGGGTCATCAGCGTGATTAGTCCCACCTGGCTGTATAGTTTTACCTCGGCGTGAAACTTAATCAAGTTGTCGCGTGCTGAAAGCACCACTGGTGCTGCGTGTTACGGCCCACCGTCCTCGTTAAGCCGTCTCCTGGTGTCTCCACTTTAGCCTCGCACTAATCTGCGGCACGCTTCGAGCGAACTTTAAGCCGACAGCCACCACCCCGAAACCGATCGGGTACAACGTGAAGAGAAGACTTCGACGCAATGTATTACACCCTGGTGGGACGGTGGCGGGGGAAAGCTGGGCAGGCGGAACTTAAAGGTCAGGCGAAGAAGCGTGTCGAGAAGAGATGGTGCTCCCTCGGCCCAGCCGCCGAGCACGTATGATGCCATTCGTTTTCGTGGCCGCCAGCGCGGCTGTGTTGGACGAAACTCGTTACGAGGACATTAGGCTTTTAATTACCCAGGGGCCACCACCATGCCGCGGCCGATGACGCGTCGCGTTCCGTTATTAGCGTGCACCTCTATATTCCCGTGATGGAGGGGGATAAAAAAACAACAAAGAAAGCTGCACTCCCGGCGGAGATTCAAGGAGGAAAGAATACGGCCGCTCCACTATTCACGTCCTCGTGAACTGCCTTTTTTTTCTTGCTTTATCTCTTCTACAGCTGTAAGTTCGGCTTCACGGCTCATCAGAGTCATGTATCTACACGACGCGAAAGCTGCGGCATCGTTGCCAGCCTAAAGTGTGCGTCGATGATAGCTCGTGGATATTTCCTTGGCTCATTTTTTTTTAATCCCCTGGGCTCGCAGTAATCGCGAAGGTGCTCAGAGGTGTCTTTGGCCTTCGGACTCACGTGAAACATTACGAGACCTTTGAACATTTATCCATGCTCCCGCGTGTGAAACTTTTCACTCCTTTCGCGGTCCGCGGTGCGTGCATTGCGTAATAAGGCGTGCGTGGGCTTTGGTAATGCACGATTCTTTCGAAATCATGGCGCTCTTTGAGGCAGCTGGTATAGGCGCAGACGCCAGCCCCCCCGACAAAGTTGTCTGTCTGTATCTGTTCCAGCTGCTATGGACCTCTCCAAGTATCGAACCCGTACGTACTGTCGATGGCAAGATCAGCGAGCCTAGCGAGAAAGAACGGGCTGGTTCGTGTTACGTCATGAAGGATTTTCACAGCGTTGCGTAGTTAGAACTCGGTAATGTTTGTTACTCGCCCGTCTTAAATAGTGCTTCACTCTTCTCAACAGCACGGCCTCGATTACTCGGTGTACGCGCCACTGTTTACACCCGCCCTCATTCAGCACCGTCCGTAAGTCCCCAAAGTAGCTTCCTGTGAGCTGTTACAGACACGGGAGCGTAATACGTTTCACGGTTCGGTGCTCATGTAACGCGCGTTTTCTCAATTTCGAGGCGGTTTACAATAAGTCCATGGCTGCTTAGCGAAGCATTCCCTTCGGTAGCCACGCGTTTCTGTAGCATGCGCTGTGAAGTGAGGAATAGGTAAGCCTTGAAAAAAAAAAAAACTTGAAGCTAGCAGAAGCGTAGCTCACGAAGCCCCCGCAAGCTCTCCCTTATACCATCTCGAAGAACGATATTGTTCGGATGGGTGCCTTTGGTGTACGGGTCACTCGTAATTTGGTAAATGGGTTCGGATGTTCTGCTTGTGTATAGTGTGGAAAGGAAGATGTGCTCCGGAAAGCTATAGCGAATTTCAATCGAGTGGGAGTTTATTGCGCAAATGTTGCGTGATGAGGAAACACAGGAACTGTATAAGCGTCCCATGATGAGCCAGATATGATGACCACACTGTAGTAATTGTTGTATGAGTGCGATCTCCTCCCCCCCCCCCCAAAAAAAAAAAACTTTCAAAGTTTGGCAACAGCTGCACTTTCGTTAACTGTAGGAAGCGGCTTTATTGGGTGTTTCTTGTCAGGATCTCGCAAATAACGTCAACAAAAGGCCAAGAGCCAGACACTAATATGAAAGTCTGGGAACAGGAAAGTTGCTTCTAGGCAAACAGATAGAGAAAGATGGCTGGTACCTACTGAATATCAGCAAGGTTACTGCTTTTACCCGCTCACTCGGGAAGACTTCATAGCTAGAGACGATCGTAGTATGAACGGAGAGAGTTCACGTAACTACCTAGGGTCAAGCCTTCAGTAATTCATGTTGGTACTTTAAACGAAATAACGAAAATGAATAATGGTCTGTGAATAATGAATAATGGTTAAAATGCATAATGGTTAGTCACGACGAAATGTACGCCTGTTCAGCGAAATGTGGCATAGACCGAGTAACATGTGCAAGATGTCTATTGACCGAAAGTCAACGAACAACTAGGTGGATGGATCAAGGTTTTAATTGACAGCGATGTGTACATGACGCAGCCTAATAAAGCTAACTGCAATAAACTACTCGTAAAATTTCTCCAAAGCTAGGCGCAATTTAATCCACGTCACATATCGCAGAGATTTTATGGCCGAAACCTTCCGATTCATTAGGAACCCACGCATAGCGTATGCGGCGTAGCGAGATGGCGCAGCCTGCTAGGAGAGCATAGAGTAACTGTATAAGCTACCTTTGCCTAGCAGAGTAGCGCATTTGCTTTCCAACGTTGCTAGCAACCATGCACTGCAGAGAAGCTGGTGCACAGGCAGCACCACCGACAGAAAGAAAGAAAGAAAGAAAGAGAGAAAGAGAGAAAGAAAGAAAGAAGGAAACAAAGAAAGAAAAAAAGAAAGCTGTCGCCGTTCACCTAGATTCTATCTAGTGACCGCCGTGCGCTCGGTTGCTCGTTAGCTACGAACTGGTGCTTCTTTTTAAAGACAATAGTCTTTCTTGGGGACCATCGACGCAAAAATTTTGGTCTCTCTGTCTATCTGTCTGTCTGCCTGACATTTGTGTGTTTGTCCACTCTTACCGGCATCAGGTACATGAAACGGCCGACCCCATCCGCAGCGACCACCAATGTTGCTCAAGCTTAAGCGTTCATGCTTGTGAAATTGTCAATTAAAAAGCAATTATTGTGCATGGCTGGGGCACCATAACAACACGCATATATTATGCATCATCATCATCAGCCTGACTACGTCCACTGCAGGACAAAGGCCTCTCCCATGTTCCGCCAGTTAACCCGGTCCTGTGCTTGCTGCTGCCAATTTATACCCGCAAACTTCTTAATCTCATCTGCCCACCTAACCTTCTGTCTCCCCCTAACCCGCTTCCCTTCTCTGCGAATCCAGTCAGTTACCCTTAATGACCAGCGGTTATCCTGTCTACGCGCTACATGCCCTGCCCATGTCCATTTCTTCTTCTTGATTTCAGCTATGATATCCTTAACCCCCGTTTGTTCCCTAATCCACTCTGCTCTCTTCTTGTCTCTTAAGGTTACACCTACCATTTTTCTTTCCATTGCTCGCTGCGTCGTCCTCAATTTAAGCTGAACCCTCTTTGTAAGTCTCCAGGTTTCTGCTCCGTAGCTAAGTACCGGCAAGATACAGCTGTTATATACCTTCCTCTTGAGGAATAGTGGCAATCTACCTGTCATAATTTGAGAGTGCTTGCCGAATGTGCTCCACCCCATTCCTATTCTTCTAGTTACTTCAATCTCGTGGTTCGGCTCTGCGGTTATTACCTGCCCTAAGTAAACATAGTCTTTTACAACTTCAAGTGCACTATTACCTATCTCGAAGCGCTGCTCCTTGCCGAGGTTGTTGTACATTACTTTCGTTTTCTGCAGATTAATTTTAAGACCCACCTTTCTGCTCTCCTTGTCTAACTCCGTAATCATGAGTTGCAATTCGTCCTACGAGTTACTCAGCAATGCAATGTCATCGGCGAAGCGCAGGTTACTAAGGTATTCTCCATTGACTCTTATTCCTAACTGTTCCCATTCTAGGCTTCTGAAAACCTCCTGTAAGCACGCGGTAAATAGCATTGGAGAAATTGTGTCCCCCTGCCTTACACTCTTCTTGATTGGTATTCTGTTGCTTTCTTTATGAAGCACTATGGTAGCAGTTGATCCCCTGTAGATTTCTTCCAGAATGTTTATATATACTTCATCTACGCCCTGATTCCGCAGTGTTTGCATGACGGCTGATATTTCTACTGCATCAAACGCCTTCTCGTAATCTATGAAGGCTATGTATAGTGGTTGGTTATACTCTGAGCATTTCTCTATTACCTGATCGATAGTATGAATGTGGTCAATTGTTGAGTAGCCTGTTCGAAATCCTGCTTGTTCCTTTGGTTGATTGAATTCTAATGTTTTCTTTACTCTGTTAGCAATTACCTTTGTAAATAGCTTGTATACTACAGAGAGCAAGCTGATCAGCCTGTAATCCTTCAAGTCCTTGTCATCTTCTTTCTTATGTATTAAGATGATGTTAGCGTTCTTCCAAGACTCTGGTACTCTTCCCGTCAGGAGACACCTCGTAAACAGGGTGGCTAGTTTTCTAACACAATCTGTCCTCCATCTTTCAGCAGATCTGATGTTACCTGATCCTCACCAGCAGCTTTGCCCCTTTGCACGCTCTCCAAAGCTTTTCTCACTTCTTCTATCATTACTGCATATTCTGCATATGCATATCTTACTAGAAAACGCATACATAGGTAACTTTAAGGACCGTAGCGCTTATCACGCTGCGCTTACAATGCAACGCTTGCACAGAAAGGGAAGTGTTTCGAACGCTTTGCTAAGGCGAGATGGTGGTGGCACCTACCCGTCACCTCGCGTTCTACACCTTATCACCTCTGAGACGGGCGCGCACGGCCACGCGCTTTGTTTTCCAAAAGAAACTGCCAGATAGCGCTCATGGCTCACGTGTGACATGACTAGATGCGCTCGGGAGCCTCCGCTGCCCGCTCGAGGCACTCTGACGCAGCGCCTTTGGAATACCATTCACCGATTTTCTTTCGCAGAACTTCAAATAAATGTTTTGTTCACTCTCTCCACACGCAAGACTATCGTCTTTCAACGACATTTGCAGATTACATGCAGATACGGGGCCATTTTTTTTTCTTTAGATTCGTGCTCTCAAGCTCTGACGGCAAAGTATTTTCGTGAATTTAGCAATATTTTTTGAAAAACAGACCGAAATAAACAATGATCTAGGCCTAGCGGGGACCTTCTCAAATCTCGGAGGACCTATACTTTGAGTTGAGTTTATGAGTTGTTGCTTATCTTCCATAGCTGGCGCTACATGACCACGCGGCAGTGGTGGTGCATGTTCGGCGCTACGCTACACCTTTGCGCACTGCGCCACCGGACAGACTAAAAAGGCTTTTGAACTCCTGCGGCACAACCCCGAAAGCAGGTGCTTGTTCTTTCTTCGCCGGTAGTTGTCATGCCAGGCACGTTGACTGACGGTCGGCAACACACTTTGACGATCGGCGACAGATTTAAGCAAGTCGCCTGCAAAAACAGAACGTGGCTTTACCGCGTAACTATGGTGGCTAACTTGGCTACATGGCGGACTGATGCGCTAATCTGCTTCCGTAGGGAGCATATACAGTGGTTCTAGGAGAGCATAGTGTCTCCTAAACCGTAGCTGGGTTTGAGCCACACCAGAAGCTTGCTGACGCAACATACTGTGTGAACTTGCAGTGAGGCAAGTAATACAATATAAGAGAAACAGAATGGGGGAAAAAAGGGTGGCTTTTCATTGCTCTTATCTTGGACTTTTATTCTTTTTATTTATCTGTGGCAATACTGGCCTGTTCGAGAGGCTGCATTGTTGATCCACTTGTGCCTGAGGAACCAGTGACTCTTGATTTTTTTTGTTTGCGTGTTATTATTGACTTGTTAGAGATGCTGCGCTGTTCATTCACTTATATTCCGTTCTGTCAGCACACCTTCATAATACACCGAGCCTTTTCCCTGTCTTAGGGACGAAGCTTCTTAGGACCTAGCCTTGCCTTCTGTTGTGGTCACGGTATAGAACCGGTGCTGTAGTCTAAACATACTTGAGACAAAAAAAAAATTGTAATAGACGTCAACGTAGACATGGGCAAGTTATAAGGTAAGAGACCGCTGTTTCCGGTAAAAGTAACCTATCGAGAAGAGTATTGATGAGCTTATCTCTACTAAAATGTGCCTAGATGTCGAGACTCCTTGAAGAAACCTGCAGCACAAAGGCACACGTCGAGGACTACATGTCCTGATAAATCACCTATAGTAAAATAGTATCTCGCCACCGGTAAGATTGTGGACGCCGCCAAAATATGCGGCATAGCACATATAGAGCCTAAATCATGCCGTGGACGGCTTTCAGCTCTCCCATAGTACAGTATCAAGTACTGTAAATCGTTAAACCTTTTTTTCTAAACAGTCCACGGGACGGCTTTAGGCTTTCCCATAGTCGAGTACTAAGTACTCGAAATCGTTATCAACTTTTTTTAAACACACCACTTTCGAGACATAACCTTCTCTCCAGCAATCATTTTATTCTAGCTTGAATAGCCTAAAGCAACTGGAATACTCAATGAGTTTACATTTCAGTTTACGTCACAATGCGTCACTGTAATTAAAATATATCGGGCAATGCTCAGACAACGTACGGTTACTCACCGATACGATACCCAGAGCTGCGCCCATTCGCCATGATTCACTTCGTGGAAATACGTGGAGTTTTCCATTCCCCTTTCCCCTTGCGCCTAATATAAGGCATGAAATCAAATTTTTATTTTAGTTAATTTA
Source organism: Rhipicephalus microplus (assembly GCF_013339725.1). Lineage (NCBI taxonomy): Eukaryota > Metazoa > Arthropoda > Arachnida > Ixodida > Ixodidae > Rhipicephalus > Rhipicephalus microplus. Next base: position 63,818,412 of record NC_051169.1, read on the forward strand.
GCTGTATTTTTCTAATTTTCCTTAATTTTTCTATCTTGATGTCATACAGGACATGATTCCGTTGTGGTGTTCAAATACGTCGCAGCTTCGATTCAATAGTGATCACTATAACGTCGACAGAGGTATCCCCGCCACGGTGGTCTAGTGGCTAAGGTACTCGGCTGCTGACCCGCAGGTCGTGGGATCAAATCCCGGCTGTGGCGGCTGCATTTCCGATGGAGGCGGAAATGTTGTAGGCCCGTGTACTCAGATTTGAGTGCACGTTAAAGAACCCCAGGTAGTCAAAATTTCCGGAGCCCTCCACTACGGCGTCTCTCATAATCAAATAGTGGTTTTGGGACGTTAAACCCCACAAATCAATCATCAATCAATCAACATCTACAGAGGTACTGATAGTGATTTTTTCCAATGTATTTTCCTAGAACAGTGCTAAATATTCTGCCAGTGTTTACGGAAATATTTTAAAAGAAATGCAAGCCATTGAGCTGTAACAAGCTTGTGAAATTAATTCGTTTGCAGTTGAAAGCGTAGCAATACTCGCAAGACAGGAGCAAATGTCACTGCTTAGAAACATGGTGTAAGGAAAGTATTGACTGCAGCAGAAATATCTCATTCGTTGCTCCAAATGAACTGGTAAAATTGAAAGATGTTGAAAGGGTAACTACGAAAACATCATTATTCTGTAGGGATCACAGAAAGCCTATTCCAGAGCTGCTCTTTTCATCACGTCTTGCGACAAGGACACCTCAAGAAGTAGTCCGAAGGGCAGCAAAGTTAGTCAGTTCTTTGCGCGCGTGAAAAGTGAGTAAGATGAATAAAGGACAAGAAAAGGCTACAAAAACAAGAGGAAAGAACAGCTAAAAAATTGGCAGATCCCACGTACAGAGGGGTTCGATGATTTGCAAAGCACGAATGAGAAAGGTTTATATGACACTTTAAACTCAGCAGAACGTTACGAGGTGGAGGTAAATGACGCTATACATGACTTCCGTGTCATTATTATTGTGTTTGGATGTGTCGTTTACCTTCGTCATTTATAAACGTCACGTGATACCAAATTTGGTATATGTGGGGCTAGCCAAACGGCCGCGAGCACGCTAGGAGCGTGCTATGATGCCATGTTCTTACATGACATGGGTATCAGGATTATCATGTTTGCACCAGTCATATACTTTGCTCATCAACTACGAGACATACTGACAACTACGGGCCCGTGGGTTATAACTGGAGACTTCAACGCACATCACTTAATCTGGGGTAGTTCGACGATCAACGCTAAAGGAAGAAACCTCGTGTCATTCGCTTCCAAGCATGACCTATGTTTCTTAAATGATGGCAGTCCTACATACCTGCGGGGCCTTACGTACAGCAGTTGCCTCGATTTGACTCTGGTATCCAGAAACTTCCGGTCGCAAGTGCACTGGTTTTCAGACATCGAAACGCATGGGAGTGACCACATTCCAACTTATATGCGAATAAGGGGTCTTACTAACTCCTTTCCTAAGACCACAATACGAAAAATTGATTGGTCCAAGTTTCAGCGACTCATGGAAAATACATGCCGTGAAGACCCTGACCAGAACTTGGAGGATGTCATCAAAGAGGCAATGAGGGAAGCTTCCTGTCTCCTCCCGTTCACCGGCAAGCGTTCAGATTTCGACGTTGAACTGGAAAAACTGTGCGCGCTTCGCCGAAGGGCGGAAAGAAGATACAGGCGGACGAAAGCAATATGCGACTTGAGGCTGGCACGACGCATACAGAAAAAAGTCCAACGACGTTTAGACAAACTTGCACAGGAACGCTGGAAATCATTCTGCGAATCATTGGATCCCCGAAAGCCGTTGTCCCGCATCTGGAGCACTATTCGTGGCCTGCGCTCGGCTCCCCAACAAAGACATCCTTTCATGGCTTTAGCCCTACATTCAGGCCACACCCAACTTGAAGTGGCAAATGAGTTTTGTACGCGAATCGCCGGTGTGTCCGCCTTGTCTGCTGGCACCATTAGGAGTGTTATCCCTGAACCCCGCATCTACGAAATGGACAATCTTTTCACTATAGAAGAACTTGACGCATCTTTGGCGGCTTCCCGACGATCATCTTCACCAGGACCCGATGGCATCACCTACGCCGCTCTAGCCAACCTTCAACAGGAGGCAAGGGGACAGTTGTTAAGCTATTACAACCACTCATGGCTGGCGGGCAATGTTCCCCAGGATTGGAAGATAAGTAGACTTGTGCCACTACTCAAAGCAGGAAAGTCACCATTTGATTTGACATCATTTCGCCCTGTTGCCCTCGCAAGTTGCGTAGGAAAAGTCATGGAAAGGATGATACTTACACGCCTAGAATCGTACCTTGAGCGGTACAACGTATACCCAAACTGCATGACGGGTTTTCGGCGAGGTAGGTCATCTCTTGACAACGTGATTGATCTCACAACATTTATCCAGCAACAGAAGAGCCTCAAGCGCATACCACTGGCACTCTTCCTCTACGTCAAAGGGGCTTATGATAACGTAACACATAAAGCCATCCTAGACTCGTTGGAAGCTGTTGGAATCGGTGGTCGGATGTTCCAATGGATCCAGGATTATTTGACAAGAAGGTCCTTTTTTGTACAAACCTCAGATGTACCTACCACCAATTACTATATCTCCCGTGGCGTCCCTCAGGGCGCCGTATTAAGTCCCACTTTATTTAACCTCGTGATGGTAGGACTTCGTGAAATCTTGCCAAGTACCATCCTCATATCCATATATGCTGACGATATTTGTCTATGGACTTCGGCTGTAACTCGTCTACAAGTACGTGCAAGAGTCCAGCAGGCTGCCACCTTGACATGCTCATATCTCCACAAGCAAGGTCTTTCCGTCTCAACGGAGAAATGTGCATTGGTTGCGTTTACCCGCAGAGCCATGACACAATACCCCGTTACCATCAATGGACAAAATATTCCATACCAGAAGAACCATCGCTTCCTGGGTGTGATTATTGACAGGGACCTTTCGTGGAGTGCCCACTGCAATTACCTGAAGAGAAGGCTAACTTCCATTGTCCATATAATGCGGTTCCTCTGCGGAAAATCTTGGGGCGCATCGATAAGGTCAATGATGCAGCTATACAGAGCACTGTTTCTGGGATTTTTGCGCTACAGCTTGCCGTTACTGGCAAGTACGTGCAAGACGAACATCCGCACTCTCGAAAGTCTGCAAGGACAAGCACTACGCGTGTGCTTAGGATTGCCGCGATGCACCTCAACCTACGGGGCAATTATGATCGCAAGAGAGCATCCAATTCGAACATACATCACCACTGACAATTTGAGAGCCCACATAAGACACCTCTGCCGAGTTCCTGGTCACCATGTTGCAGTGTTGCCACTTCAAAGACCACACGCGATCTTTTCAAAGATTATTTCTGCCCATAGAGAATGCCTCCCTTTTGGCTTCACTCCCGCAACAAGACCAGCGTCACCCCGTGGTGCCTACAACAACCACAGGTGTGCCTCACTATTCCGGGAATAACGAACAAGAGCCATCATTCAACAGTGGTCCTACGACAGGTGACATTGTCGCTACTCAACGAAAAATACGGCCAGAGGACCCACATTTACACCGATGGATCGGTCTTGGCTGACAGCTCCACAGGTGCTGTTGTCATCCCGGCGTACCAGGTCACTATAAAGCTCAAACTGTCGCATAGGACAACATCCACAGCAGCGGAGCTTGCCGCCTTACTTGCTGCTATACTTTATATCGCGGAAGCCCGACCTCAAAAATGGGCTGTGTTCATTGACTCCAAGGCATCCCTTCAGAGCTTGCAATCAGCTTTACGACAGCGGGAGCACCAACAACTAGTGAATGAAATAAGAGAAGTGATTCACGAAGTTTTATCGAAAGGACATGACTTGGTGTTCCAGTGGTTACCGGGACATTGTGGTATTGTCGGTAATGACCTTGCTGATAATGCTGCCCGATCCGCCCATGCGGACGCCCAGACAACCCCAATTCCATTGTCGAGAACCGACGCTGCAAGGGGCCTTCACTCGTTCGCTAACACCATGTCGGAAACTTGGCTGAGTGACCCCAGTGTCAGGAACCGCCGCCTACACAAATTGGACCCATCGAGAAAGCTTCAAGTTCCATCGGACCTCTCCCGCCAGGATGCAACTTTACTGTGCCGCCGGTGGTTAGGAGTAGGTTTTACAAAGGCGTACTCCTTTCGCATAGGAATGGCGGATAGCTCCCGATGTGAATCGTGCGACACTGACGAGACAATAGAACATCTACTGTGTTCATGTGAACGTTTTGCGAGCGAACGCAATTTGCTACGCGAAACGTTGGAGACACTAGACAGTAGACCTTTTTCCGAAGAGAAAATACTTGGCTCATGGCTATACGCGTCGCTGGCCAGCAAAGCAACGCGGGCACTGCTAAGTTTTCTGAAGACGATTGGACTACGCGACCGCTTATAAGCGTGCAATGGACAAGGTCCCACCAACATACACGTTGCCCTTCACTTCTCTCTCTCTTCTCCTTTAATCCCCTCACCCCTTCCCCCAGTGCAGGGTAGCAAACCGGACGTGCGTCTGGTTGACCTCCCTGCCTTTCATTTCTTCCCTTCCTCCTCCTCCTCCTCCTCCTTGCTCATCCATTGATGTCACGTAACACCAAAGTTGGTATATGCGGAGCTAGCAAAATGGCCACGAGTGCATCATGAGGGGCCCAATATACTCAAATGTAGCGTTAAAGCATGCGCACAATGGGCAAAGCGACGCTACGTTAGCAAAACGCAATTACTCCTTAGTCTGATGCCAGGCGCAACCGGCACGGCCAGCGTCCGTCGGCGCGGCCCGACAGAAACCGGCGCGAACGGCGACATGCTGCATTTCGCACCAATGCGTTACCCAGACAACACTGTGTCTCCCACGTTTCGTGACGGAGGGACGCCAGACGCGCTGAAACGCGCATGCGTCAAAGCAACGCAGCGCGGCGCGCACCGGCGAGTATATGGCAGGACCAGCGCCTGGCGTGGCGACGCCTGCGTGACGCGACGAAATGAACGCCGGCAAGCACACGGCGTCACGTCGAAATGTATTGGCGCCTTGACCGTGGCATGTAGCAACGTTTTCACATGACACGCATCTCATGATAATCATGTTTGCACCAGTCACGAATACCTTCGTCGTTCATTGAAATCACGTAATACAAAATTTTGAACATGTGAAGCAAGCAAAACGGCCGCGAGCGCATCATCAGTGTGGCATTTAGTCATGTTGTTACATGACACGCATGTCGGGATTATCATGTTTGCATGTGCCATTTACCTAGGTTGTCCATTCGCGTCACGTAATACCGAGTTTGGTACATGTGAAGCTAGCGAAACGGCTGCGAGCGCATCATAAGTGTAGCGTGTAGTAATGTTGTTACATGACACGCATCTCATGTTTATCATGTTTGCACCAGCATCATACTTTCATCTTCTATTCACGTCCCCTATTACCAAATTTGGTTAAAGTGCAGCTAGCGAAACGGCCACCTGTGCATCATGAGCATGGCATGTAGTCATGTGGTTACATGACACGCATCTCATGACTATTATGTTTGTACCTTCGTCATCCATTCACGCACTTTAATATCAAATTTGGTATATGTGACGCTAGCGAAACGCCCACGAGCGCATCATGAGCGTAGCATGCAGTCATGTTACATGACACGCATTTCATGATTTTCATGTTAAGGTCTGTCGCTTGTGTTCGCCATGCAATCATGTCTTACCATACCAGTTTTGCGACATGCCATGTTTACGAAACCACTGCAAGAGCTGCAGGAGCATGAAATGTAAATCATGGCATATATGACCGACATAGCACGACTTTTGTGTTATGACTGGTCAAATATGTTCTTCATATAGTCAGGTTATGCCATACCAAGTATGGTATCGGTACCATTATCGAAACAGCCAGAAAAACTAAAAGTCGTAGGTGGCTATATAGATAGATAGATAGATAGATAGATAGATAGATAGATAGATAGATAGATAGATAGATAGATAGATAGATAGATAGATAGATAGATAGATAGATAGATAGATAGATAGATAGATAGATAGATACGCTCAAAGTCTCTGAAGTTCGCTAAGAAACGCTTCGCATTTAAAATCAGAATGAACATGACATGGTCGAATGTCTGTTTTAAAAGGAGTTTTGCGTAAGAAACAAAATACTTTCAAAGCCTTCTTCTCTACTGAATGCGGTATGAGCTAGTTCCCCAAGACGCCTTCTTTCGACAGTGGGCAATTGTAAAGTACTGTCCCGCCGCGGTAGTCTAATGGCTAGGGTACTCAGCGGCTGAACCGCAGGTTGCGGGATCGAATCCCGGTGGTGGCGGGTGCATTTCCGAAGGAGGCAGAAACGGTGTAGGCCCGTGTGCTCAGATTCGGGTGCACGTTAAAGAACCCCAGGTGGTCAAAATTTTCGGAGCCCTTCCCTACGACCTCTCATAATCATATAGTGGTTTTGGAACGTTAAACCTCACATGTTAATCAAATCAACCGTTGTAAAATCTATCTGACGCTCTTTAAGGGACTTCTCTGAATCCACTTTATCGCGAGAAATGCTCATGCTTAGAGTGGCGGTAGTGGTGGTCTCTGTAATAGACAAACATGCATACACACACAAAAAACGGCTCGCTGAGGTCGAGTCTGCACGTAGTGCTGACTTTGCTTGTACTTCCCAGCTCTTTTGTTATATTTATATTATACCGTGTACCTTTGCAAAACTCACTCCAGCTTCTGTGTGAGCGTGCGGGAGAGGGGAAGAGATATCGAGAGAATTTATGAGTTAAGCGTGTTTGTCTGGCAGCCCACTCTGTGGTAATGAAATCAGTCTTGACGCTAATGGTAGAGTGCTTCTCTTCCTAATGCTCACAAGTGATGCGGTCGATCAGCCAAGCTTCTTTCGTAGAAGAGGTTTATTATTACTGAGACCGCTTCAATAAGTGGATAGGAAATTTTCAGACAATTTAACGTCAATCTGCTCTTTTTTGTCTTCTTTTGCCTCTCCACCTTTCTTACTATTCTTCCCATTCACACTTTCCCCAGTGCACGGAATTCTACCGGGCTCATGGCGGAGTACATCCATGATTTTTTTTTATCTACCTCCTTCTCCCCTCCTAGGTTCTGCCCCGTCATGGTGGTCTAGTGGCTAAGGTACTCGGCTGCTGACCCGCAGGTCGCGGGATCGAATCCCGGCTGTGGCGGCTGAATTTCCGATGCAGGCAGAAATGTTGTATGCCCGTGTGCTCAGATTTGGGTGCACGTTAAAGAACTCCAGGTTGTCGAAATTTTCGGAGCCCTCCACTATGGCGTCTGTAATAATCATATGGTGGTTTTGCTACGTTAAACCCCACATATAAATCAATCAATCTCCTGCTGGTTCTAATATACCTCAAATATTTTGTAATTTCGATAAATTGAGAGTAGGCGGAGGCTAAGAATGGAGAAGACAAACATTCGTTTACACTGTAAAGTGTAGGTAGTGCTTAATTAGCTCTTAATTTCCCTCGCTCTCACTTGCGGACGCAATGTACGAAGACAGTGTGTTGTGTCAGCGAAAGGCATGGTGTACTTGTACGCTCTTTCAGAGAGTTATCCCATGGATTAGCTGCAAACATTCAAAGAAAGGAACATTCATACATAAACAGTGTTTAATGTTCAGAAACAGTAGAAAAACAATGATCCTCTTTGTGGGCGCGGCGAGCGGTTACAGCGGCTCCTCGTTAGAAGGCCCAGCAGTAACTCCTCCGGTTTTGATAAAGTTCGCTGTCTGTCTGTCTGTCTGTCTGTCTGTCTGTCTGTCTGTCTGTCTGTCTGTCTGTCTGTCTGTCTGTCTGTCTCTCTGTCTGTGTGTCTGTCTGTCTGTCTGTCTGTCTGTCTGTCTGTCTGTCTGTCTGTCTGTCTGTGTGTCTGTCTGTCTGTCTGTCTGTCTGTCTGTCTGTCTGTCTGTCTGTCTGTCTTCTTGAAAGCATTCTCACATGTAGTCGACAGAAGACGTCACAGCTCAAGATGACGAAGGCTGTACTTAGGCTTCAGGGGCGAAGCTCCCAAGGGTCTGCCTCGTTCCCTCATCTGTGGTAGTACTAGTAGTATGTAGCCACTCTAATGTATGAATCGCTGAATAGGGAGAGTTGTTTGTATATGTCCTTGCAAATCACTATCACTAGATGGCGTAAATCACTTTCGTATTGCTACATGCATGTACTTGACTATTTAGTATAGTTGACAGACAGACAGACAGACAGACAGACAGACAGACAGACAGACAGACAGACAGACAGACAGACAGACAGACAGACAGACAGACAGGCAGGCAGGCAGGCAGGCAGGCAGGCAGGCAGGCAGGCAGATGAGACTCTAAAGTTTGTGAATATAAAGTGGCGGCAGCAAGAAAGAATCGAGTTGACTGGCGGAACATGAGAGAAGCCTTTGTCCTGCAGTGGGCGTGTGGGAAAACCACGTTTCGAAAGGCGCCGAATGAAAGAGACGCAAATCCGAGCATTCATGGGAAAATAGCGTGTTCTATTTACTTTAAGTTTTTTTCTTCATCGTTCTCAGTCCTTCGATGCACGCGCTATTCGCGCTGGAGGTTCAAACAATTTACTACGTCCTCCGCGCCCGAGAAAGTTCAATCGCCCAACTCCGACGGGCACAAAGGTATACTGGCCTCGTAACTTCCATGCCTCCTTCTAAGACAATTTTGCAAGCTCTAACGTTATTATAACTTGATAAGTACACCTCACTCAACCAACTTTTCAAAACGGCATGGGCACCTTGTCTTCCTTAATGACGACTACATCGTTAACCTTAAGCTGGTGTCTAGGCTGTACTCGCCTAATGTACGCACTTCTCAAGCACAACAAATATTCTTTATACCAACACATCCAAAAGTCAGTTACTATTTGCTGCCTGTACTTTCAATGCCCCAAAGCACTGGAGCCACTTCCCGAGGTTTCAGCATTATTAGAACTAAGCAGTGTAGTAGACTTCCTACCGGTTAGAAAGTGCGAAGGCGTAAGAAACCTCTGGATCGGTAGCATCAGCAAAGAGATACGTTTTTGACCCAGAATTCGCCACATTTTCTACTTCGGCAAGGATAATCACAAGCTGCTCTAAATCAAAGCATCCTTTCGCTAGAATTTTTGGCAGTCAGCTTTTAACAATGCGAATCATCCTTTCCCGAAATCTACCCAAACACGGACAACGTTCTGCAATGAATTTCCAAGTAATATGGTTAGTAGAGCAAAAGTCATCTACTTGGAAGTCCCTCAAGGTTTGGTACATCACTCTTAGGTCACAGCTGGCCGCACGATAAGCTAGAGCATTGTCGGAATAAATAACACTAGGCAAGTCGCGTCGCGACACAAATTTTTACGTCTGTCGTTGTTCAGGCTGAACAACGGCAGATGTAAAAGTAGCTATGTAGGCTTTCAAAGGAATGATTTCTTTCACAAAAACAGGACCGGTAAAGTCAACACCCACAACTTGAAATAGGTGCGATCTCTCCACCCTGTCGGTCGGCAGTGGTGCGGTAGGGGCTGATGCAGGTTGAAGCTTGAACCTAGCACACACTTTGCATCTAAAGATCACCTTTTTCACGCACTGGCGGCCCTTGATCACCCAAAAGCACTCGCGTAGCTCTTAAAGGACATCGTTTACGCCAATGTGAAGCAGGCACCGGGGCGTGTGGTCGACGATGAGGTATGTACAGCGGTGGTCAGAAGGTAGTAGGATGGGATACCTCACGTCTTCTGATGTTTTTTATGTTGTCAAGCCGGGTATTGATACTTAAAAACCCGTGATTGTCCAATAATAGATACAGATCACGAATGCGGGATTCCTTAGGTACTGGTTTGTCTTTTAACAATGAGGCAAACAGAATGAGGTGCTCTGTGCGAGAAGTAACATCTTCAACCATTTCAGCATGCCCGCTTATATTGTATTGACTGATAGGCTTGTCGCAGGCTGGCATGGTTTCGTCGTTTGAAGGTAGTCGATAAACAATTCTGTGAAGCCGAGTAACGGCCATGTCGACAAGCGCAGATTTCAGGGGTAATGCAACTTCATATCGTTCTCTTGGAATAACAGCAGTATTGTTGAATTTGTCTGTAACATCTGCGGGGGCTAAGATCTTGGCGTGTCAGACATTTCGATGTCATCGAAGTGCCGAAATCGTCGTAATTGGAGATAACCCTCGTCATTTTCGTGGAAACCCGTTGGAAGAACACATACTTGAGGTCTTGCTCTCTTTCTTGCGCTTTTAACGCAAGATAAGGGGCCCTGTAGAGTCCAGCCCATCTTTGCATTGATGGCGAGTAAGGCAGAAATTTCTTCGTCTCACTTTACTTCACTCGTGGTAGACATCAACTTCCAAAGCTGGCCGGATTCAACGAGGACACTCAGACCTGGCTCACACTCTGTGCTCCGGTAAACGACTGTGTGGGGCCAGATGTTTCCCCTCTGCTGCGATGGCTTGAATAAGACGACTCTGACTTGGGCCTTCAATCATCTCTTCACAAATAAAAGGTACTACTATGACTTCAACGTTGATGGTCATGCTGTCATGCTTACTGCGTAGCATGAACTTGACCACTTTGAACTGCCTTGTCAGACCACTGGCTCTACCAAACACGCTGATGGCGAGTTTGGTCTCGACAATAGCCGTTAGGTTTAGCTTGAAGGCGACACTCCCAGTAACAAATGTTCGCTGGCTTCCATTATCCAGAACTCCACGTACATAACGACAATGGAACGAACTCGTTATCCAAGCTCGAAATGTCTGGAATAGAACGTTATTAATGTGTCAGAAAGCTGAATATTTCTGAGTAGACACTTGCATCGTAGCAATCGGCTGCATTCCGGAGAATTAGTCGATGGTATTTCCAAGCTACGAGCATTTCACATTGAAGAGGCGTGTCGGCGTTTGCATGCCTTGCAGTGCACTCTCCGTCAGCAATCACGGACAAAATGTCATCTTGTTTTGTCACTGCACCGAAAACATCGACCATCGGTTCCAAGTTTGTTAAGCTTCTCGGCAAGAGTGATGTCACTCGTGCAGTCCTCTGTCTTGTGATTGGTAGTGCAGGAGAAAAAGCAGATCGAGAGGCTACATATTATCTTGGTCGAAGAAACCGACGCAGCAGGAGTCGCAGACGGCCTCTTGAATGATCTGTTGAATACTGGAACCTTGCTGCCACATGTCTCAGGTAAACGGACTAACGAACTCTTTTCCCGCCATTCAACTTAGATGCGGAGAAACAGTTGCTCAAGTTCTGGATCAGATGAAGCCTGGCTCGTTTCCGTCGCGTTCTCCATAATTTTCTTTTTGAAGTATTCTACGGCAATGTCAGCTGGTATGACTTTGAGCAGAACTTCATTCAGCATAGCCACGTAGGATGACTCCGTGATTCCAAGACTATGCAGTCCCCTCCTGTTCAGCTGCACTGTGTCGAAAAACATGCGCAGAGAAGGGACATCGCTCGCTAATTTCACTGGTTGGAGCGTGCGCAAATTTCTAGGTACTTCTGCTCAATGACTTTCTGGTTTCCAAACTGACGTTTCAAATTTTTCAGCGCGTCCTCATAACAAGAATCTGTCACCTAAATACCCTTGACGGCTTGAGCTGCAGGTCCATCCAGTAGGGAGACTAAGTAGTGAAAGCGGTATGTGTTGCAAAGCCTCGGGTTCTCGTGTACGGAGTGCAAGAACATGTCCCAAAAGGGTTGCCACTTGGTCACGGTCTCAATGAAATGAAGAAGCTTCGGAAGTCGTGCGCCGAACGCACATTGTGGGAGTCGTTTATGTGCGTTCGGTGCATCCTCATAGGACCTTGCGCCCATGGATGAAGTTGTAGACCACGCCGGCGTAGCATAAGTCTTCACAACGTCGATGTGGTGCTCGAGTGACGCCAGAGTACTGTTCGCGGAGTCATCGTATTGCATGACCACCTCATAGTCGCCGGCCGCCAGGTCTTCAGTCATCAGGGCTTCAACCTCACTGTTCAAGGCTACAAGTTCCATGTTGCTGGCGCGTAGACGGCCATGCAGAATTCGAAGTCCAGAGAGCTCGTACTGATTGGAATGGAGCACTTGGATGACATTCATTGATGATTCTCGTGTTCATAGTTCACCGCGAGGCCCACTTTGTTCTTCGCTGGCTCCATGTCAGGTCTAGCTCGAAGCGCAGCTCACCCACACTAGGAATGAAAGTCTCGAGTCGTTGTTGGCTTGATTCTCGGGTCGTCGGCCGCAAATCGGATGCGGGAAAACCACGCTTCGGCGTTTAAAGGCGCCAAATGAAAGAGACGCAAATCCTAGCATCCATAGGAAAGGAGCGTCTTCTCGTTCTGTTGTTGTTGTTGTTTTCCTCTGCAAATGGCTCGTACCCAAAGGAGGAGATTGGCCGATTATAAGGTGAATTTACCCGATACTTTCAGCATTGCTTCATTCCTAAAAATATTTTGTTATTTAATTATGATTTGAAGTCCCCAATTGCAAATTTGCAGAAAAAAAAGGCTAAATAGTGAGAGCATAATTTAGCAAGAAATTCGTTTAGTCGCAGTGATGTATACCTGAACGGCAAATAAAACATCCCTGTAGCTGAAACCCAGTGTAGAGGCTGCTACTGAAAGAAGATCACACTGTGATAATTGCATACCCAGTTTTTGAAGAGGTGGTGCTAGTATGCTTTGCCTGAATAAATCAAAACGGTGAGAATGTAACAAAAATGACTGATAGTTTCCTCTTGATTACAGTAAATGCACATAGGGGAATTCAATAAACCTGATCTATGCAAAAAAAATTGAGTGGCGTAACACGGCAACAAAATTTCTGATGACAACTTCCATCCTTCTTGAATTAGACAGTTCACTGCGCCAGGAAATAACAAGTGGTTGTATTCCGGAGAAGCCGTCAGTGCAGGGTCTGACAAATTTTGCCTCATTTTAAGTGTGCGAAATCGCGCCACCATAATGTGTACTGTAGGAAGTAAAATAGGATTGATGGGTGTCAAAAGTGATGCTTCGGCAAGAGAATCAGCTATTTAGCTTAAAAACATACCTTTGTGCCCTGGTGCCCAGATTAAATGAATATTTTGGAGATGACAGGGAGCCAATGATTTAAAAAGTTTCAGTATGGGTGAGCGACCGGACGTGGACAGAAAAGAGCACACTGACAATGAATCCGTTATGACTGCTACGGCTGGAGTGGAAGAATTTACCTTTCGCAAAGCTAAGAATATTGCCATAAATTCAACCAGAAAGACAGGAAGAAAATCTGCTAAGCGAAGTGAAAATATCTATCAAGTACGGGGCATTATACTCCAACGCGTGATTCTTCATCTGATTGCGATGCGTCCGTTGCAATAATGACAATTGTCAGCAGAGCACCTGAATGTTCCTGCAGTAAACCATTTGAAATGCCTGTAGGTAATAGCTTAGCGTGAGTTGGGAAGATATCACGCTAACCAATTTCTGGAGAAATTCGTTGCTCAGTTAAAAGACGGAGATCACGAACTTGCACATTTAGAGGCTCAAGTAACGATTGGACAAATACTATTTGTGGTTTGTGAAATCTGGGCCAATTCACGGAGAAGAATAGGTCAGGATTGTAAATTAAAATAATTTGTTCAGTGTTAAAGGTTATTTCATATAGTCGTTAAAAGGTCTGTGCAATAAGAATGTTAAAGCGACATAATGGGGTTCATATTCGTGCTTCAAGGTATAACATTGCATTTGCAGTATACTTTGGAAAGTCTAAGCAGAGCCGTAAAGCCTCTCTTTCGAATAACATGAGCAGCCGAAGTTTGTAGGCTGGCGCACCAGGAAAAAAGAACGCAGCCAAACTCTAACACAGGTCGGTCATACATTTAATTTATAATCAAAAGTGCCTTCCTCTCATACCTTATCTACAACTGCTCAACCTCCGCAATACGCCCATTGCGCGTACTGCTTTTGTCGTGATGTATTCAATGTGAGGGCGCCATTTGAGATGTTCATTATACATAACTCCAAGGTATTTCAAATATTGACCTGTGGGATACCTTGAAGCCTGTAATTAATAGATATGTGCACAGGATCTTGAACAGGAAAAAACGAGAATAGCACTTTTACAGGTATTCAGGTTCAACATGAATCCATCCAGCCAATGTTCTATTTCATTTCGATATGCTTGCAAGATATAATAAAGACAGTGGAAGTCGTATGCCATTGCAAAGAAAGCAATGTCATCGGCATAAACATAGGTTTTCACATCTGGCTGAACGGGGATGGTACTAAGCAATATGTTGAATAATACGGGGGAAAGTACTGACCCCTGAGGTACACCTCAGTGTTTGCTTGTGCTTACAGGAAGAGAAACCACCTTGATAACAATAGAACTCTCTCCCACTTGAAAATTCTGTCACTCATGCTACTATATAAGGTGGAAGTTCCTGACTCCATAACTGATTAATCAAGATAGAATACTGTACACTATCGTATGCTCTACATATGTCTAACGTTACTAAAGCCGCATGCTGCTTTTTTTGACGGGCAATATGAATACGACTTTCCAGATCTACATGCGCATGCCATATGGAATATCTAGATCTAAAGCTGATTTTGAAAGAACTCAGCAGTTGTTTCTAATTAATAAACCTAATTATACGACCATGAAGTACCCTTTCAATAAGTTTTACAACATTAGATGTTAAGGCGATTGGTCGTATGTTGTCTAAATTATAGTCTGCCTCTTGTTTCTTAACCAACTGTATAATTTTCGCAATCTTTCATTGATTATGGATCCATGCTCTTTTAAGAGAATAATTGACGAGACCTAAAAGATCATTCGGATATTCCCTGTGTAGTACTTTTAGCATTGTATTTTTTTATTTCATCGAAGCCTGGTGCTGCATTTGGCAATCTTTCTATAGCCTGATTTAATTCGGGGGTAAATATTTCTGTGTAGTAATAGAAGGCTGTTGTGTAAGCCGAATTAGGAAGACGCGTTGAGAACCTGTTTTCTAATCGTTCAGCCAAAAGATTTAATGATTCCTGTAGTTCTTGTGAGGAGTGAACTACGGAGTGAACGTTTTCCGGTATAGGGGTCTTCTTCCTACCACGAAAGAAATTGAGTAAAGCACGCTTGTTATTCGATTTAGACAGCTCTCCAAATGTTCTTGGTCATATTGCTCTTTCGCTCGTGAGACAGTGCGTTTAAATGTGCCACAAAAAACTGATAATCCTTCCAATTTTTTTGGACTCTGATTACATATAAGTCATTTTCATGCAGCTTTTCTTCTTCTATAGTCTCGTGTGCACGCATTATTCCACCATCTACTAGGTTGGGCACTTTAGTTGACGCCGAAGCAATTACAAATTCTGAAGTGTTCTTAGATATTTCTAAAGCGGAACCACCATCTACTAAGTTGGGCACTTTTAGTTGACGCCGAAGCAATTACAAATTCTGAAGTGTTCTTGGAGATTTCTAAAGTGGAACAGACATTTCTGCCGATATCTTCATTTTGACCACTAGACACTGCCTTCATATTTGAACGCAAGCAGTCTTTGAATTTTCTGTAATTGATTAATGTTTTCTCTGTCCTTACAATAGATTTCACAGGACATGTCATTTCAGAGCATACATGAAGATGGACACTGTTTGAAGAGAAATCAATTGTTTTCCAAGATTTCATTGAAACACTCGAGCTGCAGAACGCAAGATCTACTACCGATCGTGTCCGTCCGCGAATAAATGTAGGCTGTCTTTTATTTAGGCAGGTTAGGTTTTTATAAATCATCCAATTCCACAGAGGATTACCGGAAGGGTCTGTTCGAAATCCCCACGAAACATGATGTGAGTTGAAATCACCAGTCAGAAGGAAATCATTCTTTCAATTAGCTAAGGCAGTATCTAAATGTTGAGTAATATGCAAACCGTAGAAAAAAAATTACGGCATATTCACGGGGTGAATGATGATGAATGGGCGAAGCTCCGGGGGGATTCGTCGGTAAACTGTGAATCTTCCGTGTAATTCGCCCAGTTGATCATCATGTAAAGACTTGAGAAACGCTGTGTGTGTATATACACAAATCAACTTTTATTTGTTCTTAGACGATGGATGGCCTGCGATGTCCCTTGCCTCACGCGCTCGAACATCGGGATTCTGTCTGCGAGCGCGCGCTGCTGCCCCCTTGCGCTCTCTCCGCTGTGCAGCCTTATCCATCCGGTGACTCCGAGCGCGCGCCAACAGCGAACGGATTTTATTACAACGCTCCCCCTAGCGTACGTCGCCGCACTAAATCGAACGATTGCCTTCAACCAATGACACGCGCCATATGTGACATCATTCCTATTTTATAAGATCTCGCGTCTTTCATCAACTACAAGTACCGCTTTCTGGTTTATAACATCTTGCATCTTTTCATCATCAGCTACAAGTACCACCATCTAGTAAACACTACAAGAACTAAATGAGAGGTGGCTACATACAGGAGACGGTACCGCCATCTAGTGAACACTGCAAGAACTAAACTAGAGGTGGCTACATACAGGGGACGGTACCGCCATCTAGTGAACACTGCAAGAACTAAACTAGAGGTGGCTACATACAGGCTACAGGGGACGCACAGCCCACGCCCTAAGGAGCTTCGCCCCTAATATGCGTTTATAAGTAATAAATGGCGGTGCCCTGGCAGACTGAGGTCTATTGCCGAAATTTCACAGTCTGAGGACATAAGCTGGAAAGCTATGCTCGCTGTGTGGCAAAATTTATTCGAGACTAGTTTAATTAGACCACCTCCTAAAGTGATGGACGGTCTAGCCGAAATGCTCTAAACTTGTTTACATGCGAATTCTTAGCGGCGTTAAGCCAGGTTTTTTGTAATAAGAATATATACGGATATAATTGATTAAATAAGCAAAGTAAGTCAGTAGAAGCAGAAATCAAAAACCTACAATTCCACTGTCCTATTTTCAAGGTATCTATGTAGACGAGCGAAACACTTCAACAACAGCAGCCTCTAAAATACTCTCTTTAATAAGTGCACTGGCAATATCGTTGCCCTTTTTAGGTTTTGAGTTTGAACAAGGAGATTTTACAAAAGATCCAGTGCGCTTCTGACGCCTGAACTCTTGGCATGCGTCGATTTCATTCTGATTCTCCACGTGGGTAGACGTAGAACGTACAGACAAAATAGGGGTTTCCTCTTCTAGGGATGGCTGCTGTGGGGCTAAATTCGGCATCTGTTCCACTGCACAAGGTGTCAACTTGGCTATCGGTACTGCTACTGCAGAAACCAGCTGTGTCATCTGTGAGCAAAACACTTGCTAGATGCACTCACTTACGCTCGTAACTATGTGTTCCAGCGCTTTCGACATTTCCTTATCTACTGCTGCTTCAATAAGATTCGAAATCTTCGTCTAACTTAGTTATTCGTGCCTCGAAGTGATTCCGGAATATCCAAAGACCCTATCTTTCACAACTGTTATCGCGTCTCGCTGTGAGAAACGACGTCTGTCCATGATTTCTAGCAGTTGGGTTTCATTGGACCTTGCGGTGCAGTTCAGGTAATCGGCCGCATGATTTTCTGCACAGAGAGGAGCATTGTTCTGTTTCCGTGTTGCACTCCTTCGATGTATGGGCATCGCCATAAATCTGGCAACGCGAATTGGATTTACAGCCTCCTACACTGTGACCAAAACGCCAACAGTTTTGACATTAGAGAGGACGAGAAGCGAGGCGTCCGACTCTAAAAATGAGTGGCCATATTTTCAACTCGGATGGACAGGAATCGCCGGCAAAGGTAGCAATAACCGACTCAGTGGAGACTTTCTCACCATTAAATAATCGGTTGCACCGGTACCCAGCTATGACCCCAGCATCAGACAGCTTTTACAAAGTCTTAGCGGGCGTTCATCATGAATCGACTCCTCGCACAATTCCCTTAGTGCACGCTAAATGCGGCGGTTAATGCACTCACCGGGACCGAAGCAAATGTCTTGCACTTTAAGATGTAAGAAACGCGTGAAGGATCTGACGATCTGCATATGAAACCACCTCTTCCGAACTGACGAGCATCACTTATCAGCTGGAAGTGCGGCGTCATGGCTTGCAGCTCCGCCTGGATCGCCTTTGGGTTGTTGAGCCTAATAAATCCACCACTCGAGGGCACCATCGCGACAGGGATGCTGTCAACACCACTGCGGAAAAAATATTCCAATGGCAAGTCACCGTTAGGCAAGGAGGCTGACCAAAAAATGTGCCCTTGGCCAGGAGACGAATTAGACATTAGCACTGATTCGATTGCCTAAAAAAGTAATATGCAACGTCAGCTAGTTTCAACAGGTCGAATTCACCCAAGGCTCAGCCAAACCACTGTCCGAAAGAGTCCGAAGGGACCAGCAGATGAAACTGTGCCGAATCAATTGATGCTCCTCTGACAGGATCACGGGGGATCACGGCGTGTTATTTTTCCTTGAAGTTTTCTTCTTCGTCATCATTCACAGTCCATCGATGCGCTCTTTATGCGCAGGAAGTTCAAACAATTTACAACAGGCAGGCAGATGATGGATGATAATGATGCATCCAAATCCTCCACTGTAAAGAATGAAGAAGCTTTAAAGAAGAATTCCACGCCAGGATCACCTGCACACCATTAGTACAAGGCTTCATAGTACTGTTCATTAATGTATTCTTTCAAGCCTCTGTTACCCAAATGATCCAGTATCATGGCTTCGCACTCTAAAGGTAAAAAAAGTGCTATTATTAAGATATTTACGTGTGAAGTTGCATATGTTTTGTTCATGTTTGTGATTGTTATATATGTTCCCGAAGTTCGCATTAGCAGTAATGTAAATCACCAGCCTTGTCCATTCCTTTCGCACATTGTAAATGTAAAACAAAAGGTGTCAAAATGCTGATTGTGAAGTCTATTTCCAACATGTTCTAAACATACTTCCGAGCTTGAAATTCAGAAAATAGGAGCTGAATATATCTCTTTTCCTTTTACATAAATTTGTTCGTGCGCTGACGTCAACCACGAGAATAATAATAAAATACATTTTCTCACGCTCAACTGGTCAAGCGTCAGTGATGGATGCAACTCGAACAACACTCGAGTTTCACTGCCATACTCGTCCCTAAAGTAAGCTATGCGTTATCCTCTTGCTTTGTCAGTTTTTTCCGTCTTATAGTTAGGCTCGCTTCGAGAGTTGCTTTTAGAATGTATTTTATAGCACAAGAAGGCCACAAGTGTTGCCTCTAAGAAAGAGACGGCTGATCGAAAAGCCCGAGTAAGGGGAAGCGTAAATTACCGAAACAGAAATGAAGCAAACAAGACTATAGCTAGGAGGGGCGTATTGAAAAGCGAATGCATCTCGCACCACGAGCGACTTGTTTACTTGGCCTCCCGCTTGAGCCCGGCACATTTTGTAGCCATGAACCGGGACGCTAAAATCGGCTCGATCTATCATCCCAGCGCCCGTCGCGAGGCATACGCTTCTGCGCTGTCTGGTTGGCCAGTGAGCGATGGCGGGTCACCCAAGTCGTCACTGCCACGTCAAGTCGGCGCTGACTAAGATTAATGCGCTTCTGAATTAGCTCTCAGCTTACACCAGAATCAGCGGGACGAATAAAACGAAGGAGTATGATCACTATCAGTGCTTGCGCGTTGAGACCCAAGCGTCAAGGGAGGAAAATGTTGGACTGCAAACCTCGCGAGGCACTCCGCCGACTGCCTGATTTCGCCCCTCCCCGATTTCGCCCCTCCACTTTGCCGCTACTGTACCATTGGCACCCCTGCTTAACATGCGCGTACGACTGTAAATAGCTAACTTAACTTGGTACAGGTGTGTACGTATAAAAGGCGCAATGCGTTCGCAGTTGAGTCATACCGAATGTCCTAAGTGGCTGGTCTAACTTGGTAGTTAATTTTTAAAGAACCCTACGTTAGCTTTTTTTAGAAATAGTACTAACAAATTGGTTGTCACCTGCTGCCATGTTTTTCGTAGACCATTTTCGCATGGTCTTTGGCGCAGTCATACTGCGCTGTAGCCTTTGAGTCCTGTTTCTCTAACACCTAACAGTGAAAAGCATAGACCAATACGCACGGAAATAGGTTGGGTTTGTGAAATTTACGTTTTACATGATTTTAATTCACGTCGCAGTATATATACAAAAATAAAAACAAAGCGTTCATTTAAAAGCTCTACATGGCGGACGCGCGTGCATCTTACGCAAAGTCGTCGTATATATAACGAAGCTGTTGACGTAGTACGTGATACCTCGGCCAACTGCTGTATCAAGTCGACAGTACAGTATTCGGTGTCTAATGTTTGCAGTCCCTCTAGCATCGACGCATAGGTCTTGAAGAGATCCCATCGTGTGTAAGGATTTTCAAGAAAACGTCATCTCTAATGCTTTTTTTCAGCACTGATTGCTTCTTTTGAACTTTTTTGTTGTCGTAGAGCAGACACGTACATAGCATGGCATTGTACAGATTCTAATGCACAAGTCACTCTCTATCAAGCCTCTTGAGCGAGCCAGCTCATGATGGCAAATGCTAGAATCCAGAAATATGTACTAAGCCTTGCTTTCTGCCTCCAGCTCTCAGGACCAGCTTATTCGGGCTATGAAAACGCATTGGACAGCAGTGCCTCATAGAATCAAGGAATGAGGACTCCGTAAAAATCAGCACCTGGTGATTTTTAACTGCTATGCTTCTGGCATGAATTAGAAGTCTAGAAGACTGCTAAATAAAGGCTGAGTTGATTTATTTGGGTAACGGACCACCAATACCCTTTAGAAGCGACAAGATCATCGGTCCTCAAGTGTCCTTGAGGCTTCAGGCAGGTGCAGAAGGCTGCAATGAACCGTTGCTCACAGCACCCGCGACCAGGAACTACATCTTGATAGGCAGAAAAGAGTGCTCACTGATGTGAAACGTGCCCACAGCGTAACAGTGTCTACTTTCGAATCCTCTTTTAAATTTTTTATGGACCTTTCGAGCTACGGAAGACAGCCGGTGTACTTCATCTTCGTTTGAGGCGCCATTCTCGGCTGCATCTCACACCCCTTAACTCGTATATAGAACATGCGTCATGTGTTGTGGTGTTTTCGCCCTTGGACTTTACACAGACCTCCGCGAAAACGTGCATAAAAACGGTATAAATACGCCGGAGGTGTCTGATTGCAATCGCGATAACGCATATGCAGAGATCTTGCATCACGGCAAGTATCATCGAATCCTCAGTAAAGCAGAAATGATTTCTCGTCACGGGAAATGAATTTGTCCATCAACTAATTATTCAATGAACATCTCACATGTTGCACTCATGTGTCCTTGTCGCGTGTAATGTTTCCTGACGTGTTGATCTCAATATTGGCAGCCATGTTTGATTTGGACTTGACCAGAAAACGATCGGCGTAGACCGCTGCTACAATGTTTGAGAAGCTTTAGGGTTGTTCGTGATCATTATATTAGCGTGGTCGCAGGACGCGAATAGTTTAGTCTAGTCGACAGCTTACGTTATTACCAGCAATTATGCTGGGATCTCCGATAGGACGACTAAAAAGGACGATGTGCCTCAACATTTGGCAGCTTACTTGACGACCAACGACTACTGACGCCGCTATTAGGTTTACAGTGGGAATCATTTTTCTGTTGTGTTTTCATATTCCGAGCACAATATGGCCCAAACAAAAAGTTTGGCCTTGAAAATGGCGACTTATGCCTTCGGGAATGTCACGGACCGCGTGGCAGTGTGATCAAAGATTATTCACGAATGGACATCAGTATTGAACCTACGTGAATGATGCTGACTTTACAAAAATGAATGCAGGGTAAACTAACAAAATCTCCGTTGCGTTGCGTTAGTTTTGCGCAGTACTATCACCACACACGTAAATCAAATTTATACTTCAATACACAATCTCGTGAACTTTTGATTGCATTGACAACACTTTACAGTAGCTGTGTATGGCCAATGCTAGTGCTTGTCTTTTAGGTATTGGATACAGCATGTATGCTAAATAATTTAGCAGACCTCATGCACCATGGCAGTCGATGTTATGCGAAGCATGTGGAGGGATGGTTACTTTGGTGTGTTGTTTTTCCTTGAGCCATACGTTACGGAATGACGCTAAAGACATCTACAAATATGGTAAAAAGAGACATATGTCGAACAATCACACATGCTCTATTTAACCAGTTGCTTACATGTGCGTGACGATGCCAGAATATATTATTTCTGATATATTACCAGAAAAAAAAAAGCTGATAAAGCTGGAAAAAAAGCCGGTAAGCTCACATGTAGTGATTGTGCTGCGTAGACCAATATCCGTGGAGCGTATGTTCTGGGGCTAGTTCGTTACACATAAAGGATATATATATATATATATATATATATATATATATATATATTATAACGGATAAGTAAAATGTAGAGAAGAGAAGGAGAGGAAGACGAAGAGTCTTGGTACGATCGCAGTGTGCTGCCGCGAAGAACACTGTTATATATATAACAGTGCTAAAGACGAGACACTAAAATGAAGTGGACAAGCGCCATTATGAAACAAACTAAGCGCGTCCGCAATGGCAATCATGACCACGTGACAAGTTGCATTCCCCCCCCCCCCCCCCCCAAGAATTCCATCTACTAAAGAGAAAGTCGCGCTCTTTTGTGAAAGATACAGAAGTGTGTCGCTACACCCTTATCAGGCCCGTGTCTAGCTATCCAAGAATTTTACTTTAGAATTGCCTGACAATGTATCACTGCAGCATTTATAAAGACCGCAATCACTGGTGCTTGTATGATGATACTATCATTCCAAGCAGTAGTACCAGGATATGAACGATGGGAACTATCAAAACTACTTTGGACGCTGCCGGTTCGGAACGTTTTCTGTGAAATAAATGACATGCGCAAAAATGCATAGACATGGCGCCCATGAAGGTGGCACAGATGGTGCTTCATCATTTTCATATAATGCATAATGAGAAGACAAAGCTATATACAGATAGATTCTGTCCTGTCAGCCTGTGCTGCTTTTATACGCGAAATTTAGGAAACAAGAACCTAAAAATTATCAGACAAATTTTCATTAATGACACCAGAATTGGTGGCTATTTTTGAAGAAATCGAGTTTATCAGCGAGAATTTTGAGACACGACAGTGGGTGGTATGCACGGATAGCAAGCACACCCTTCAGATAATAAAACATGCGAGATCACCTTACAAAAATGGTGAAATAGCACAACGTACTTGAGAAACTGTAAAGTAAACCTCAGCGCAAGTTCAGAACATTGCATTTCAATGGATACTCAGCCACATTGGAACAAAGGGTAATGAAGAGGCAGACAGCCTCGCCAAGAAAGCATTGAACGAAGGGCGCGATCACGCAATCCCTACGTTTGGGCAGATATTCAAAATTTTATAACCACTGTTCTATGGGGAAGTTGTTTGTTTGCACTAAATCAAAGAAATTATTGGTTTTTGAAGTTGATCTGCACGAAAAATTTTCAATAGTGACAGATCGCCCACGACACTTAGAGGCGTTGATCCACAGAATTCGACTGGAAGTAGCATACACGAAGAGCTTCCTGCTTAAAATACACCGATCTATCTCACCGGAAGTCATTGTGGTCATGCACAAGAGAATGTTCGTCATATACCTTTCACTTGCGTGCGTAAAGCACGCATGTGAAATAGAAAAATAAGAACGAAACTATCAAGTTTGGACAGACAGCCCCTCACAATTACGACATTACTGGGGCCATGAGCTGAGATGCACCCTCAGAAAAACATGAACATCTTCCTGACAGACTCCTTGGTGAAGACTGGACTGAATATGCACTTATGATATAGAGCTAGGAGTCGAGATATACGTAAGGATGGGTTAGTACTTAAATTGAGAGTAGAATTACAAAGGTGTGGGTGTGAACATTTTAGGGCAGTGTGAACTTCTGCAAGAAAATTGCATCATGGCATGTTTTTTCAAGTGGTTTCAGTGTGCTGTTGTTTTTTCTTCTTCTTTTGCCTGATTGTACGTTTTGGGTATCATTCAGTATTATTTTTCTTCGCTGCAAAACTTATCAATGTGAAGTAGCCGAAGTAATACGGACGTCAACCTTTCCACAGCAAAACAGACAGGAAGTTGTGCTTTTGAGCACCAGCGACGCGCCTCGGAAGCCCCAGGTCAGCCCTTCAGAACCAGCCGGAGACCAGGTAGGCTCATGACCCCGGCGCCAGCTCTTTTGGAGCGGTTTCCCAGCGTGAGAACGAGCCCAAATGCTGCATAAGTGGTCCTAGACCATTAGTCTGGCGGAGGGCTCAGCTGTCCGCTGAGCTAACAGGAGTTTCGTGACTTGGCCAGAGTTCTACCTCTGTGCCAGTCACCCAGCGAGCTGGTCCTGCCTACAATGAAGAGCCTCGCGCACTTCAATAATGCATGTTGCTGGGCGAGTTGGCCGTACATGATTGAACAAGTTGCTGCGCAAAGAAAACACGAACAAGGAAGTGAACAAGGACGGACGCAGGTAGAAGAAACGTACTTCAATGATGCATGTAATAAAGTACTTCATTGAAGTACATATCTTCTGCCTGCGCCCATCCTTGTTTACATCCTTGTTTACAACTTGCTTAAGCCCCATGCTCTTCAGAGGGCACGAATCTCGCACTCTCGATGCCGCACCTCAGAAGCTGCTATTGTTTTCCTCTTCGACACCACACGGCACATAAACGCCCAAATCATATCCGCTTCGCCCCCGAACGGCACACTGTCGCGGTTTGTGGATTTTCATGTTCGCGCGCCACCTATATTACCAATACACGTGGTTTTCGGACAAAGTACCCACCAATAACCTCCTTCCAGTTACTTCAGCATGCTTTCTTTCCTGATCAGTGAAATAACACAATGTAAGTTTTACTGCTTTGGCGGGAAATGGGAACGTAAGGTTTACCATTCCTGGATTTTATTTTATTGAAGAACAGCAGTTATATGGCAAAATAGTTGCTTAAAAAGCATAGGAAGTTATCTATAGCCTCTAGAAAAATTTCAGGCGAAATATTTGTTTTCAAACTGCTATCGGTGGAATATTGGACAATAAAATAAAAAGAACAGAACGATGCAATTTTGCCGAGAAATGGGTCGGAATATTCGTGTTACAGTCAAGTTCAAGTTTCCGAGCTTCGCTAAGCGACGATGTTTACAAGGGGTTTTTTTTTTCAATTTCACGCTGGATACTCGTGTTGCCTCGGAGGAGCTGTGTTATCATGGATAAACAACCGGGCAGCTCAACGAGTAGCCTTATTAGGTTACACCTTCGGAACTGCTTTCAGAGTGACCTGCTTCATTTGGTGAAAAACTGATAAGACTTCTTCACTTGCACCCCTTCTATTCGATTTGCCGAAACCAGATACTCGACCAGGTCAGCCTTGCAATATAATTTCGCTACTATCTTATTCCGCACTCTCTCGAACAAGTGCTTGACTCCTTTTTTTTACAATTTCTTTCCAAGTACGATTGGAGTTGGCACAATGAAACATAGAAGAAGCGTATCTCTAGTGTAAACTTCCACAGTTGGAAAAAAGTTTGTACTATGGGTAAACTTAGTCTCGTATCAGCGACACAGTCCAGGACAGATGAGAAAATGTGTGCTTGATTACGCTTCGCATATCCACGACACAAATGGCTGGCTTCCTTTTATCTTATCTCAAAGCACATGCTGCAGTACTGTTACGTGTGGCTAAACAGAGGCAGTTGAGGCCGTTAAAACTACGTATTCACAGCATCAGAACACTCACGGGTTAAGATTGAGACCAGGTCCCCGTCAGAGTTCGCATGCCCGTCTACGTGTTCCTTTGGTCATTTCCGACAATCGCTTGCCCAGCCATTTGCAGATTTGCTTGTTACATCGATACGGCACTATGATTCCATGCCATCACGAGAATATTTCCAGGCTGAACGTTCAATATCCAGACACCAGCTACAATTATTCAGACGCGTATTTCGGACAGCCTTGAGCACTTTGAGACATGTGAATTAGTAATGGCGACAAGATGGAACCGTCTAGACGGTTCTCGTAGTAGTCTTCCGCCCAAAAGCAAAAGTTCTTAGACTTTCCGAATCCAAAAAAAAAGAAAAGGAGAAAAACTCGCACCGACGCGCCATGATTACGCCGCTTTTTAGGTATGAAAAATTTAAACCGCTGCGGAGAAGCTTGAGGTCCCTGAGTGTTTTTTAACGTTTTTCACTCAAAATTATCCAGTTTTTTGTAACCATACGAGCAATTAAACTTGCATTTGCAGAGTCCATCGCACAGCCTCTAGTTATAGGCTATAATATTCTAATAACGACTGTGTTCTCGACATTGCACTATTCTGAGGCCAGTTTCTGTTGATTACTTTTCACTTCGTACTTTGTGTCGCAAAAAGGTGTCTATCGCAACTATATTCATTGTTTTTTAGTCACCTTACTGCAGCTTTTTGCCTAAATTAAGGCATATTTTAAAGACGATAGTCTTTCTTGGTTACCTTCGACGAAAAAAGTTTTGGTCCGTCTGTCTGTCTGTACATTGGTCTGTTTGTCTGCCCTAGCGACACCTCAAACGACATCAAACGGCCAACCCCATTCGCAGCGTCCACCAATATTGCTTAAAGATTTAGCGTTCATAGTTTTGCGATTGTCAATTAAAACAACTATTCAGCATGTCTGAAGCGCCACAACAACGCTTCGATGTTTTCTATGCCTGTCTTTATACTAGAAGAAGCACACACAAGTAACTTTATGGAATGTAGAGTTTAATCACGCTGCGCTGAAAGTGCAACGCGATGCCTAAAAAGATGTTTCCAACCCTTTGCTACGATGTCATGGTGGTGGCACCTGCCCTTCGCTTTGCGTTCTACACCTTATCACCTCCAAGACTGGCGCGCAATTTTCTCCGCGGGCTGCACGCCTTCGTTTTCGAAGATAACTGCCAGATGGCACTTGTGTCTAACGTGCCTAGATGCGCTCGTTCGCCTCCGCCACACGCTCGAGGCACTCCAACGCAGCACCTGTAGAATACCATTCACCGATTTTCTTGCGCAGAACATCATATAAACGTTTTATTCACTCTCTCCAGACGCAAGACTATCATCTTTCGACGACATTTACAGTGTAACATGTAGATTCGGGCCAATTTTTTGTTGAATTTCTTTCTTACTATGCGACCGAAACCAGTATAAAGAAGTAATGGTCCATACAGCTAAAACGTGAGCGTATCCCTCATGCAGTTGACCTGCAAGTACATTAGTGGTGCGTTTAGCTATGCTTGCAGCATGAGTAGATACATAACAAAAGCCAAACCAACAGTAACTAACACTGCAATCAATGCCCCGTTGCACCTACAGGCACGGCGACTTCAGTGTAACTATTTTCTGCTCCTCCTCCTTACAGAATTTCCGTAATAGGAACCGAAGTGCCCGAATGATTGCGTCAAATTAGTCTATTGCAAAAGCTTTACAGCACACCAAGAGAACGTGAGAAGTAAAAGAACGCACTCAGTCGGGTAACTGGAAGGTTAACTTGCACAAAAGTTCACTTGTGTAGCTCACCAAAGATACATGGTATAGTATCACAAACTGCTACACAAATACTATATTGCAACGAGTATTGCAACTCTATAATGCAATACTATATGAAACACCCTTCGACTTTAACCGTATAACAATATTAACCAGTCTTCTTGCTTGCGATAAAAAAAAAAGATCTCTGAACGGTGAACATCGCTGGCGCTGACTATTTTGAAACCGGGAGTTGTCTCCTACAGATTGTTCTACAGTCAAAATGTCATCTCCAGTGACACTGCTCGTACAAGAATGTTTAACACCTCACTCATTCTTTAGGTGACAGATATCCCTTGAATATTGCTAGGTGCTGTGTACGCGAAAAAGAAGCATCTTCAAGTACTATTACATACAGTAGGGTCCAAACTAGGATTTATGCTTTTCATTAAATATACATCCGGAGGTACGTGAAAATCACTTTCGCCAGTAAGTAGCACATTTACTTGCGTATCTCGGTCAGATGCCTAATAAAGTGAAATCAAACTAGGTAGCATTTTAGTGACACTAGTAAGTGAGAATGCCTGCACTAAAAATGCAGGTGCAGTCATGTTTTTACACAGCTTCACTTAGCAGCCTATACCACACTTGGTTTGTTTCTTTGTATAGCGTTTCAATGCTTTAACGCCATCGTGACCACTCCTAACCTATTCTTCTTTCACTGAAAAGTGTTTGCAGCAGACGGGAATGATAAAGCTTCCCAGGGGGACTGAAGTAGGCTAAAAACGATATTTGAATTAGAGATTACAAGTAATATTCACTCATGAAAGCGCATTCGCTACATATCTCTCTTATAACCGTGCGAGTTGCGTGTCCCGCGCATGCAGTCCCAAAAACAGAAATAAACAAGGTATTATGTGGGCCTGCACTTAACCAGACGGTGTGAGGTATAGAAAGTGAGTACAAGAAATTAAAAAAAAGAAAGCTCTTTGTTGGCAAACGCGAGACATGCAAATTGATTCCTCTCAGTCTTGACCGTTCGCGCTGGCGCGTTCTTCGGGTGCGCGGAAAATTTTCTCGGTGCGGCGCCTTCGCTCGAATATGGTATTCGGTCACGTCCGCTATCAGCCGGTTACATTCCTTCTGTTTTATTTGTCTTACTTAAGCGGCACCACGCCGTTTTCTTGATGGTGGCAATGGCGCCGAAAGAAGAGAGAAAAGAAAAAAAACGGCCCTCATTCTTTTTCGCATTCTTCGGTACCCACCTCAATTCCTCGGAGGCGTGGAACGCGTGGAGCACGCCAGTGCGCACCTATCTTGCTGGATTCTATCCATGTTTGAATAGAAGAAGCGCGAGGTAACGGTCCGAGACGACGGCGAGGCCTGCCGCCGTTATGTGCGTTCTCCTTTCGCCTTCGCGCGGAAACGGGCAACGTCGTCGGTAATCGCACTCGTCGAGCGAACGGAGCCACCGCAGAGGGCCTCCGTTCTCCGATAAAATAGTCATGGCGGAACGCGAACGCGCGCACCTTGCCGACGGAGCCGCGTTGAAGACGTTTGTATTATGCACTAGGTTCCGGGCTGTGCATTAAATTTCCGCTTCCCCTTCGCCGCTCATTCTCACCTGTCTAGTGGTCCCCGGCTCCCTTTCTTATGCTCGTCTTCCTCGGTTCTCTTTTCTATCACGTTCCCTGCACATACAGACACGCTCGTCTCTGTCCATATGAACAAAGAAAGAGAGAAATCTTCAACTTTCTCTCGCCTGCATCCGTAAGTAACGTAAGTATTTTCTGCCTCCATCTCTTTCTTTATTATTTATTGCCCTTCACAGATCGTGCGCTCACACGTAACTAGCGATTGAAAAGAACGCCATTTTCGGCCCATGCTACAGTCTTCCTTTCTTCACTCACAGGTCGTGCCCCTCGCTCTGCCGTTATAGTTTCACGACCCCGTTGCCCTGATCTAGGAAAACGGTTTACTTTGTTGCTTTCTTTCTCTTTACAGGATTATTTGCTGTTATTCTTTTTTTGTTTAGTCTGTGTGGGGCCAGACATGATTGAGTAGCTTTTGTGCAAACCGTCTCATGAGTAGGCGGACATCAGAAGAATGAGATCTGAAAGGTTTTACTGGTGTGATGTAAAAAAAAAAAAAACTGTAGCTCCATTACTGAAAGCAGCATATATTGTGTGGCCTACTGCTCTTAAAGTTAAGTATAAACAAACCTGAATAAATTTTGGAAACTTTATAAATCTATTATGTGCTTTTAGCGTATTCTACGCAGTGATCACCCAAGTGATCTATGTATCATCTTTTATTGCCCAAACTCACACATAAACGAGGAAGACGCCATCATTGTGGCCGACACAAATAAAGAAAAGAGAAACTTATCGGTGATTTTCCTCATTTTATTTGCCAGTAGTTTAGATGGCCGGGCTGGTCTTCCTCGAGGTTTAGTCGAAAGTGTGGCACGCTTTCTGCCTTGTCCCGATAAGGAGTGGCCAACCAGTCAAAACCGTTGCTGAGATAACTAATGGTTTCAGAGTTCGAACGAAGCCATTCCAGGACGGAGCAATAACACTTTTTCGAGACTTGCTCTGAAAATATATTGTTATCAAGAAGAAAAATCATTTTATAGGTGAGACGAATATCGCTTCACTGAATTAGAAAAATTAATTTGTGTGGCCACCTCCGACGTACACGTGCTACATTATTCCTGTGCGCACATGCACGACAAAAAGACGCATGTGTGGCACATTTTTCTCGTAATACGCAATGGTGAGTGACGCTTGCCTCAATGTTCTTTCATTTGGTTTGTCTTTTCATTCCTTGCGCTGATATGCCTTTGTCAGCTATTCGAGTAATATTCAATTGGGTTTGAATATTAACTATTCCGTGCGCGATTTGGCTTTGAAGCTCACCGAACGTAAAAACCTCCATCAACGAATGACAACATAGCGATCTTCAAAGAACTACGTAAACCAGTGCACGCAGAAGAGCTCCACCATGAACTGGTGTGAAACTCGGAAATCAGAACGTCGCTTAAGGCGAGAAGTGTACCATGATTGACGCAAATCAATCTGGTTGGTCTGTGAATGAATTTAGTTTGAACAATATGAGTTTGACGAGTTTACGAAAACCACTAATTCCCTGTTGGCAAAGTATGTGGAATACCAAAATGAAGTTCGACAATGGAGTGTTTGAATTACAGTTAGCTAGCCGACAAGTTTATGCTTTAGTGCAAGCAAAGCCCCCAAATTGACCGATTTTATAAAAAAAACTTTAACCAGTTGACCGAAGTTGCAGACTTCAGTAGAATACTTATTTTATGGCAACAAGCAAACATACTTTCGAGACGCAATTACTCTGGGAGTTATTACGTTTGAACACTGCCGAAGTTTAAAGGTAGCCGAAAGATCATCCAAAGTTTTTAGCATCTGTTTGCCTCGGTGTGGAAAAAATTGGGCAGTTGAAAAGAACCTGTGGACTCACCAAGTGACAGGATTACCGTAACTTGCCGTAATGAGTTAAATATTGTATTTCTTTTCAAGGCAAAACAATCGCTGGAAACTCTGGTAATCCGCTCACTGGTAAATTACCACAAAAAAGAATCATTAGGTGTTCTTTTATTGCAAGAGCAATTATGTGAACACGTACGGCAAATTTTCACCATTTTCATCGCTGTCATGTTCCGAATATGTATATGCATGTCTCTGTAAAACACAAAGAAAAATACTCAGAAAAAAACTTTGAAGCATTCGGCTGGGAATTCAAGACAACGTTCCTCTTTCTCCACAGTGCGCTGTGTTAGGCGACTCAACGCACATCATACCTACTACGCGGTAATAATGATGAGCTATTCACAAACGTCACTTACCACCGCTGGGGGTAGGCCGATGTCGGAAGAGCTTCAACGCGTTTTCGATCAAGCAACGATCCTAGATTTTCTAACACGAAAGCTTTTCATGCCAGCAGTCTCTCTTTCCTTTTCGCTGTTGCCCTCTCTTCCTGCTTCGTTTCTATTGGGAGAGAGGTTACGAGGCATGCGCCCACAAGCACTAAGAAGAGCAGTTGCAGTTTTGAAAAGGACAAGCCCGCGTGTTGAAACGTCGGCTATAGCCCTTCTCCCTGTTTTACAATTGATCAAGGACACAGTAATGCACCCATAAAACACAGGAGAAAAATGTTCTGCCGACTGAAGTTTATTTGAGCACCCTGCTTACATTTATACATGCGAAGTTGAACGATGTGGTGTATTGTATCACACCGTCGGGTTAAGGAACATTTTTTTTCCGGCCTAACCTTCCCGTCCTTCCTCTTTCAATCCTCCTCCTCCTCTTTTCCGGCAAAGAAACTAACAGGAAGCTTACACACATCGCCCTTGCCTTGATTTTAGCTCATGCCTTTGTAATCTCTTTCGGGCTTATAACCTTACGATGGCTGATTAAGCGGTGATTTAAAAATGTGGGTGAGCAATCACAACTAGTGCAAGGAACTTATAGACATCCACATCTGTACCGTGCAACATTTCGTCTGTGCCGTCTTAGGCGATTGTTTTTAGTGCTGCCAGTTTGTCTGACTTGTTTCGCTACGTATGTGAATGGAAAGCTGCGGACCATCCTTTCTGCTCACGCTACAATATGTTGTGGTGCTATTTCTGGCATCCTCTAGGGTTCACTACTGACGCTTCTGCGAACTTGCGCAGTTTTTGTGGCTCTTTTGGTGCGGAAAAAGCCACCTCGACTACATTTCGTCTATGCGGCGCGCTTCCTACGGTACAGGCACAAGCATCCGTCGACACACTGCGAGGACCGTAGTTGCTCATGCACATTTTTAAATTGCCGTGTAATCAACTACCATAAAGCTAGATGCACGAAAGAGATAACATAGGCACGAGTTCTAATCAAGGGGTCATGTGTGTCTGCTCTCCGTCGTTTGATTTGAAACATAAATAATTTGATATAATATGCGTGGTTCAACGTCCCATAACCACCTTATGATTATGAGAGACGCCGTACTCTAGGGCTTCGGAAATTTCGACCACCTGGGGTTCTTTAACGTGCACCCAAATCTGAGCACATGGGCCTGCAGCATTTGCGCGTCCATCGAAAATGCAGCCGCTGCAGCCAAGATTCAATCCCACGACCTGCGGGTCAGCAGCCGAGTACCTTAGCCACCAGACCACCGCGATTTGCAACATAAGAAAATCATGCTCGGTAGCTCGATAAGGAGATACGATACGTGACATGGTTCAAGGTCGTATGTATGAATGCAGGCAGGAACTTCAGGTACACTTCACTTGACACAGTCTCTAGTTGGTAGTTTATGTGAACGTTACTGCGTCGTTCTGTTTCAAGAGCGTCCCCCCCCCCCCCTTCAAGAAAAACGGAAGCTTTGGTATGGGCATCCGTTATTTTAATTTGTTGTACCGTTGCATATTTCGATACCCAAGCTACACTTACACTAATTCAGGAGGTGATAGCATCTTCGTAGATGAGATCTGTGAAATGATGACTAGCGCATGATGTAGTTGGTGACATCATAGAGCTCATGTTGATGATATGAAGTAAATGGTAAAATTTCGAGGTTGTTCAAGATTTGGCACATGGGAATTGCACCGAGCACGTGTAGCCCAGCCCCGCGCTCACCATTCTGTGGGACATAAATTTTACTCCACTTGTTTGTAAAGGTGCTCGGGCTAGCTCGTGTTTCTGAGGTTCTTTCCCACTAATTTGTGATAAATGTTGATCGATTGAACATTATTAAGCACCACGATCTAGCATCAGTAGGATGCTCGGTTGGTGACAAAAAGGTCGCGGGTTCAATTCTAGCCATGACAGCCACGCTTCCATATAGGCGAACTACCAAAGACCTGGGTGAACTGTGCGATGTCAGTGCGCTGGGGAAAAACCAGGCGGTCAAAATTTGCGAAACGTTTCACTGACTACAGCGTCTTTTATAATCATATGCTGGTTGTGAGACGTAAAACCACTGATACTAAGATATGGTCAAAATCCACTTTCACCTCCGTCGCGAAAATTCCGTTCTTGTTATTTTACTCCAGTTTGTCTGTGACATGTTCTTTTGGTAACTCAAGTATGTCTTGAGTATGCAGCGTTGCACGAAAGCTATGTATAATGGTGGGCACGCGCTATGTCGGTCTGTTATGCCACATAAGTTCACAGAGTTGATCATAGCATAAAATGAATGAGGTGCACTCAAGCTCTGTGTACTTGCCGACGTGTTCGTACTGGTCATAATATTTTTAACTTCGTGAAGCAACTCTCAGCCCTTGCTGATATAATCCTGTAGATATTTCATTCATTCGTAATCAAAGTCACGGCGAACATTGTTGCTGATACGGTGATTGCCTAGAGGAGCGTTCTTGGTAGGCTATGCAGCGTTGCGTCCAACTCTGGCCCTCGAAAGGCGCTATTTAGTTCTTCAAGTGCTTCATCGTGTTTGCGTGCTTCTAGGGTATATTTTGCTCACTGTTTTCCGTTAACTCAGTATTTCCAGACTCCAGTTTCTTTTATCCCATTCAGTTGTACAGCATATATAAGAATCTTGGGTACTGTGGTTTGTGTTGGCCTTCTCTAAGCCCTCAGACGCGTCATCAATTGTGAAAATCGACTATCGATGACGGCACCCCACCCCGCGAGAACAACGTGAGTGACAGGACAATCATCAAGGGATGGTGTCGCCATATGACGTAATTGAGACGTAAGATATTAAAACTTCCTTAATATTATGTGACGTCACGTGATTTGACGTCACCTCGTGGCGTGACTGCGTTACATCGTAGCTTGGTGAAAAGTTGCCCTACCGCAAAGGTGGCGGATTTCAGAAAATGTCAAAACAGGATCAATACATCGGTGGATAAGAAAAAATAAACGATGTTTTTTTACCTACAATTGATATTAGGTGGATGCGTAAAATACCCTACGAGTTTTTGTTTTATTTTCTTTAGGAGTTTTTGTATAGTCTATGTCTAATAATTGCCAAGAAACCCTTGTAGCCGATCGCCCAGTTGACTCTGGTTCTGCTTTCTCAGCTGGAGAAAAACAGTTCGAAGAAAGGGACGTTGCATACCGTGTTGCTCACATCATTCCAAAGCAACGCGTCATGCTATTCAATGTTTATCATTATGCACCGCGCAACTTTATGAGTAAGATTCCACATTTCTTCGGCTGTCTTATTGCGAATATGTTGTCACCATACTGTTGGTGAGACAAATAGGTAGAAATATGCATAAATGCTTCAGAAATATTCAGGAACGCTGACCAAACCACGGGTATATGCTAGTCACTAAAAACGATAGGGGTGTTGGCGAAGTTCTCTTTTCAAAGTGCCTTTGTTTAAGCAGCGATACTTTAAAGAATAAATGTGTTTGAACTTTATTTGTAGCAATTAGGGACTCCACGGTTTTTTTAATGGATCTATCATTCATCCTACCACGTAGTCCTCAATGCTGCCTATGCGTAAGCAAATCATCCTTTTAGAAAGTTGTTCATAATAGCAGCATTAAAAACAGAATATAAAGAAAGGCATATAACAATACAAGATAGCCTACTCGTCAACTGTGACTACGACCTCTACACTGCTTGTGGAAGAAAAATGAACTGTCTCGCCTACGTGTAGGGGGCGGCCACAAAGGTCTGCAAAGCAGTGTGCCGCAAGTCGGTTCAAACTGGCGCAACACATGCGCCACATTCAAAATCTGAGAAATGATCCTGCGAATCAATTCAAGAGACAGAGAGAAGGAAGAAAATAAGCAAGAGCAAATGGATGTCGCAATTGATGGCCGCCGTAAGTGGTAAAGGAAACTTCACGAAAAACCTGCTGAACGAAAGAACCGGTGAACGGGCCAAAGCTCTAGACAAAAAAGTAAAGGGCCTCGACAGTCTTTTCAATCGCCGACCTCGAAAAGCTGGCGAAGCCGTGAAAGCAGGGACCCATACACCAGGGCGAGATTTTTGTTTTATTTCTCATGATCTGCTATATAAGGGCACTGAGCGCAGGTTTTTCGGTTTCAGCATCAACGAAAGCGAGCACTCGTTGCATGCTAGGAGCAAGGCGAGCACAAGAATCAACTTTCGCTATTTTTCGTTGTTCGAGAAGCAGCGCTCACGATGTAAACTGCCTCCGGCTTGCTATTGTCACTACCATTTCTTCCATATTTCTGTTATTGTAACGCACACAAAAAGCAATGGAAACAATTTTTTCTTTGTTGTATGTGGGTATTTCTTCCTCCATTGCAGTTGTTTTCTCATGCCTCCGCCTGAAGCATTCGTTCTCATATCTCTCTCGCTTTCTCTCATACTTTCTCTCTACTTTCTCTCCTGCGACCACAAGGGGCGCCACTTCAGTCTCCGTGTTCATTTTTTTTCTAACGAAATGACATCGATGCGTTGCTGGCTGTCCCGGATAACAGTCGGGCAACGCCATTTCGGAAGGATTCGCCTGCCTTCCAATTTTTTTTGCTTACAGAGGCTAGATTTTCGTACTCTTGCTTTTAATGCTCAACTTTCGTGCTTTTTCTGTTAGGCAATGAACAATCGGCAATCAAACATGTGAGTACCCGCTTTCAGAATGTAGATTTTGCTTCTTTAACGTGCTTGCCTCCTCCCCATACCGCCGTCCTAGGCAGTTCCTGCACTTACCACTCTACGCTACGACAGGCACATAAGTTTTTCTGCACCTTCCTTGCCATTATCTCTGTCCAACAAGCACAGAAAAAGTCTATATCATTCGAGGATAGCTGTACGAGTGCATGTTCTTTAGTTACAGCTGCCGACTCGGTGAGGAGTACTGGCGTATCGAGAACGTAAGGCTAAGTATTTGCATGTACAGTTGTTTCCCGCGTCTACAATTCGGGTCATATAGCTAAATTTGATGCCTGGGCAAGTTGGTTCAACATAGAGGCTAAAAATAGCGCAAAATATGGAGCACAAGAAAAAAGACAACAGCGAACGCAAGCGCTGGTGTTTGTGTCCTTTTGAATGGTCGTAATTGCAAAACAATACGATTACAAGTTTTAATCCGTCAGTAGGGTACACAGAAGCCTGTAATTCATTAAAATCATTGAATAAGTCATACCAAGGATCAAATCTTTTTCTTTTGCTTATTTCTTTTCCAACTGTTGCTTTATGCAGGAAAATTAGCTTTAAACCCGAAGCTGTGCGGGAACTATAAAATTATGTTCATCATATTGAGATAAACGGTTTTTTTATTTCGTATAATCTCAAATGCTTCCGCTCGACGAGCAGAAAAAAGACAAGAGCTTTATATTTTACTACTCTGCTATTTCAAACCTGTCATACCTGGTTTCTCCCTTTAATGCTGACAAGTTGTTTGTTTTGTTATCAAAACATGTGCCAAGCTATCCTTCATTCTTTTTTTCGCGTTGAGCCAGTGTACAGCTGCCTTTTTTCAGCTGTCATTGTGCAGCGTTTTGACAGCGGGACCACAGTGATATCAGCTTCTTCTTACTTGATGTCAGACATCCTCGCTTATTTATTTTTCTAACCTCCAATCTGCTTTTTTTTTTAGGAAATAATAGTGGGAGGAATGGTTTCAGGGGCCTCAATATGAAAGTCCCTGTTTTTCTTTCATCGGCAACCCACAGTCAAGAACAGCGCAAGCAGGCTCGAAAAGCAAAAGCAGTGAGAGGTTCTGGTGCATTTTTCTCCTCGCATACCGATTGTGCTGTCGAGGTGAGGTTTGAAGCTAGCACACTCAGGAAAAAAAAAAAAAAGAGGACAAGTGAAAAGTGCGACCATGGCACAGAAAAAAAAAGAGATGAGTTCGAAGTATGCAAAAGAATACGTTGATTGGGTTCAACCGAGCCCCCCGGTATCACCGTTTGGAATCGGCCAAAAGGAAAAGGTAGGGAAAAGCTAAGAGAGCTAAAAATAGATTTCTCGTGAAAACGCCGTCCGGCAAACACGGGCTGTTCTTTTGTTACCTGCACATGTTGACGTAAATTTTAAGCTTTGTTTGTTCTGTGCTTGGTCCGAAATAAAACCAAATTTCTCTAACATAAATTTCAAAGGAAAACACCACGGTGTATATATGATGGAGGAGGCAGACGCATGTATGCTTCACTTACGTTTACGCTTTTTTTTTTGTAGCAGAGCGCAGAATGCAGTGTTTCTTTTTTTCTCTTTCGGAATAGAAGAAAAATATCAAACATGTCCAGAACCTATGTTTATTTTCTAGCACTGTTTTTCGCTAGTTGGTATTTTTAGGTTAAGCTACGGAGAACCAGTGGTAGTTTTATTATTACGATAGAGCATCCACCAGAAGATTATTTACACTACGAAAATGAATGAAAAGAAAACCCTATTTTTTTAAAGAAGCAGTCAGTTGTCTGGCACGTTCTGTTAGTTTATCGTGAAAGTTACACCTTTTTGTTTTACGTGGATGTTTTGATGTTTTTTTTAATGTATGACTAGATAATACGCGAAGTCATGTCTCCATAGATGTTTCGAACATTTCAAAGCTTGTAGATAAGTTGGAAGGTGTATAACGAGCTTTCCATATTTCAAGCGTCTTTCTTCATATCTAATGCCATATATTTGTCGCCATAATGAGCCCAACTGACTAATGAAAAAAAAAAGCTTGTGGTGTAGCTCTACGGTTATTCACTTTCATGGCACCTGTACTTCTGAATTCGAAGTTCAGTAGCAATGAAGTTTGTTTTTTCTCAGTCGATGTTCTGTTCCTCCCTCGTACCCTTCCGAAAATCATCTATGCCTGAGGCTGTTTTTCATTGCCTCTGAAATCGGAAGCATTGCAAGCTTCCTGCACCTCGCGTAGTTTTGCACTGCCTCCGTGATTGGGCCACCACTAAGGAAGCCGATGCTTCATGTGTTGTCTTCATGATGTGACGTAATGTTAGGCAAAGTCGTATGAACATCGTGACGACGTCGCATATTTTGGCGATCTGTTACGTCTTTAAGACGTCATATGGTGTCACCTGCACAATGTTAAACAAACGTGACACCTGTTGCGTCCTGATTACGTCATATGATGTTATCATAGGTGTGTAGCTGAGACGTAACACCTGTTATGTCCTGATCACATCATATGGCGTTCCCATTAGGATTTAACGTGGACGTAACACCTGTTCGTCCTGATGATCCTACATGGCTGAAATCACCTGTTACGTTCTCATTATTGATGGCCACTTCATCACGTGATGATGGTCTTTTGCACCATCCCTTGTGTATGCCGACGCCGATGGCCCATTTTCGCGTTTGATGAGGCATCTAAAGCTTCCGCCTAAAATGTTGAAATTCGTCACAATGATAGCATGTGAACAGGGTTTGAAAAAATAGCGCCTTTGTTGAGGATTGGCGGCAGCTTAAGATGGCGAATTTTTCTTAAACAGGGACAGATACTTGCAATGATGATGGCATTAAAAATAAATTACCAAAAGCCCCTGCTTGTGGTAGAAGTCTCTCCTCTCGTGCTCATAGAATTTTTACTCACTTTGTTTCAATTGAATCATTTTCTTTAAAGCGTGCCTTGTCTGTAAGGTAGCAGTGTACTGCAAACAAGCCAACCTTCACACAAAGTCGAGTTTTTGTTTTTAAGTGCGAGTTGAGATCATCAAACATCTGTCCGTTTTAGTGATGCTGAATTTCGCCACCAGCATCGACGTCATCATCACTAACCGTATATGTATACGTATCGATATATAAGAAAACGAAAGAAAGAAAAATAATCAAGAAAAGAATCCGGCGCGTGGATTCGAACTTGGGACGTCCGAAACATGAATTTGAGGCGTTAACTACTAAGTCGTGGAGAGGCATGTCCTTCAACGTTCAAAACGGCAAGTCATTTATATCTACCACTTACCAGCTGTTAACCGGCATCTCGGGGGGAACTGTCGTGTTTTCAGCATTACCATCAAGATTGGCGAATTGAGCACGCGTCGCCACATCGTCATGACGCAGCGGTGCGCGCTTTCATCTCCGCGTACATTGCCCCGTGGAGTGGAGGGGTTGGACACTCGCGCGCAAGTTTTTTTCTCGCGGTGGGGAGGATTGTACGCCTTGACTGGCCTTGGGATTACACCTGGAATGATTCTGTTGT
Source organism: Rhipicephalus microplus (assembly GCF_013339725.1). Classification (NCBI taxonomy): domain Eukaryota; kingdom Metazoa; phylum Arthropoda; class Arachnida; order Ixodida; family Ixodidae; genus Rhipicephalus; species Rhipicephalus microplus. The sequence continues at coordinate 63,858,086 of NC_051169.1, forward strand.
AGTTAACGGGACGAATAAAGGTGACTGCAATTCGTTGCTTAGCCTCCGTTTGCGAAAAGGATGTGCTTTTCAGACAAAGCTAAGTAACAACTGAAATGCTTATTCGCGTTCATATATACCTGTGAGTACCTTTCGTGCGCCATTTGTGCTTGAAAAACGCGGGAGACGTTTGATCTTCTTGCCATTCTGCGCGTGACCTTCCAATTGGTTGCTATCGCGTTCACAACTTAGCCTTTGCGGCAAAGCTGTGACTTTTCTATAAGTTGCTTTCAAACCCTACCGCTAGCAGCGCACCCGTTGGGGACACAACGTTGGCTCCCAAGTGCGCCAATCAGGGCGTCGTTAAAACTGCCATGAATGTACGCTGCATGACGAAAATGAACATTGCGCTTCTGTGATGGCCAGCGATAAGAGGTTTGAAAATCTTCCAACTTCTGATTGCAACAACTAAGTAATATGCTACTTTTTGTTTTACAGTGAAAGGTGTCATGAGATAAAAATAAGGGTCGCGTGCGTGTAGTTGTCCACCACCAGTTTCCGTGACCACTATAACACAAAATACGAATACTGTTTAGACAATAAAATTCACCAAAGACACAATGGGAATTGAGCCCGGGTACCCTGCGTGCCAACGCAGTATTCTCCCACAAAGCCACGCCAATTTTTTCTCTACGTGGTATTTCATACGAATTCTGTTTACGTATATATGCATAGCGTACAAAAAACTTCAGACCTCTTCAACTGTATGATAGGCATTGCGAAACAATCCCATACAACACTTTGTCTAAAGGGGTATTTGAGCAGTGTACTTCATGAACTTTTGGTAGTAGTACAATTGAAACTGCATTTATGTATTTTAGCTGCGCAGACATATGTACAAAATGCAATCACCAAGACACCATTGGTTCTTTATGCCTGTTTAACATGCGAGTTTCTATAAACTATGCTTGCTCATTAGCAAGAGCTTGTCAACTGGCACATCGTTGTAATAGAGTGGTGCGAGATAACTCACGGTATGACAATTCAAATCCAGTTATTTTTAATATCTCTCTGTAGAATACACCAACAGAAAGATTGCGTCTTCACAACTGGTGAAACGATGTTCTACTCTTACTAGATCTTCTAAGACAGCCCTGCCGTGGTAGTTTAGTGAATAAGGTACTCGACTGCGGATAAAGTACTTGGCATTTTTGATGGAGGCAAAAATGCCGCAGGCCCGTGTGTTCAGATTTGAATGCACGTTAATGAACCCCAGGTGGTCGAAATTTCCAGAGCTTTGAAACTACGGCGTCTCTCATAATCATAGGCGATTTTGGGACGTTAAACCCCACATATCAATCATCATAGAATTTCGCAGAGGCGGCAATTACTTGAGATTACAAAGATACCTCCGGTGTTTAACCAAGCTTTTACACGTATTGTTTATGTGTGTACTTTTTTTTTTAGAAAATTGGTTTGGTTATTGGTGAAATAGGCACTTTCATCACTCGTACAAACACGTCGTGACCAGACAGTCCAATATGTAGCGAGCAGTAAAGCAGGCCGGAAATAGAATATCTATATGCATTATAATGCAGATCTTTTCTTGTGATAGAGAGGAAATATTCATTCATGCATCATGTCGGGAAAGAAAGAGCATTAGTGTGTGTGATGAAGCGTTTAGAAGAGAAAATGAACAGTGAGGCCATCTCACAATGCCATTTGCGTAACTGGTGGGTCGTCGAATGCTCCCACCCATTATAAAAGCTTCAGCCATAATTCTTTGTCATCAGCCAAAGCATACAAAATAGCACGAAATCTCTTGCAAGTGCGAAGCGGCTATAACACGCGTCTGCGAAGAATGATGAAAGAAGGCTTAGTGAATGCCTGCTTACTGCACAAAAATAATAATGATATATGGTGTAGTTGGTACCCTGTAAGTGTGCTTGCAGCAGTCGCCCAAAAGAGTGTTAAAAAAGGCTCTGAAAGGCCATTCTTTCAGATTTAGCTGTGCAGGTGCCAAATTTTCCGCACAAGACTAGCGGTATTTTTCAGAGAAGGCAATCTGTTAGTCACTATTTTCATGCTCAGCTTCTGCATTCAATCGAATAATACATCATATGGAAGAAATTCATATATTACTAGTGAGAAAATTATTAAAAAAAAACTCAGAAAATAAGAGTGAGTGAAAACCTAAGAAGAAGAACAATACCCTTAGAGTTCGTTTTCATTGCAAGTCTATCATTTAGGAACAGCTAATATCGAGCATTTTTTGGAAAACTTAACAATTCTATAATACCTGAAACTATGAAATCCCTCAAGTTAGACAAATTGGTCATTGAATTTCTCAGTAGGTGTGTAAAAATGCTGTTTCATTTCCAAATTCTTCTTTAGTCGATAAACGCTTGTTTCAGCCTTCAAACCTTATTCTTGCGAATCACTCTCGACGTGTTGTTTATAACTGAACCGACCAGAATGAAACTCGGAACTCATCCTGGGTTTATTTTTTATTTACCTTTCTACGTTGATCTTTACTGGCATCGCGCTGAAATTGTGTAAAAAGCAGTAGAATCTTTATTGACCTTTATCAGCAGACATCTTCTAAAATTTTGCTGTGAAAATGCAGCTCATGTTATCTCGATGTAGGCTTACCTCTCAAACACTTCACGGCACCGAGTCTTGGCGCTGAAGCGTCAGGCGAGGAGTATACACGACAGGCGAATTGGCACTTCTCGAGCTCATCCATCGTGCGCTCGCTGACCAGACTGTTACACGGAACGAGAAGCGGAAATTAAAGCAAGCAGTGCGCGCATCGCGGGCATAATCTCTTCCGTCTCGGCACTTCATTTCCGGAAGGAGCCCGCGAAAACTAACATTAATTTTCATGAGAGCGCAGTAGCTGGCCCGAAACTCCAGCTCTTGTGTACCGGGACCTGCGAGGGATTGCTGTCATTAGCGCTTAAAAATATTCCCAGCTCGAGTGGCTTTTTTTTAAAGAACGGCAAAAGTTAGAAGACGCGTATTATCTCACCTTTATTTTTTGTGATTACTTCCAGTCCACGTCGTGCGGTTTTTTTCGCCATTTTGACTGCTCTTTTTATCTTCCCGCTGACTTTGAGACTCCTTGCGTCGTCTAGTTATTTTTAGTGTGGAAGCTCGAACTTTTTTTGCTTATTCTCGTCACTCGTTTTAATCTATGCTATTGCTATCGAATGACACTTCGAGATTGCGCATATTAGATGTTGCTCCACGCGAAAGGCTGCAGTAATGTGCAGGAAACTACACGTTTACGTACGTGTGCACATACATGCATGCACATATTCACGTCTGTGCCTGCGCAACGAGAGGGAGAAAGAGAGTCGAGGCATGAATGATGAGGCTGCACGTGGACGGCACGTGAGTTCAGAAAATGAACAAAAAATTTTGAGATTGAAACATTTGCTAATTGAATGCTTTATTGCTGTGGCAGCTTTTCAATTGCAGCGCATCAGTGCTGATATGTATGCACTTTGAAATTGAGTGTGACTTCGCGAAAAGAAAGAGTAAAATAGCTTTTAGGAAATAATCTAAGGCAGTTTTCGTTAACGTCAAGACAATGATGTAGGTTGGCACAAATAAGGAATAGCGTTAGGGTGGTAGTTTGACGTTCCCTTCAGGAACCAGGTTAACAAGTAAGCAAAGAAGCTGTAAGCTTGTTAAAGAATCTGAGCGGCTGAAAATAAGTGCGATATATAAATAAGAATGTACAGCCAAAGTGACTACGGGTAACTAATTCACAACAGTACTAGTTTTTTGTGCTTATTTATTGTAATTTTTTATGATAGTTTAGCTTAATTAGGAAGTAATTACTCTAATTCTTGAAGCCTGTTAAATTTTTAACACCGGTGAAGCATGGCTAGTAATATTCATTTAAACTGGTTAGTTACTTCAATACGTTAGGTTTAATACCACGCTCGTGACTAACGCTATCCATGCGTCCTGGCAGCGCTAATAAAAGTCAACCTGTCGCTTTACAATTTGTTGCTTGTCTTTGTTTTTTCGTATAACTAATTTACATGAGTCACGTGAATTCGAGGGACCGCATGGTGCCAATAATCAAGAATGAACGTTGTCGCCTTTATTACACGTCAAGTCCCGTACCGCCATTACACACGTTCTGCACCGCATTCCCTGCGAGTTCATCACGTGCCCATGCATTCTCGCCAGGCAGATGGACAAATAACTATATTGTGGTCCTAAGGTACTGTGTTATGAGGGCCGTATTAGGGGGAATCCGTAGTAGTCACGAGCGGCTCCCACGTAGGGACCTTCAGACCACGGCACTCCGGCCTCTCGCGGGCCCTTAGGACACCCCGAAGTTAAACCGAGTGGTCACCGCTGCTTAGGGCTTCCTTCCAGTCTTCCTCTTTGTTAAACTCGGTTCACTCAACTCAGGAAATTGCCAGAGCATGCGAGGTACTGAGAAATACGCCTCTTCACAGTCAGGACAACGCAGTTCGATGGGGGGCGAGAAATTACTGAACCTTCCTCGCGAAGAGAAAGAGCCCGTTTAGAGCATCCTGAAGGCCGATAATTACAGCCTAGTAATTTTGGGATGAGGAAGTAGAAAATCACTCCAAGATAGATAATAATCGGTCATGACCCCGTGGAAAGTGAGTCTCTTACGGCGTCCCCGCGTTCGAATTCACCGCCACGGTAAGCGGTACCTCGCGCACCGTCGTGGGTAAACTCATTGGCGTTCGGGACATCACGTTGGCCCCCATGTGGGCCATAAACCATGTTATGGTGTGAAATACGTCAGCCCTCTTGCAGTAGAGAATGGCCGCTACCTGCCGTGAGATTGAGCTTGAGTTGAAACCTCTAGTTGTGGAACGCGAGTCTGTAAAGACATTTGGACGAGATGAGTCCTTTATTGCCGTGGCGATGGCGATTTGCTCAGCTATCGTTGCTGAAACCTGCATAACTGAGGCGGAGTGCAGTACAGTGCTGCTGTGATTGAATGAGACCACCGCAAAGCTATCAAAATGCCCGTACTGTGCTGCATCAACAAAATTAGAAAGATCTGGACTGTGTGCAACCGACATCAATTAAGAACGTGCCCGAACTATGGGGCACCCTTTATGGTATTGTGGGTGGACATTTATAGAAAGCAAAGCTACTGCAAACGTGCCTCAGATCGAGGGTGGTAGAGTCATTTTTGTCGCTGGTAAATTTCTGTAGTACCGCACCCTATGGACACAGTCTGCTCGTGAAGGTTATTGTCGCTAATTATAATATTACCTTTTCTATGTATAGTGCGACACAGTGTGGGACGATAAGCATACGAGCATGAACATGCAATGTAGACGATCTTTTACAGCGAAAGCTGTTATGAGATCAAAGCACTAGTCACGTGCGCCGTAGTTGTCCGCTGCCACCGTGGGTGTCCATAACGACTATCGCATAAAGCGAGAAATAAAAACTATGAAGGATCGACTAGGTTGAAATGCGCCAGAAATTTGAAAATAGTGAACATTTATTTGGACTTTGAGAAACCAGACAGCGATCAAAACTTCCTGCATAACTATCTAAAAACACAGGCGTACAAAGAAATGTGATGAACAGTCAAGTCAGGTGAGGTAATGTTGTTTGCAGAATGATCGAAGTACTGGATGGGAATTGTCGCGAAAAAAGCGCAACTGTGAAACTATTTGTCGTAGATATAAATGAACTAATCCAGGTCTTCTCTTCCTTACTGGCTTGAATAGATTGTCCTGTCTCATTGGTTCAACAGTGGAAGACCACACGAACTTTGCTGAAGTCCGATGAAAGCTGTGTATGCAAGATAGAGTGCAATTATTAAGTTGCAATACATGGTGAAGCTTTGTAGCTGAAAATGTATTACAATCTTCAGCTCTCCAAAAGATAGAAAAGCAATATGGAACGAAAGTCTGTGCCTGTTGTTGAAGCTTAGAAACGCGCTCTTTACAGTAACGCGCTATGAATCTGTACGCATCTTGTGGTGCACCTATTGGACTCGTATTTTTGTAGCTGAAAATGTATTACAATCTTCAGCTCTCCAAAAGATAGAAAGGCAATGTGGAACGAAAGTCTGTGCCTGTTGTTGAAGCTTAGAAACGTGCTCTTTACAGTAACGCGCTATGAATCTGTACGCATCTTGTGGTGCACCTATTGGACTCGTATTGGTGGAACACGAGCCCAATTGCTTCCTGCGGACTTGTTTGGCGTAATACCTTATAATCCATACAATAATCCTTTTTGATTTTAGACAACTTTTAGATAAATTTAAACGAGCACCTGATACAATGCGGATTTTACCTATTCTAGATAACACATTCTCAAGCCTTCGTTTGCCGGAACAAAAAGAAAAGCTAAGTGTTCTGCAGAAGCTAATACCTTAACCTCGTTGCGTAATACATTTGAGCCGCGAATGCTACTCAATCGTACGGCGCTCAGACATACCGGTCGAAGATAAAGTGCAAACAGCAGTGGGGACATTGGACAGCCTTGTTTTACAAAAGAGCGAATGTATACCAGCTTTGACAGGTTAGTTAGCTGTGTTGAACAGTCATTGTAACGAAGCCAAATACCTTCTAGCGCAACAGAGCCTACATTTTCATGCTCCAGAAGGCTTTTTAAAAGAAAACGACTCGACTTTGTTGCCATCTAGGAGACAAAGATTGAGAGTGATGAAGACACTGGTAAGGCAGCCCTTCCTGTAATATTATAACGTTGGCATTTTGCATGCAATAGGTCTGTCTGTGGGTTGCTGGTTGTTACTGAGAAAGAGTATATCCTGTTCAGTAATTAGTACCGATGTTGACACCGAAGGCTGGTACATTTGCTGCGATGTCGTGTTACGTGAAGTGCCGAGGCGAATTATAAACTTCTATGTATTTATTGGACTATCAGAACGGGTTTAAATATTTTACGATATGTCTAGTATAATAGACTGTGAAGATTTCACTGTTTCAATGGACGACTTTAATTGTGCATGTGATCCTAGTGATTGCCGCAATCATAGTAGTCACCGAGACAGTAATGGCGAAGTTTTAACTGGTATTGTAGATAATGCAGGACTGATTTACATTGCTACATTGGGACAAATAACTGCATATACTCCACTTCGGGTAAGCTGTTCTATTCACCTTACTCAAATTTTCGTATTTTGATCACTTATTTCTCGGGAACTGCTGGCTGCACTAAGCCAGTATTATTTCCGAATCACTGCGGTGATTTCGCAAAAATTGGCACAAACTGTCAAATTCATTTCCCACCACAATGGGCACTTTGGAAGATGAACTCAGACTTTCTAAGCAATCAGGATTTAAGTAACAGAGTAAAAGAAGTGGTGACACTTTTTTTGTAAAGGATTGAATCCATTTGCTTTTTTCAAGAGGTTCATGCAATAGCCATGGGGATCTGACTTGTCAAAACGTACTATCAAAAGAACGAGAGAAAGACATTGTTTAGAAGCTTCCGTAAGCTTTACGAGACTGAATGCGAAACCCCAGGAACATATAACGATGAAATTGAAAACATTAGGTGCGAGCAACAGAATTATGGTGCTACTTGCTACAAAGGTGTGCGTGTTCGATCTAGTATCAGCAGGACTGTGAATACTGAGCAATCTCCGTGCCCAGCTTCAATTGATGAGCAGTATCACGCAAAGTCTAAGTTCATTCCAGATCTGCGCTCTAACGGTGTTCTTCTAGCAGATACAACAGACAATGTTTTTTCACTCGAAAGGTAATACGACCTTTTGTTTAGTGCTCTTTATGGTGACTATGGTTACGAAAGCAAAGCAAATTAGGTTTATCTGTTAAGTACATTGAAAGAAAATGATTGTGATTTCATTAGTGGTCTTATTGCGTTACAGAGAATTAAGCAGGTCAATACTACCTTTGTCAAAAACACCTGGCTTTGATCGGATTGCCGCTGAGCTTCACAAATAATTCAAAACGACTCTCAGTTATATTCTGCTGGACATATCTAGGAAATGTTACGACATGAATACTGTCCCGCAGTTCTGCAAAAGCCATATTATTGTGATTCCGAAAAGTACTGGCAAGGATAAACTTTACAACGATGCTACCAAATAGGCGATGTCGACTTCTGTGTAAGAGAAGAGTAGTAGCCGGCACCACGCATTCGCACCAACCTCTCAATATATACATTTATTAGAAAAAAAAACTTTGTTCCATTGAAGGCTACAGGCCAATTGCTTTGTCATATGTTCACTACAAAATTTTTGCTAAACATAAATTGGTTACAGTTAGTGATGTCACTACTCATTGGTTCTCACCAGACATGTAAAGTTAGGGGACGCTCTGTACAAACAAGCATACGCATCATTCGAACACTTCTTTAGTATTGCTACAATTGTCAAGAGCAGCTTGCTTTCCTGCAGGTAGACCTTGCCAAAGCTTTTTACTACGTGTCAGTCATTCACTTCTGAGCTACGCCGTCCCCTGTTTCTTCGTTTGTAACTGAACCTAGACAGGCATAATGCTGAAAAAGTAATCACAATAATGTGTGTAATAAAGCGTTTAGAACAGCTAACGAACAGCCAGGCTTCACACAATGCGAATTGTGTAATGAGTGGATCGTCAAGCGATCCAATGCATTACAAAAGCTTTAGGTATATTTCTTCAACGTCATCAGTCATAGTATCGAAAAATAGCGCTGAGTTCCTTGCAGGTGTGTAGCGGATATCACGCTTCCCCGAAGAATGACGAAGGATGGCATAGCTGAATGCCTGCACCAACATTATGAGTATTTAGGGTGTCGTGAGTACCCTGCAAGTGTGGTTGTAGCAGTTACGGAAGTAGTGTTTAAAAAATATTGGCCCCGTATTTGCAAGTTTCACTGCAAATGTCCTAGGAAGATAGTCTTGGGTCTGGAGAGAGTGAACAACACGTTTATTTGACGTTCTGCGCGAGAAAATCAGTGAATTGTATTCTGCAAGCGCTGCGTTAGAGAGTCTCGCTCCGTGCAGCCAAGGTAAAAGAGCAAATCAAGGTGCGTTAGGAACGAGTGCTATCTGGCACTTATCTTCGAAAACAAAGAAAGGCGTGCGGTCGCCTGTCTCTGAAGTGATAAGGTGTAGTACGCAAAGCGATGGGCAGGTGCCACCACCTTGTCGTCTTAGCCAAGCGTTGGAAATGCTTGCTTTTTGGGGCATCGCATTGCATTGTCAGCGCAGCGTGATAAACGCTATGGTCCTTAGAATTAATTAGGTATGATTTTTTAGTATTATGCCACACATTGAGAATATTGACGTGCTGTTACGGTTCCTCAGATATGCGCAATAATTGCTTTTTATTGACAATCGCTCAAGTATGAACGCTGAAACTTGAGCAATATTGGTGAGCGTTGCGGATGGGGTTTGCCGTTTGGAATTCGCCACTTTCACAGATGGTAGTGTCGCCATGCGGCATCCGTCATAACTGTCGTTTGGGGGATGCCCACGCAGCCAGCCCATGCCATCGTTCAGTCGACCTGACTTTGGCGACTCGTTTGTGCTTTATACTTAGGCGCTGGAAATTTCTACTACGGTTATTTTGAAGTGAAACAGTTACTGCGAGTCGTAGTAGCAATTAATAAATGCGAAGCATTTCTTAGCGGACTTCGGCAACTTTGAGCGTATCTATCTATCTATCTATCTATCTATCTATCTATCTATCTATCTATCTATCTATCTATCTATCTATCTATCTATCTATCTATCTATCTATCTATCTATCTATCTATCTATCTATCTATCTATCTATCTATCTATCTATCTATCTATCTACGTATATTGGTATATACGTATATTGGTCTCTTTCTGATTACACTTGAGAATAAATTCTTCTGGCACTCGAAGAAAGATGTAAAAAAACATGGCTGATGTCTCCGTCATAAGAAACGGTAAAACACGAAAGGGAAACGTGTCTTCATACAAATAATTATTATTGTGTAGTGATATATTAGACCTCGTAGAATTTACATTGGCATATCGTAGCTACAGCACCATTTGACGTTGACAGAGCCAGGTTGACGCCTATTGGCACGTCTCCTTGGCGACGAATATCTTCCCTTATCATTTAACCGCTGTCGTAACATGTTTTAGCATATACCGGAACGCAGCGTATCATCAATCGTGTGCAAAGATGACAACAACCACACACTAAACGCTACCACTCGATATGCGCGCCTTCAACGATCGTCAGTTATGGACATAAACAGCACGATGTGCGCTCCTGAAACCTACGCAAGCGCTCACGTAAACTTTAGAAAATTGAAATTGCTCCAGCCACAGTTCAAATAGAGTCCGACGTTTCGAGACCGACTCGGTCCATTCCTCAGGGGGTGACTGTCTTGGTTATGGAAGTGTCGTCGCGTCGTGTTCTCTCACCACGGCTCCGGCTTTCCCTTTCCACCACGTTTCGGAGACCGTGAACGTACACCGAAGGCAATGTTCCCAGCGAGCGGTTCACGTTGGCAGGCGTATGCTGAATGTGCCAAGACTCGAGCAAGAGCCTCTTTCCCAAATTCCGTTCTGTTTCAATAACAGAAGCGCCGTCTAAGTCAATTTTATGGTCGTGCTTCTCGCAGTGCTCCGCCAGAGCGCTACGTTGCACTTCCATCTTCCTGACGTCGTTCTTGTGTTGGCGCATTCTTTCCGGGAAACACTTGCTCTCACCTATGTAGCAGGCTGGACACCCAGAACACGACACTTTGTAGACAACGCCCGGGTGTAGCTCCCTCGGAGGTCGGTCTTTCGGCCGCGGTATCAAGCGAGCGAGCGTCGAAACAGGTTTATGGATTACCGTGACCCCGGCTTTTCCTAGGATTCTCGAGAGCTGTTCACTTATGCCCGGCACATATGGAATGGCGACGCGGTTGTTTGGCGCCTTCGTTTTTCTCGTGTGCGGTGGCGTGGCCAGGGCGGAAAGGGGGTCGGGCGGTGTGTCGCTTGCAGTTGTCTTTCCGCGGTGCGGTGGTTGTCGTCTCGACAAACGGCGTGACGCCCGGCGGATGAACGCTTCTGTGTAGCGATTCCTTCGTAGCTCGGCGACAATCCTCTTTTCTTCTTTCTTTCTCTCACCCTCCGACGTGCAGATTACTCGTGCACGTGAAAGGAGTGCCGAAACCACTGAAGCTTTGTGGGCAGTTGGATGACAGGACGCAAACTGCAAATACCTGCCGGTGTGAGTTGGCTTTCTATACACCGAAAAAGTCATGCGCTCGCCCTGTCGTCTGACTAAAACATCGAGAAACGGGAGCGCCCCGTCTCGCTCTCGTTCCACCGTGAACTGTATCGCTTGGTCGATGGAGTTTAGATGTTCGAGGAAGCTGTCTACTGCTGCCTTCTTTATTATGCAAAAACAGTCATCCACGTACCTCACAAATACTTTCGGCCTGTCAATAAAGGAGCCCAGTGCCGTCTCTTCTATGTGTTCCATTGTGAGGTTCGCAGCCGTAACGGAGATCGCCGCTCCCATCGCGGTCCCTCTGGCTTGTCTGTAGAAGCTCCCGTTGACGCTGAAATACGTCCCCTTGAGGCAGTATTCCAGTAGGCGACACAGTTCGTCGACGCCCAGGCAGGTTCTTTCATCCAAGAGCTCGTCTTGGTTCAACGCTGCTCGTGCGCTGGATACCGCTAGTGCTACGGGCACACTGGTGAACAGGGACACGACGTCGAACGAGACGAAGCACTCATCGCTGCTCACGGTCACATCTCTCATGCGCTCCAAGAAATGGCTGGCGTCGCGTATGTGGGTCGGTGTTTGCCCCACGAGCGGCGCGAGAGTCCGGTCGAGATACTTGGACAGCGCCCGGAGTGGAGATGTTGTAAAATCCACGATAGGACGGAGCGGAACTGTGGGCGTGTGGATCTTGGGAAGCCCGTAAAATCCTGGTGCAGAGCCGTTCCGGCAGGTGAGCTGGAGGTATGTGTTTCTCGCCTTCGGGTGCGCTTTAAAGATATCCGCCAGGAGCTTGTTCATTTCCCTTTGGACACTTGGTGTGGGGTCCTTCGTCAGCTTTTCGTAGGCCGGACTGTCCAGCAGGTCTCGCACCCTGTCGTTGTATGCCTCCCTGTCGAGCAGGACCATTGCGTTCCCTTTGTCGGCCGGGAGGATGACAACCTTATCATCATTTCGGAGCGCATGGATCGCCTTACACTCCTCTCTCGACAGGTTGTGCTCACGGCGCTTTCCTATTTTTGATAGTACGCCGATAGCCTTGAGGCGCACGTTCTCTTGAATGCCGCTGCCTAGTCGCCTTATGCCTTCCTCCGTAGCCGCGATGATCTTCGGCAGTGACGGACGTGTCGTGGTCGTGTTGAAGTTGTGTCCCTTTGCCAGCACGTTGTGCTCTGTCGGGGAGAGTTGTTTGGAGGACAGATTGACGACGAAATTCTCGTTGTCAGGATTGTAGTGGTGTTTTTCTCCTTGAAGCGTCGCAAGCTTACTATTGTGGGTCGCTTGTTGTTTCTGCGCAGTTGTTGCAGCCACATTTCGTGCGAACTCCTCCAGTGACGGAAAGATGTCGGGCAGTCGATGTTGAAGTAGCCGTCGTAGCTTGAGCTGAAGCTTGAGCTGAAGGCTTCGTGGTATCACGTTCCTCTCCCGACAGGTGAGCTGAAGGCTTCTGGTATCACGAGCTGAAGGCTGGTATCACGAGCTGAAGGCTTCGTGGTATCACGAAGCCAAGCGCCTGGTGCACACGGCGGAGGGCAACAAGATCATCGCACAAGCTGAACGGCGGCTACTAAACGCCCGAATCCATGAGTGCCACAGCGTCATCAAGAAAAAGGAATTAGACCTGTTCTTTCTACGACGGCAACTTCAACATCGACTGCCCGACATCTTTCCGTCACTGGAGGAGTTCGCACGAAATGTGGCTGCAACAACTGCGCAGAAACAACAAGCGACCCACAATAGTAAGCTTGCGACGCTTCAAGGAGAAAAACACCACTACAGTCCTGACAACGAGAATTTCGTCGTCAATCTGTCCTCCAAACAACTCTCCCCGACAGAGCACAACGTGCTGGCAAAGGGACACAACTTCAACACGACCACGACACGTCCGTCACTGCTGAAGATCATCGCGGCTACGGAGGAAGGCATAAGGCGACTCGACAGCGGCATTCGGGAGAACGTGCGCCTCAAGGCTATCGGCGTACTATCAAAAATAGGAAAGCGCCGTGAGCACAACCTGTCTAGAGAGGAGTGTAAGGCGATCCATGCGCTCCGAAATGATGATAAGGTTGTCATCCTCCCGGCCGACAAAGGGAACGCAATGGTCCTGCTCGACAGGGAGGCATACAACGATAGGGTGCGAGACCTGCTGGACAGTCCGGCGTACGAAAAGCTGACGAAGGACCCCACACCAAGTGTCCAAAGAGAAATGAACAAGCTCCTGGCGGATATCTTTAAAGCGCACCCGAAGGCGAGAAACACATACCTCCAGCTCATCTGCCGGAACGGCTCTGCACCAGGATTTTACGGGCTTCCCAAGATCCACAAGCCCACAGTTCCGCTCCGTCCTATTGTGGATTTTACAACATCTCCACTCCGGGCGCTGTCCAAGTATCTCCACCGGACTCTCGCGCCGCTCGTGGGGCAAACACCGACCCACATACGCGACGCCAGCCACTTCTTGGAGCGCATGAGAGATGTGACCGTGAGCAGCGATGAGTGCTTCGTCTCGTTCGACGTCGTGTCCCTGTTCACCAGTGAGCCCGTAGCACTAGCGGTATCCAGCGCACGAGCAGCGTTGAACCAAGACGAGCTCTTGGATGAAAGAACCTGCCTGGGCGTCGACGAACTGTGTCGCCTACTGGAATACTGCCTCAAGGGGACGTATTTCAGCGTCAACGAGAGCTTCTACAGACAAGCCAGCGGGACCGCGATGGGAGCGGCGATCTCCGTTACGGCTGCGAACCTCACAATGGAACACATAGAAGAGACGGCACTGGGCTCCTTTATTGACAGGCCGAAAGTATTTGTGAGGTACGTGGATGACTGTTTTTGCATAATAAAGAAGGCAGCAGTAGACAGCTTCCTCGAACATCTAAACTCCATCGACCAAGCGATACAGTTCACGGTGGAACGAAAGCGAGACGGGGCGCTCCCGTTTCTCGATGTTTTAGTCAGACGACAGGGCGAGCGCATGACTTTTTCGGTGTATAGAAAGCCAACTCACACCGGCAGGTATTTGCATTTTGCGTCCTGTCATCCAACTGCCCACAAAGCTTCAGTGGTTTCGGCACTCCTTTCACGTGCACGAGTGATCTGCACGTCGGAGGGTGAGAGGAAGAAAGAAGAAAAGAGGATTGTCGCCGAGCTACGAAGGAATGGCTACACAGAAGCGTTCATCCGCCGGGCGTCACGCCGTTTGTCGAGACGACAACCACCGCACCGCGGAAAGACACCTGCAAGCGACACACCGTCCGACCCCCTTTCCGCCCTGGCCACACCACCGCACACGAGAAAAACGAAGGCGCCAAACAACCGCGTCGCCATTCCATATGTGCCGGGCATAAGTGAACAGCTCTCGAGAATCCTAGGAAAAGCCGGGGTCACGGTAATCCATAAACCTGTTTCGACGCTCGCTCGCTTGCTACCGCGGCCGAAAGACCGACCTCCGAGGGAGCTACACCCGGGCGTTGTCTACAAAGTGTCGTGTTCTGGGTGTCCAGCCTGCTACATAGGCGAGAGCAAGTGTTTCCCGGAAAGAATGCGCCAACACAAGAACGACGTCAGGAAGATGGAAGTGCAACGTGGCGCTCTGGCGGAGCACTGCGAGAAGCACGACCATAAAATTGACTTAGACGGCGCTTCTGTTATTGAAACAGAACGGAATTTGGAAAAGAGGCTCTTGCTCGAGTCTTGGCACATTCAGCATACGCCTGCCAACGTGAACCGCTCGCTGGGAACATTGCCTTCGGTGTACGTTCACGGTCTCCGAAACGTGGTGGAAAGGGAAAGCCGGAGCCGTGGTGAGAGAACACGACGCGACGACACTTCCATGACCAAGACAGTCACCCCCTGAGGAAGGGACCGAGTCGGTCTCGAAACGTCGGACTCTATTTGAACTGTGGCTGGAGCAATTTCAATTTTCTAAACTTTTCTACCCAGCCAGACAGATTGCTGTCAAAATGTTTACGTTTAACTCACGTAAACTGTGCTCCAGCAAGGCCAAACGCAGAGGTTCGTAGCTTGAGCCGTGAATGCGTGGAGGCGTTTCGCGTTCTTAAACATATTTGAACTCAGCGCACTACTACGTGGACACAAGAGAAGAAGGGACAAACCGCAGCGCTGACTCGCAACCGTAGGTCGGTAAAACTTGTGGAGCTCGTTCAGACTCGCTCATAAATATATTTTGTTCTTTTGGAATCATTCTAGTTCAGGCTAACGAAACTTTTTCTCAGACGGTCTCACTTGGACGCGCACTCACGAAAAGTTTCTTCAACCAGACTCACTTGGACTCAAACTCACCAAAACGTTACTCACACGCACTCACTCTGACTCAGACTGACGGCTCAGTCTCACTCTCGGGGAGTCGCCCCGTCGCGCTGGTCTAGTGGCTAAGGTACTCGGCTGCTGACCCGCAGGTCGCGTGATCAAATCCCGGCTGCGGTGGCTGCATTTCCGATGGAGGCGGAAATGTTGTACGCCCGTGTGCTCAGATTTGGGGGCACGTTAAAAAACCCCCAGAGGGTCAACATTTCTGGAGCCCTCCACTTCGGCGTCTCTTATAATCATATGGTGGTTTTGAGACGTTAAACCCCACAAATCAATCAATCGGGTCTGAGGGAGTCCGAGTGAGTCGAACCATGAGTCCATTAGCTTAGCAATAGCTTTTCAGACAATGGTGGCAATGCTCGTTAACACATATATCTCACGTAAACAGTGCTCGCCTTGGCGGAGTTTGAAATAGTACCTTCGAATACCAGTTGTAAGTGCTCGCTAACCAGTAAGATCATTATTCTTGGAAAAGATGACAACATTTGATATTTATCAAAAACTTCCCTGGGAAAATTGAGGGAGGGGAGGGTCAAGGCACCCTTTACATCAAAAGTGATTCGCACCTCTGATCAATAAATACTGAAATATAGTCTATGAACAGCGCTGCCTTGGAATAAGTGCGAGTAGACAAGGCTGTAAATGTGATTCTAGCTTAGCTGATAGTAATGCTGAAGATGAGTAGGAAGAACAATAAGGTCGGCAAAAATAAGGTGGAAGTCACTCCGACTTTTTCAAAAATATATCTTGCCCTTTGGACTCACACTGATTCAGACTCACCTAAATTTATCCGAGCCAAACTCACTAAGACTCACACACGCGAATATTTTCTTCACCGGACTTGCTTTTATTCAGACACAACAACATATACACATTCTGGCTCACTCATACTCAGACTCACGGCTTGATCTGAGTCTGACTGAGTCTGAGTGAGTCGAATCTTGAGTGAGTTCGCCGACCTGACTGAACATTTATTGAAAAGCAAGAACGAAAATTCACACCATCTTCCCAAAGGAAACCCTTATGGGATTTCAAGCAGCAGCGTTGCGCACGGGTTGAATGGTACTAACGCGGGTGCTGCGGTAAGCGCTAGGAGATACGTTTGAAGCGATGGTGGGCTGGGTCTTGTGACACGTGCAGACATGTTTGAGCGTGTACGTTAGGCACGTGTGAAATTTATTGCGCATGAACCGGCGAGCCAGCGTGGTAGCTATCGGTGGTAGCGGTGGATGTTGGGGGCAAACGGACGAGGTAGTAGCTGCGGGCGCTGCACTAAGCGCACGGCGGGCAAAGGGGGAGTGGCGTCAGCGCGCACTGCGAGGAGAGTGCGACGCCAACGCGCTATTGCGGGGTGATCTACTTGGAACCGCTCCAGCACCTGCAGCGAGGGGAACGCGTTGCGGCGCGTTCGTGCGGATGCACGTACGTATGGCGTTCCACATGTCAGTCAAAGAGCTGCTTCACATCTAAAAAAGAAACACTTCAACCGTCACACCCTTGTGATTGCACTAACGCAATAAAAGGGCAGGTCAGCTGACATCTCGAACAAACGAACTATCATTATACACCCCACGCGTACTTTCTAACTGCATCAAAGTTAAGATATCATGCTATGTAATCACCTAACCTCACTGTCATGTAGGGCTATAGAAGGCACGTCGGTGCATTGCTTGCACCCCTTCTGTATATTATTTTCTCGAATTAATTATCATGCGATTGGATCTATGTGTGTCGATAGAGCTTTAGCCTCGTGAAAGATATGTGCGCCATGGCACTGCGCAACATGTTGCCACGCATGTCAGTATATATTCCCTTGCAAAGAACGCCTGTGTTTCAACAACATAATGTTAATGCATCTACTTGTCTGGCCTATACACGACCACAGGAAAATGGCAAAAGATGCACGATACCCTTTCTGCAATGTGCAAAAAGAGTTACGTGTCTGACCCCACAGCCTTCTTTAGGTACACGTGCTTCTTTAGAACGCGCGCTTAAGTTTTTGTTCAACCATCCCGCAAATCTTATTCTACTTATTGGGCGACGAAAAAACTACACTTACTTTAAACCGGCTAGCAACATTCTTCAGATTTTGGGATAATCTGTGTATGTTCGGAAGTACTGCTGAAACTTTCCTTTGCTCTAGAACTGAATGAGTAGTGATACTGTCTGCGTTTATCTTAACTAGCTTGTTCAACTTGCGAACAGTTTGTCGGATGCTAGGGTCTCTAAAGTCTGCGTCTGTTAGCCTAGTCAGACACAGCTTAAGCAGTGCGCGTCAAAAAAGCTTCGGGGTCTGACACGTAACTACTTCTGTACAGTGTAGGAAGGACATCGTGTATCTTTTGCCATTTTCCTGTGGTCGTGTATGAATAGGCCAAACAAGTAGCTGCGTTAACATTAGGTTGTAGGATCACAGGCGTCTTTTCCAAGGGCTGTTAGAGAGTACACGTTAGGTGTTCCAGGTTTTCTTTTTTGTTCAAGATGTCAGCTGGCCTGCCATTTTCTTGCTTTTTGATCAATTGATGTGTGGGGTTCAGCGTCCCGAAACCGCCATATGATTATGAAGAGACGCCGTAATGAAGGCTCCAGAAATTTCGACCACCTTGGGTTCTTTAACGTGCTTCTAATCTGAGCACACGGGCCTACAACATTTTCGCCTCCATCGGAAATGCAGCCACCGATTTTCTTGTTTTAGTAGTGGTCACATAGGTGTGAAGGTTGAAGTGTTCTTCTTTCTATCATGTTTTTCCAATAAAAATTTGGTTGTGATTTCCTTTAGTTGCGGTTTGTCCCTTCTTCTCTTGTGTCCGCGTAGTCGTGCGATGAGTTAAAATATGTTTAAGTACTGTCACCAACTGTCCCAGCTATCAGTCCTTTCACGTCTTTCTGGCGTTATTTCTGCTCCCCCGAGTCACGTTATTCGCCCGTAGACATCTTCACCTTTTTGAACGGCTTATTCTGCAGCACTTGCATTGAATAATCGGTCGCTATCAGACTCTAAATGGTCCGCGTGAAACACCATTGGTTCATGTGGAATATGCACGACTTCAGCAACGAGCTGTCACGCGTAACAGCGAAAGACAAAGAACATGACAGTGTCAGTGACGCTCCGATGTTCGCTAGGTAATGACGTCACTGGATGATGAAATAACGTGATGATAATTTTGTTCATTACTTGTCCAAGACTGCATGCCAGCGCGCAACCTCGGTCGGCACGCTTTAACTGCGTCATGCCCCAGTGCTTCTCTTGAGCACTCACAGACGGTGGCACCACTCCACTTCGCTTAAATAGCTGCCTTTTTAGTTCAGTAGCCTAAATAACTATCTCGGTAGTTCAATCGGTAGGACACTGGGTGCATTTCGTCGTCCCTCGAGTTGGCAGTTTCGGAGCCAGGTGGGGGAACTTTCTGGTGTTCCTTTTTTTTTGTCTCTCATTTGGTGGCGTTAATTTTACAACTTCCTGTCCGTGACGGAAATACGTCACTAGAGTCTTGCTGGACTTCGGCAGAAAACACTTTGGTGTTGTAAAGAACAGAAACAAAGTTGACAGCTTGGAGTGTTGCTTGGTTACGATAAAAAAAAACAAGAATTTCAAGCACTCTATACGACTTTCGGATATCGTCCTTCACGGCTTATTCGTATGCGCACACGAAGCAATCCCGAGAATATCCCGGGCCTTTATTCCCAACGTGTCAAAAATATATGGTCGAGATTCTGTCGAATCTCAATGAATACGACGTGGGGCGCACGACGAGGGAGACGCCTTACGCTTTGAATTGGAGGTCAGTGAACCCAGACGGTCACTTCGCATTCCACTCGAGGAGAGTGACTGTAGGAGCTGCTTATACGTACACACAAGCGCAATACGGAAGCGAGTCACGGAAATAGAAATAACATTTTGATATAAAGATAGGACCAATAAACAGTTGCGGAAACAACAACAAATCTTTGAGGGAAACGCCATGGTTGAGCTCTCATAAAAGGTACTCAGGGAAAAACGATGTGCTAAGGAGCTTTCGGGGAAGCTCGTTTTTAGAGGCGTGTACTCCATGCCCCGACGAACGACGGTGCGGTGGCGGGGAAGTTCGGCTGCATCATTTTAGGCACGTATGCGCGTGCAGGCTGTTGTTCAGAGACTTCCTGCCTCAGCGATCGCAGACAGGGGCCCCCTCTTTGCATTCACTGGTGGTGCGCGTCGAGAGGCCTCCCGAGGAGTGGGTGCGCGTGCGTTGTCGTCAACGGCGGCTGGTACTCTCGCAAGGCACGTCTTCTACTTCCAGTTTATTTTACTTTACTCCCACTGAGCCGCTTAAGCAATACAGCGTTGGTGGTGCCGTCGTCCTCCCTTATTGTTATTTCTTCAAGCTACTTAAACTGAGGCCCTGCTGTTTACTTGAATTCCACGTTTGACGAGCGTCGATGGCTGTCATCTCTACACGTGTAACGCTTCAAGAGTATACTCCATGCATGTTTTTATTTCTTTCTTTTCTAGCTCGCTGTAAATAGCCGTGAAGCAACTGGTTTGCTCCGGCATACCTGTAGGCCCAACTTTTCACGCATTGTCGCTCTAAATGTGGACGTGTTTTTACAGGCTCCTGCAGACTTCTTCCGCGTTTCTAATTAGCGCGGTGCGTCTGATAGTGACACCGAGATAGAAAGTGAAGAACGGCAACTGTCAGCGCATTCTTTCGATCACGGCAATGAAGTACTAATATTTGATGATAAGTATTCTTCCTCACCTAAAGATATCATCTGCCTTTCTGCTCCAATGTATCAATACACCATCGTGTCATCAAGCGCGCGTGAGTGGATAGCGACGGGGAACGATGTAGACGATACAAGAAAGATAGCGTCTTGTGACACGATGCGAACGCTGTCAGGATTATTCAAGCAAAAATCGGTTGCAATCGGTCATTATACGAGCTTAGAAGAAAAAACGGTAAGCGGCTTAGGAAATGAAACCTGTTGAGCGTTAACATGCATCGCCTTCTGTCATGTTATGGGGTCGTTGTACGTCTTGAAAAAAAAAAAACATTATACAGCATGCTACCAAAATCACATGGACGGTCGAGCTTCTTTATCCATGCAGCGAAAATATCGTAAGCTCTGCTGAGCTCAGAGCACCGTGAGAGACACGCTACTGTTAAATGACAGGAGTCACTGTGCAACTTCTCTCCACTCGCTACATTCACCTTGGCGGGTGCATACGAACTTGATTTTCTCTACGTTTATTTGATATCTAAAAGCGATTGTGAGTTTTAGTCAATATATACTTGCGAAAAGCAACTCCGTAATGGTGCTGTAAGCCCAAGTGCATTTTTTAAGGCAACGTACGCAATGCTAAATGCTTCATGTGAGCTTAAGTGTAGTAAACTGATAAATTTGTACTTACGTTAATGGCCTAATGCTTCTCTTAGCTGTATGAATAAAGTCCTCATGTCGTTTGTTCAAAAAAGTAACTGTCTGTAAAGGACACCAAAGGCCAATATCAAGAAGTCCAATAAAATTTCTAATAAAACCCAGTCTTATTGGTCCGCATGGTGTTAGCGCACTTCAAGCTACTTGCCTGAAAGCGGGCCTCTCTGACGTAGCAGTTGCCTTGCCTAACGTTGCCCGCCTGTACTGTGTGGCTGCCGACATGTGCAAAGGGTATTAGGAATGCAGGTACAGTGCGTATAATATGTTTAGGCACTATAATGCAGTGTTACTGGTAATGATGTCAACATCTTGTGACGCTTTGGGCAACCTCAGTCATGGACAATTTATTTCCCTACCACCCTTGAGGGGTAAAATCATTTAAAAAGCGACTCAATCGCAATATTAGTGTAAACAGTTGCCAGTAAACCATTTTCCATGAACACGTCCAATGCCATCACTGCGAGAGAAGTGAGGATGGCATCGTGAGCTACTTATCATATGCACCTTCACGTCAAGAAAGAGTGCCACTGATATGCGCTTGCGACTTTTTTCTTGTTGAACGAATATCGATAAGTCAAGGACACAGTCAATGGAGGAGCGGCCCCGACGAAAGCCTGCCATGCAAGAAGGGTATTTGGTGTATCGTTCCAAGTACCACTCGAGATGAAATAGAACCATCCTTTCCATCACTTTTCCGAGGCAGCTTGCGAGGGCAATAGGGCGATACGCTGTCAAGTCCAATGGTGATTTTCCCGATTTCAAAAGTGGTATTAATCGACTTATTTTCCATTCTCGGGGAACACTGCCGCTGAGCCAGGAGTTGTTGAAGCATGTTAAAAGTTCTTTTCTGGCATTTTGACCAAGGTGTCCCAACGCACTATAAGTAATACCATCAGGACCTGGCGATGACATGCGCTTAGAAGCGACTAACGCACCTTCCAGTTCTTCCATGGTGAATGGATTGTTCATTTCTGGTAATCGCGTCTCAGGAACAATCACGGGGTCGATGCTCTCGTTCACAATATTCCCGGCCACTCTCGTGCAAAATTCTTCAGCCACCTCGAGTTCTGTTTTTCCATGATGGAGTGCCAAAGCTTTAAAAGGGTGCCGTTGTTGCGGAGAGGAGCGAAGACCACGAACTGTTCTCCAGATATATGACAGCGGTTTATGAGGGTCTAGAGATTCGCAGAATGCTTTCCAGCGTTCGCTCTCCAGTTTGTAAATGCGTCGTTGAATCTTTTTCTGGAGCCGCCTTGCTTCCCCCAGGTCGTAAATTGATCTTGTGCGTCTGTATCGTCGTTCAGCACGCCTTCGTATAGCTTGTAATTTTTCCAGTTCGATGTCAAACTGTGTTATTTTAGACGAAAATGGTAATTTACATTTGGACGCTTGCATAGCGTCACTATGGTATTTTCCAGGCTGCAGGCGAGGCCTTCTTGGCAAGCGTTCTCAACACGCAATGTAAACATCGACCAGTCAGTGCCAATCGCAACACCGGAAGAGAATTCTTTATGATACCATCGATCGTCACGTAGTAGTGGGTATGTGATCACTCCCATGAGTCTCAATATCGCAAAACCACTTAACTTTGTGAGAGAAGCACCGTGACACCAATGTCAGGTCAAGGCAACTGCCATACGTGAGACCCCGCAGATATGTCGGGGTACCATCTTCCATGATGGAAAGGTCGTAATCGGAAGCGAATGTAACAATGTTCCGGCCCCTGACATTCACCCTAGTGCTCCCCCAAAGCATGTGATGGGCGTTGAAGTCACCGGTGATGATCCAAGGTTCATCGGTTCTCATTAGGATGTCTTTTATTCTGTCGCAGTCAAATCGCGATGACGGAGACATATATCCACAAATAAGCGTGAACGAAACTGCATTCTTCTTTACACGAAGACACACGTACTGATTGTCGTCATTTGAGCTTATTTGGTGCGAAAGATAAGTCAAGTCTGTGCGAATGTAAACAATTACTTTGCTTCGTTCTTCGCAAGCGGCTGAACAAAAAGCTTCATAACCGGACAATCTATAAGGCGTTGATACGTTTGGTTCACATATGACAAGTATAGGGAATTTATTGGCCCGAACAAATGGGCGAAAGTCCGAGATACGGGACTTCATGCCTCTGGCATTCCACTGAAAAATCGACGCACTTTCAACTTCAGTGCGGAAGATGAGATTTTGTTGAGCCATTGTGCTTATACAAAGTTAGCAAGAACTGGATTCAGTGCATCCAGTATTTGCAGTGCACTCTTAGCAGACGGAGATAGTATGCTGCTCAGTAGCGTGTGAATCGTGGCAATTAATGATTGCACGATTGCAGTCACTTGCCTGTCTTGGTTGGAAAGATCTCGAACCGGGATCACGGACTGGCCGTCATGAAACTCCTTCGGTTCGCTTGATGCAGCTTCCCTTTGAAGTGCAGGCCACTGTGTCGCAGTTAGAGTATGCTCACTGGCTTTGTTCTTTACAGCCTTTTCCACGGCATGTGGTCTGGGAGGCAAATTAGGTGGTACTGATGAGGGATCTGGCAAACGTGTCGAGGAGGTAGCGGGCGTCCTCGAAGACCGACGTCGACGTGAACGACGCCTTCTGACTTTAGCTACGGCTTCTCGATGTGATGAGTGATCGCGCACCATCTCCTTCAAGATGGCAATTTCCTTCTGAATCTGCGCACAGTCCTTCGATGTGGCTTCATGGGATCCATTGCAATTAGAGCATTTCTTGACAGTTGCGATGCACTTATCCGCTTCATGGTGCTCGGCGCAGCAGTGGCATACCACCGAATTTTCGCCGACGCTGCTCACATGTCCAAGTTTCATGCATTTACGGCACTGGAGAGGCTTTGGAATGAAAGGCCGCGCAGCATGTCTGAAGTACTCCACCTTCACATGAGAGGGGAGTGATGTGCTCTTAAACGCAATCTACACACAGCGAGACTTGTCTAGCCGGGTGACATTAAGAATTGGAGTATCAGTTGTTGACTTGACAAGAAATGGTAAGTCATTATTGGAAATAGCCACATCTATGTCGTAGATCACGCCGGTTACTACATCACATCCCAAGGAAGCATGAGAGCGCACCTGGTTGCCGTCCAAGTCGGTTACACTGCGCAGAACGCCCAGCGCACTTGCGTGCAAAACGTCCACAGCCAGTATATTCTTTCTGGCGTTCACTCTTATGTCCGTGATCTCATTTGGCACGAGCGTTTCCAGAGACCTCGACACAGACTGTCTGTTAAGGCGTTTCATGCTGACGGTAGGAAGTGCAGGCAGAAACAGGATGGTATAAGTGTTCAATTTTGGCGCTTCACTTACAGTTTGAATAGTTGAGGATGAGGATGTCCTCATGTTCCTTCTCTTCGCCTTGCGGCTCAGCACAGGTTGGAAACCATCATCTGAGAAGTCCTCACTGCTGAGATAGTAAGCATGAGTATCTTCACTGTCGCTGTCACTCGCTTGTCCCGTCCGCTTCTTGGAGGCGGCCGCCACTGACGCCGCTGGTGCCGGCAGGTGCCCGGGGTGGTCTACATCCATCCCCTCCAAGGGAGCAGCGAAAACTGATCAACAGACTTAAATTACAACTGAAATACGCCGGAGTTAGCAGAAGTAGCTCCTATTCAAAAACACACTTCTTCGTCTTCCATAAAAAAACAAGAATTTCAAGCACTCTATGACTTTCGAATATCCTCCTTCACGACTTATTTGTATGCGCACACACAGCAATCCCGACAATAGCCCGGGCCTTTATTCCCAACGTGTCAAAAATATATGGTCGATATTTTCGTCGAATCTCAATAAATACGACGTGGGGCGTACGACGAGAGAGACGCCTTACGCTTTGAATTGGAGGTCAGTGAACCCAGACGGTCACTTCGCATTCTGCTCGAGGAGAGTGACTGTAGGAGCTGCTTATGTGAATACGTACACACAAGCGCAATACGGAAGCGAGTCACGGAAATAGAAATAACATTTTGAGATAAAGATAGGACCAATAAACAGTTGCGGAAACAACAACAAATCTCTGAGGGAAACGCCATGGTTGAGCTCTCATAAAAGGTACTCAGGGAAAAACGATGTGCTAAGGAGCTTTCGGGGAAGCTCGTTTTTAGAGGCGTGTACTCCATGCCCCGACGAACGACGGTGCGGTGGCGGGGAAGTTCGGCTGCATCATTTTAGGCACGTATGCGCGTGCAGGCTGTTGTTCAGAGACTTCCTGCCTCAGCGATCGCAGACAGGGGCCCCCTCTTTGCATTCACTGGTGGTGCGCGTCGAGAGGCCTCCCGAGGAGTGGGTGCGCGTGCATTGTCGTCAACGGCGGCTGGTACTCTCGCAAAGCACGTCTTCACTTCCAGTTTATTTTACTTTACTCCCACTGAGCCGCTTAAGCAATACAGCGTTGGTGGTGCCGTCGTCCTTCCTTATTGTTATTTCTTCAAGCTACTTAAACTGAGGCCCTGCTGTTTACTTGAATTCCACGTTTGACGAGCGTCGATGGCTGTCATCTCTACACGTGTAACGCTTCGAGAGTATACTCCATGCATGTTTTTATTTCTTTCTTTTCTAGCTCGCTGTAAATAGCCGTGAAGCAACCGGTTTGCTCCGGCATACCTGTAGGCCCAACTTTTCACGCATTGTCGCTCTAAATGTGGATGTGTTTTTACAGGCTCCTGCAGACTTCTTCCGCGTTTCTAATTAGCGCGGTGCGTCTGATAGTGACAACGAGATACAAAGGGAAGAACGGCAACTGTCAGCGCTTTCTTTCGATGACGGCAATGAAGTACAAATATTTGATGATAAGTATTCTTCCTCACCTAAAGATATCTCTCTGTCTTTCTGCTCCAATGTATCAATACACCATCATGTCATCAAGCGCGCGTGAGTGGTTAGCGACGGGGAACGGTATAGACGATACAAGAAAGATGGCATCTTGTGACACGATGCGAACGCTGTCAGGATTATTCAAGCGAAAATCGGTTGCAATCGGTCATTATACGAGCTTAGAAAAAAAAACGGTAAGCTGCTTAGGAAATGAAACCTGTTGAGCGTAAACATGCATCGCCTTCTGTCATGTTATGGGGTCGTTGTACGACTTGAAAAACATTAGAGTCCATGCTACCAAAATCAAATGGACGGTCGAGCTTCTTTATCCATGCAGCAAAAACATCGTAAGCTCTGCTGAGCTCAGAGCACCGTGAGGGACACGCTATTGTTAAATGACAGGAGTCACTGTGCAACTTCTCTCCACTCGCTGCATTAACCTTGGCGGGTGCATACGAACTTGATTTTCTCTACGTTCATTTGATATCTAATAGCGATTGTGAGTTTTAGACAATATGTACTTGCGAAAAGCAACACCGTAATGGTGGTGTAAGCCCAAGTGCATTTTTTTGGCAACGTACGCAATGCTTATTGCTTCATGTGAGCTTAAGCGTAGTAAACTCATAAATTTGTACTTACGTTAACGGCCTGATGCTTCTCTTAGTTGTACGAATAAAGTCCTCATGCAGTTGTTTGTTCAAAAAAGTAACTGTCTTTAAAGGACACCAACGGCCAATATCAAGAAGTCCAATAAAATTTCTAATAAAACCCAGTCTTATTGGTCCGCATGGTGTTAGCGCACTTCAAGCCACTTGCCTGAAAGCGGGCCTCTCTGACGTAGCAGTTGCCTTGCCTAACGTCGCCCGCCTGTACTGTGTGGCCGCCGACATGTGCAAGGGGTATTAGGAATCAGGTACAGTGCCTAGAATATATTTAGGCACCATAATGCAGTGTTAATGGTAATGATGTCAACATCTTGTGACGCTTTGGGCAACCTCAGTCATGGACAATTTATTTCCCTACCGTTCTTGAGGGGTGAAATCATTTACAAGGCAACTCAATCACTAGTACTTCGCTGCAACACTAAAAGTAGAATGCATGGTTTCTGCTATAAAAACTTTGTACTTGCCTGGTTCAAGTGGGTCTCGCTAGATGGCCTGACCTATCCAGCCTAATCAGCCCAAAACGAAACCTTTGAGAAAATCGCGGCGCCATCATTCATTATAACGCCAAATGGTTGTTTTTTTTTCCTATGAATTAAGCATAAACGGAGAAGCAGCATTTTAATACGTGTTGTAATGCACTGGAGGTTCTGTTTTATTACAACTGCTTTGTTTACTGACGGTTAATTGCAGTCTGACCACTTGACGTCATAAGAATTGTTTCAAAATTTTCTTCACGTGGCACGTATGGTGTCGTACATTTTTAAATGCTCAATAAGTATAGTACTTCTGTTTATAATAATAACGTTTTAGACGTTCTCAAATATTCATCTTTTATTCTGGTGTAAATTGTTATTTGCTTTTAGTGTCACTTTAAAAGGTTAGGGCCTATATTGGCTATAGCTGCTATTCTTAGATGGTTGCGGTCTTCATGAGGCTGTAAACAATAACAAAACTATATAAGTCAAAGCGTGGCTAAGATTGACGCGCCTCTTGAGTAGTGCAATAAGAATGCTAACGGAAGAGTTCACGTTATCAATACAGTTAACTGTATTCATAATACAGTTAATAAGATATAAAAACTAAGATACAGCTGCCTCGGAATATAGAGCCAGGCCATAAGAAGTGCCACCGAGTTGTGATCGTTTGCTTACAATCTACAAGGAGCCAGGAACACGTGTAGTTCATGAAATACGCTATTTCTTCTTGCATATTTGATGTCCACTTTCTTCTATTCAAATTATTACTCTCGCATTGTTCGGAAAACTGAAACTCGTATTTCTGGGATCTTGAGTGTTTCTCATGTAAAGTACAGGCCCATATTATAAGTAGCCATAACTTATAACTAACGATAACATAACTGGCATTTCGTTACCAGCACTGTCTTCCTGGCACATTATAGCTCCCATGCCGCAATCACTCGCGTCGCATTGAATGACGAATCCCTCAGAGAAATTGGGTGCCAGGAGAACGGGCTTTTCGCTTAGGGCCTGTTTCAGCTTGCAAAACGCATTCTCTTTTTCTGAGACCCAAACTACTTTAACCAGCTCGGACTTTGGAAGTGCCTCAGTTAGAGGGCTGGCTGTGCTAGAATAGTTTTGCAGGTAATGCTGATAGTATCCAGCTAGGCCCATGAATGCTCTTATCTCAGATTTTGTGGTTGGTCGTGGAAAGTTCCCGATGGCGGCTACCTTAATTTCTCAAGGTCTACGCCGACCACGCCCCACAACGTGTCCCAGGTGAGACACCTCACCGCACCCTAGGTGACATTAAGTAGGTTTCACGGTAAGACCAGCTTCTTTCAACCTGTTCAGCACGACGCGTTAATGCTCGACATGTTCTTCCCACTTGTTCGAGGAGATGGCGACATCGTCAAGATACGGCAGAGCGAACTCCGAGAGGCCATTAAGAACGTGGTCCATTAAGTCTGAAAAACAAAAGGGCACAGTTTTCAATCAAAAGCTCAGCTTAACTGGACGATACGTTCCGAATGGAGAAACGAACGTGGCATAGCGGCTAGTGCGTTCCATAAGGGGGACTTGCCAATACCCTTGCACGAGGTCAAACGTGGAAATATAGCTTGACTTTGACACAGTTTCTAACCTCTCCTCTAGGTTTGGTATAAGGTAAGTTTTGTCTCGAGTCTTGGCGTTGAGACGCCTATATTCGATGCATGTCCTCGGATCTTTTCCCGGAACTTCAACCAATATTAGAGGGGATGTATAGTCACTTTTGCCCAATACTATGACTTCCAACTCCAGCATTTTATCCATCTCGTCTTTTATGATCTGCTTTTGCACAGGGGAACATCGATACGGCTTGCTACGGATCGGCTCCTCACAAGATAGCTCAATATCGTGTTCAGTCACCGTCGTGTTTCCGGGACGGTCCGAAAACTCGTCTTTAAACTCGGAAATAATCATTCTCAGGTCCTCTTTTTGGACTCCCCTTAACATATGCCCTTGGTTCAACTGCTCCAAGATTACCACCGATCCCTTTCGATTACATCACTAGAGGTCGAAATTTCTGCTCCCTCTTCCTCTGAAGCATTAAAAGGCAGGTTTACGACCACTTGACGTAGAACGTATGGTTTCATCAAGTTACTGTGGTAAATTTTGTTCGGCCGCCTTCCTAATGTCACTTCATATTTGGTATCAAAGAGCTTCAATAATATATTACTTTTTCGGGCCCTTACTAATGAACCTCAAGCTTGTTCTTTTTGGACGGCCGCAGCAGCATTACCTGACTACCCACTTCAAAGGTGCGTTTATTTGCCGATTTGTCGCTGTACTCCCTCGACAACATTTGTGCAGCCTTCATGTGACTTTCCCCAAGATCTTTCGTTTTTCCAAGCCTTTGAAGGAGGTCTAGAACATACGCAACTACATTAGGGTCCTCATTACATTAGGGTCCCCGGAATCGCGTAGCATTCGCAATGGTGTTCTCACTTCTGCCATACACAAGTGCTGCAGGGCTAGAACCAGTGCTCTCATGAAGAGCTGATCTCTAAGCGAACATAGCGGGAGAAATAAACACTTGCCAGTCCCACTTGGTGCTTGTAGCAAAGATCTCTCAGTATCCGTTTCAGAACGGAATGCATACGCTCTACCGGATTAGATTGCGGGTGATGGATCAAGCTGTGGACTACTTCTATTCCACATTTATCCAAAAAGTAGAGGTAAGGCAGCTGGTGAAGACACTACCATTGTCGCATTGGATTTCAGAAGGAAATCCGTTGAGCTCAAATATAGATAGCAGTGCATCCACGACATGAGGGGAATTGAGCTCCTTAAGTGGTATCGCTTCTGGAGATTTCGTGGCTACACAGAGGGCTATCAGGATATACCGACAACCTTGCCTAGACTCTGGCAACAGCCCTACGATATCAAATACTAGGCGCCAAAAAGGTTCTGTGATAATTGGCACAAGCTTCACGGGTTCCTTCTACTTGTTCGTGAATTTCTCCACTCTCTGGCAAGTGTCGCATGAACGTACAAAGTCTTCGATATCCTTCAAGCATTTCGGACAATAAAACTCAAGGGAAACTCTAGCCTTGGTCTTCTTTATTCCGAGACGCCCTGCCCACGCATTTTCATGCGCCAGTTTCAATAGTTGGCGACGATACTTTTGTGGAACCAGGAACTGCTCATACTTGCGACCTTGCACATTTGTGTAGCTCCGATACAGGAGCCCTGCCTTCTCAAAAAAAAAAAAGAAATATTCTTTTTCTTTTTTTCCCAAGTTTACGCTTTTCATTGGCGATTCAATCGAGAGGTCCTCACGGTGCTCTCAAATGAGCGTTTCTCGATCAACCCTTGACAGCTCACTCCAACTTTCCGCTACAGGCGAGAGCGTTGCACCACTCTCGCTCTCATGCAATGGCGTCATGTCGTCTCCTCCACCGACAGATGTGGCTTCTGCGACGGGCGGCTCGAGTGACTCATCCGGAGAATTACCTGTCCAAGGCACCATCGCGTCGCCTGCAAGGTAACGCAGATCAGCCTCTTTAGCAGGTGGTGTTCAACTTTCATGGTGGCCGCTGAGTCTCGAAGTGCTGGACACGCTTTCCCACTCACAATAATTTCTTGAAGATACGGCTCTAAGAACCGCATGTTCTTCTGCGATTCTTGGATTGTTGCGAGAGCAAACTCTTGCTTAAAGTTTACCGCGATGCGCCCTTCCTTTTTGCAGTTGTAGCAGATTCAAACGCTTATGTGGTATCAGTGCGTTGTTTAGGAACCTCCCTCGATTTTTCGCTTCCGTTTGCCCTTCCCCTACAGTGTCCTTCGTAATAAACGGGTCCTTCCTGAAATTACGGTGCGGAGTGGGTTTCCTTTGATCAGGTTTCTTCGAAAAGCCCTCTTTCCTTTCATCCTTATCAACGCGCACTGCCCTGCTATTCAACTTTGGCGAGTATAACACTCCTCAGCTAACTCTGCTGCCTTGTTTAGCTGTACTTCATCAAGTTTGTTCTGCAGCCAAAGCTTGAAACCCTCCTCGATGCAGCGGTATAATTGCTCCAATGCAATCCATTCTACCACTTTATCGCGATCGTAATAAACGCCTTCGCCCTTGAGCCATTCAATTAAATTGGCTTTAAGACAAAACGCGAACTCAAAGTGTGACTCATTCCCCTTTTTAGCATACCTTAACCTTTACTGGAAAGCCTCGGTGGACAACTAATAATGTATCAAAAGCACTTCCTTAACCTCGTCAGAGCTCTCAGACGCTTCCCTCAACAATCACTTTATCACGTTGGACACTTCACCGGGAAGTAGAGCTATTAGGTTCTGAGCCCAAAAAGACGACTCCAAAGAATTTCGCCCACAGACGTGTTCGAACTTGGCGAGATACTTCGCCATGTGCTCGCCGACTACGAATGGTGGCAGTTGGTCCCGAATTCCATGACCGCTGACCTGAACTGTCGCAGAAGCTACGCTAGGTGCGTGCGAACACTGTAGTATCGCCAATTCTATTCCCTTCAACTTGAGGCGCTCCTGTCTCTCGGCCTCCTCACGGCTTTCTCACCTTTCAGCTTCTTCACGTTCGCGAACTTGTCGCCTTTCAGCTTCTTCACGTTCGCGAACTTCTCGCCTTTCACCTTCTTCACGTTCGCGAGCTTCTACTTCTCGCCTTTCAGCTTCCTCGCGGCATGCCTTGATATCCGCCCAGGCCTGATCGGCTTCCTCAGTCATCACTCTTGCATCCCGCATGATCTGAATGATCGCTTGCTTTCGTTTCGCACGACCCAAAATAAGGCCAAGTTCCTCACAAATTTCGATGAGTTCCTTCACCTTAAGGTTCTCCATCGTTCACACAAGCCCCTTACTGTTCACCTATTAAGAATGTACTTGCCGCGCCCGCTGTAAGTCGATTAGAGGGATGCGCAAGGAATTTTTAACATTACCACTGACGTAATTTACATCTTCCGCATTACCTTTGGTTTCAAAACGCTCCGACTTGGCTTGAAACGACCAAAGCTCACTCTTATATTTCACACAGCTCTTCTCTAAACTACTATAACCTGTGCTAGAGTAGTCTAGTGAACTGAGTGGAAAACATCAGGCACTCACGGCATTGATGTCACTGACGCCAGCTGATCCCGCAGCTGCCATTCACTGTTACGAGGCGTGACGCCAACACAGTCCCGAAGGCGCCACTGCTCCGAAACTCGCCGCCAACGTCACCAGCCGTTTGGTAGCGTGTGTTTCTCAACTCGCGACTGCTTCTGCGCAGAGCTGATAGACGAGCGGACAAGATGACGGTGACTTGATTAAGGCGATGTTTATGTAAAGCATAGAAATAGAGGCGTTACAAATTTGGCACTGGGGCCGACAGCTTAGGTACTCGAGGAGCCGAGATGTCTTCTCTCTGACGCATACGTCTGCTGCTCTCTGACGCATAGGTCAGCTTCTGGCAACGCACCGCTTGACTTCTTTAATAGGCGCCGGGTGGACCTTTACGTCACCAACATGCAATTAGAAGCGCCGCTGGCCGTGATGTCAGATTCCTCCAGCCAGGAACCGCCACTGACTTGCGTCATAATCCTCGATTCCGGAGCCGCTGCGCTGGGTTGCACCCAAGGACGAGTGACGTTGCCAAGCATTGCATAGGACTCACCGGACTGGATGGCGCCGCTTGCATGACGTCGTTGAGATGATGACGTCAGGCGGGCTCGCTCACTGGCCTTGACACAGATTGCCTTTGCAGAGGCAATGACGTTCGGTGTGGACTCCCAGGCGTATCAAGGGTGACGTGGGATGGACATTGTTCGAGTGCAGGATAGCTAGCAGCAAGATAGAATTTTAGGACCGATTGAGAAAAAGGGGAGAGGAGCGTTGGATAGGATAGTTTTCAGCTACTTGTACATGAAGAATGTGGATACTAAATAGAAGAAGTGAACTCGAAAAGTGTCGAACAAGTATTTAGACAAGAGTAGAATACTAAGCCTAAAGGAAACATCGGTTAAGAAGAAGATGAAGGAAACAGAGAAGGACATGTGGAAAGTAAGAATGCTCACAAAATCATCACTGGCGCAGACGAAATAATCACTAAAGACTTACTGAAGTTTCAAGCAATAAATTGCAATAGAGAAGACACGATTATTTGCGGGGTAGTCCTCTGCTGTTTTAGGCCAGAACGGGAGTATTGTGGACCAAGACGTATTGAGCCAAATACGAAGGCACAGGCACGTTATTTTGTGCGTGTGGAGAGGAGGAGGACACGGCTGAAAATTTGATAATGTTCATTAAAGGGCTCCATCATATTGTCCAAGATAATGGCGCGCAATTTTTCAAAGAATTGGGGTTCAGGGACAGTGAAGGCAAAATGAATTTTAAACAGAAAGAATGAACCAGAAGGAGGTTACCTGATTGATGGCTACAATCAAGGATGGAGTGAAATTAAATCCTTCAATACAGAGTGATAGTACTTAACTTCACGGCTCCGTGGTGTGAGCCACAGCTCAATTTAAAGGGCAAAGCCGGATACATCCATCCATCCAGTCTTGCAAATAATATCACTAGATGCCGTCAGTAATTTTCGTATAGAAAATCACAACATATCCACGGAGTGATTGGTGATGAGTGGGGTTAAGCGTCCATCCGTCTGTCCGTCACAGACAGACAGACAGACAGACAGACAGACGGACGGACGGACGGATGGACGGATGGATGGACAGAGAGACAGGGGGATGGAATGACAGAGAGACAGAGAAACGGACAGACAGACGGGCAGAGAGACAGACAGACAAAGGGATGGACGGATGGACCGACAGACAGACAGACAGACAGATGGACGGACGGACAACAGACAGACAGACGGACGGACGGACAGACAGAGAGACGGACGGATGAACGGATAGACGAGTGGACGGACGGGCAGACAGACAGAGGGATGGACAGGCAGACAGGTATACAGACAGACAAACAGAAAGACGGATGGATGGACAGGCAGACGACCGGATGGATGGAGGAAAAGACGAACAGAGGGATGAATGGACAGATAGACAGAGACGGACGGATGGACCGACAGACAGAGAGAGGGATGGACGGACAGATATACAGACAGACGGACAGACAGATATACAGACAGAGGGATGGACGGACAGACAGACAGATAGACAGACAGACAGACAGACAGACAGACAGACAGACAGACAGACAGACAGACAGACAGACAGACAGACAGATGAACGGACGGATGGATAGATGGATGGATGGATAGATGGATAGATGGGTTGATGGATGGATGGATGGATGGATGAACGGGCAGACAGGCAGACAGACAGGCAGACAGACAGACAGACAGACAGACGGACCGACAGGCAGACAGACAGGCAGACAGACAGACAGACAGACGGACCGACCGACAGACAGACAGACAGATATAGGAATAAACGGATAGACAGACGGACAGATGGATGGATGGACAGACAGATGGACAGACAGATGGAGGGATGGACAGACAGACGGAGGGATGGACAGACAGACAGACAGACAGACAGACAGACAGACAGACAGACAGACAGACAGACAGATGGAAGGATGGACGGAAGCTTCGCCCCACTCATCGTCATTGACTGCCTTGCTGTGAAATTTTCAATGAAGAAACTCACAGCAGGCACCCCCTGCGTCGACGTTGGAAGGCAGGAGAAGGGGAGCATAGGAGAGGCGAAGGGACGCTCATGCGTAATCGGGAGCGCCAGCAGGTGTTAGGAGAGAAAAGGAGAAAGTAACGCACAGCCATAGTTTCATACGACAATACTTAGGGCCGAATCCGCCGCTGCGATCGTGTACCACTAAGGGTATTTTGGAAAATATAGGCTTCAGATTGGATTGCGTTTGCTAGCAAACTGCCCCGCCATGGTGGTCTAGTGGCTAAGGTACTCGGCTGCTGACCCGCAGGTCGCGGGATCAAATCTCGGCTGTGGCAGCTGCATTTCCGATGGAGGCGGAAATGTTGTAGGCCCGTGTACTCAGATTTGGGTGCACGTTAAAGAACCCCAGGTGGTCAAAATTTCCGGAGCCCTCCACAACGGCGTCTCTCATAATCAAATAGTGGTTTTGGGTCGTTACACCTCACAAATAAATCATCAATCAATTCGCTAGCGAACTATCTACGGATTCTTTCCTACAGTTCCAGTTTCGTTCTTTGCGCAGCGTGGGTAGTGGGGTGTGGTGCTAAGCACTCAAGCAGCGCCTTTGTTGTTCAAAAAGGCTGAAGACCGCGGCGACGACGACGAAGTGATTATTTCACAGAGTGCTTAAACACTTGTCTCAGTTTTTTTCTTTTGCTTTTCTGCACATTTTGGGAGCTACGGCTCCCTCCTTTGCGGTGATGCTTCAGCACGCACCTGAGAATGTTCCTGGCGTGCAACCGTCATGTCGGGCTTCTTCCAGGAAACGTGGCAACGCGTTCAGCCAACCAATCGCCGAGGCAACCGATTTCTACTCCGATGGCTTCGAGTCATCAGACGATGACTTCAAGGTCGTCATGAATCGAACTACATAACGAAGACTGCTGCGGACGGTGGCGTCAGCAAGTGTTTCCACCGTTAAGACTGCACCACAATGCTGGCCGCGCACCATGCTGTTCGTGCCTGAAAACCCTGC
Source organism: Rhipicephalus microplus (assembly GCF_013339725.1). Classification (NCBI taxonomy): domain Eukaryota; kingdom Metazoa; phylum Arthropoda; class Arachnida; order Ixodida; family Ixodidae; genus Rhipicephalus; species Rhipicephalus microplus. The sequence goes on from NC_051169.1 coordinate 63,893,602, forward strand.
GTCCAATTTGTGACCCCTCAACAGACAAGTTCTTCCTGTGCTTTTCGAGAAAACCGCGCCAAATGAGATCAAACACGTCAAGATAAATTCACCAACAAATGTCCTTGCTGTAGACGCTATGCGCCGTACTACGCTGCAAAGCCTTCGGCACATAACAGAAATCGGCAACGTGAAAGTTCAGCCAATAATCGCAACAGGTTATAATGGCAGTGTAGGCGTCATATATAATGTGAATCTTTCAATCCCAGCTAATGACCTGTCAATATTAATAAAGTCAGCTTCAGATGGCACTCGCATCACGCACATCAGACTTGGAAACTCACGCAGATTGAGGCTTGTGTTAGCCCTTTAGGTCCTGGCGTCCTCAAATGAGGACAGGACCCAGAAAGGTGTTTCCAACGCTGGAAAAACTAACATCCGGGTCCTGCAAAGCATTCAAGGCCAATTCCTCCGCACATGCTTGGGGCTACCTCGGTGCGCTAATACGTTAGCAACAATTGGTATTGCTAAAGACCATCCGATCACGACATATATAACTGTCGACACACTCCGGACACATATCCGTCACATATCCAGAGTTCCTAACCACCACCTTGCTAGCTTGCCATTAGAAAGACCAAAGGCAGCGTTTTCCAAAGTTGTTGCGGCTAACCAGAATTCCATCTCGTGGAGATTCTCGCCCGCAACCATACCACTATCTCCAGAGTGGTGCATGAAAAGACCGACTGTGCACTTTGAAGTGCCGGGGATATCTAAAAAGGCAAGCCTGTCATCTGCAGCCCTCAAGCAGATCTCACTGGACCTTTTGCATTTGTCATATGCTAACCGAATTCATGTTTACACGGACGGTTCGGTGTCGGGAAGTTCGACAGGTGCCTTTGTCATACCATCTCGATCAATCACCGTGAAATTCAAGACATCACACGTCACGACATCTACGGGATCCGAGCTCGCTGCTCTTAGAGCTGCCGTGGACTTTGTTACGCAAGAATCTCCTAGTAGATGGGCCATTTTCTGTGACTCCAAGGCAGCCCTTCAATGCCTGCGAAGTCTACGACGTGGAAACTACCACCAGATGGTGTATCGTATTGATGAAATTTGTCATTGCGCTGCTGATCAAGGACACGACAGTGTTTTACAATGGTTGCCGGGCCACTGTGGCATCAGTGGTAACCACCTCGCTGACGACGCTGCCCGATGTGCCCACTATGGAGCGCCCACACTGTTAATACCCTTGTCAAGAGTAGACGCAGCTAGAGAACTTCGTCACATCGCGCATAATGCCACGCTTGCGCACTGGAATTTTCCACCTAACTCCAATCATCGCCTTTAGAATCTTAAGTCATTACTTCAAAAACAACTGCCATCCAAGATTTCTCGACGTGACGCTACAATGCTGTGCCGGCTGTGGACTGGGGTAGCGTTTACTAAGTCTTTCAGCCATCGCATTGGCATGGCGAATTCATCCATGTGTGAAAGCTGCTACTGTATAGACACTATTAAACATCTCCTGTGCTACTGTGCCAAATTTGATGAAGATCGCCGGACTCTCCAGTGTGCCTTGACTAGACTCGATGACCGGCCATTTAATGAAGCAAAGATCATTAGGAGCCTGTTCGCGCAGCACATCAGCACAGAAATCCACACGAGCCCTCCTGAGATACTTGACAGCAACTTCATTGAGGGACCGCCTGTGAAACTCGGCATTGTGTGTGTGACGTGACATGTGTCTATCCTTCTCTCTCCCTTTTACTCCCCTCTTCCCCTCCCCATGTGTAGGGTAGCAAACTGGACGCATAGTCTAGTTAACCTCCCTACCTTTCCTACATTCATTCTCTTTCTCTCTCTCTGACGCCATTAAAAAAAAGAGAGGAACTGAAACCTAACTTGTATAACCCGCAAAGCATCCCCAATGGCATTGACATCAGTTCTCGCGCTGTCGCGTTCATAAGAGCAGCAGCGACGAACAACAAAGATGGAAAGACGACGAAGTAGACGCTGGGCCAATTAAGGTGCGCATTTCAATATCTTTTTACTCGTAAGCCGCTGTTGATGTCGCAACATAAATTTAACAGAATGTTTTTAACACTTTATAGAAAATATAATCACTGCATACATTCTCAAGAAATGCGCATTTTAGTGATCGCGGGCCTAAGAGCATCTGTTCTCATTTGAGTACATGAGGGCTCGGTGGTTGCCACGTTTCGCAGGGAATGGTGTGGCGTCTCGTGGCCGTACAGCTGTTTTTGTGTATTTTTCAGGTGCTGGAATGACACCTCAGTTCTTCTACTCGGCGACGAGAGCCCGTAGGCTCCGAGTATGCCACTCGAATGCGCGTATAAATTAATCGCTCAGTTGGACAATGGCAACCTATCAGACGTCGGGGATAGTGAAGATGAAGAAGACGATGACTTCATTTTTTATTAATTATTATTTAATATTCAAAAAAAATTGAAAATCTAAAAGGTGAGGTGAAGTAAATAGACAGACAGACAAATAACTTTATTCGGGTCCTGAGGAACTGCGTTGTAACGGCCCCGTTTAGGGGGAATCCGTAGCAGTCGCGGGCCGCTCCCACGTAGGGACCGGAAGACCGTGGCCCTCAGCTCTCTCGCAGGCCCTCTGGACCGCCCGAAGTTGAACCAAGAGGTCGCCGCTGTTAAGGGCTTCCTCCCAATCCTCTTCTTTGTTGAACTCTGCGTCACGTAACGCAGGACATTGCCAGAGCATATGAGGTAATGAGGAATACGCCTTTCCGCAGTCCGGACAATGCGGCTCGATGTTGGGCGAAAAATCACTGAACCTGCCTCGCGAAAGGAAAAACCCAGTTTGGAGCATCCTGTAGGCCGATGGTTGCGGTCACGTGAGTTTAGGATGAGGAAGTGGAAAAGCCCTCCGAGATAGATGATAATGAGTCATGATCTCGTGGAAAGTGAGTAGCGAGTCCCTGTATCTTCCGGCGTCACCGCCTGCGAATCCGCCGGGACCGCCGCGGTGAGCGATACCTCGCGCACGGTCATGGGCAAACTCATTGGCGTTGGGGACATCAGGATGTACGTTGGCCCTCATGTGGGCCGGGAACCATGTTATGGTGTGAAACCCGGCAGCCCCCTCACAGCCGAGGATGGCCGCTGCCTCACGGGAGATCGAGCCCGAGGCGAAAGCCCTAGCTGCGGAACGCGAATCTGTAAAGGCATAAGGACGCGATGGGTCCTTCGTTGCTATGGCGATGGCGATTTGCTCAGCCACCATTGCCGAAACCTTTCTAACCGAGGCAGAGCATAGGAGTGTGCCACTATGATCAACCGAAACCACTGCGAAGCGATCCGAACGCCCGTACTGGGCTGCATCGACAAAGGTCGCGAGATGCGGTCTGTTTGGAACTGATTTTAATAAGGAACGGGCCCGATCTATGCGGCGTCCTACATTGTATTGTGGGTGGACATTTCTTGGAAGTGGAGCTACCGAAAACGTGCCTCTGATTGAAGGTGGTAGTGTTACATTACGCTGGTTAGTCGCCGTAGGACCGCAGCCTATGGATTCCAGGATGCGCCTACCAGCCCTCGAGGACGATAGTCGCACGACCTGAGCCATCTTCTGGGCCTCGATCACCTCCGAGAGGGAGTTATGCATGTCCAATTGTAGCAGCTTCTCGGTTCTAGTGTGGATAGGCAAGCCTAGAACTCGCTTTATGCTTTTGCGCATTAGTGTATCAATTCTTGCCTCTTCTCTTTTGGACCAGCGCAACGCCGAAGCGACATAATTAATGTAGCTCATGAGAAATGCATGATAGAGCCGAAGGAGATTGCTCTCGCTCAGCCCACCCCTGCGGTTCGAGACCCTGAGTATGAGCCTAAGCATGTTCTCCGTCTTGGAGGTCATGCGGGCTATAGTTCGTGAGTTGCCCCCCTTGGACTCTAGCAGGAGTCTGAGGACCCTGATGGAGTCCACCCTGGGTATTTTCTGCCCATCCCGTGTGTATAAAGCTATGGGAATCCGTTCTAAAGGAGTGAGGTTCCTCAGTCCTTGTCGGGTGGGTCTGTATAGTAGTAACTCAGACTTTGCTGATGACAGGCTCAGGCCCGAACCGACTAGAAAGTTCTCCGTGATGTCTAATGCCTCTTGAAGCGCCTGCTCTACCCCAGCGTCGGACCCTCCCATGCACCACACGGTGATATCGTCCGCGTAGAGAGCATGGTTAACCCCGCCCACCATAGCGAGTCGCGCCGAGAGGCCCTTCATGGCAATATTGAAGAGTAGAGGAGAGATAACTGCCCCCAGTGGGGTGCCTCTCGCTCCTAAGGTAAATTCCGTGGATTGGATTTGACCAATCCTAATGGTAGCCCTGCGATCCCTGAGAAAAGGCCTAACGTATGGTGAAGTAAATGCAGCTGAGTGGTAATCACAACACCTGAAATCTCAAAATTTCTCAAGTTGACTTTTCCACTTTTTTTTTCGTTTCCTCTCTCTTTATGTGGTTTTCCCTACATTAGCCATAGTATAATACAATTTCATTTTTTACACATACGTATAATGCTGTCAGAAAAATTGCAATACACTTTCTTGGCCAATTCTCCTGAGTGGGTGTGAACCATGAGTACAGGGAAACAAACAAACAAGAGTCTGGGAGCGATGACTGCGTCCTAGAAACGCGGGAAGCGTCAGATGAGTCGGATAAGGAACAGGCGTGTGAAGAAACATCACGGTGCAGGAAACATTTTGAGAAGCCGTCGACAGATTTCAGTGGTGTTTCTGATGAAAATGAATCGTTACACTAAGAATCGCTTCTGCCTCCACTGCACCTATTGAGCCCTGATGTCCTCATTTGGGGACATGGTTCCAAACTTTACACTAACCAAACCACGCATATTTTTTTCGATGAATAACACTTACTTATCGTGTAAATAAGGGGAATATAACGTTGAAAAAAATGTAGGTGTGATGAAAAAATTTCAGGGCCGAAAGGGTTGGAGGGAGACAGCCTACTTTCATACGTCTATGTAACCATGTTTGCCACCCAGTACGTCCAGGCGTTCCGAAGCCACTACAATACTACAAGTGTTTCAAGATACGACACGTAAAAGGTGTCTGCGAGAATAACATTGTGTACCCGTGGTGCGCTGAATCCAATTCAAAAGACACCTGTGGTGCCATCTTGTTCCGATATCTACGATGCCACGGCGCTCATGAAGCCTCATCCAAAGATTGCCCGTGGACGCGTAACGAGCACGCGGTACTCAAGCGTATGGTGCAGGGCATTTAACGCACAGGGAAGCTGCCGCTACACTTCACCGACGACGGTACCGAGGCCGAAGACCACGACAAGCCTGCTCTACCGATAGAGAGATGCCATCCTCTATCAAACTGGCTGACCCACAATTACCGAACTCAATGAAAACGAATACTGCGCAACAGAAGACAGGGACCGCAGTGCCACCTTTAGAACAGTGGCCCTCACTTCCATGAGGTCAGCCTACTTGGGAGTCGCATCAAATCCCGCCGCCCTCGACGGCCCCTCGAACCTGTAATGCGACGAATGAAGATCAAGAAGTGATAAGCTTGCTGCAATTGCTGATGATGCCATGCGTGTCCTACTGAGCAATATGAAGACTCCGCCTGCGCAGACCGCACTGCAAGTGCTGGACACCCTGAATCCGGTGCTTGCAGCTTTAGGGGAATACCACGGGCAGCGAGGCACTGTCGCTTATAGTGTAAGTCAAGAATGCATTTATCTTTCAGTGGAACGCCAGAGGTCTCAAGTCGCGCATGTCTGAATTTGACAGCTCGTATTTGTCAACCGTTTCCCCATTATTGTGATTCGCAAACCCAACCTGTCTGCTTCAACCAAACTGTCAGGATATGAGTGCTTTACGTCCTCCATTCACGGAGACTGCAGCAAGGTTATTGCATTCATGCGCCGTGACCTCACCTACGTTCACCACACAGTCTCACCTGATGAAGAGAATCAATATGTGTGCCTTATTGTAAAGAAGAAGAAGGTTACTTTCGCGATTCTTGAAGCTTACTTACATCCATCAAGCCACCTTGACTGCGAGCGTTTACGCGGTATTCTGACATCAATTCCAAGCCCATGGGTGATCACTGGTGGCCTGAATGCTAATCATTTCCTATGGGGAAGCTCCAGGGTCAACTCTAAAAGAACAAAGTTGGTGTCCTTTGCCTCGGAGTACGAGCTTCGCGTTTGTAATGAATGGAAGCCCTGCGTATTTACGCGGATCATCCTATAGCAGCTGCCTGGACCTTACATTGGTTTCTCACTCATTTACCAGAAACGTGCACTGGCTTTAAGATCTGGAAACGCGGCGACACGACCATATTCCAACTTACCCGAGGATAGAAGGTTTCACCAGCTCCAAGTCTTCTAGAGACCTCAAATAAACGATTGGCCGAAATTCTAAGTGTCAATGGAAGACTGTTGTAGCGACGGCTCAATCTATAACCTAGGAGGACTCGATAACAGATGACCTGCAGAATGCCACGCATTCAATTTTGACTAGTTACAAGCGCACCGAATTCGACATCGAGCTTGAGAAACTTCGCGCAGTACATTGTCGTGCCGAACGTTGGTACAGACGGACAAAGTGCATGGAATATTTGAGGCTGGCTAGACGCATTCAAAAGAAAATGACTGCACATGGATAAACATGCTTGGCGACGTTGGACATCCTTCTGCAAGTCGTTGGATTTACGAAAGCCTCTATCACTAATATGGAGAACTATCCGTGGCCTTAGCACAACCATTGGTCAGTGACACCCGTTTTTGTCTCTGGCACTTCACCTACAATGCTGAGAGATTGACGGCGCAGAATTGTTCTGTAGAATTACTTGGGAGTCCGATTTCACAGAAACAAGAATAGAAACACTTGACAACCCACCGCCCTCACGTGATGCTCGTATGGAGTGCCAGTTTTCAATGCATGAGCTAGAAGCGGCACTGGTACTGTGCAGACGTTCTTCAGCACCCGGACCTGACGGCATTACGTACTGTGCCCTTTGTAACCTTGGAGACGAAGCCCGGGAGGCACTCCTACGCCTTCACAACGACTCGTGGCAGACTGGTACGGTTCCCCAAGCGTGGACGTCAAGTCGCCTCATTCCACTTCTAAAAGCTGGTAAATCTCCTTTGGATGTTGCATCATACCGTCATATCGCGCTTGCCAGTTGTGTGGTAAAAACAATGGAAAGAATTATACTATTACGAATGGAGTGGTATTTAGAGCACTACGAAATCTATGCAGTATTTGTGACCGGATTCAGGCGCGGTCATTCGTCGATCGACAACGTTGTTGATCTGGTGACATATATTGAACACCAGAAAGCCTGTAAAAGACTGTGTGCCACCCTGTTTCTAGACGTTAAGGGGGCTTACGACAATGTTACCCGTGAAGCCATCCTTAGTGCTTTGGAAACGGTAGGTACATGTAGGTTTTGGTGGCAAAATATGTACGTAGGTGTACAGGTACTTACAGCTCAGATCATTCTTTATACGTGAAGAAAGCGAATGGCCCAACACCTGATTATTACAGCTGCTGAAGAGTCTTTCATGGAGGATTGCTAAGCCCTATGCTTTTCAATCTAACCCTCATTGGACTACTCGAGCATCTATCAAGCACTGAAGAGCTTTCTAACTACGCTGACGTCATCTGTCTTTGGACATCAGGTGTGACAAGGCTTCAGCTTCACACCCGCCTTCGAAGGCTGCTACAACGACGTCATGCTACCTTCATAAACAAGGTCTCGAGGTGTCCTGCGGAAAAGTTGCAGTGGTAGCGTTCACGCGGAAACCAATGTCTGCTTACAGCATATCAATTAATGGAGAACACATATCGTTCAGCAGAAGCCACAGGTTTTTGGGAGTCATAATAACAGAAACCTGTCGTGGACTCCACACGTGAACTATGTGAAAAAACGGCTGATCGCAACATGTCACAGTTTCGAATTCCTTGCAGAAAAGAAATGAAGAGTGCCCATATCATCCATGCTCCAACTTTACAGAACGCTGTTTATCGGTTTCTTGCGGTACAGATTACCTGCAATATCTAACACTGGCAAGACCAACCTGTGCACAATTAGGAGCATTCAAGCCCAAGCACTTAAATTATGTCTTGGATTACCCCGCAGTGCTTCCATGGCTGAAACCATTGCCATCGCTCAAGATCACTCATTAAAGACGCATATTATTATAGAGACAATGCGCATGCACCTCAGGCATTATACCAGGACCCTTCCCACCACCTAACGAACCTCGCTACTGAAAGGCCCCGCACGACATATAGTGCCACTCTCTTCAAGCATCGCTCAACGTTTATTGAGGCGTACGTACATGCACCAAAGCCACTGCTTCCTCTTTGGAGCTTGAGCCGGCCGCGAGTTTGCGTCACGATCCCAGGAATGCGGAGAAAATCGTATTTACCGACACATGCCCTAAAGCAACTGAATATATTCCTACTACAGTAACCACGTGCACGTTTATACGGATGGCTTTACCACATCGTCCAGTTCAGGTAGAGCAGTGGTTATACCATCACAAGGGGTAACTCGGCGATTCAAGATTTCACAAGTGACGACGTCCACAACGGCAGAACTATAGGCTCTGCGTATGGCACCGGAACTAATCAATTCTGAAGAAATACCAAGTAAATGGGCCGTGTTTTCTGACTCGAAACCAGCGTTACAGTTCCTGCGGTCAGTTCTCCGACGTAGATGCCACGACCAGTTGACCTACCAAACCGTGAAACTTCACCACCACTTAATACAAAAAGACCACGATATTGTGTTTTATGGTTACCTGGCCATTGTGGAGTAAGCAGAAATGATTCTGCAAATCACGCTGCTCGCTAGTCACATGAAGTAGCAAATAGCGTTCCGATTCCGCTTTCAAAAGCAGATGCGGTGAGGCAGATTTGTCAACTGGCCCGCAGTCTCACACTGACTGAGTAGAACACACCAAGCATACGCCGTACAAGACTACACGAACTTGACCCTTCACTACACCTCTGGCCTCCACCAGGCCTACATAGACGTGAAGCTTCGCTTCTCTACCGCCTGTGGCTGGGAGTTGCTTGCACGAAAACTTATACTACGTTAATCGGAGTGACTGACAGTGCAGCATACGATGTTTTCGGCACCGATGGTAATACTGTGCCACTCTCCTCGATTCGCCCCAGACAGACAACTACTTGTCTACGCAATGCAGCGACTGGATGATCGGCCTCTTTCCGTGCAGGTGCTATTACAGCAGCGTCCACATCACTCGACAGCACACAAGGCAGTGAAGGAGGAGGAGGAAAAAACCTTTATTGATGCTGGCTGTGCCCGATAGCCCTTATCCCCACCGGGCTGGTTGACATCCCTAGACCGGGACGTCATTAGTCGAGGCCGCCACCCGAGCCCGCTGCTCTAGAGTTCGCTGTTTCTGTAGTGTGGAGCTATTGAGTAGGGTCGTCTCCCAGTCCTCTTTGGTGGGGTTGGGAAAGGGGGTTAATTTTGGGTTCATTTGGCAGGCCCAGACCATATGGTAAGTGTTGGCCACTTCCCCACAGTACTGGCACGGCCCACTTATTTTAGGGTCATAATATTTTAGTATGGCTGGACAGAGCAGCGTATTTGTCTGTAGGCGCCGCAGGATGCGCTCCTCCGTTTTCGAGAGTCCCTTTGCTGGTGCGGGATACAAGCGGCGTTGCTCAATGTAGTATTCTTTGATTTTTCGAAACCGTGTTAAAGGTGTGGGACGTTCAGGTCTATCAGGGGAACGGGGAGTTTCCCGGGAAGTAAGCACGCGGGCCGCTGCATGTGCAGCCTCGTTACCCTGTAGACCCTGATGTCCCGGAGTCTATTTAAGACGTTTTGGGGTAGGATCGCGGTTCCTGATGCTGAATTTTAAAAGTCTATTAGCCAATGGAAAGATTTCTCCTGCAAGATAGCTCTCGCAGGCTCTTTGAGAGTCTGTAACTATTTGTTTTGAGTTTGGATGGGATACTGCCAGTGCAATGGCCACTTCCTCCGCCTTACTTGAGCTTGTGGCTTTGAAATTGAGGCCGTCCACCGGCGTTCCTTGATGTATTACCGCCACCGTGTAGTATCCCCTAGGTGACGGCCCGGCCCCATCGACGTAATAGACCCCATTACGGGAGCCAAGCCGTTGTTCAAGTGCCTCAGCGCGCGCTTGCCTTCTACCCTGGTGCGCATCCCTGGTCATATTGCGGGGAAGCGGGGACACCCAGAGTTTTGTTCTCCAAAGTTCAGTAATACGCTCCGCGTTTTCGATTTCTCATTCGTGCCGGATCAAGAGGCGGTCCAGCAGGCGCCGCCCGGGGGGCGTCTGCGTAAGACGCGTATATTGATTTGTGAGGTGGGCTTCTTGGAGCTCTTGTATAGAGTTAAAGACTACCAATGCAGAGAGTTTCTGATTTGAAGTGCTGATGGGTAAATCAAGTGCGCGCTTAATTACTTTCCTAAGAATAGCATCAACTCTGTTCTCTTCGTGTTTAGTCATTCTTAAGTACGGTATTGAATATAGAATCCTGCTAGTTACAAAAGCATTGGCGAGCCGAATCGCGTCCCTTCCTCGTAGCCCCCCGCGCTTGTTTGACACTCGGCGGATCATGTGCCCTAGCTGTTCTCCAAGTTTCTGTAGCTTGTCTAGCGTGGTGCTGGTTTTTGTTCTGTTGTGAATCAGAAGGCCAAGGATTCGTAGTTCTGAAACCTCTCGTATTGTTGATCCTGATACCATCAAGTTCAGGGTCGTCCTATCTTTAATGTTTTCTCTGATATGCAGGAATTCAGATTTGGTTGGAGCACACTGCAACCCACACTGGGCCGAATCAGCTGCAGGCCGCCTCCACAATGGAGGCGGCCTGCTGCAGGCGGTTTTCAATTTCTCCTAAACTGCCCCGATTCGTCCAGATTGTTATATCATCGCTGTATATTGCATAATATATTCCTTCCACTACTGACAATGCTTGCGGAAGCTTCATCATGGCAATGTTGAATAGCAGCGGAGACAGGACAGCTCCTTGCGGGGTTCCCCGCGTCCCCATATTGAATGGTCCATGTTCCTCGTTATCTATGCGAATGAACGCCAGTCTTTCAGAGAGGAAGTCTCTGATGTAGGCAAATACTTTCTTACCGCAATGGACACTACTCAAGTTCTTCAGGATGCTTTCATGTTTAACGTTGTCGAATGCGCCTTTAAGGTCGAGTGCAAGGATTGCTCTGTCGTTGTGTGTCGAGGGAATGGGTTGGATAATGTCTCGTTTTAGTTGCAAGAGGATATCTTGCGCAGACAGGTGGGGCCTAAAGCCAAACATGGAATCTGCGAAATGCCCCTTGCTCTCGAGGTACGTGGCGAGACGGTCTCTAACCATTGTTTCCATCAATTTGCCGGCACATGAAGTTAATGATATAGGTCTGAGGTTGTCCGTGCTGATTTGCTTGCCTGGTTTGGGGATGAATGTGACAACTGCTGTTTTCCATTCAGTTGGCAGTGGTTGGCCATCCCAGATCGTGTTAATGTATTGCAATAGATGCCGATAAGAATCGTCTGACATATTTGCTAACAGTTTTACCGTGATCAGGTCTCGGCCCGGGGCAGTGCCCCTGCGCATTTTTTTTCAGTGCTGCTTTCAGATCGCACATTTCAAAAGTGGCATCGAGCTGACTGTTTTCTCTACCTGCGTATTCATATGCGTTCCTGTTGGGATCCGTGGTGCGACATAGGTATCTAGCACACAAATCATCAGCCAGCTGGGAGTTGGTTCCCTGAAAACTGTGCAGGGCTCGACAGAGCTGCTTTTGCGCTTCTCCTCGGGTTTGGGCGGGGTCCACGAGAGTTCGAAAAAGGCGCCATGCTTTTCTTGTATTCATTTCTTTAGCTATAAAATTGCACCGTTCTATCCAATTGGATTCGTTCAGTTGTGCAGCGTATTCATCCGCTTGCTTACTCAACTTGGCTATTCTAAGTTTAAGCTTGCGGTTGAATTTGTTTTTCCGCCAACGTTTAGTTAAGCTTCTGCGGGCGTCCCAAAGGTGGAGCAGGTACTTATCGACGGCGAGGGTGTCTTCCGTTGTCTTTATAGTTTTAAGACACTTGGAATTGGCTGCAAGGAGCTGTTTTGCCCATCCCGTATATCCTCCCGCCCCTGGCACAAAGGGAATCACCTGTGAGTGGAAGGCTGTCCAATCTGTCAGCTTAGCTTGGCTCCATGTTCTACGGCCTATGTTGCCGGAGAGTGTGATTCTGAGGAGACAGTGATCACTGCTGAGCGTTTCTTCTAAGTTTTTCGATGTTGCGTAGGAAATGTTCTTAGTCAGTGATAGATCCGTGCAAGTATCTCGGTTTACAGAATTCCCGATTCTAGTGGGTTTCATTGGATCTGTGAGAAGCGATAGACGAAGAGTGGATATGAGTTCTGCCAATTTCCGTCCCTTGGGGACTTCGCGGGTGTAACCCCAATGATAGCTGGGGGCGTTAAAGTCACCCAAAATCACCAGTGGGTTCTTATCTGCTTCCTTAATCGCTTTATAAAACATTTCGTTGAAGACACATTGCCTAGATTTTGGAGAACTGTATACATTTAGAATGTACAAGCTAGGATCTCGTATTTTATTGGGAAGGACTTGGACCATTGTGTATTCATGCGCCTCTGACAGATCAAGGTCTATCTGACAAGCGGTATACTCCTTGTGTACGAGAACACAGGTGGACGCACTTCCCTGAAATGAGTTGTAACCAGGCAATTTCGCCTGTAAGCCGGTTTCTTGTAACGCCAAAACTGCAGGGGTAAAATGTTGATTCTGCAGGAAAACGTTAAGAGTGGCCCTATTTTTCCTATCTTTAAACCCCCTGCAGTTCCACTGAAAAATATCGAGTTGCTGTTGTTTGGAGCTTTTATTATTATGTTTAGAATTGCCTGCCATCATGAATTTATTATTGAGGAGGTGTCATTTTCGCCACTGCATCCAGCGTGGGAGCCTGGAGAGGCGTGGGGGACTCAGTTTGGTTGGTTAACGACTGGGCTATGTTGTTCTCGGATTCAGAATTTGCCAGGTTACGATGAACAATTTTGCGTCGGGGTTGTTCTGTTGTCTTAATGCTAGTTTTGACTTGGTCCAATAGGGGTGTGAGCCAATTTTGAACGGTTTGTAGTACACTGGCTGTGAGAATCGGCAAAATGCTTTGCTTGAGGTCATGCATAGCGGCTTGAACTGATAGGTTCAGCTGCTGCGGAATAATGTCTTGTACTGTAAGCTTGGTTTGTTCTAGGATCATTTTGCTCTGCTCCTCAAGCTTAGCCTCTAGTCTGCTTAGTCGACCTTCTATGTCGTTCGAAGCACCTACTAAAGTTTTAGACACACTAGTGTTACCCGATACGTCTGACGGAGTGTCCTGCTCATCGTCCGAGCAGTCGGAGGTGTGCATAGCCACCGGTTCCGACGGTGGTGGAGGAGTAGCAGTCTGCGACGCCTTCAGTGCCGGATTTTCGCGTTCCAGAGTTTCAATGCGTTTTTTCATGGCTTCCAATTGTTTTAAAATTTCAGGATTGGAAGGGGAGGCAGTGGTGGTGGTGAGAGACTGAGAGGAGACCCCTACCCAATTGCTCACCTGTTTGGGTGGGTTTGCCAGTGACGGGAAATCCTCGGCGCCGAAGGTAGGTGGCCTCGACTTCTGTTCGGCTGGGGCTTTTATCGGCTTGGGCTTGTTATGCATGGGCTTCGCTTTTTCGTCAGTCCTGAGAGGGGCTGAGGGCTCTTCTTGCTTGTTTTTTAGTCCATGTTGCCGTTGTGTTTGAGCGGGCTTCCATGCCTTCCGGAATTTTCCGACGCACCGCGCTGAGCCGGTGAAATGGTTTTCACCGCATATAAGGCACTCGGGTTGACAGCCGTGCTTCGCTGAGCCCTCCGGAGTGAGTTCCACCTTCGCACCACAGTGAATGCACCGCTTATTGTCCGGATTGGGGCACGCATCCGGTCTGTGGCCCACCGTTCCACACCGGTAACATGCCGGAACCGTTTTCTTGTAGTAGCGCACTGGCATGTTTTCAGAGCAGTAGTGAATGAATCTTGGAACGCGGCGTCCTTTGAAGGTCACCACTGCAACGTTGGATGTTCCGAGTTTTCGCACATACAAAATTTCGCCGTCGATCCACTCGAGCTTGCGTCGAAGGGATTCCGAAGTTTCATTGTCTGCGACGGTGACGACACCCTTGCAGGTTTCTCCGGCTGATTTCAAATGTCCTTGAAATGGTACCTGGTGGTCCCCGATCGTCAGCGTGATGTCCCCGATGAGCTTCGAGGCCAGGCTTTCCGTTTTCACACCTACAACAACGATGTTTTGGTCCCACACCGGCCACACGGAGATACCAGCGTTCGTGGTGCTGCCGGTGAAGCGTTGCACTGCTGTGCCAATCCCGCCTGGGCCGAACGCAGCGTGCAGATCCGTGGTTATTTTTCGTTTAAGCACAATAACCAACTCGTCCGACCGGATTCGAGGCGTGTGTGTTGGCTTCCACGTCGCCAGCTGCCGCGGGGACTCAACGAAAGCTGTGGGTGTTGATCCTGTTTTGCGAGCCTGTGGCTGGGCGGCGGCCGTCGAGCCTCGGGGATTCATTTTAGCGAGCTTCTCTTGCATTTGGCGAACCATGATCTGAAGATATTTGTCTTCACCTGGTATGGGGTCATCCCGTGTTTCTGCCACCTCGATGTCAACCCACTGCATCGTGCTGGGGTTGTAGCCTGTCTTTGTGGACGCTGCCATGGCTGGGGAGCCCGGGCGTAAGCCTCGTCGGCGTTAGGCTTAGCCGGGCTTGGGCGTCGCGTAGTGTTCAACCAGTCGTAGATTGGCGGAAAATGGGCCTACCTGGATAAAATAGGTATCCAGAGGTTCCTGATGGCTTCGACGAAACGCTGAACCTGGTTTCTGGTGAATATTTGCCAAAAGTCCACAACATTTGTCGATTTCCGACGGAGCCGACGTGACATGCGTCTCACGCGCGTGCTGAAACGCCGCGTCCACCAGGCAGTGAAAGCCCTGCTGTGTTTCTTGAGAAAGACGGGTTTGTGTGAACGCTTCTGAACGGCGGTGAACTTCTACACGCTGGAGTGAAATTTCTGTCAGTCTCTCCTTTTTTTCTGCCTCTTCCCTCTTTCTCATCTTTCTTGTCCCCTTCCCTAATCGCCCAGTGTAGGGTAGCCAACCGGATGTCTTTATTGTTAACCTCCCTACCTTCTCCTATTTGGTTGCTTCCTTCCTGAAGACCACTCGCTCGGAGATTTGAAGTGGCTTCTGAGCTGTATGAGTATTTTCTTGAAACTGTAAGCAAGCGTCGTCCACTCACCGCTACGCATTGATGTAGCGTCTCATGCCAGTGCAGAATATTACATCAAGTTCGTGTTTTTTCGTAAGCACTTCTTGCTAAACCTAATGTATATCGGCTACATAACAACAGTGAATCTAAGTAGTCGCACCGTCACGCTCCTCTAAGCCACCGTCAGAACGAAACGACAGGTGCGTTGGTGGCAGACCACTTTAATAGATGCACCTGGCATCGCAGCAGACAAAACGTCAAGTGTCGCTCACATGATGGTGTGCTGTTATTTCCACAAAGAGATAATGCGTGCCTTCGAGTGAAAACCAAGCATGTTTGTTGTCGACAGCAGCAAAAATATTTCATTATATCTTGACGCCAAATCTGGAACGCTATGGCGGAGCTATGCACATAATGGCGGAATAAATTTGTCCCAGGTTTCAGTCCTACCACATAGTTGATTTGATGAATTGATTATTATCTGGGGTTTAACTTCCCGAAACGAACCCCGCCGTGGTGGTCTAGTGGCTAAGGTACTCGGCTACTGACCAGCAGGTCGTGGGATAGAATCCCGGCTGCGGCGGCTGCATTTCGCATGGAGGCGGAAATGCTGTAGGCTCATATGCTCAGATTTGGGTGGACGTTAAAGAACCACAGGTGGTCGAAATTCACGGAGTCCTCCACTACGGCGTTTCTCTAATCGTGGTTTTGGGACGTAAAACCCCACATATCAATCAACTTCCCAAAACCACCATATGACTAATCGTACATCAGCTTTGCGATACAGCTTACGTACAAAAAATCAAGCACTTTCATTTGGATAGAATACTATATCACTTTGTTTTATACCTCGCAAACAAGCGTCGTGAATCTCAAGAACGTGATCTTTCGAAGCAGATCTAGAGCCTGTACTTCTCATAATTCCTATGGGGGTACAAGCGCCACCGAAGGCATAGAGCTCCCTAAATAGTACACTAGGAGGGAACTCTGGCGCTAGTGTCTATAGGAGCTGCAACGCGTGGCGCTTCAACGAGCATGGGAACGATGGGTAGTACACGGATTTGTCTAATCTTCGTACTTCTTGCTCCGTGTGTGTTAGTGTGGCTTGAAGCTATTTTCTCACGAAACAAAAATCAGCAAATATTCAGTGGTTGCATTTCGCCACCTTATTCTTTCAGGCTTGCAATTTCAAATCGGGTCACTAAGTTCAAGAAAGTTTAATTTTTTTCTTCGAAGCAACACCAAAACATAACAATAAATGAAGTCGTAAGTACGATTGGCTGCCCGCAAGTACCAAGACTATGCAACTCCGTGTACTACGCATCATGGTCACTGAACGATTGCAGTCCCAGAGTCCCCTCTAGGTAATTTTAGGAAACTCTAGGGCTGAAGGAGCCTGCGTAGGTACTAGCACCAGAAGATCCCCTCTAGGAATCACTGTATGAAACTATAGACAGGAAAGGAGCACAATCGTGCCCGGCGCAGTGTGAGTGCGGACAATTGACGTGTGACATACACGCGAGCAAAAGATGCTCCACATCTGAAAACGTTTAATTTACAATGTATGTACAAAACGTGGACGAGGAAGCAGCCAATGCCCGATGGACCAGCCTTTTGCAGGCGCCAATGGAATTTTTTCTCGATTTCACATGGACATGTACTTTATGAGGTAAATGTCTGCAGGAGCTTGTGGAAACGTATGGTGCTTCTTGATGTGTGATGCCACTTTTGCAATTTTTCTCTTAGGTGATGTTCTGGATCTATTACTGAAGAATAGTTTAGTGAAGCGTTCTTTGTTTTCTTTTATTCCCATAGTCATGCATACTTTTACTTTTCTAACCACTTCCTGTATGGGACTGTACAAAGGTCTACAGACGCCTGGCATGCGCCCAATAAAATCAACATGGCATGCGCCTGGTTGTTTGGACAATTTTTTTAACAAGGACACATGCGTCATAACAGATCAAGAGATCGAATTCACCACTAACAGAAACATTCTTTTGTGTCCAGAACGTTGATACTTGGGGTGTCACTCGTGTTCTCGCTGCCCGAGAGTATTTTTTTCTTAAAAAAAAAGAAAAATGAGAGAGCCAGAGAGAGAACACAGTGAAGTAAAAGCCCGCTTGATGCCCGTAGTGCCCGAGCACTTTTCTCCTTCAGCAAAATTTGAAATGCCAAACAATGCCCGAAAGTAAAATTCTGGAAATTTTGCTGTGTTTTCGGTTTGAGGCCTGCATGTTAGGCTTGCGGTCGGATTCCTTTTGCTTAGACATCTCAAGGCTACTGATAAAACGCTAGCAATATGCCGTCTGTGGCGCTTCTGTTGACCAGCGAATGTGGCTGCCCGAGCGCGGCTTTTACGGAAAGTGCGAAAGAACTTTTGACGAAAATGGTTCTACTTATGAACGAAAGGAAAGAAGAGTACCAGCGCTTTCAGAGGCGCGCGAAGGAAAAACAACGGCTGCATTATCGTGCGTGCGCACGAAGGCCGAACACCGCTTTCAGGCATACGCACAAGAACGCCGTTGTTTTGCTCAACGAAAGCACAGACCACCCATAACCTAGCTTCTTTTTTGTTCACTATTTCATATCTTCCGGCCTGTTTGCAGCGCACGGCCTAAAGTCAACAGCCATGCCCTGTTTTTATGACGTGCATTCTCGCTGTTCTCTTCCTTTAGGGTAGCTTTTCCCCCAAGGCTTGCGAGCTCTAGTGGTAGAAAATGCGCGTATAGCCTTCGTTTCTTATGTCTAGCTGATCCCTTACCCTTGTTGAAGACAGGGCGGATTGTTTATTTTTATCATATTTTTTTTCGCAGTAAACAGCGGGGCCTACGTATTTTCATGCCGTAACCTGAAATTGAAGCAGTGGGGAACGACACAAAAAACGCAGCCAATGTAAGCTCCTGTTGTAAAAGCGTTGCTTCAGTCGACACACACCATTTGTTTGCGAGACGCCTAAACATAACCCAGATTTTGCGCAGTCACACACACACACACACACACACACACACACACACACACACACACACACACACACACACACACACACACATATATATATATATATATATATATATATATATATATATATATATATATATATATATATATATATATATATATATATATATATATATATATATATATATATATATATATATAGGCGAGAGATAAATCCAATGGTTCCGGTAGGAAATGCAGTCGAAAAAAGGAAGACGACAAACGTACGAAACGCAGTTTTTACTAACGTTTCGGCAGGTGGGCCTGCCTTCGTCGGAGTGAAAGCACAGAAAGCTCCGACGAAGGCAGGCCCACCTGCCGAAACGTTAGTAAAAACTGCGTTTCGTACGTTTGTCGTCTTCCTTTTTTCGACTGTATATATATATATATATATATATATATATATATATATATATCGAGAGAGTTATCTGACAGTGCTTATGCAGCGCTCCTGACTCGTTATTCTTCATGTAGATGACGCCAAAAGCCCACCTACTTTCTGTGGCTGTAGATTGGTTGTCATCAGCGCAGCCACCACAGCATGGTGGTCACCCACTCAAACGTTTTATTTCATGGAGGACGAGAGCGTACATCTTTCTTCTTTTGTTGATGAATGCACCACATGCCTTCCCTGTATTACAGCTTAAACACAGAATGTCCCTTTTTTCCACTCAAGTAATTCTTGAGACAATTACTAAGGTTGCACTTCGATAAAGTAGGTGGGCTTCAGAAGAAACGAGTCTCTGTATGGGACCACCAAGAGCGAGAGATAGAGAGAGAAAAGACTTTACAGGACACAATGGGCCGGCAATTTGGTCTCTGTGGCTTTAGGTGGCGGCTCGTAGTCCCTGGACACGGACGGCATCCTCGGCCTGCCGGATGGCCCAGAGTTGGTCGTTCAGTTCTGGACTTTGGAGGGCCGCCTCCCAGCGGCCAAAGTTTTAAAAAAAATGTATAGTCAAAAGTGTCGTGGCTCAAGAGAGTTGGTCATCCACGAACATTTATTAGCATCTTCCTTTTTTTGCGTCTGTGTCTTTTACTTCCTAAATGAACCGCGCTAATTGAAGCTATTTCCCTGTACAGTCACCTATGGTCCTTCCATGGCAAGATACAATAGTTGGCATAAGTTATCTAAAGTGAAATAGTTTGCTAAATGCTGAGCAGCGGCCGAGTGCGACGATATCTTCCACTGCAGCGATTGGGCGTTCTTATATCTGGGTGAAATACGATTAACGATATAATTGGATGAGAATGCCCAGATAAACAGAAAGAAAACACAACTGATTGATTGATTGATTTGTGGGGTTTAACGTCCCAAAACCACCATATGATTATGAGAGACGCCATAGTGGAGGGCTCCAGAAATTTCGACCACCTGGGGTTCTTTAACGTGCACCCAAATCTGAGCACACTGGCCTACAACATTTCCGCCTCCATCGGAAATGCTGCCGCCGCAGCCGGGATTTGAACCCGCGACCTGCGGGTCAGCAGCCGAGTACCTCAGCCACTAGACCACCGCGGCGGGGCAGAAAACACAGCTGTTTCTTCAGTCTATACGGACGGTTGGAACCTGCCAGGTTGAGCCTGTCTACCACCTTCCTATAAGATCTGTATGGCCTAGAGCTAGAGTACCTGCTGTTGGTGGTCAAAAACGTCTCCCAATCCTGCATCTGAGGGAGTGCCCAGGAAATCGAAAGAGGGAGAGAGGGGGTGCTAGAGAATCGGGTTAAGCCTGGCTATTGATCCCACCAAGACAGCGATCCGGTTCATTCATATATACGTGCATAAATGCACGTACATAAGAATATGTGTCTGAAACTTGTGACAGACAACGTCTTGGCTCTTGGTCAAGTTGCCTTAAGACAATGAAGAGGTCGTTTCCATGGGGATTTCTTTTTCACACTCACTGCTGTGGACCTGTTTCATAGTATTGCTACGGTATGAGCCAGGCTGTAGTATGTGCCGGGTAGGTAGAAGAGTAAGACGACGTTGTCTGGTGCGGCCTGTGTACTCCATCTTTACCGCGACCGCCGAACTTCATCCTCACCCTGTAAATAAATCCACCTATCCTTTATTTCAACCGTAACAGTTTTGTGGTGGAGGTGCGTGGTAATCAACCAAGCAATACGACGCTTCAAGCGCCTGATCTACGACGAAGCCGCTGCCTTGCGGGACTGACCCCGTTACCACTGGCAGCTGAGATGTCTCACGGCGAAGAAGGAAACCGGATCCCCGCAGCTGCAGACCTTCTACCAGTCCCAGCAACACCGCTAGTAGTAGGTTCGCGTGTGGCTGGTCCCTGGTTGCGTCAGGATCTGATAGTGCCTCGCACATTCGGTGACGAATCTGGCGAGGACGTGGATGCCTGCCTCACACACTAAAAACGGGTGAGCAAATACTACCAGTGCGACGCGGTGACCCAGCTGACCAATGTAGTATTTTTCTTAACAGTCACTGCACTCGTGTGGTACGAGAACCACGTAGATGCCCTCACGTCATGGGGTCCGCTTCGTTTCCGAAATAAGAGCGCGCTTCGGAGACTCCGTAGCTAGGTGAAAGCAGGCGGAACAAACGTTACTGCAGAGAGCTCAGATCTCAGGAGAGACGTGCACGACCTATGTCGAGGCAATCTTGAAGCTCTGCAAGATTGTCAACCCTTCTATGTCAGAGGAAGACAAAGTTGGCCATCTGTTGAAGAACATTGCCGAGGACGTGTATCAGTTCCTCATCAGCAAAGACAGCCTTACTACGGTAACCGACGTCATAAGCCACTGTCGCACATTCGAGACCCTCAAGATGTGACGTATCACCCCCAAGTTCGGTCGCCTACCGAATGTAACCACCGTGGCAAGTGTTGACAAATACGCACCACTTGATCTCGCGTCGACAATACGCCAGCTCGTTCGAGAAGAGCTCACTCGACACGCTCGCCCGACGCCGTACGAAGCTACACCCGCACCGCCTCCCTCTCGCCTTTCCGTGTCAATTGCCGCAGCAGACAACGATGACTGCAACTACAGGCCACCCTCACAACCGAGGTCACAGCGCAATAACTACCCGCGTCCGAGGTACGAAGACCGCTTCAGTAACCCCCATCAGCCAGCCAACACCTATTACGACCCGAACGAAGATGTACCCGTACCACCACCACGTCAGCGCAATGCATTCCAGGAGTACAATGCATACCGCCAAGCCCCTGTGTGCTACCGTTGCGGTATCGCCGGGCATATAGCTCGGTTCTGTCGTCGACAGAGAGAGCCGATATACCGATATTGTTCCCCATCAGAGTTTCCGCCAGTGGGCACTGGTCACAACAACGGTCATTGGCCCGCCTATTCCGGAGTACCTCATGGCGGGGCAAATCACCGTGGCAGTTCTCCCGCTTCTGACCGTAGTTTGACGCCTCCATCTGGCCGACTGCATCGTTCCCCTTCGCCGGGACGACGCCTGTCATCACCGCCGCCGCCGGAAAACTAGCCAGCGCGACCGATGGAGGTGAGGTCGCACAACAGGATTTGCCTCAGATGCCTCCGCCAGTTATATTGTCCAAGAACACGATACGTGTAGAAATAGATGGCTTTTGTACAAGTGCTTTGGTGGACACTGGTGCTACGATATCAGTTATGAGTCTTTCTTTCAAAAGTCGCATTAGGCCGCAAAGTTATATTTTCTTGGGGCGAATCAACAAGGTTTCGTGGAGTTGGTGAGGGAAGTACTTCATCCTGTCGGAGTTTGTGCCGTCAATGTCGTTATGCAGGAAAGGTGTTCCCAACAAAGTTTCTTGTGCTGCAACGGTGTACCCACGATGTGATTCTCGGTCTTGACTATCTCCAAGGATGTGGCGCTTTCGTCGGCTGTAGAAGCGGTGAACTTTCCGTCAGCGGTTACATTGTTCCTGCCCTCGTCGATGAGGCGCCGCAGGCCGCGAAGGATGCTCTGATTGTTTCCGATGAGCTGACAGTGTCGCCATGGTCAATGAGGTCAGTTGCGGTGTTCGCCCCAGAATTTGTTACATCTTTTGACGCCATCGTTGAACTTGCCATCGTTCAATGTGCTAAGAAAGGCATACTCGTCCCTCGTTGTTTGGTATCTGTTGATGAAGAAGCAATCTTTCTGTGGGCACAGAACTGTTCGCCAATGCCGGTTGTGCTCCCTCGAGGAATGAAGCTTGGCGTCTTCGATGATTCCACTGAAGGTTCTGTAGCGGTCGTTAACAACGATGAAAGCGGGAAAGGTACAGTCTCTGGCAAGCGCAGTTGCTCTTACGAGTCGCAGATCCTAGGCATGATTAGCGCCACTTCGGTCACACGAGCAGCAGACGTTACGCCATCTGTTGAGGCGACATGCTTCTGTGTTTGACTTTTGCCAAGAGGAGAAGCCACTACCTTTACCATGTTCTCGCGCTCACCATAGGATGGACACCAGCACTGCCCATCCGATCCGACAAAAGCCTTACCGAGTGTCGTCATCAGAACGAAAAGTTATTGCCGACCAGGTTTAGGAAATGCTGAAGAAGGGTGTTGTTGAAGAGTCGTGTAGCCGGTGGGCAGCACCGGACATCTTGGTTAAGAACAAAGATGGTGCCTGGCGGTTCTGCGTTGATTACAAAAGACTCAATGCCGTGACCAAAAAAGATGTATATCCGCTGCTTAGGATTGACGATGTTATTGACTGCTTACACTCGGCTTCGTACATTTCTTCAATAGACGTACAATCGGGATATTGGCAGATACCTACGCACCCTTCAAACAAGGAGAAGACCGCATTCGTGACGCCTGATGGACTGTACCGATTCAATGTGATGCCGTTTGGGCGCGTCAACGCCCCCGCCACTTTTGAAAGGTTTATGGACTCTGTCCTTCGTGGTCTTAAATGGGAGGTGTGCTTATGCTACCTGGATGACGTCGTCATTTTTGGGCGTACCTTCGAAGAACACAACGTTCGTTTAAGCCTTGTTTTAGACTCTGTCGGAAAGGCTGGCTTGATTCTGAACTCTAAGAAGTGGCGGTTTGGTGAACGACAAGCTTTAGTGCTCAGTCACCTAGTTGACAAAGATGGTGTCAGGCCGGATCCCCGCAAAATTGAAGCAGTCGGCACATTCAAACCACCCCAGACACTGAAGGAACTTCGCAGCTTCTTGGGCCTATGTTCCTACTTTCGCCGCTTTGTGCCCCGATTTGCGGACGTAGTCCACCCACTGACAAGCTTGTTGCGAAAAGACAGCCTATCCGAATGGGCACCTGATTGTGATGCCGCATTTTCTGAACTGAAATTTCTACTAACAACTGAGCCTATTCTTCGTCATTTCGATCCTTCTGCTCCTACAGAACTGCACAGTGATGCAAGTGGAATTGGCATCGGAGGTGTGCTTGTTCAGCGCCTTGATAATGCAGAGCATGTTGTTGCTTATACGAAACGATCTCTAAGCAAGGCTGAAATGAATTATACGGTGACAGAGCAAGAATGTTTAGCGGCTGTATTCGCCATTCAGAAGTTTTGTTGTTACCTCTACGGTCATCCATTTTGATTGTGACAGACCATCATTCATTATGTTGGCTTGTTACCCTCCAAGACCCTTCTGGCCGCCTTGATCGATGGGCTTTACGCCTTCAAGAATTTGACTTCAGCATTTCGTACAGAAGTGGACGACGTCATTCGGACGCCGATTGCCTTTCTCGCCTACCTATGACCACGACAGAGGACAGTGCAGATACCCTTGACATCTGTTTTGCTGCGGTCTCTCACACTTTTCCTGACGCCAATATCTTAAGAGCGAGAACAATTGAATGATTTATCTTTAGACCCGTTGTTCGTCGACGCTCCGAATCTCAAAGGCAGTGGTCGCTTTTGCATTCGTGATGGACTGTTGCGCAAAACCAATTACTCAGCAACCGGCGCACGTTATTTACTGGTTGTACCTCAAAGTATTCGATGCGACGTTCTTCGTACTATGCACGATGATCCAAAGTCAGGACACCTTGGCTTCATTCGCACCCTGCATTGAGTGCAGCAGCTTTTTTACTGGGCTCGAATGCGAGATTTTACTAAACAATACGTCTCGAGCTGCGAGAACTGCCAGCGTCACAAATGACCTACCTGTGCACCACCCGGCCTTCTTCATCCCGTAGAACCGCCTACTACGCCTTTCGAGCAAGTGGGCATTGACCTATTGGGCCCGTTTCCGCGATCTTCGAACAACAACCGTTGGATAATAGTGTGCGTCGACCACCTTACCAGATACACCGAAACCGCTGCGATACCATCTTCTACAGCTGACGGCGTCGCTGCCTTTTCCTTACGCTCCGTTGTTCTTCGCCATGGTCCACCTCAAGTAACAATCAGTGACCGTGGTCGCCAATTCATCGCAGACGTTGTGGAAGAATTGCTTCGTCTCTGAACTTAACAGTTCAGACATTCGACACCATACCGTCCCCAGACGAATGGTCTTGTAGAACGTACCAATCGAACTCTTACTAACATGCTCGCAATGTACGTCGCGTCCAATCACAAAAACTGAGATGAGATCTTACCATTTATTATTATGCATACAATACAGCAAAGCACGAGACCACGAACTTCACGCCCTTCTACCTGCTCTACGCTCGATCACCACGCAGCTCTCTTGATACAATCCTCCCATTTAGGCTCCATATCGATGAGTCCGTGGCCGAAACATTGTGCCGGGCTGAAGAAGCCCACTAAATTGCTCGCTTGCGCACACTGGCATCACAAGATCGCTCCAAGCAACGATACGATCAACGCCATGATGCCATTTCATTCCGCAAAGGTGAATTCGTGTGGTTGTGGAGCCCCCAACGAAAACCTGGTTTATGTCAGAAGTTTTTACCGCAGTACACAGGCCCCTACGTCATTGTAGATCGCTTGACTGACTTGACTTACGTTGTGGCACGCTTGACGACACCTTCTCGTCGGTCAAATTGAACGCAGTTGGTGCACGTGGCTCGCCTCAAGAAGTTTCATCCCTCCAGTGACATAAACTCGCCCAGCGGGCTTCGTCTGTGAACCGGGAATTGCTACGGTATGAGCCGGGCTGTATGTGCTGGGTTGGTAGAAGAGGAAGACGACGTTGTCTGGTGCGGCCTGAGAACTCCATCTTTACCGCGACTGCCGATCTTCATCCTCACCCTGTAAATAAATCCACCTATCCTAAACCGTAACAGTATTTTGGTTCGGAACACACGGTAAAGGATTTAATTCCAGACTATTGTGGCTGTAGTGAATGTAGATGGACAATGTACCACGCTCTTTGTACTCGTACATTTGTTTCAGATGGGTATAGTTGTAATAAATTTATTTTCTTATTTTGAGTCCCTTGTGAACTCACGGAGTGAGTTTCGTGGATCCTGTAGAAACTTCTTAGCTTGAGCTGCCAAGCACGATCGTGCGCACACTATCTGGACAGGGATAAACATGTGTTGGCTCATACAATTGTGGTGATGTGTTCTCACATGCAATATACGGCACAAACACTAAACGACACGGTTTGCTGCAGCTCTCACGCTTCCTTGTTCCAACGCTTTCATGGGTTACGCCAGGTTGAATGCTGAAGGAGTAACCTGCATGCTACTTTACTTTTGTACACAATTGTAATTTGTTGCTTTTGTACTCGTTGTGGTGCTCTTGTGATGGAACTGTGACTGTTTATTTTTCTTTGTGCGTTGGCTATGACGCCATGCGTGAATGCACCGCAGGCTTCATTTGCACGACGTAATTAACGCCTGCAAGCCCACTCGAGAACCTATTTTTTGTCTGTGAATGGCTTCCCAACATAGTCGACGCACCCCCTAGACATGCCTCACGAACAAGGCTACTTGAATCGTATGCATACATCGGCCTTCCTCGTGAGAATTCGTCCAACGTCAAACATTCCGATATATCGAACTCTCTGCGAAATGTTTTGCATAACTCCAATACCTCAATCAATCACAATTAACAGACAATGAAACCGAAGGAAACTCTAGGAAACATTACTTGCAGTAGTTGTGATAAAAAAGAGAACATTCACAAGTGATGAAAAGACGGCTGGGCTTAAATTCACATGTAGATATACCTGAAAAATAGGAGAAGAAGACCATCACGGCCGTAGTTCCTTATTTAGAACGTCGGATGCATTATTAAAGGTTGCGTGTTCGGTCCTTGCAAATGGAAAGAAAGTTGTGTTTGCGTCATCTTTATTGTCCTAAAATCGACATTATGATTTCAAAAAATGGTGTTCCTAGAGAATTTTTCGGTTGAGTGTCTTTCAGTTGTCATTAAAGTGCGCCATAGCAAAGAAAACCAGCCCTTAAAAATTGCCTTTCTTGCCTTCATTCTATACATCTACGATGTATGGTGAACATAAGTGCAAATAAAACTTGATTAATCTTTTTAGAATTGCCTAACAATGTATTGACCTACCATTCTTGTTTTTTTTTCCTGTTACAATATTCGATACCGTTTCTGTAAAAAGTCTTTGCTCACATACAATTTTTTCTGGCTGAAAACGATTGCGTACCTTGCAAAGAAGACGCAATCCTAAGACACAGCGGAGCTGGTGAGCACCTGTATAGTCCTGGGTTTCACTGTTTTGCTTAGTTTTCCCAATTGTTATGTTTCTTTCTAAATTTATTTGTTTTTTTAGTTTCTGTTTTTTATTTCATTGTTTATATTTATTTTTATTTTGGCGTTTTCATATTCTTTCTTCCTCCGTAATCTTTCTTCCTCTATTTGTTTCTTTTTTTTTCGATATTTCTGCTTCGTTCATTCCCTTCGCTCGATATCTCCTTCTCTCTCTATTTCTTCCTTGCTTCCTGTTTCTTTCTATCCTATTACCACTGTATATGCCACTCAACTTTTTTCTCGCTTTTGTTTGATTCTCTTTATTTTCCTTTTTATTTATCGCAGCATTTCTACCTCTGTATTTCTCTCTCTCTCTGATTTCTTCTGCGCTATGTTTTATTCTCTCCCCTCCTCTTCCTAATCATTAATAACTCAACCTCATGTTCACTTCCTTTTACCACTCGCTCACCACAATTTACTAGGCAAGGCTATGTTACGCTCTAAAAGGGTGCCTGGATATCCCAGTAGACGGCCGAGTGGTTACGGCGCTCAGCTTGGATGGAGTGTACGCAGGTTCGAATTCCGTCACGTGAGGTGGATTTTCCTCTCGCCAAAAACTCATCTTTTAAAGACAGTGATGCCAAAATTTTTGTCTGTCTGTCTGAACATTTGTCTGTTAGTCCGCGGTAACAATCGCCCTAACGGCACCAAACAATACCTCAAACCGCCAACCCCATACGCAGCGCCCATCAATATTGCTCAACTTTCAGCGTTTATACTTGTGCGATTGTCAATTAAAAAGCAAGTATTGCGCATATCTGAGACACCATAACAACACGTCGATGTTTTGTATATGTGCCTTTCCACTAGAGAAGGCACACACAAGTAATTCTAAAAGAACCGTAGCGTGTCAATGCAACGGGAACAATGCAACGCTATGCCCAAACAGGCAAGTGTTTCTAACGATTTGCTAAGACGACACGGTGGTGGCACCTGCTCGTCGCCTTGCGTTCTACACCTTATCGCCTCCAAGACAGGCGTGCATCTTTCTCCGTGGGCGCGCACGCCCTCCTTCGTTTTTGAAGATAACTGCCAGATGACGCTCGTGTCTAAGGTGCCTCGATGCGCTAGTTTGCCTTCGCTGCACGAATCAAGACTCTCTAATGCAGCGCTTCCAAAGTACAATTCACTGATTTTCTCGCACAGAACATAAAATGAACGTTTTGTTCGCTCTCTCCACACGCAAAACTATTGTTTTTCGATGACATTTCCAGTAAAACATGCATATGTGGGGCCAATTTTTTCTATGGCTTTCTTTTTGTCGCTTATTTACCTCTCTTCCTGTTATCTGTCCTTCCTGTTATCTGTTCTTTTGATTGCGGGACCTGCCAAGGTTCACTTTCTTTTGCTTAGTGTCATCTAGG
This sequence comes from Rhipicephalus microplus, assembly GCF_013339725.1. Classification (NCBI taxonomy): domain Eukaryota; kingdom Metazoa; phylum Arthropoda; class Arachnida; order Ixodida; family Ixodidae; genus Rhipicephalus; species Rhipicephalus microplus. The sequence continues at coordinate 63,921,911 of NC_051169.1, forward strand.
AGATTGAGCGAAAGACCTGGCTGTACACGTCTTTGTTCTTTGGTGAACTCTGCCCCTCTTCCTACAAACTTCTCCTTTACATCACCAGCTCTTCTTTATCTTGAACGTCACGAAGAGCTGGACAGCAATTCTGTCAACGATGGGCATTCAGAGGTCCTCAGAACCGTGGCGCAGCGTGTCTGACATGTCGCTGGAAATGTTCTAGGGACACTGGGCTTGTTGCTCACTCTCCTACGCTCTCTTTCTCTATTCAAAGATCAGTAAAGCCATTTTGCTCTCTCTGTCAAATATTTCTTTCAGTTATACGACTGCCATTTTACATTTTAATAAACTTTGCATGGTTCTCGACACCTCGAATCTCTTGTTCAATATCCAAGATTCCTGCGGCTTGAAAGAGGAAAGCTCCTAACTAAGACCAATGTGGTTCGGGACGAATCACAAGATACTTCAGGCTATCCCACGAGGGGCCACTTTAATATTAGAACAAAATAACCAGCAATAGTACACGCGATCTTTCCCTGAGGTGTACTTGGGAGTTGTGTGAGGCACAGTCTGTTGGGCGAGGCGTGAGAGGAAGACAGTTTGGTATGGTATGGTAAACAGCTGAGAATATTACCCCAGTTACATGGTCTCGCCAGTCTTACGATGGACCTCAGTTAACCAGAGTCAACTACAGTTAGCTCCTACCGCAGTTGGCAGTTGTTGCACATGCGAAAAAGCCGTCCTTAGTTTAGGTCTGGGAAGCAGGTCACGGGACACTAAATTTCTTGATTGAAATGCAACGTTTATCCAGTTTTCATAGGTATGCTGGTATAAGTCACAGGAATAAGGTTTAAGTTACTGCACCAAATGGGAGGGCACTCCCATGTTTTGTTTAGTGATTGCCAAGTAATGGCAAGATATAGCAACAAGGCAGCACGCGAAATATATAAAGCTATTTTTTATTCCTAAGGTAGGATTAGGGTGTATGTGTGCCCCAATCTGTCAAGTTATTACACAATTAATACATATATATTGAGGTGAAAGGTAAGTTTGACATATAAATAAGCTGCTTTTTTTTCACATTCGCCATCACTTCCTCTTTCCTATTGCTGCCTTATCTCCTCGTCCACCAGAATGTGTACATATATTCCCGCCATCTGTGCGAAAAAGTAATTGTAAGTGTGCGCCTGACCTTTATTTAAACTTTTTGTATGAAAAGTTCGACGCACAGAGAAAGCTTTTTGCTTTAAGAATTCAGTGCCTAACCACTCAAGCTAGCTACCCTATAACAAGGGTGTGCATACCCGCTATAAGGGACGCAAGAGAAAGCCGAGGGCCGACCCTTGCGCTGGCCTTGCAAGGACCATTTGCAGCGGGCAGCACTCGATGGCGCTGTAGTTCCTTGCCACCATGGAGTGGATGCAGTAAGGGGCATAATGGCACATAATGGATACGATAGCCAAAGAGAGGTCACAAGCTCAAAGACCGCGGTACATCATAGGGCCGGAACAGCTGTCTTGAGGCATGACTCCCATTGCTAGCGTCTGTTCCGTCTTTTACACTTTTTTTTTCAACTCTTTTTAGAGAAGAACCACGCAACAACCCATCTTGCTCTCCAACTCAGAAAGCCACATTCTCTTTCTTCACCACACTGAGGAAGCGGAAAGGGATTGTGTAGAAAAGGAGCTTCAGCTGCAGTAGTTATAAGCAGACAAGTAAAACGAGGGAAAACAATGCAATTCGAGATGGGAAAACTCGCGCTCGGGATGCGGCGATGAAGAAGGGAGAAAAATGGGGAGCAAAGCGAACTATGGGTGGGAAGAGCGAAGAGAGACTTCGTCCAGCGGCGGCAACTATTGGCCTAGAGAGGAGGAAGAGGCCTTCGGGAGGGAAGACTAGTTGCGGGATAGCTTTCTGAGGAGGAAATGTTTAAGCGAAGAGAAGGGAAGAACATGAAGGGAACAAAAGGGAGGAGGGTTTTCGAGAGAAATGGGGAGAGGCGACTGGGATGGAGTGGAGGAGGAGCCAGGCCACCGCCACCGACCGGGGCTCGGATCGGTCCGGGCCCCCAGTCGCCGGAGCCCAGCGCCAGTGCAAGCAGCCTGGTCGCGGCTGCGCGCCCTGTGAGCGGCGGCGCGGCGCTACACCACTGCCCCCCTTTCCCCACTCGACGCCGATTTCGACGACTGGTGCCAGGATTCTCTCATCGCCGGGCGCCGGTCCCGAACGCGGACGGAGAGAAAGAAAGAGGAAGGACATTTTTAGTGACTTTACTCTGTCGGCGAGTTTAAGCCCGTCTGTGCTGTGCTGTGGTTCCGACTTTAGCGCTTGTCGCTAAGCTTTATTCGCTTTTGAGCAACTTTTCTTGCTGTGGCTGGCGGCAGCGGCGGCACTAGGCAGGGCATAAGTGCGTGGCCCCATAATATTATCTTTGTGCGGGCCTTTGCGTGTTTCGTCCCTGGGACTCGGAGAACAGTTTGGTGGAAGTCGTCGGACGAGCATCAGGAGCTCAAGTTGTTCCCCTTTCACGAAGACTCACTGCTTCTAGAGAGCACATCACAGGCTCCCTGTGACTTGGCGAGCAAATATTGAGATATCTGTATATCATAGGCACATATATTTTACTTCTTTACCAAATAAGCGGCCAAAATTTTTGTTCTTTATTACTAGTTCTAAACAAATAGAAGTGCTTTATTTCCAATTGCATCACTTTTTAATAGGGCATTATCTTGACTGTCTCCATTCTGTTCTCTAAGCGGCACGTTTCAAATAAGGGAGGATACGTTTCATTTTTTTCCCGCAAGAACAATTGCCGATATCCACCACTCGAAATTGAACCATTTTGTCACACGTTACGTACTGTGGTGTCCTTACTTCAGGGTTATTTTCACCGTTCAAAAAATTCTGCGAAAAATCCTGCTTATCTACATAGCGCGCTCAGACTTGAAATGGACATCAGTGCATCGACGGCGTTCTTTTGCTTCGGCTGACCAGCGGTGAACGAGTGCTACGGACAAGCTGTTTGTGTTGTCACGGACGTACTATCACCGCTCCTAGCGAGCAGAACTGATAACGATCAGTGATCGTCCTGAACCGCGTTCAGACAACGCACAGCTCGCGACTCAGATCTGCCGCCTGGATTATCGCGAGTCTCGACGCTATTCCGGCGCCGGACGGCTTTGGAAGTATTGTCCCTTGCGCGCCACCACCATCGCAGCTGCGAAAGGCGTAGTTTCGACGAGGTGGCATTTCGTTTGCGCGAGCTTCTGAGCTTTGCTCGAGAGCAATCCCTGCGTGACCCGGAACGATGTGACAAGACGTGCGTGCCGAACAGTCGTTGCCAGCCGTGAAAAAACTCACCGAGAAAAAAAAAAAGAAACTGTGCACTTGCTTTTCTTCAAGGACCCGATTACGAGCCGAAGCTGTGGAGAGTCTTCACGAAGACGTATCAGCGGAAGCAACTCGAAAAGACGCGGCTCCAGCTTACGAGCGGCGGCCTTCTGAGGGTGCAAAACCGAGACTCGGGCCTTCACTTTCGCGGAGCACGGTAAGTTTTCATCGTCAAGTTTTTTTTTTTTTCGGGCGCGAACCGCGTCACGGGAGCGTTCTACAGGTGCTCTCTTCGAACGCGCCTGTCGGGCTAATAGGATATCGCTTCACGAGTGGAACATAGAGGCCTTCAAGTGAAGGATTTCACTGTGGCATGACATAGAATGCTGTGCCATGTGGTAGGAATTGTATTGCGTTCGGTTTTCACTAGATCTTTGTCGATGTGGCAACGCACCCATAAAATACTAATCTTGAAGCCAATCGTTGCTAGTTTGTAGGTGCTGATTGATGAGAAAAAGTGACGTGAATGGTAGTGCAAATGCATGAGAAAAATCTTTGCCCTACCAAGGACCTGTTCTCGTTTGAGTCTTTTTTTTTCTACAGCATTGCGCTTCAGATAGTAACGTTTTCGTGTTAAAATAAAGCATAACGCTGCGATTTATGCGTACGCTTCAGTGTTTTTTCAGCAGTTCTGTCACTCGAAAGCAATAATTTAGTTGACAGGTTGTTCAAGGCAATTCGAACACTCTTCGCTACACCGGTGTTAACTAGATTTCGAAAATTTCACCCGGCCGCACAAATAAATAACAGTTACAGCAAGAAGTAGTGTTCTTCCAGAACATTTCCTGGACCTTACAACAGCGCGAATTTTATTTTACGTTGAATGTTTCATAAAGGAAGTATTTGTGCTTCTACTTTTTGTTTCCACGCTTTTTCAAACAAAAGTAACTGTCGCTGAGTTTCTAAACAATCACCAAAACGGGATGACGAATAGTAATCATCGACTACTTTTGTTGCTTACGGGCATGAAGTTTCTAAGATGAACTGTGCCCCGTCGCGGTCTTCTAGTGGCTAAGGTACTCAGCTGCTGACCCGCAAGTCGCAGGTTCAAATCCCGGCTGCGGCCGCTGCGTTTTCGATGGAGGCGAATATGCTCAGATTTGGGTGCGCGTTAAAGAACCCCACTTTGTCGAAATTTTCGGAGGCCTTAACTACGGCGTCTCTCATGATCTTATAGTGGTTTTGTGACGTTAATTTTCGCATAGCAATCAAATCAAACAATCTAAGATGAACGGCTTTACTAAACGACGCTGCACAAATTGTGCAAATAAGTTGTAAAATGGGGGTAAAATAAAAAAAGAATGCTAAACAGCACATGTTATTCTTAATTAGGTTGTTCGTTAATGGTACCTAGGCTGTTGCGGGACGAAAACACCGGCAGCAAGCGGGGCTTCACGCTGTTGTGAAAGATACAGCTAACAGCTGCATCGATATTGCTAATATTTCGTAAACGTTCTTGCATGTACTGGTTCGCGTCGTTCCACAAAGCTGTATCCACCGTGCAACCGACAAAGCGAGCAACAATGCTGTCATTCACGCAAGCGTTTTCCGTGCTAAAGTGGTTAGCAAGATCAGGCACCAGAGGGCTATGGTTGTGGCAACAAATGTGGCGTAAACGCAGCAGAATGAAAAAAACTTTGTGCACGCGACGCTTCTTTGTACTTCTAGAGCATAAAATATGGTGAAATAGCATCTGCGAGAGCACCTGGTTACAATACGAATAATAACTGTCCGAAAGATTACAGAGAAGTATTCGGACGGAATTGGTGCTTATCTCAGCAATTTCGCTACGCAACTTCAGTAATGACAATTTGTGCTGGCCCATGCTTTTCTAAGTGTGCACAAAAAGCACCACAAGAAAATCAGTGCCTCATGGTCTTCTACACTATGAATCAGTTTTTTTTGCAAGATATTTGGTTAGGTTCGGGTGAAATTGCTCATGTATGCATAGAATGCAAGTATGACCATGTTTGTGCTCATGAGAGCATAACATATGAAACCATAATAGGAGTATGCCGTCATTCAAGTTATGACCCTCAACATGTTTCAATTTATCGGGCTCAGTTTTGCCCAGTTTACGAGCCTTTCGTAACGACCCCATGTCTACCTTCATTACTTCATTGCATATCGGTTTCAAAAAAAACAACGATTGCCTTTTCTTTAATTGATACTAGGCCATGATTTGTGATCGGCAAGAATCCCAGTTTTAACATTAAATTGACAGGTATAGCGTATTTGAGGCGCCGCTCTACTTTGATTCGCCCACCACTATAACTTTTACGGGGTAGCCTAATGAGGTACTGAATAAAGGCAATCCCCTTTATTTTTATCTCAGAGGCAGAGCAAGGTGTGTAGAGAAAGCTTAAGCAAGCGCAAAAAACAAATTATCTGGTTTGTTACCGTTCATTGCGAGGAACAAAAAGTAACAAAAAAATGAAAGTGCGAAAAAATAACAAAAATCAGCACGTACAAGTGCATACACGCCTACAGTGGTCAACTATCATGTCTAGAACGAAGCTTCGTGCTCGTAACTGGAGAAGCAACATCCGCAGTCGCAGATACGCCACATCAGAGCATACGCGGCGCCAAAAACACACTTCCCTTGCTATTTCTATCCATATTTGTCACCGCAGATGCAACAACAAAACACACATGGTACAAAGGTAAAACAAATGACAAAAAAGCGAACCAAAGTCACTATGGCATGATGCCTGAAACCAAGAATAAGTTCGCAGTATAAAATGCGCCGTGGGCGAGTGGGCTTTTCTCGGTGGTGTAGATTTGGCAGCCTTAAACAAGGTGCTGGACAAAGACAAGAAGTGAACGAGGACTGCGCCTGTCCTCGTTCCCTTCGTTGTCCGTGTTTTGTTTTGTTTTTTCGCGCTGCGCCTTCTTTAATGATGTAAGACAGACTCGCCCAGCAGCACGCATTATTGAAGTTGACACTGCGTCGAAGGCCAAAGCAGTCGCCGCGGCCAAGAACAAGGACAAAACCTGCAAGGCAGGCACATCATTGCCGTCGCGCGTGCTCTGATGTGGCCTGCTTCAAACTATAGGTGTCGCTTGTATACTGTTCGGAGTGCGGTGCTCCGTCATTCTATACGTGAGAGTTGACAACTGTACACTACAGAGCGGGAGTGTCATAGTTACAGATCGAGGCTGGTTGACAACGGAAACTTCAGCAGCGCCCTCATCGCTTTAGCTCGAACGTGCCGACATTCCGAAATTGTTGGCTCGGAATGTGGCTGTTTATGAATGAAGTAAATATTTCTGTGGCGATTCAACCTAGGGAACGCTTCATCGTTCTCTCACTTAAGATGACCGTCGCCAAGAAGAAATGAATCAATAAGCGTAAACGTCTCCAAGGGGCTTGGTTTTAACCCGAGACACCACGCACCGAAAGCGAATGTCTAAACTGTGAGCTATGGAGCCACACTTGTAATGCAGCGCAGTGCTCCTTTATGGAATGCTGAAATAAGCTCCATTCCTTTCTTAGTCACTGTTCGTACTGAATACATTTGAATATATGAATTAGGCATTATCGCGGTTCCAAACAAGTGTAAAGAGAGGGCAAATTTCGGGGAGGCTTCGTTGAATATTGTGGTAGCGCTAATATATCTGTGTCGCAACATGTTAAGTCGACGTGGTGGGTTATACATACGAGCTCAATTCAAACTTTGCGAAAACTGCACGCGAAAGTCTCGTTTTGGTGGTCGCACGATGAGCGTTCTGGAAGTGCCGTTCCACACGCTGAAGAATGCCGTAAAGAACATTAAAGATGCCATGCTGATGCCACCAGAAAACACTTTTCTGGGGGCGGCCACAATGAAGCTATATAGGTACGCATCACTTAATATACACTCAGAAGAGATCACATGAAGATGTATTACATGCATTCCAACGTGACAGTTCCACGGATTCATGCACTAGAACCGCGGACTACCACTGTTCATGAAATTCTTGTCGCCTTTCGCTGAACACCCAGACCCTGCTAAGATGCTCAAAAACAGAACGGCCTTATTGAAATAGATTATCTTTTCTCTCTAGTGAGGGCTTGCACTTGTTTGCACTTATTGTTTCTTTACGATAGTGCGACACTTGCGCAATAGAAAGGAGCAAGTGAGTTTGAAGGGCCATTTACAATTTTGCTTGTGACCCAACGAAGTGAGCGGTCTCGTGCGCCCGTTTTCCAATGAATAGAGGAAACTTGCGCTTACAAAAAAAGTGACCCGCTGCATTCTATGACTGAACATTTTGAAACTTGCGCAAAGCTACACACTTGAAAAATAGGGGAGGAAAGACAGACGGGTGCCAAGCTACCAACTCTTTAATGCCAGAGCATGTCTAAGCCTCCACACTTGCAAAGTAAAGAACCAACTCAGCCGAAACCAGTCCGTCTACATTTCATGACTCTTTGGCCGATGATCGAGCCGCCGCAGTGACACAGGCGCGAAAAAACGACGTCCTGGGTATCGTCACATTCATCGCGCTAGGTATTGAATATAAAACTGAGAAGCGAGCTGTCGCTGATGAAAAGATAAAGCAGGCGAAACTTAGTATAAAAATCATAAAACAGCTCGTTCACGGTCCATCATCAGGACATGCAGCAGCCTTGATGACCGCTAAACTGTTTCGCACGACACTTCACATCGGTTTAAAACATTTGTGTCATCGGGATCTATTGCTTAACTGTAACTCTGTCGCACATAGCGAGTTCAACAAGCAGGGTATTTTACTTTGTGGGATATTCTGGTCGGCACTACTTAATTCTGGCTCGAATCTACGGAGCCTTCAAAACGGGGGCGAAGAAACCTCGGCTTTGAAAATCGGTTTTTGCGCGAGTACTCATGTGTCAGTCATATACGTGCGTGGAATACTGGCACACACTTTTTGCTCAGATAATGACGCGTCTTGTCCGGCCGCGGTAGCTGAATTTCGGTCGAGGCTTATTGCGGGAGGCCCGTGTTCTGAGCGGTGCGTCAAAGAATTCCAGCCAATCGAAATTTCTGAAGCCTGTCACTACGCTGTTCTTCCCAACAACAATAACAATAACAACAACAACAACAACAACAACAACATATCGCACTCGTTTCCATGACAGATGCAGGGCATAGATCCTTGTTTCATGCGTGTCTGTTGCCTACATTTTTTTATGACTCTCGTGGGTGTGTGCGCTACAATTGAGCAACGTCTATAAGGAACAATGGACATTTCGGTCGCACAAACTGCGGATACTTTTGACGTAACGGCCACCACAATATTAGGTCTGTTACTACTGACAGATAGCAGCAGTGTTTCATTTTCGCATTGTTTTCTTCATAATCGCCATGCCCTTTCATTGCATGGGGGGGGGGGGGGGGGCTGCTTTCCAGGCACTGTGCACTGTCTTTGTAACTGGACATCGTCTGAAGATTTGACTGGCACTCTTTCGAGAGGGAACTCTGCAAATGCCTCTATTGAACAGTTGTTAATGTGGACGATGCCAGTGAAAATATATAGCGGATGTTATTACAAGTAACTGTAATGTGAAGGTGAAGAAAGAAAACAGGGCGAAAATACAGCTTGCCGTGTGCAGAGACCATACCTGTGAATAACGCATCCGATGTTCTAACCACTGATCTACGGCGGCGATCCACTTTGTTGATATATAATATATATATATATATATATATATAATATATATATTATATATATATATATATATATATAATATATATATATATTCAAACGTGAGAGCGTCAGTCAGCACCACCTGTAGCCATCACAGCGAGAGTGGAACAGCAGTTACTCTGAATTCCATTATGATAGCCATGCTTGCGTTAGAAGCATCCGTGAAACGGTCATCCACATTTTAGCCTTTGTGTAGACTTGAAATGCTCTAATCTTGTGCCTTGCAGTATTTTCTTTGCAATTATTTTATTAAAGACGCTGTTCATTTTGTTTTTGTGATGTGTTAACACGCTTATTAAACTTACCCTAATAATTCCGATACCCAATTTAAGTACATCGTTCAATGCTTTGTCCATAAATTAGACTCGCTCACATAGACGACATTACAGAAGGCATTTCACAAAATGTGTAGAAAAATCTTTTGAAAATGGATATACAATATTTGCTCGTTAATTGCTTGTTCCGTAGCAGCAGAAATCCAAAAATGGTTCGAGACAATGATTCCGACAGTAACTAAAGCAATTGTACACTTCACTTTTTAATTACTCAGATTTTCAAATCGAACGAGAGAATAGAAGCTTTTCGGGCAAAGAACCCACCGCCGCTTTGAGAGTTTGAAAAAATTGGCCTGGAATAAGTATTTCGGACCAATGCGATTCGGCTAAATTAATCGGTGGAACAGAAAGCAAAGTGCCTAAGAGTACAATTAGCGGGCGACCAGAACGACTTCACTGTTCACACTGAATGCAGTGGCGTTAGCTCTTCCCCATTCATTAGCGTATACGTGCGCCGTGTGTACGGACCCCAGGCGCAGCCCACACAAACAATAAGGTATTTCGATCGATCCTTGATGAAACTACGCTCGCTCATAGCGCGCGTCTCGGAAGAACAGAGAAGTTGTGATTTGCCGCGCGTTCAGTTATCGCCGGTGAGATTGGACAGATTTCATTGCGTCGTTAAAAATACCACTGGTTCACTTTTTGAAAATACCGAACTGAAAATGAGCACTTCGCGAAAAAAAGAGGGTTCAAATTCTTTTAGTTCATCCGACCACCTGTATCTAATAAAAATTGCTTTATTTAACAACACTGCCGATCTCGCAAGATATTGTAGCAAGGAGGGTGTACTTATAGAACAGGAAAAGAAGCAACGCCCGACCATATATGTGTCTGGTGTGGAATGCAATATTTTGTATGATTGAGAGAACGAGTTTTAATCAACGGAAAAAAAAATTCCCAGAGGGTGAGATTCGAACCCGCGTCATAGCGATCTAAAGGCGAGTGTCGTAACAACTAGGCTATCCAGGCACGCGTAGATCAGGCTTGTTAGTATACTATCGTACTTCTACTGGACGCGAAGCCGGGGGGGATAAAACGAAGACGATGAAGAAGACGGCGGGAAGAATGCGGGATGGTTCATGATGATAATTTGTTATCTACGACACATGACAAATTTTATTTTGACCTATCAGCTCTGCTGTTTCAGAAATATTAGATTTTAAATTATTTAATTACAATTTTAATTGCGCAATTAGTGTATCTAGCCATCTTAAGATATTTTCCGCTACAAAAAAATTGGGTTATGAAAACAATCAGTAAATACCACATTTTGCTTAGTTTCGACTATATTCAGACACACTTTTTAGAAAAACCGTGTGTGTGTGTAGTTTAAGCTGTAGAGCAGATCAAGGCATATTTCTGTGTTGCTGCTAATGAGTGCAGCTAGTTCCTTGCAGCCGTCCAGCATGTTAGATATTTTGAATAATATTGACACGTCCCCTGCTCTAGCCTACAATGTCGAGCATTAATTACTAAACTCTTTAAACTCTCAGATGTCTACCAAGGCTTCGCCGATTAAAAGCGCTGTCTCTCACGCACCGGGTATGGGTGGGCATCGTTACTTCATAACCGATATTGTAATTGTGTTTCATTAATATGCGACGTCAAGCTCTTCAGGGAAGGCCCGCGCTCTTCGGCGAGAGTTAATATAAAGTTCGGGGCTTGATCATCAGTTTTCCTCTTAGAAATTACTTATGCGCGTTTCTGAAGAGCATTGATTGCTTTTCTTGGCAAGCTACTTCCCCCCCCCCCCCCCGCCCGTCCCACACACGGAGTCAAGAGCTATAGTAAAGTTGTGATCATAATGCGTAGGCATTTCATGTCATTATCGAGCCGTTCCCTCCAGTCTCTCATACTGGCGACTCGGGGTACACAAAATAAAAAGTATAAACATTGCTCCTGTTACAACGATTATCATCTACTTCTGCGCTTGTGCACCCGCCCCGCTGCGGTGGTCTAGTGGCTAAGGTACTCGGATGCTGACCCGCAGGTCCCGGGTTCGAATCCCGGCTGCGGAGGCTTTATTTCCGATGGAGGTGGAAATTTTGTAGGCCCGTGTGCTCAGATTTGGGTGCACGTTAAAGAAACCCAGGTGGTCGAAATTTCCGGAGCCCTCCACTACGGCGTCTCTCATAATCATATGGTGGTTTTGGGACGTTAAACCCCACACATCAATCGAATCAATCAATCACTTGTGTACACGTGTCCACTAATCATACGTTATAGACGCACTCATAGGAGTGCATCTATAACGCACAGTGAAATGCTGAACAGATATGTAGTATCACAAATGACAGTGAAATCGCAATATTGCCAGAATAGTCACCACTTGAAATGCAGTGCTATCGTGTAGCCTACTCCATTCATTTCTTGAACTTACCAATAACCTATGTGTTGGTCACGAAAATATACCAGCTTGATAATGAACTGCCTTTCAGTATGCCTATCAATTGAACATTGTTGATGTTCAAAATGTTTTGTCCTTTCTCGCCCAACGTGTTCTGTTCTTAACATCGCCCGTCCGTGCGATTCCACCACGAGCCCTAATTCCGCATTAGTGATCACTGGACGCCCAAAAATAAGTCGTAAGTTGATCGCAGTGGGGCAGTGACGATCTTTCTTGCATCAAACTCTTCAATCTTGTCTGCTGTGATTTTATTCTGTAAGTTAGGGTTGCGGCAGAGCTTCTGCTGTCTAGTTCGAAGACACAAGAAAGAAAGGAAGAAGAGAGGTTGAAGAGCAGGAAAGACGCAAGTTTTGCAGCCCAATCACGACAACAAAAGCGCTAACTTGCAGTGTAACAACTACATCTAAAAGCATCCTCTCATCAACAGAAACGACCAGTCACCAAAATACGGCACCTAAAGAGAGTATATGCGCTTGCCTAAGCGTAATATATTGTTTTTTTTGTTTGTGTTTAAAGCTGGAAGCAACATCTCTATAGCGATGCATTTTTTGTGCAATACCCCAACTGAAGGTATATTTTACAAGGCGCGTCTACTCTCATTGTTGCACAAAGCCTGTAAAAGAAAAGCCGTAGTCTTCGAGAAAGAGTTGGCCATTTTCGTGAGCCCGAAGGGCCCGCATGGGCGTATAGCGAAATAATGTTCTCGCCTAAACAATTTTTACTAGCAAAAAGAAAGAAAAAAAGGAACAAAAAGAACGCGGCACAAGGATCGGATATATCGTGTCATGACCGTGTACATAGCACGAGGCCATGACTCCTGTGAGTGACGTCAAGCTGTCCGGGAGAGAAAACATCGCGTCGAAGGCACAACAGGCGATTTATGACGAATGGTCGACAATGATTCGCGTAAGTAGAAAAATTGAGGGCACTGAAGGATGACAAAGAAGCGGTGACATGAAAAAACAAAACCGAAAAGAAAAAAAAAATGCGCACATACGCTCCCAATCCGGAGACGCCGTCGAAATATATGGAGCAGAAAGTAAATTCCCCTTTATTTCCATTCTTTCGGGACGATGCCCCGCGTCCAAACCAAGACAAAAGCAGCAGCCAGGGAGCATCCAAGCAGCAAAGTTTTTCTCATCGCTTTCGAGACGTCACTGGCTCAGCTGCCCGTGCGTTTCTTTCGGGGAAGCATTTTCCGTGCTTCGCCCTCGACTTTCGTTTTGTCGAATGATTAGTGGCTGCCTTCCTATTTCGCTGCCAGAAGCGAGTCTTCGGAGCCATTTTCTTTTTTTTTTTCGCCGCAGGCAGTCTGAGTGCGGGTGGCGAAGGAGGGGAGAGGCTTCAGTCTTACCGGCTTCTCACCAGAGTGCGGCAGTGTTTATGAGGCAGCTTGTTTGCTTTTACGGCGTGCAACATCTCCCCCAAAACGACGGGAGAACAGACAAACAAGCAAACAAATCCGACGCATCTGGCGAATGAGACGAAGCTGGAGAAATGGATTTTGCCAGAAAAGCGAGAGAAGGAGACTGGGGCAACCGGCAACTAGAGAGATGAAGGAAGAGGAAAGGAGTGGCAGGGGAAGTTATGTGCTCGCGGGACGACACGAGGGGCAGTAGTGTGGTCCAATTCCCGGAAAAGATGGGCCTCAGAAGAGGCCCTTTGAGCGCTTTGGCAGATATAGGCAAAAAAAAAAAAGCGAAATAATAGCATTCATGGTAAACAAAAGAGCGCGACAAGCATAGAGATAAGCAAGGCGGGCTTTGTTTTTGCGATCGCAGTTGGCAGTTATCGTTGCTCCACGCTTCCTTCTCTCCGCATTATCGCTTTCTAGCATTTTTTTTTTGTAGAAAATACTGCAAAAACGGATGTCCTCGCTAGAAATAAGAGCCACCTGATACGCGCTCAGGCTCGGCAATTTCTTCGCCATCCACCACGTCTATCGGAAAAAGATGATGGTGTCCTACCTTCTCCTGAGCCCAAGGCCTATAAAGTTGGGTGCTCCAAGATTCAGGAAGACGCAACAGGGGCACATAAAAGATATGTACGAGCAGAAAACAACAAAAAACAGTACAAGATTAGCCCACGACATCAGCGACGCACAAGAATACACGGATTATTGGAGGCGGAAGCATAAGTCTGGGGACGATAAACGCGAGCTTGGAGAAATTGAACGCGAAGGCTTGCCTGGAAAGAGCAACAGTAGCTTCACTGGGGAGCCCCATTTTTAGGTAGATGCTGTCAGAACGTTTTCTATGTGGAAGCGGGATAAACGATTGAAAAGTTAACCTTCCTCTTTAACGACCAGAAAATTTGGGGGATAGCATCTCCGAAACGTTTAAGCGGGTTATGGAGGCTAGACCAGCAGGCAGATGTCGAGAGAGAACGGCAGAAATATAGACAGCTGCAAGGTTGCTGTCTGTTTGCTCGTGGTTACAAGTTAGTTTTTTAGCTTTTGTTCTTGAACAGTGTAGTCATTATTAATCAGTGCTAGTATGCCATTACACTATACAAGCAAATACTCGGCATTTTCAAGCAAATCTCATGAAGAGACGCTCCTTGATACAATAATGCTTGCTTTATGGAGCCATTTCACAATCATAACTGATTTTATTTCAGTCACAAGAGCATTGTCTTGACCATGGCAAACGTTCCAATGAAGGTGGAAATGCTGTAAGCCCTTGCGCTCAGATTTGGGTGCACGGTAAAAACCCCAGGAGGTCAAAACTTCCGGAGCCCTCCCCGACGGCGTCTTTCATAATCATATGGTGGTTTTGGGACATTAAGCCCCTCATATCAATTGACCATAGCGAACGTTTCCAACAGAAGTGTTCGAATAAACCTGTGGATCGCCAGCAAACCCTTCGAATAGAATGTTAGGTCTTCGCCATACTGAGGAGTCCTTCACTCCGATAGTCCCGTCTTCAAAATGGTTGAGTAGGATGAAGAGCGAATGTCACTGTGCCCAGCATTAAGCGCCCAGTGACAGAGAAGGCGTTGTACTGTTTCCACGCCTACAGGCAGTGGTGTTGATCATCGTGTTGAGGAATGCTCATACGCATTCCTAAACGCAAATAGCGACCTTAGCTTATGTAATAGAGTCTGGTCTCTTAAGTGAAGACTTCATATAAAAGTCGATTGCTTATGTTTTGTAGCCAGGAGAATTAGGCATTCATGACACGGAGCTCGTTTCGTTAACGTATGATGCAATGAATGTGCAAGAATGGGTAGCTTCCGTGCCGCGCCTGTCCTAGAAATGGTACTCAGCGATATTGGTGGTTTTGTGAATGGCCTCAGTTGGCAACTGGAGCGACTCGTACAGTGAACTAGACTAATGGTTCGTGCAAGAACGTACGGGGCCCAGCGGCGAATTATGGAATTTAGACAAAGGATTGCCATTTAAGGTTAGCTTTAGTTTAGGTCATCGAATGTACACTCGGGACCAGTTGTGGGATTCCTTTGTCCAAAGGTGCCCCTGTGGTCTTTATACATGCGTGGTAATATATTATTGTAGGTTTAGATCCTCACGTTTTTTACATCATTAAGCAGCCGTACTATAGGAAGGATATGTCTGAGTTTTCTGTCTTATAGTGTTGAGAGCAAATGTTACTTTTGCCAGGATAAATGCCGAATGCAACACATTATTTGGTATATTGAGCAATTTGCTCTATGTAACCTCGCCTTTATCCCCTGCACATAAAACATTGTTTCAGTTTGGTTTGAAAATTTTCTGAAATATAAATAATGTTAAGAATTCATATATTGCTTCATTCATAAACTTGCTATAGGCCTGCATTCGCATTTATTTCCTTTCCAGCTAGGCGATGCTCACAAGTTTTTCATATATTCTCTTCTTTTTTAATTAAATCTACTCCTTCAACCACTGAGTGCTTTCCGCTTTTCCGTTAATTCTTAGGAAGTTAACTTCTAGGAATGTACACCGCAGTTTTCATCGCTTCTAGGAGGGAGTCATATTTTGCCGGATTTCTGAGGATCACGTGCAAGCAATAGCGGTTATAGTAGTGTTTGTTGAGAACACGTTTTAATTCTAGATCCCGGTAAGAAGCATAACGCATCGTCAGTGGAATAGGAGGAGGGAAATAAAGAAGATAACAAAGTAGAGAAAGAGAAAAAATAACCAGGGTCTGGTCCATTCATAGGGGGAGCCGATGGTGAAGAGACTGTCCTGCAAGCTGTGGCTGCTCAATGTTAGGTGGGCATCGCGGTCGTCTCTACAAACGGCAAGAGGCTGTGGAGAGCCCCGAGGTTGTGAGGCGAAGGGAGCAGGAGGTTGTTGTTGGTTGTCGCAGGGAGGCCCTGCTGCCTGTAGGCAGTAATGAGCCATGAGCGTTCCTTTGCCAACGCTGGGCATGCACAGGGCAAGGGCTCAATAGGGTTGGGGTCATCACAACGTTCGCAGGTCGGCAGGAGGAACCGTCCCTTAGCGTAAAAGCGCTCCGATGCCTACATGCGTGTGCAGGCGCCGGAGCACGCGGTGCTCTCTCACGTAGCGACGCTGCCATCAGGGAAATACTAGTAACTACTGCCATTGGCCACTAAAGCATCAGGTTGGAGGGTTATTGTCAGAAGTTTGTTCAAGCATTGTCTTGAAAATCAGAGGCAGCAATGATTATTCGAAGGGGCACACTGGGATGATGGATGGTTGGAGCCAGCGTGTACGCTTGCTCATTACCAGCGATTTCCAGATGTGCTGGCCTCCATAGAAATGAGACAGGAATCTCAGTAAAATCAAATGAATAGATGTTGGACCTCAGCAAGGACTTCGTAAGCCCTGGTCTTATGTGATTCGCAAGGCTCTGCAGTGTTGCCTTCGAGTCGGAGACGACGACACCTGGTTGCTTAGGAGGGTCTTTAGGCAGCACGTCAGCGGCTTGGTGGAGACTTGATAATTCAACTGTAGTGGTGCTCGTTGCGAAGGGGATTGACGTATGCCCGCCCCAACTAGGATTGTGCAGGCAGCAGTGGTGGATCCGTTAAGGTGGTCTAAACCATCAGCGCACACCACCTCCTGCATTACAATTGCTAGTGAAGCCTTGCAGACAAAGTGTGGCGGCCTGCAAGGCATTCACTAGATCTCGTATTGCAGGTGACGATGTACGCCGTTTGGTTGCCCTGCCAAGCAACAGGTGAACATCCGCCGGGCGGTGGTGTGATGAAGGAAGGATGACTACTACAAACGGATGCATGATCACCTGCTCATGAAGCAGGGGGGACCTCCTATTCGTGAGGAAGGGTGCTTGGGAAATCTGGCAAGCACATCACCATTGCAAGCACAGTGTGTGAGCTCCGGGATATTTCGCACATATTCAGAGAAAGAAGCCATTCTCCAGCTTCCGCCAAAGTTGCGGTGACCAGCGAGTGCTTTCGAAGCCTTAGTATACCTTAAATGGCACTTTAGTGCAGTCCCTCCAGCTAAGTGGTGTGAGTGACCAATAGCTGCCATACAGCAGCCCTGAGTTGTAGCGGCTTCTTAGTGAAGGAGCGAGTCATGTGTAACTAGTGACATTTCTCGCGCATCAAGCCTTTCCTGATACCAAATCTGTTTTGCTACGCGTCGGGATAAGCACACATCTGAAATTGTCGGGGTTTAGCGTGTACACTTGCTTTATTTTCTTACTTTGTTGTTATGACTTACTGTTTTATAGCGCTCTCTTTCAACAAGGAAATTGTGCAATTCCTTCAATTCTGATTTTTATAACTAATCCTTTCTTACTACAGAATTGTCTCTGGAGGTACCACCTCCCTGCCCTCCCTCTCTTTTTTTTCTTTTTCTCTACACCTCTTACTTCGAAACTACTACCTCTTTTCCGGATGGAGAGTAGCATACCTTGTTTCTACACCGGTTAACATCTTTATCAGTTCTATCTCGTTTTTTTCCTTCAATCAATAGAAAGTGCACCACGTGATATTGGCACCGTTGTTGCACAGACAAAAGCAGAAACAGCACCACGTCTATTCTTACTTAAAATGAATGCTGTATATGTAAATTAGATTGATTACATTGTGTCATTGCGGCATCGTTAGGTAGAATAACGTCACTGCACAAGCGAGCGACCTAAATTTTACCGAACTTAACCTCGACATCGCTGTTCTGTCTTATACTTGGTTCCTAAAGACAGAAAGCCGGATAGACCGTAGGTGCCGCATCGGGAATTGTGTGGGACGTCAGTGTCTAAATGTCGTGTACTGGCACAAGATTGAATGCTTTCTTTCAGGGTGCAGAAGAAGCAAAAATAAATAGCTACGTTTCACTCGTGCCTTAGGAATGAAAAGCCAGGGTGAATAATTTTGGGATCGCGTAGAAAAATAATCATCAGCTATAGGGCTTTCAGCGTCGAACAATGGTGTCTCTGTGACCCTAAAGCGATCACTAAAGACAGTGAGCGACACACAAAACGCTGTTTCTGAACGAAACGGAGCGACCTTGACAACAATAGCCAGGCTGCGTGCGAAGCGAGAAATGTGGGCCGCTCAATCAAAGCTAACGCTGGTTCTGAAATGCGTGAGGCAGGGAACGGTCTAAAAGCGCGAACAAAGCGACGCCTATATGGATCGACAAGACTGCGCTGAATGCCGAAGCAAATTCCACGTCGTATTTGACGGGCAGTCGTCTCCCTTTTAACGATCGTTGTGAAGGCCACAAAATTTTCGCATGATTCTGGAACCGCGCATGTGTATGCGGCTCGTATGCAACGAAGTCACCGAAAGGTTGCCAAGTGGGCTCCTTTGTCCAACAAGTAGAAAGTGATGATTGATGGTGCGATTAAGCATGGTATGTTAAAGGTCCAGACCTTATTTGTGTTCGCAGTAACTTGGTGTGGTGTTTAATCTCGCACCTGTGCCCGTTCAGAATGACATCTTCATGTCAAAGCTGTGCTGTTAGTCAACATGTTTCGATGTGCCATGTTATGTCCTTGTATGTCATGCATGAGGTAAGGTTGTTTAAAGTACATATGAAACATCCTTACACGTCCGACTTTCGCACTCTCGAAACTGAGTTTAGAGCTAGCATACATGTAGAAGCGTAGGCAGTTGGAACAGCGTACAAAAAAAAAGACTCAAGAAAAAAATTGACGAGCCATGAAGCTGCCGTTTATCTCCATTTCTGGTCCTCTGTCTTTCGCCGCGTTTTGCTTGCAATGATGCCCAGCTCGAGAACAAGAAGTTATAACCTGTCAGCGCCGCCAGTGCAAGAACACTGAGCCTAATTACGCTACAGCAGACATGGCGCGAACACTGGTGGCAAACGTCATATAATTGATTGATTGATATGTGGGGTTTAACGTCCCAAAACCACCATATGATTATGAGAAACGCCGTAGTGGAGGGCTCCAGAAATTTCGACCACCTGGGGTTCTTTAACGTGCACCCAAATCTGAGCACACGGGTCTACAACATTTCCGCCTTCATCGGAATCGTAGCCGGGATTCAATCCCGCGACCTGCGGGTCAGCAGCCGAATACCTTAGCCGCTAGACCATCGCGGCGGGCTGAGCATCAAATACGGACAAGCCAGATGATATCTTGATTTTTTTTTTGTTGCGAATACGGAATACAGCTGCCGAAATGACATTTTGTGTTCTATAGAGAGCAAAATTAACAGCAGAACGATTTATTGAAGGGTGACTGGTACTGACCTAAAAAGAGAATGCATATTAAAAACATGAAAACACACACACACGCGCACGCGCACACACACACACACACACACACACGCACGCACGCACGCACACACGCACACACACACACACACACACACACACACAAAATATAAGGAAACACGACAAACGTGAACTCTCAAATTTGAGAATTCCGTACAATGAAAAAAATACCTTTCATACTTATATGTATTGTTTTTCCGTAAATTTATTCCTTGTACTTCGTTTTTATGGAACAATTGTTAGCGTGAAAAAAGCCATAGCATGAATTTCGGGGGCGTTGTTATCACGTCGCGTACCTCAAGAAGCTATTAACGGTTTGTTCATTACTTCGGCAACCGTGTCATGCCCCATTACGCCGCGCAAATGATAAATGATTATCGATATTGTTCTAGTGCGAGAACATGCTTACGAATGCCCCGATATCCTTTTGCTCGGTGTTTCGACACGATAAGAGATGCGCCCAAATAAACGTCAAGTTCGCCGTGTGGCAGCTGCAATGAAGCGATGGAATCCTGCCTTAGTTTTTTTATCGAACGTGACTGCGCATTACTTTCGCCTACCGCTACGCACATCTGACCAAATGGTCAAATAGATGCAGTAGTGAACCCTGGTGAGGATTTAGATGCGGTCACTGGCCAAGTCGAAGTGAAGAAACACAGAAACGTTTCGGAACCCATAAGGGTTCCTTGTTCACAATTGGCTTAGTGTGAACAAGGTACCCGTATGGGTCATGAAACGTCTGTGTTTTTTTCACCTTGACTCGGTCAGTGACCGCATCTACATCCTCATAATGATACCTGACCAGACGCACTTTCGTCAAACTCTCGATTAACGAGGGAACCCTCCTAGAGACCGGCAACGATATAAAGCCCATACTATGCGATTGCCCGTGCATATAAGCTCGGTGAACGAACGCTGAAGAACTGTCAACTCAATGTTGGCGGGCGACAACTCTGTAAGGCGCTTTTCTTTATTCATACACTCGTACAGCTATTTCGAAGCTTCCATCGAAAGAGTTACTAAAGTTAATACTGAAGTTGCCTCTGCAAATAGGTTCAGTATGGCGGCTGCCTGATGTACCTAAACACTCACTTGTACCTCGCCGTTATTTATTTATCAACTCCCAGTCTTCTTTCTACAAGCCCAGATCGTATTCTTTTCATTTCAAGTGTAAACAGTTTCTCTATCTTTTAAGAGCGATTTTGTAAAATTTGGCAAATCGGCTGTATTGAGATATCGCGCTACAAAACTTTTGAAGAACGTTCACATCCCCTTAATCAGGACAAGAAGGCGGCCCGAATAAGAGCACCACGCAGGTGACCCGGAAGCTATGGAAGTGCACAGTACCATAAACATGAGATATATTCCGCTAACGTCGCGCTAAACTAAATGAAATATATATTTTCTTTCCCTTGTAACAACTCAGTAAGGTGAAAGGTTACAGATTGTTCAACATTTTTATTTAAAAGAAGACAAAAGTAAATTGACAAACGTGCAGCTTCCGTGGAAGTCCTCACCGAGGGTTGAAATGGAAAGCACGAACGCGAGCGCAATAAAGCACAAGGTTTGGGCGGGGCAAGTCACTTGTGAAGGAAATGAGGAAAAAGGCTTGCCTTACACAAAAAAGGGGGCGTTAGGCATGCATAAGTAAGTGAAGGCTTGGAAAATAGAAGGGGAACAAATTTAATGCCCCCTCTGCTTTACACTGCTGTACTTCACAATAGTTTTCACCTATATGCCAGTATCAGACAATCTAAACGATTGAAAAGCACAAAGTAATGCAGAAAGAAAGAGAGGTTTTGCGAAGAAGGGAAGGGAAAGACAGAAAAGTACTGACCAGGAAGAGTCGTAAGGGTGTTGAGCAATGCGGAGACATCGTAAACAAAGTCGGAAAGATGGATTGATATAAAACGCAGGTGATTGTAAATGGTGGCCAAGACACAGCGGAAGGGCGCGGAAGCGTGCGGGCAAGTGTGTGTATACGCATTGGAAATCGATGCTGAGACGCCGTCGTTTCGGCTAAACAGCGATTGAGTTTCCCGCCCGCGTCCGATGTTCCACGCCTGAACCGGCCACACGCCTGACGAGTGACCGTCCGTCCTGCCGCCCGGCACCGTATACTTCTACTTTCTGTGGAGCAAGATGACGACAAAACACATCGCCACCACGACAGAAGCCCGAAACACGGACTGGCGCCGTCACTACGCCCCCCTTTTTTTCTGTGTCTTTCCTTTTTGTTGACTCTCCTGACGGTGTTGTCTGGCGTCAAGCGATCGACTTCCCGGCGTCTTGTTCCCTGGTTTCACCTCATCGCATAACCCCCTTCCTTATTTTTGTGGATACGTGTTTTCCAGTGGCGAGTTACTTTTCCTTGCGTTTAGCCCTGTGTACTCCTGTAGCTGCGACGAGAGGAACTACCTCTCCCCGAGTCGTCTCACGATCGGGAAAACGGCACCGCTGATGGAATGTGCGTGGCTCGGCTCGTCGTGCTGCCATCCACTGCCGGGCCTTTCTCTCTGTGTTATTTTGTTTGTTTATTTTAACGGCTGACACATGAAACACGAAAAGTAGTCATGAAAGTGCAATAGGAAATAAAAACAAAGGTGCCAGGTCTAAAACGAGAAGAGGCGGTGGTCGTGGAATGGCAGGTAGGGCGCGGCAGTGCAGTCCTCTTGATGTCAGCGCCATACCAGATATTCCTTTTTTTCCTCTTCTTCTTCTTCTTCTGGATTCTTCCTGGCGTGAAGTATTTCCAACGACGTGCCAGATTAAGTTTTGCTTGCTCCACTGCTTCCTTTCCTTGAGGGAAGAGCATCCGGCTCTTTTCCTGCCGCGTAAGGTGGACGGTTGTTATCTTGTCGTCTCTGCGTCGTCTGGTCGCTCTTCTGAGCACTATCCCGTACCAACGCCCAAGTGACTCTCATGATAAGGAGTCTGCTGTAAGTTTGAGGCCTAACATAAGTTTGCGTATACATTCTCTTCACACCGGATATAACATAATTAAATAATGAGGAGCAGTGGAAGGCTGCCTTGCGCGGCCTGAAACCTGGCGTCCAGAAGGCCATCTTTTGAGACCATTCTGGACTACTGGATTATCTAAAGAGGGTTGCAGAAGGCTACCGCTCGCAGCAACCTACCACTCTCTCGCTCACTCTGCCCATTCCTTTAAAAAAAAATCTCGTTTTACCTACTTAAGGAAGTACTACCCACATCACTTGACTAGAGCCCAAGGAGCCTAAACAAATGCGTCCTAAATTATAACACTGTCGTGCATGATAGTAGATACAAAAAGAGTGGATGAATTTTCGATGTTCCGTGCCATGCACCAAGTCTTCAGGTGCACTTAGAATAAGCTTAACGCGAAGGCTACTGACGATAGTAGTCGCAGAGGAGTATGCGGAGACCGTAAAACGAAGACGGAAGGAGAAGAAATATAAAGACAAATGGAGACATGAAAAAAGTAGCGGATCGTCTCATTGATCGAGTTGGTTGTTCATGTCACTCAGGAATATGAGTGCTTAACTGTGAACAAGAGCACGAGGAAAGAGCTAGTTGACTTGTGGTCTTCGGTCCTTGTTTAGTTCTGTACTCGTATTCGCAAGTAATCAGAAATGGTCAACGTTATATAGGAAAATGGCATCTCATACGCATCTCGGAGTGTTCATCTGACATCGCTAAAAGAGTGAATCTCTAAATACGGGAGGTATGTGAATCGTGCAATTCCTTTGAAGCAGCAAAAAAGTTCGTTTTCAGTCATCTATTGCCTTACCGCGGTGATGTAGTGGTCAATGTACTCAACTGCTGACCCGCAGGTTGCGGGATCGAATCCCGGCGGCGGCGGCTGCATTTTCGATGTAGGCGGAAATGTTGTAGGCCCATGTGCTCAGATTTGGGTGCACTTTAAAAAAGGCCAGGTAATCACAATTTCTGGAGCCCTCCACTGCGGCGTCTCTCATAATCATACGGTGGTTTAGGGACATTAAACCCTACATATTGTCTTCATAAATAGCCAAATATTGGGGAGGCGTTAAGGGCAGTTTCGTACCCTCGTAGACATGTTCTATGAAGTGTGTCATGCTTTCTGCATTCGTAAGTGTCGGTCTTCAGAAGTTGAGTCACACTACCTACAATTACAAACGTGACTTTGTTTATAGCCATACGTTTAATTGAATCACTGTATGTGGAGTTAAATTGCAGTCACAATAAGCAGAAAACACCAGTACCCGTTTGTTACTCAATAAGAAGGCTGTACAATTTTATGTGAGAGAAAATATAAAACACCAAAAACCTGCCGATAAGACTGACAGCGTAAAAAGTGCGACAACATGCGCGAGCTGTAGTAACAGCAAAATTTAGTTGTCATCTTCATCAAAGGCCGCCACTCTATCGAGCTATTCTTCTCTGTTTATTCAAGCTTAGCCGTGATGTCGAAGCTATCAGGGGCGTACAATATTTCATTACCACCTCATCGTTCATTTGGTGAAAGCGATCCCATTTGAAATCGATACATAAATCGAACAGAGCGAGAAGGTAAAAAAAAAGGTGCATCGCTTCTAACCTGCACACCAACTCTGCCTAATTTCGACTTGAATCCTTTTATTCAGGTTTTTATCCTTACTCGTAACCGTTTCGCACAAGCAACTATCTGCAAGCCCCTCACGCTGTGCTCCGATTCACTCATTCTCATTGCGTCGTGCCCCAAATGACAGGAAAAAGGCAGGAAGGGTGAAAGTGACAAAGCATTAGCAGAAAATGATCAACGTGCCAGCGGGCGTCACTCACTCCTTCGCTGGGGTCCGATGCATCGATTTCCAATGTGTTTCGTGGCTCCTAATGTAGTTGCTCGAACTAATCTTTTTTACGCCGAGCACAGTAGGAGTCATATCGAATGCTTTTTTTTCTCTTCCATCATTTTTCTATTTTTGTTTTTCGGGTTTTTTTTGTCTGCGTGCTTCCTCCTTGGTCCATTGTTTTGTGACAACACGTGTCATGGGCGCTTGTCACTTGCTTGCTCTTGCGGCAGCTGGGGCGCTTAGCGATTTCGTTCTCTTTAGCCGACGCAGATGGCACGGTGTGTATCGTGTCGTCAAAGACGACTTCGTCCTCGTCGTCAACTCGAGATGAGCGGAATCGACAACAACACCACCACTGCCTCTGAATATACCGATCATGGCTGCTTTCCCGATATGGGTTTTTGTTATCTTTTCTTCTTTCTTTTCATATAGCAAACAAAGAGAATAGCAAAGGGCAACAAGGAAATCAATAAGTTGGCTCCGCTGCCATTTACTTGTGCTCTACGCTTCCTCTTCCGGTGTTCATGACGCATTCCTTCTTTCTCATTGATGAAGATTCATCTCTCCCTCACCGCGGCCTTCATCGCCCGTGCTCCAACGTTCTCAGGTTACATCGGTACTTCGTTTGCTTAATTGATCGTATGTGTCGAAAGTTCTGGATTTTTGGTATCTCCAGGACGTAAGCACGTGAATGAGTGTGGGCATTTCTCTTGTGGTGACAAGTTGCTGGCATATACATAGAGGCAGTTCTTCGCTTTCTTGCTCCAACGCTGTTTTTGGAGAGTGGCAAGTGTGACACGGCAATGCGTACCATGGATGGTAAAAAAAAAAGCTTTTTTCCTAAATTACGCTGTAATGTAAGAGGGATTTCTTGAGTTCAGCAATGCAATGGCTCGGCAACAATCGTTACAGGCTTGTGGAATGCCTCGGCCACTCCACTGAATTGGGCCAAAAAAAGAACAATGGAACGGGACGTACAGACGTCATGTCGCTGGTTCGACAGGTTGGCCGGCATCAAGACAGGAAGTCTGGCGTACGAGCCAAAGATGGGCGGGATTCTTGTGACGGGCAGCGGCAGCAAAGAGGAATCCGCTGTCGCAATCTGTTTTAAGTGACGTGGCCACGACCGATGGCGCCGCGAGGCCGGTTAGGGTTGCCGATATTAACGTTCGCCTTGTCTCCACCGTTTCGTGCTCTCCCTAATACCACCGCTTCGCGTCGGGTTATCCCTCTTATCTTTCTGTCCCTTCGTAGTCGATTGGCCCAATCACTATTGCCTCTTTTTCTTCCAGCCACGGCGTCTTTTTATTCTCTCTTTCTGCGATCCCCGCTTCCGCTCCAACCTTACGGATCTTTGATTAAATCTCGATTAACTGTGATTCGCGCTCAGTCGTCCACCATTGGTTCTTTTCGATCACGACTTTCTCCGCTCCTCGCTTCAGGCTGATGCTTCCGCTCTTGCGCCGGTCTTTTTTCTTATCTTTAGTTTTGTTTCGGAGATTCGAGTGCTGTTGCTTGCAGGCACCAAACCCTTTCCCAGAGATACGCTCGATGGACACTCGTGTATGACGTCGTTGCTTCGCTGCCCGTTTCCAATAGAGATGATGACTTTTTCGTCTTCATTCTCTATCGTGGTCTTCTTCATTCCCGACGCTTGCTTTTTGTTTTCTGTACTGGTAAGGAACAGACGAAATTGACGCCAAAGTCAACAGATTATTGTAGGGTAGACGGATTCAACACGTCCTCTATAGGATTTCATCGTCCAAGCTCGACTTCGCAATCTATTCTTAGCGTCAGCACTGATTCATGCCTGTTTCATTTATTGTCTTTTTCTCAGCGATAATTTTTTTCATCTTTCTCCCAGTCATTTTCCCTGTCAGGCTATACTTATGTGCGCCTCTTTCCCTAGTCTGTAATCTTATTATTTTTGTCTTTTTGCTTTGAATATTGACGAAGTCTAGTATAGCTGAAGTTTGCAACGAATCATTTGGAAAACTCTGGGACGTGACTACAATCCTTCGCTCATGCGTCTTATAGCAGCACTCAAACATCGACGTCCATGCTTCTTGATCTCGGAGGCCATGCAGAGAGAAGCCGCGTTGTTGTGATCTGTTCCACCGGGTGCTGCAGCAGTCCCAGCTGCTGACAGGAAAAGCGGACGTCCTTTCGATGAGCTCATTTTTTTATTCTTTATTATTTATCCTGACTGTTCATTGCCCAATACGGAAAATAACCTTATGCTGCTATATATGCGCTCAATGTAACCCTCAACTTGAACCAAGGACACCAATGTTGTATCAGTTCCATTTCGTATAAGGCCCATTCTGAAATATTTGAAAAAGTCTATCTTGACTTAATTGAACCAAAATACAATATAATTACATATGCGTTTAGCTACGTATGCGGGTGGAATCCTAAATATGCATGGACACCTACCTCCACTCATTCGGTGTCAGTGTATATTGATAATACCTCCCTCGTAAATGGTGAAATGTCTGTGTAATTTTGTCATATTTTTGTTGAGTTGAGTCGGAGCTGGCAATTTAAGATTATGAACTCACCCGGCCCCTTTAACAGTTTTGCATTTATTTTAAATATTTTACTGCAATAACCTTAATGAGCACGTGTCGCAGAAAACCCGCCACTGGCGTCGTCCCCGTTGGTTGTGAGCGAAAGATCGTTGGTGCGTCTGTGACCAAAAAATCAAGTTACCGAGATAGCCGCGGGAGGCCATTACTTGTCCGCGCGTGCGCGCGCGATGACGCGCTGGAAACGCTGCGCATTCAAAGAAAAAAAATTGCCCAAAATCACGAGGCGCGGTAGTTTCTTTGCCCGGCCACTTCTCCCTGCTTAGCTTCCAGCACTTTCTTAGGGACGAGGGAAGAGATAATGCATTTGCAGCATGCGACAAACCTTTGTAACTCCACTCGCTCTGGACGGATTCTTAAAATTCTTGCGGCGTTGAATTCGTGAGGCAATAAACTCTTCTAGAGAATTAATTCTATGGTTACTTAAAAAACGATTTCAGGGCCCCTTTAAGGCACTTTGTTCGACAGGTATCACGATGAAAATAAGCCCAATCGGTAATAATAGAGCGCGCTGGTCCAACCTACTGTGTGCTTTTTTGTGTGCGTGTGTGTGTATGTAACAAAACATATGAATAAGTACGCACTTAGCGGTTTAAGGCTTCACTAAGGGCCGGATTTTGCTGTCGCGTTCAACTCCTAAAGGCGAAGCTTAAAGGTGCCCCATTTTTTTAAAAAATTGAAAGTGACCAATCAGGGGTTCTTATTGGAGAACGAGATTGTCAGTTGTTCAGCGCACAATTAACATTTGTTACCTTGTTTTCTGCAGTTTGGGAATTGTTTTGTCTGCATGGTCTTTATCTATTGAGAGGTGTTCTTGTGTTTGGTTAACCGGTCGCAATGGCGGATATCGCATCACTGACATCTGTATGCAAATTTGGTGCAGCCAGTGCAGAAACGTTATCAACGCAATAAAGATAAAAAATTCGGATCCTTCTTGATTATAATACTTAAAAACTTTAATTCTCAAAATATTAACTCACGATTGCGTACTATCGGTGGCTACCGCTGTGACGCTTCCTTAAAATGAAAAGGCTCCCACAAAAGTTCGTGTCGCAATCGCTGTCAACAATTGCTGGAATGACATTTAAGTGACGTTGTGAAACACCACATTGCTGAAGATACCATCACCTAAATTCCGCTGTAATATTCTTGAGATTTACGGACACTTAGTGTGGCCTTGTTTTAGGTTGGATGTAAAACTGCAGGTAAACTTCTTTAGATGAACTTATTTAGAGAACATCTCACGGGGTTTGCGCCAGAATTTTAGCGTGTGGAAGTGCCGCACATCTTGAAAGAGAATCTTTGATTTGTTAGGATCATGCAAACTGTGTTTATGTATTACGTCTATATGCACTATTTGTTCACGGTCATCATACGGCTTGTCAAAGATAAATATAACAAGAATATTAGTATAAAGGAAGAAATTCTCGACTATTCTGAAAACGATGTTATCCACATTTATACTCAGTTTGTGCTGAATGAAGGCTTTTCACAAAAGGCCAAAGAAAAAAAGCCTTATTAGACGAAAAACACGCTGGCAGACAATTGAGAGGCATGCTTTCTGAGTATTGCCCGTTTAGCGTTTCGCCTCAGGCTAGGTAAAACGCTTTCAGCTCAGTACATGGCTTCGTGAAACGACGTTTTCTACATATCTTGCGTTCGCCAATTCGAACATCAGAAATCAGTTTGCGAAGTGCACTCTCTGAACAAACCACAATTTCAAGGACCGCAGAGGAACGTGAGCACAAAGCGTGCCAAAAAGGAAGTGATTTCCCGTCGCGCGCCGCTCGTCAAACCACAGCTAACGGTTTCACCGGACGTCCGGGTGGCTATAAGCTCGACCAACAACATGGTGAGCTGGGGAGAGTCAAAGAGAGAGAGAGGGGAAAGGAAGAGGAGAGACGGCCATGCTGCTTGCGAATGACAAAACGTCTGCTGCGAGTGGATTAGCCCAAATCCTCGGGCTCCTCTGCGCAAATCTCTGTCGCTAATGATGCCGGCCGTGCGGCAAACAGCGGAGCCATGGCCAGTGTCGCCATGGAGGGAGGGCGGAAGAGATTTGCAAGCCTGCCATGAACAACAAAGATACCAACGTGGTACGTGCGTGAGTGCTAAACGCAGCCATCACGCGCGAATGTGACGGGCTTCGCCGAGCAAGAAAACCGCTCGCTCGAGCCACGCTGTGGCCCTTGGGATAGCGGCTGGCTGGACGCTGTAGGTTATAATAGCGCCGGCTCTATGATGGCCGGAGGGCGAGCACGTACCAGAGCTGATGCCGGCGCTTAGCCTCGGAGGAGTCTATGTCTGTTTGTAGCTTTGCTTCGGGGGAAGTAGAGGAGCTCGTGTGAGTGACGCGAAGCAAACAAGCGAGCCTCACCTGTTGGAGCTCCTTCAGAGATGGAGGAACGAGGACCTCGAGAACTTGCAGCAGTGTTTTTTTATTTACTTTATTTGAGCGAGAGTCTTAGTTGCCCCAGCGAATGCGAAAAGTCGGTGTCGGTGTCAACCCGCGAGAAAATTATCATGAGTTATTACGCCATCTTGACACCACAAGGAGCCACAGAACATGCTGTTGCCTGATGACATCATCAGATACCGTCGTTGCTTCGACAAAGGTTGGCAGATCGCGGGTATATACTACAAAGCAACGAAAGTTGCACGAAGATTGAAGGACAACAAGAACAAGGGCCGAAACAATGCATTTGACGGAGAACAGAGGTCTTAAAGAAATGAATATGAGACCATGAGACTTTTTGGCAAGTGAAAGGAACTTTTTCTGGATACTATAAATGGAGTGTCACTGTTAGCCTATATTTAGTCTGCCGCTTTCCGACTTGACAAATTTTGGGAATATAAGTCTTCAGTCTATAGTAATTTCCGAACCCACGACTTCAAGCTGTGCAGTATGGTCCAAGGAGGATGCTGCTTGTGTTGTCCTAACTCTGGAGAATATCAAGTGAATAATGTGCGCGAAGCGTTTTGAAAGCCGGTAACTATGAATATGAATGGAACCGTTTGTTCTCGACAGACCATTTCGAGAAACTAGGCACAAAACAAAAAAACCTTCTTGTACCTTATCCGAAAGTAGCAAAAAGCATAAGCAAAAAAGTAACATAGAAAAGAAATAAAGTTATTTATGACTGATCGTTTTTTTCTGTTTATTTGAGGTAGGCGTATCTCTCTTAGACGCAATATTCTCGCTCATTTTCTCCTTTCACTAAACATACGAATAATAAAAAGCACAAAAAATGAAGCGCATCGTCAAAGTGAACTGAACTTGCGCATGGTTCCATCGTAAGAACAAAACAAGGTGAGAAGAGACGAGCCCAAAACAAGAACTTAATTCCTGCCAACCACCTTAATTTTTTATCGCTCTAAGTTTATGGTTGGATTCGAAAAAATATGCACTGACTAGAAAACACGTAGGGAAGCATTAGGCACCAGGAAGCCATAGAGTCGCTGCCCTTCGTTTTCATGAAACATCGACTATTTTTTATCAATTTTTTTCACTCAGTGGAAATAAGTGATGATGAACAAAATGCGTTCCATACATTACAATAAACAGCGTATACAGTGCTTTCTTTTCATTTTTTATTAATTAACCGTCTTTAAACGGAGTGCCGTTATATAAACCCGATGCAGACTTCCCGGAACACTTGTGCTGTATGAAGCTTCTTGGTGTTCGATGTTCTCTGGGCCTGATCTAGGCGAAAGGGAGTGGTGGCGCAAACGTCTTGGCCAGGCGCCGGTTTCGCAAGCCCACCCACGGCTATTCCGGCCACCTGGTGCCGCAGTCATCTCCTAGTCGTGAATTATACCACTGACCGTTTAACCCGGCAACCTACGCTGCTCGAACGTTGTATTTTTCTACATCATTTCCTTCCTCGCCCAGTTAGATTTGCTGACTCTTCCGTTGTTTCGTGGAAGAGTTCCCGTATCTACCCAGCTAGCTTCCCTTTTGGCCGTACAGCCCATAACTTGCTGCCGCAGCGCAGATGGGTGCAATTGAGCGTGCGGCAGTGCATACATTGTTACATTCTTCCGTTCGCCGCATTCTCATACAAAGGAGGTGCCGAGACTGCAGGCATTGTCAGTTCTACGGTTGCCATAAAAGCAGCGTCTTCGTCAGCAATTGTGAACAAGAAGATACATTTATACAACAAATGAACGTTGCCATTCTTTGCATGGGTTAGTTCGCGCTTCACCAATGGCTTTTTTGTTTCTTTTTTCGTCTCCAATCGACATGCAATGTTTTCTCCAGTCCTTCCACAACGAATGATGAGCTGATGTAAGTATAAATAAATTAACAAATAAATAAAAAGGCAGCTGCTTTCTCCATCACCAAGCTATATTTTTTCTACAATTTGCTTGTATATGCCGTCTGCGAATGAGGGCGCCAATACATATTTAATTGTTTTTGTAACATTCGTATATTATCATTTTCTTTTATGCGCTCTAACTTAACTTCTTGTTAATGGTAATTAGAATAAAGTTCAACAAAAAACTAGTAATACGGACGCTCTCTGATTTCCCTAGCATCATCTCATCTTCCTCTGTTTAGTAGCGCTTATGTATAACCTGTTTAGTGAGCAAAACGATGGCAAAAGTTTGGAACAAAGGTGATGCCACCCCCTTCTGTATATATGTGGTGTTGAAGAACATTACTCTCGTACCTATTCCTTTTATTCGCTTTATTCCTTGTTGGGTGAAAAAATTGCCATGTCCGGTGATCACCAATAGAACTGTCACAAATTACGCTCCTGGTAGCGGGATAAAGTAAAGTGGGAAAAATTGAGCAGAATGTGGAAGCGGCGGCTCCCCGAAAAGAAATGTGGTGGTGATATTGCTCTTATTGGATAACCAACTAATCAAACTAAACTTTTCGGTATTGGAATTTAAAATGCACTTGTGGCCTCTAATATATGCAGCTTGATGCTCAAACCACTACGCTACAAGTTCTTTGTTTTTCTTCCTTTACTATTGTTATTCAATTTAAAAAGGGCTGAAAATAACAGAAGTGCCGAACAAATAAACACTTGAAAGAGAAGCGACCAGAACTCAGATTTCATCCTATGAATCAGCTTTCCTAACTTATCAAGCCACTCCAGTTCTTTGAAACCACTCCATCTCCTCGATTTTAGAGAGGGTACCACCTTTACCAGGAGATTTATCGCTCTCTATGCCATGTCGACAAAATTTCGTGGGTGGGGGACATGGTTTCGGTGTGCTACCCTTTCGCCACACCCCTGACTTCTGCACCTGAATTGATTGATTGATATGTGGGGTTTAACGTCCCAAAACCACCGTATGATTCTGAGAGACGCCGTAGTGGAGGGCTCAAGAAATTTCGACCACCTGGGGTTCTTTAACGTGCACCCAAATCTGAGCACACGGGCCTACAACATTTCCGCCTCTATCGGAAATGCAGCCGCTGCAGCCGAGATTCGATCCTGCGACCTGCGGGTCAGTAGCCGAGTGCCTTTGCCGCTAGACGAAAGGGGACGCCTTTCGGGGACGCCGAACGGGGACGCCTTTAACAGGGTCCCGTGTTTTAGCAAGCGCTTCGAGAGTTTGTTGCAGTCTCTTTTTCTCTCAATCGCCGACAAGCGATGATGATTGTCATGATGTTGTAGGTTGCCAATGAGGCTAGGCCATCTGCGAAAAATTGGGCAACCCGTTTCCTGCTTTAAGAATGGGTTCTTGGGATGCTCCACAAGTTTTTTTTCAACGACGGAGACTCGTCTTCGGTGTCGTCTTCTTTGCACGCCATCGAGGCAAGAGGCCTGCTCCACCACTGGCAGGGCTCTTGATCTCTCTTGAGCTCCTAAATATTTATGTAACGTAATGACATCTGCCTTATTTTCTTTTATATGTTCAAGCGACCAGCTTGTTACACCTGTGACCCTCGCTTGACACAGGTCCGGCCGGAACGTCAGGGAACCTTTCTTAGTCTTCTGATAAGACTGCACACGTAACACAAATGTCTGAGCCTATTCTGGAAGTCAGGCTGCTTCTAACCTGCTTTTAACCATAACAGAATATTCCATACTGCATGTGTAAAGTCTGACGAGTAGCGCTAGGGATCGCATTATTCGACTATAGCCGACTGTAGTCGCCGTTTTCGCTGCACTGTGAGTGTTCGTAGGTTTACTGTGAGTGCCCTGTGCCATCTGGCTGAAAGAATGAGTGTTACACATTAAAGTTGTGCAGGAGGTTCGGGTAGCCCGAGCCCGGCCCGGCTTATGGGCCTGGTCCGGGCGGGACGACGACTTCTTATCTTTGTTTTTTGTTGACGGGCTGCGCTAGACGCAAAGTGCAAATCAAGCACAAAATATAGGCGTTGTTGCCGGAACTGTTTTCCACCGCGTAGCTCCTTTCCCGTAACCACTAGCCGCTCCCTCTCTCGGTTGTGCTTACCTTTAGCCACTATATACGCAAGGAGTGAGGGTGAAAACCACACAATGTGAGCTCCGTTATTACGTGTACACGGAATAATCCCGTCTCCTACATTTGAGGTACTAAACTTCTGGAAGTACAAACGGTCCAAATATTTCAAGGATACTATGCCTGCAAAGAATACATAGGCGATTTCGGTTAGCTGTGCGAGCAGAGAAGGGACCTTCACTTGAGCGGCATATGTGATGCAGGAGCGCTGCACTTGAATAAAGCCCGCATCATTGGACGGTTTATTTTTAACCGACAACGTGTAATCGTTGCATAAAGGGACTGCCAGTGTCACTTGCTTATGTTCCCACTTCGGTATGTTGAATAAAATGCCACATTTTTTTGGAAAACGACACATTGTTTCCGCTGCAAACCTTCCTATTATCAGACCAGACGCGTGTCGTTCACGGGTCGAGTGGCTCCGGCCCGGCTCGCGGCCCCCTAGCATCGGGCTCGGCCGATCCTTCGACGCAGTCAGCGGACCCGGGCTATGAAATTCGGCCCATGCACAGCTTCTGTTAAACACTCGCCGGCTATGGCTGCAGGCAGCGCTAACACTCCCAGATTTCCACGCACATAAGTGAACGAAGGGACGACCACCGCCAGTAGCTCATATTGTAAGAGTATCGCGGGTGTAGTCCGAGCGTTACCGGTTGTGTCCCGTATATCTTTTCAGCGTTATTATCTATATCAAGATTAGTGCGATATATTTGAAGCAATACAGTATGCATCCCCCATACCGTCCTTGGCTTTACTGTCTCCTGGTTTTCAGTTCAAGTTGTATCAAACAAAACAAGAGTAAGCGAGGTTCCCTTTCTTCATTCAGTTTTTTACCGTAAATGTTACTTTATTTACTTGGCACAAGTTCGCCCAATAAAGTTGCATCTTGAACAGCTTGTGGTATGTTCACTTCAGCGTTACGATGATGGGATGATGTTGTGGTACGTCATCTAAGGGACCGAACAGGCTGTGAGTTTTCACGCATACATGGGAGAAAAATGTTCATGTGCCATGGAGAAATAAATCATTTCTCAACCGTGCGTGAAGGCCTTAGCTTCGATACGAAAATAGTTACTCGAAAAAAGAGAGTGGCAGCACATGCGAAATTACTTGCCAGGCATCTGGCGGAACAGCAGTCTTGCCCCTCCAGGTGGCAGTTGTCAGCTTGCTCTCTCTCTTCTTCCTCTGTGTGTCTGTGTAAGCAAATAAATAAATAAATAAATAAATAAATAAATCACTTGCGTTGAACAAGTGTGTTCATATCGGAAGTGTTTAAACTTCAGTTCAAGTAAGCTAAAGTGGCATGCTGCTCTTCTGTCAACACTGTTGCCCCAGTCTTGTAAGCTGCGCCTGTTGTCCCGGTCAAACAATTATGAAAGCTAACCTCAATGCCAATAGGTTCGAGCAGAAGCACAAGAAGTAAAGGAAACAGTGCTGGATGAGAAAGACCCAATCACTTAGTCCGGGTAAAAATAAAGCTAATGAACCGCGCAAAGCGCTCAATGGCGCGTGCGCACGTTTCTTCCCGGCAGTCTGTAGGGGACAGTTAACGAGGCTCCATGCTTCGTTTATAGGACATTGGATCCAGAATATGAAACGCGCGTACAGGCTCATAGTGCAGGCTTTTGGCCTATATTTAAGATATTCGAGAAATTCGCTGCCTAGGTCGAATCAGGTTATTGCTGCTAGACGCGAAAATATAGTTGTTTTTTTTCTTTCTAATAAGCATTAGCGAAAATTTTAGTCATTATTTTTATTGCTGCTGTTGATCAGGCTGTATACTGTATCTTGGTAGAAACGTTCTTGCAAAGATAACAGGTCTATATAACAGGCAGAGGTAACAAGTCTAAACTTTAGACACCTTTAGTTCCCTTTTGTAACGTAAGCTGTGGTCGAATAGAAACAAGCAAGGGTGCGTAAATAGACGTTCTAAAGTTCAATGCCGGTGTTTAAGTAGGTCGTAAATTACAAGACAAGGGCGGCTTCTCGAGAACGTCATACGCGGGTCTCATTCCGAACACGACCCGAATACTAGCAGGCTTTCTTCTTCTGTATTCGAGTTGGCAGCGCGACCCGGAACGACGGAAGCGTTGGGGGCAGGATATTCATTGACTCGAAGCTCGGCATAATTTTCAACTTAACGTCTATTGTATCGGCAATGAAGGCGATACGTTATCCGCGGCCCGTGAAGAGGCTTAGGATCACACGTAGCGTCTACCACGCTTCTTCATTCGGCCAAGAGAAACAAAAACAGTAAAAAAAGCCCTATAGCTCGTTCGTGGCGCACTCGCATACTTTATGCATGGCACAGTGCTAAAACAAAGGCAAGCCCGCGGAAGTCTTTAAAAAACGGTGAGAGATGCCTTTCCCGCCCCTCTTCGCGTTTGCTAGACCCAGTTCTCTCTCTCAAGAGAGCTTTAACTCCGGAGAGCAGTCAGAGCGTAGGAGATTCCTCGAGGATAAAAAATGCTTGAAGTGTGACTCTCTCATAGAGGCGGAAGCCGAGGCAAGTATAACAAAAGAAACAGCCTTTACTTTCGCATTATGCTCGCATGTTTGTGGGCATTGGTATGTTTCTCGTAGCCACGACTGCTTTTCTTTTGAGACAGTTCATTTGAGCTTTCTTATCTTTCTAAGCGTTCGAAATCTTCTTTTAGTTTCCCGTATTCACTCTGTCATGGGCTGACAGCCGGCATTCTCTAAGAAGAGGTTTCTGAAATTTTCGAAAAATAGAGACAAGATACAGAGAGAAAGACTGCAAACCCTTAGCTAATAATGTAGATAAAAAGTAGGATGAGCGAGAAACTAGCGGATGTAAATCATCCGTTCTTACTTTAAAATTCAATTTCTTTCGCCCTCCTGCCTGCACACACACGTTCGCTTCCCCGGAGCAAGTCGAGAAGTGTATGCAGTGCGCTCGAAGCGCCGAATTCGCCCTGAGGGTTTGAGGTCATTTACATATCCGTACGTGCTGCAAATGCCATGCTTGGCAGTGAGGCTCGCGGGCACTCTTACGGTCGGAGGCTCCGCTGTCAGAGGGCGCGGCGCGCATTGTGGATGTTCACAGGCGAGCGCACTCCTTGGAATTCTCACCGCTAAAACCCCCAAGCTGTCCTGCCATCTTGCCATTCCTCGTTCTCGCACCATCCTTTTCCTCTTTTCTAGACTCTGCGCCGAGCGCAAACCAAACGCGAAACGCTGCTGATGCTTCGATGTCGCATGGGAGCAGCCATGCATTTGCGCACCGTTTTCCACTCATTGCACAGATGGCGGGAACGTCACGAAAAAAACGACCATACGCTGTTAAAGAAATGCGGTGCTATGAAGCACGTTTATTTTCAATCGCTCGTCGCACTGCTTCTCAGTTTTTTTTTTTCACTCTTTAACCAAAGCCACATCCGAAGAACTGTCTGAAAGCACGCTAGTCTCTATGTATACATCGAACAATAGCAACAAAACAACAGTGCTAATTTGCACAAGGTGAAAGGAAAAACACAAGTGACCGGAGGCTGGCTTTGCTGAAAGCATTGTTGGCAGTCAGTGCCCGTCACCTTTTGCTCTCTGACCGTATGAAAATTAGCGCTGTTGCTTTCTGTTAGTTTTGTTTTTACATTTTTTACAGTTGTTTTTTTTACAGTTGTTTTTACAGTTGTCGTGCTCAGCCCTTCCTGGAGATCATGCGTTCCGTCAGTGGCTTAAAAATTAGCGCTTTGTGCGCAACGAATGCGTGTTGAAAATATACGGTGTTAAATTTGACATAAAATTAGAGTTCGGGCTTCATATAACAAAAAAAGTTTTATAGGAAATCAATGTTCACAGTGAACTAGAGCCAAGTGTGCTTGCTCACGCTTCATTTACACGGCATTTGTTGGTTTGGTGACGAAACAGATAATGAGTGCAAAGCACATCGGCTGTAACGAAGAAATATCTGGTTTACGCGTGTTTTTATAATTGCAAAGCAGCATGAAAAACAAAATAAACATTGCAGCACAGTGTACAGCCACGTTCTCTTTAAATTGTTTAGGAAAATTGCGCTAACTTTTCTGACATTGTGAAAAAATTAAAGAAACCATGACAACAACAACCAACTGTTCTCAGTGCGCTGCCGTTTGGTCGAAGTGTAAATGTGTCAAAGTGACAGGCAAATGCTGCTTTTTTTTAATACCGGATTTCAAGCCTTGAATAACACTTTATTTGATCTGCCATATTTCCCGAGCCAGATTGCCGATGAGATAACACCGATGCTTATCTCCACTGTTACATGGAATATAGAAAATTAGGAAGTAATTTATGATCCCGATGCTTCTTTGTAAAGAGGTTCTCTTGTCTTCCTCCCTCTCACCCTTCGATTTATTTAATTTAAAGACACTTCAGCTTCTGCACCCTTGCTCTTTCGTTCGTTCACTTATTCTTCTTGCATATGGCGTAGATTAAAAAAAAATCTCGACAATTCTTGACCGTGCATCTCGCAACCCTTAATGCTACGGCACGTAACAAAAACGACCTGTAGCAGCCCTGTATAACCCTTGTTCCCTTGCTTGCGTGCCCGCTTGCATGTATGCACGGGAGTGTGATGTGGCTCCGGTATTTCCCCTTTGTGTCTCCTCCGAAGAAGACTCAAAAGGCAGGTGGAACCACCCCGTTTTTAATTACAGCCTCTCGTACTACGCCGCTGTCGCTGGTATTTTGCGTCACAAGCCGCATTTGAAAATAAAGCAGGAAGAAAACCAGGTTAAGTAAATTCAGATGCATTCTTTCGTTAATATCGTTTCTTTCAAGCTAGCATTACACTTCAGAAATTTCAGCCACGAACTGCAATAAAAAGAATGACCCCACATCCTCGAAGGGAATCGTGAGGAATTGCGAATTCAGTTCTTGCTTCGAGAGAGGGTACCCCTGCGTCAGACATTCGCCTTCACCGACTTCTGCCATCGCTTTGAGAGGCGCCCAGCCAGCGAACGGTCAAGAGTGAAGCGTGAGTGGACGGGAGAATGTGACGCAGGGAGGGGAGAGAGCTAACGGCGAGAGAAGGAGCGGCAAAGCGATTTACTGACCCCCTCCTACACTCTCGCACCATGCGCTCTGGTTGCTAAGGACGAGGATAAGCGCGCGCGCCCGCAGCTGTTGCCATGGGAGAGGCAGTGAGAGCGGAGAGAGAACACCTGCCGGTGAGCGGACACCGGACAACGCCGGATGGCTGACATAGCCCTACTAAGAAATGCATTCGCATTTGAAAGGTGACCTGGCTGAGTTGATATTGGTTGATTTTTCAAAGTAACAGCGCAGAGCAAAATGACTTGAATGATAGCGAGAAAAAACACGCGCACGCAACTACATTCAGTTGGGAATCGGCGCTTGTTGTGTGCGCATTTCTCCTCCTAGCAGTCTGCTCGTTTCGTTGTGCGCTGTTACTTTGAACTATTCGGCTATAAATGCACGCACAACACAGCCAAGATCATCCGCGTCTCTTGCATTAAAATGGCATTCAGAGTTCAGCAAGTAACAAAATTGGGGCACGATACCTCACTATGAGTTTCCTACCCTATCATAGCAGAATTTACTCAGCACCCTCATACGACCTGAATGAATAAAGGAGCAGTGACATTGTTTTCTTTATTTTTGTGTCTAAGAGATGTCTCCTAGAGGAGATACATTTGCAACAGCACGTTCGAGAAATTTCCTCTCCATTCCTAGCGCTCTTGTATCCTTTCGTTTCTGTAGCACTATTTGTTTTCATGCGAGCAGGCGAGCAGCATCTTTGTTTTCGAATCATGTATGCTTTTCACTTTTTTTAATATAACTTTACAAAGTGCCCCTGTTTTCATAGATCCGGGCAGAATTTGCGCCTCGAATACACTTGAGGATCCAAGAAAAATGTTTAGTATCTCTCCATCTCTTCGTTTTGTGTTCCTCTGTCGCTAACCGCCTGCACCTAGCGCAAACTTTCCATACTTGGCCCCGCATACTACATGCATTGCCTGTATAGCCACGGCCGATTGTTCGTATATCGAAATGCTGCAGCTTATGCGACCGTGGGTGTGATGACAATGCGTCTTCGAGTCTTTTCCATAAACTGCGCGACGCTTCCATGGAATACTTTCCCATCTGCATGCACTTGCGCGCCTTACGAAACAGCATTGGCTTTACATGCAGCACAAGTATAGGGGCCAGATAAGGTCAGCGACACTGCTATGCGAAGAAAAGTCTGTGAGCGTACTTCTACAAAAAGATCAGAGACGCCGAAGCAAAGAAAGAAAAGCACTTCCTCCGCATTCCGAACCAAAGAAACGGCTCCGGTTTGCATGCAGTTGTGTGATAACGCAGGGAAGTTCAGGAAGAGAGCGAGAGAGATTGAGGGACAGAGAAGGCAAAATGTGGAGAGGAATAGGAAAGCAGAGATGGTGCACGAAGAGCAGAACGCGTGTACGCTCCTTTTTTTTTTGTTTCTTCGTTTTCGTCATGCTTGTAGGGGAATATGCAAGTTTAGGAACATTTTTCGCGCTTTTTTTTACGTAACAATACTTTGCCTTCGTGCCTAGACTGCTTTCAAGTATGCCTTTATTTTCGTTCTATCGAACTGACTCCCTCCCGGTTTCTCTCACATCTACTCAACGTGGCACATATACAACTTCCCATTCTCTCTTTTTCTGTCATAGCATTACAGTCATTATTGTTATTATTTTTATTATCGCATACTCGTCCTTGCACGCTCCCACAAAAATCCCATTCCCTCCGCGCTTTGGCGAGTTCTGCATTCTATAGGCGGCCCTGGCGTGCCACTGGTCCCCCCAGAGTGCCTTAGTCGTTCACGTTTTCTAGTTCGCTCGCTCTCTCGCCCGGCGCAAAAGAGCGCTGCTCGCTGCAGCAATGAGCTTTTCTGAACTGGAGCGCAGTTAAGGAGCAGTGTTCAGCCACGAGATTAAATTCTGAGAGCGGTGCCGTGCGCCGGTTCTCGCTTTGCCTGCGAGTCACGCGGTCTACTATGTCCCATATACCTTACACGAAAAAAAAAAAGGACATTAGTTTGGCCTCGATTCGAAAATGCATACCCGCTCACTGTTTTTACTTAGCTCCTTGATTCACTTTTGCATGCCTTTCTATGCACTCTGTCGCAGCGTTTCCTCTCCCCATGCCATTAAAGACTTACGCTTAAGTTCTTGTTGATTGTGTGGACCACGGTGTAGTACGTCTTGTATGTCTTGTTTTCCATAGTGTTCTGTTTATTGTAGAATCTAACCCGTGTTATCGTTTCATTGCTTCTCACTTTCTGGTTTTGGCAGACTGGAATGTTACGTTTCTCGCAGCTGGCATTTCCGGTTTGAAGCGAACTCGTGCATTTCTGGTGCGACGCAATACCTTTACGTAACAGCCGGCCGGTTCATGTTCCCACTCTTGTGGCAGTTGCCTATCTTCTCCCTCCTTTTTTCCTCTTGGTTCAGGGTTCAGTTCGCGTCAACACTTCAGGGACCGCGATCTCCACACACACACACACACGCACACGCACACGCATACGCACACGCACACGCACACGCTCACACACACACGCACACGCACACGCACACCTGCCGTGGTGGTCTAGTGGCTAAGGCACTCGCCTGCTGACCCGCAGGTCGCGGGTCCCAATCCCGGCTTTGGCGGCTGCATTTCTAATGCAGGCGGAAATGTTGTAGGCCCGTGTGCTCAGATATGGGTGCACGTTAAAGAACCCCACATGTTCGAAATTTCCGGAGCCCTCCACTATGGCGTCTCTCATAATCATATGGTGGTTTTGGGACATTAAACCCCACATATCAATCAATCAACACACACACACACACACCCAAAAGAAAAAAAACCTCAGTATTCCTTCATGCTGGTTCTGCGAGAGTCTTGAAATATATATTTTCGGCCACTTACAAAGCGCGCTAAGTTGATTCCCTGTACAGTTCAATCGAGTATGACCACAGGTTCTAAGAAACTTCGTTTTCCTTTGATGTTTATGTCGTTAAGCTTCGTTGAGACTGACTGTATTTTGTCTCTGGTTATTATGCGTACATGTTTACACGTCAACTTGTACTATATAGGATTGCTGAAGTTCCATTTATTAAAACGTACTTTTTTCTAAATGTTTAACGACAGCGCAATTACTTCATCACGTACTGTGATAGAGCTTCAAACAGTTCAAGTTTTGTCAGACGGGCCGGTACGGCGGTACGTGTAGGAGACATGCAGCAGTGTATTTCGGTATTGCAGGGTTTAACCGGTGAACGTACTAGTGTGACGCAAGAACGTCCCGTACCTACGAATATTTAAGCTGCTCATTCAATGACGACTATCCATCCTGCTCCCACGTTTATAACGTAGAACGGACGGAGGAAACACGGGGAGAGAAAATCTAATATCGCACACCCAATTATTCCGCTTCAGTAAATGTCATTCCAAGTTATGCATACTGTTCTTTCCGGCATGACGATTGCCTTGACAATCGCTTAACCTCAATCACTAAAACGCTAACGTTTGATGCAATATTTTTTGCTGATGTTGCAGAAAGTGGTCGTAAAGAAGCAAAGAGAGTAAACTGTCCAAAAGTGAGCCCTTTTATGCAGTTACACAACTAGGGATAAACATGGCCTGGAATATTGGCTAGTATCGATAAATATTTTCCTTTAGATGCAAAGCAGCTCTTTGACTAACCTGTGCAACGCTGCCGCTCCGTACGAACGCGCTGCGCGCCGAAAGTGTTGGCACAGTGCCAAGTAGGTCACGCCGCCGCTCTGCGTTGACGTCACTTTTTCTCTCGCCTGTTGTGCGCTCGCCGTGGTGCCACCTTGTCGGTTCATCCTCAACAACTGCAGCGACCGCCGTAATAATCTGCAGCGACCGCCGTAAATAAGGAGTATACAATCTAACGCGCGCCTAACGTGCGCGTTGAAACATGTTTGTACGTGTCACCTACACGGCCTACGCCAGCCATTACTTCAGGCGAATATTCCAGCACTCACCGCCGCAACCTGTTAGAGCCGTTTAACCCATGATGTCACCCGTGTGCAACGCTGCTGCTTCGGATCCCATCAAAGTTGCCTTTGGGGAGATGGTCCAGTTTTTTTTTTTTTAGAATTCGATATGAGCACAGGCGGGGACGAATTTGTCACCACTTCATTTCGAAGGTAAGATGGTTGCCTTGTAGGCTCATGTGCTCAGATTTGAGTGCACGTTAAAGAACCTCCGGTGGACGGAATTTCAAGAGCCCTCCACTACGATGTCTCTCATATGGTGATTTCGGGACGTTAAACCCCACATATCAGTCATATCAATCAGGTGGTTACCTTAAGTCCGCAATGGGTTCCCGCCTGTAAGTATCGTATTTACCCCGCTCACTGTTTTTAATGCAAAGCATTTCTTAGCGAACTTTGGCGACCTTGACTCTATCTATCTATCTATCTATCTATCTATCTATCTATCTATCTATCTATCTATCTATCTATCTATCTATCTATCTATCTATCTAGCCGCTAACGTTTGGGTGCTCTCGTGGTCACCCCATTTACTTGGCATGAACCAAAGTTAGCATGAGAGGGTAAGATGCTTTGACGAATAAAACGTGCTTGTCAAGACATGAATAGTTCACAATTCCATCGCGTCCGTCGTCAAACACTTCCCGCCAGACAGTGGCACATACCCACGGGTGGGTATGTGCCGCTGGTATGCGGGTATGTGCCACAGGTGATTGACACTAGGTATTTGCTCAGAAACGACGAGAACACACACGGGCAATTTGAACGCCTGAGTGTTAAGAAATACCCGACTTCGGTAGCGTCTACTCGACGAGTCCCAGCTGGATCGAACCTAAGCGTTCTGGGTGCCAATGAAGCATTTTACCACTGAGCTACGCTTGGTCTCGGAATTATACTTTTCAAATAGAGACTAATCTTCGTGAAACGCTAATAGTGGTTTTAGTGCTGCCTACCCAATTTTATGAACGTTACATGTGTACTATTCTGATACAGCCGTCACGTCGGGTTAACGTCAGATGTGGTTAGTTACCATGCAGCTGAAGTTGACTTATGTAGCAGTGTCCAGGGCAAGCATCTTCACGAGCATCAGCGCTTCATATCAGCTTCTGCTGCTGCTAATACACATGTTCCAATTGGCATCGTTGCGCAAGAGCAAACAACTGGTTCTATAAACATCTGCCACTCTTCAACATAGGTCTATGTGTTCGACATTTGTACATTATTTTGATGTCATTTCATGACGTGTTCGCTCAATAAAAAAATGCAACATGGTCACATTTCTTCCGCATGCTTCGCATAACGTGGATTCCCAGCTACGCTGGGATCTGCCGATTTTTGACACAGTATCTTATGACCGACATAAAAACTAATATACGCCAGTCTACCGGCCCTTTATTCAAGCCACTGAACCAGCAGCCACGTTTCGATGTGGATGAGTTGTGGGAAGTCCGTGTTGCTTACAAAGGCCGAAATATGAGCTACTATTCAGTATAGGCATTCATGTTCAAGGGGAGAGCGTACAAACACAGACACAACATAAAACTCCAAACACCAATGGCTTAACAGAAGGAAGTCGCGAAAGCTTATGTGACGAAGGACAAAATAAAGTCTCTAAACAGTGGTCGCTCTCGTTGACCCCAACGCATGCAGTATAGATAGGTTTTCCTATTGCATGGACATGCGCAGATAAGATCTTATACCTTTTTCTTTTTTTCCGCCGTTGTCTATACCGTTTCAGTTGATGTTTGACGTGTGTGGTGCCGTGGTTTCTATCGCTGTGTCCGCAATAAATAATAATTGATTGATATTTGAAGTGTAACGTCCCAAAACCACCATATGATTATGAACGACGCCGTAGTGAAGGGCTCCGAAATTTCGACCACCTGGGGTTCTTTAACGTGCTCCCAAATCTGAGCACACGGGCCTACAACAATTCCGCCTCCATCGGAAATGCAGCCGCCACAGCCGGGATTAGATTCCAAGACCTGCGGGTCAGTCGCCGAGTACTTTAGCCCCTAGATCATCCGTAGCGGGGCGATAAATAATAATAATGCCTCGGGTTTAACGTCTCCAAACCACGATACTAGTTTGAGAGACGCTGTAGTGGAAGCCTCCGAGAATTTCGA
This sequence comes from Rhipicephalus microplus, assembly GCF_013339725.1. NCBI lineage: Eukaryota > Metazoa > Arthropoda > Arachnida > Ixodida > Ixodidae > Rhipicephalus > Rhipicephalus microplus. The sequence continues at coordinate 63,966,323 of NC_051169.1, forward strand.
CCAGGGGTTCATACGTTCACTTATATAAAAGCGCACCAGCCTCAAACATTTTCGCCTTCATCTAAAATGCGGCAGGTGCTGCCGGGATTCCATTCCGTGACCTGCAGGGTCATCGTTCGAGTACAATATCTACCAGACCACTGTGGTATGTTTTCTTGTGCCTGTGCTCGTGCACTCTGTATCCTAATCATGTAGTTCATGTACTTAGATGCACGTTAATAAACCGGAGGCAGTTTAAATTTGCGGAGCCTTCCACTCCGACACTTTTGACGGTTATGCCTGGTTTTAACATGTAATTTCCGTGAAAACAATTGCGCAAGCCTCTAAATGTACCGTCGGGCTCTACAGTTCGAACAGCTGTAATTCTCAACTTTCTCCCGGTTAAAACGGGATGCTGGAGGAAGGCTAGAACTGGGAAATGGGGCCGTCTATAACGCGAACTTTCGACGCAGTCGAGCTTCTTTTCCTTCACATTGGCTACAGCTGTGACTCTCATAATAAGCGTTTTCATACCAACCGTTTTTGTCATGAAAATGACGTTCGAAATTGAAATATTCCGCGCAGTGAAAACGTGCCGCTATCTTTTCTCAACCAGGACAAAAATTCTTCCTCCTCAAAAAATAAAATTAAAAAGAGAACAAAGTGAATTCATACTTTCGTTCGACGTCTTAAAAAATCGCGTAAAGCTCTGAAATTTCGGATACGTTTTTTTTTTTCTAAATGCTGGGTCAGAGCTGATTAAATTGTGCTCAAGGGGCTTATGCAAATGTACACGCATATGAACGAAAGCTCAACTCTATATTCTTTTTTATTTCGTTCTTCTAGGCCGAACAGAAAAAAAACAATGTCTTGTAGCAGTACCAACGCAAAAGTACAATAAGGTACGCTTCCTTTTATTACTATCCTGAGCGTAAGCGGCTGCGTACTGTTGAAGTGTTACCGGAATACGTTTCGACTCAGCCGCAAGATATGAGCAATACTAAGCCATAATTCGCTTATTCTTCATCCGCCGATGTTCTGCTCTGAGTGTTTGCTCAAAAAATATGAGGAGCACGGCTACAATGGGAACCCCGGCTGTGCCACCTCGTAGTGGACTGAAAGCGGACATGTAGAAGGCGTACTAGGCTACGGTACTTAGTCTTCCCCGCATCTCCTCCGGATTGTCAGAATTATTTGTTACTGCGCACTGTACGTAGAAGCGAAAAGCGACGTTAATCTCGAGCACGTCATATCAGAGCCATATTGACTAGCCGAACAACAACAAGTGTAGTGGAAGTGTTAGAGTAACGCTGCGGGGGCCTCAAGTGGTTTCCTGGAACATTCGGGGTTGCAGCTTTGCAAAAACACACGCACATACACCCATGATGCTAGAAACAATACATGTTTTACTACAGACGTGACTGCATGTTGCCTGTACGAAAGACGGTCCGGCGTAATAACCCGCAAGCGAGGAGCGCGAAAGCAGGTGGCGTATTTGATGTCGTACGGAAGTCTTTGCTTTCACCTTTGCTCGTATAGCTCCTTAGATGGCTCCGTGCGTAAAAGAGTGGGGTAAATGGGAAAGTTACGTCCCTCTTTGGTTTCTAACATGCATGTTTAATTCAAGTATGGTGACCTCCCTTTTTTCTATTTCTCACTGTACTCTTCGATGATAGCGCAGCCCGCCCATGTGGGGTCAGTGCCGTGCCAATGCGGGCTTTGTCAGCCAGCATGGCTGAAGTGCGGGCCTGCCCACCTCGCTGCAGGCTTGCTCTGCCGAGCCAAGCGGTCGAGTCGAGCCTTTTTACGACCGATGTTCGGCGCTCACAGTATAACGGAAAGCCGCCTTCGCAGGCGAGAGACAGCAATAGGCGGTAGTGTACAGAGCTTGTTCTGCCTCCAGCAACAAGTTCTGTGCGCTTCAGCTTTCTCCTTTTGTTGCATGATGTTGGTGCCTTTTTTTTTTTTTTGCTGGCGGCTATTCTGTGTACTTGCACCGCTGCTATAGAGAGACACACGCCGATCCCGCATTGCACACTCGTCGCCTTTTCCTTTCTTTGTGTTCGCTAGCGTGCACAGCGCACTCTGGTGCTATTGGCTTTAACGTAGCTATGCGTTTTCGCTCAACCCGCACACTATGCCTTGCAAAATGGGTCTTCCACTCTCTGTTTTCTATTACTATTTCCAATGCCGAAAAACTCAGAGAAGGGAGTGGGCATTTCTGATTCGTGAATGTAAGGGCATGGCCAGTGGGGATCTTCCTTCCAGCATATTGTTAACTTGTTTTCTCTATGTGGCCGAATCTCCGTCCTCCGTTCTCTAACGCTCGTTTACTTCATACATGCGCTCGGCCGTGTATCGCCGAGAGCCTAGAGGGGTTACCCCATATATACTGCCGCAAGCATCCACTGCGGTGGCCTGCTCCTAGAAGCTGTCGCGGCATTTTCCCGCTGTAGAAGTTTTCTCTTTTTTTTTTCCTATATGGGTTACAGCCCCGGATGGAGTCCAGGGAACGACTCTGGGGCGGCAAAAGGCACAGTGCTGGCCCTGCTCCGACTCGCGGCCAGTGGTAACTACGCTGTATCTCTCGTCCTTGTCCGTTTCGTTCAGTTTATCACGCGAAGCGCTGCTTCGCGATGGCTACTCTATGCGCCCCTATTCTGCATCATTTACGCCGGTTGCATTTTCCGTGGTGCAGAGTTCCACAGGCAGAGAAAGATTGGTCCTTTATACGTGTGGGCTTCTCATACTCGAAGAGGCTCAGCCGTCGCTGGACTTGCGCGATGAGCGCTCCGTTCCGCACGCTGTCTTTTGCGGGTGAATCCCCGTTCTGGGACTTTTATGGAAGCCAGTTTGAATTACTCTCCACTGGAGAAGTAGTGTGGACACTGAGGAAAATGGGTAGTTGCGGTGAACCACGAGTATTTTCGGGCCGTGCCATTTTCGTTGTGGGGATCGGTGATGGTATAGTCGGAGCAGGCAAGTTGTAGAATAGTTATTTTTACGGTAGGATGCCAACGTGGAGAGTATGTAGCTTAAACCAGTGGTTGTAAGTAGGTCTGCCGGAGAGATTGGGTGCTTTGTCAGAATTATTTCCTTTAGTAATATTTTTTGCGAGCATCTTGTGCCTATAGTATGAGGAATATCCGACACATAGCGCAAATTATGGTCATAAGGCACGCGGCGTGTTTCTCTGACTTCTTTTATGTCGAGCAATGTGAAGTGACGTGCATGATGGGGGTAACGAGGCGGGGTATACATCTTGCGTTCTGTTTCATCGCGAGCATTTTGTTTGAGTATAAACTCTTGTAACATGGCTTAGCTTTGAGCCCTAGAGTGATGTTCTCCGTTCCTACTTTCCGCTTCGGTTCCTTTATGTATCCCTGTGTCATTTGTTTTTACCAGCTGGTTTAATAGACGCATTTCACCCAAAACAACGACGCCTATACGATACCACTTTGACCAACTCACAACACGAAAAGCACAGCTGCAAATGTTTTTCTTTTTTAGGAAACGCTCTCAGGTGGACGTGATATATGACGTTGCAGTTCAGCTCTCATAGTCTTCTAAGAACTTCGTTACCGCGAACAGCGCGCACACCTTGTTCGTGCACCATTGCGTGGCGTGTCATTGCTGATTCTTCTGATGCCTCCCGCTTCCTTTTTGCTAAAAAATATTTCAGCTTTCTTTCTGTCCCATATCGTCTACAGAATGAGATAAGGTTCTCAGACGAACAAGAGAAAAAAAAAACTGTGTACGCTTGTTATAAACTTAAGTTCAGTCTAACAAGCTCCACTCGTTGACGACTACTCGGAAGTCTTAAAAACAAGTGGTAGCAAAATCTCTACACTATGCGCAGTAGAAGCACACCAGACTGGACACACTTTAAGCTTAACTGAACCGACACACCCACCAGCTACATCAGCCACTCGTTTGTGTATCCGCTTTCTGGCGCCGACGGGCGAAAATACTAGACATAGAAACATTTCCCAGTGAAATAAACGCATCAGCCTAATATAATTTTTATGTAAATTCCGTTAACCAAGAAGAAATTGTAGGCTATGGGTAATTAGGAAGAAAATGGTATGAATAGGCAATACTCCTTACACCCAGGCACTGTCAGGTGAGGGTACACAAAAATGCGACTCAGTGCTGCCTTTAAAGTAGTAAGGACTCAGAATAGCTCGGCATAACGTTGGGCTCTACAAGGCCAGCGATTCACAGGGTGAGGAAGCAGAAGGGAAGGGAAGACATGCGACAGAACGAGCACCGGAGGAAGCCTGCGTGGTGCGCAGCGCATGTAGCAGGTCGGGCAAACGCGTGTGAGTGTCGATGGTCGTGGTTGTAGCGGTTGGCTTGTGTGGCGCAGCCATTTCGAGCTCCCGATCAATCTTTATTACCTCTCGGCGGTCTTTAATAAGGGCGGTTTACGACCGCCGACCGCGTTTCTCTCGCTGCATGCCCTTTACGCGGCTACCGCTTGTTTGCAGTCTGCCTCGCGGCGATGGCACCTTTTTCCGAGAAAAGCGAGGATATTTCGTTCTTATACAGCTGCCCATTGGGAAAGCCAGCAGCGTCAACAAGGGTGCCATGTTGCTCAGAAACATTGCTCCCGTTTTTTTTTTTTATCTTGCCATTTCATTGGCTGATACTAACGCTGCTAGCGCTATTGATGAGTATGTAATAGAAGCACGGTGCCTCGTTATTTTCTGTTATTTCTTTCGAAACAGGGGTAGACTATGCCAGTAAGATAGTCAAGGTAAGTTTATAGAGCACGAGAACATTGCAGCGAAGATACATATGGAGCTGAGGAATTTCAGTAACGTGGTCATACGTCAATTGGGTCGGCGAGATGTTTGGACCTGAAAGTCCTCGCGTATAGTGTTGTAGAGACTGCCGCTGCTCCAACAAAACGTGAATTTATTCAGAAAACATGATGAAGCCGAAAATCCCAATTACACGGCCTCAACAACACATGCGCAGTAGTACTATAGGACAACTTCAGATGAATACGCTGTAGCCCAAGTCACATTGCCTCTGTTTTGAATAGCTTTTCTCACTGACCAGGTGTTTGTTTCGTATTTTGGATTGACTACCATGACCATCTACTTATTCCCTTGCTGCAGTTATTTATCAGCTTTTTAATGATACCACTGCAGGGAACTTCCTAGACTTTATTTGAGGTAAGAGAGATTAACTCAGTGAATGGCGTTTGGGGTGATCGATGTCTGAGTTACGAACGAGCTCACACTGGAAACGTAATTAATATTTTGAGATCAGCGAAACAGCACTGAAAGTATGAATATACGGGCGAATTTTTATTTAGAAACCTTTTCTCTGGCTCGTTGCGCTATGCTTAAATGTATGCCACACATCACATGTCCGCATACATGTGATTATCGATAGCGACCTGCCAAACGTCGTAGGCTTTTAGTGGTCGAATAAAGCACCCGTTTTTTATCTACTTCAGCAAAAAAAAGCGCAATTTCGCATACGTTTTTCAAAGGTGACTTGAGAGTGAAATATATCTTGTTTTTTTTCTAATGATTATATTGCATCCCCCCCTCCACTCAATAAAATAAAATAAGATAAAAATGCACTCCTAGCATGTTATCTTGCTGCATCCTGGAACTGGCTTTTTAGACCAAGCGACGTAGTGGCGTAATGACGTGACTACGTCATTACGACGTCAGCAGCGGGCCACAAATATTGGTGATCTGTGAAGTCACAATGTGACGTCATTAACTCCAGCGTTCTAAAACAATGCGAGATCCTTGCGAATAATTGCTAGTCTTTATGGCTGTGCTAAATATCGCGCAAGTCTCGTGAGCAGTAGTGCCAATATAGCCATATAAAGCTTGATACTTCGATACTTGTCCTCAAGTTGAGACACTCCAAGTTTTGTGGTAAAAAACAATTGAGCTGAAAATAAGTCCTTGTATCTAATATTATAGTTCACATTAATTTGTTCACAATATTTATATATATATATATATTATATATATATATATATATATATATAGATATATATATATATATTGAGCTCGCAAGGACAATAATGCCAAGGAAAGTCTAGGGGAAGTTATTAGAACCTGGCATTATTGTCTGTTAGATCTCATTAATGTGTCGAAACACGGAAGAACGAGCCCTGAAGTATACACTTCTTTCCCTTATTTATTAACGAGCGTCTCGTACAGGCAGACTTGGTGTCTTAGGTTGTATACGAGGGACTATCGGTCAGCTACTAGCTCGTAATAGGTTCACGTGCTATGTGACGTCACACAGGCGCTTAATTAGTGTGCCACACTCGCCGCCATGGTAGCTCAGTGGAAGAGCATCGAACGCATTATTTGAAGGTCGCAGGTTTGGTTCCCGCTTACGGCAAGTTGTCTTTCACTCACGTTTCTTTCTTTACATTTACATTGCAATTTAGTCTAATAACTTCCCCTATACTTTCTTTGGAAATACTGTCGGTTAGATCTCAATAATATTGTTATATATATATATATATATATATATATATATATATATATATATATATATATATATATATATATATATATATATATATATATATATATATATATATATATATATATATATATATATATATATAATTACAGTAGGAGACTTCAGTGGGTCTGGTACGTATAAGAAAAGGAGCTGGTGCACGCACAAGAAAGCAAGAAATTTCTTTACAAATTTACGTTTTGGCCGTGGCATGGCCGAAACGTAAATCTTTTTTTCTTATATATACCCATGTGCTCACCCCGGCGTGCACGCTGAAGAGCCCCAGGTGGTCTGAATTTCCAAAGCCCTGCAATATGACGTCTCTCATAATCATACGGTGGCTTTGAAAATTTAAACCTCATCACATATCAAATAAATCAGCTCAATTCACTCGGACTCGGACGTTTTGGTTGTGAGACCGGCTTTTTTTTTGGATATATATATATATATATATATATATATATATATATATATATATATATATATATATATCTATATATATATATATTAGTCAAGTAGATCCTCTGTGAGAACAGTAACAAGGAAAGCGTTTATTCCGACAATTTCGGCCAGAGCCAGGCGTTCGTCAGGAATGGAGAGGTTGGAGCCTGTATCGCAGCACCGGCGACTCCTCCTCATTTAGAAAAAAATCTGTACTAAAGAATTATTACGACAACACAAAACGTCATACAAAAAACACAAAATGTACGAAGAAACAGCCCATGAGTTACTCACGAATAGTTAGGTAGAAGCTTACCTACACCAAACATATTTACGTATTTAGTTTCAGACAATTTTAATACGTGTTCCGTTACTAAGGAACGTGCTGAGTAATTGGCCTGGAGACATTCGCCATGTATGATGTAAAAACACTGTGAACGTGCCCCCTGAGGCATATTTTCAAATGACCCTTACAATTTTTGAATACAGCCTTGTTTAATATTATTTTGCAGAGCCATAAGAAAAGCTTACACAGCTGCGAGCAAGCTTTCCGGAGGCTTCCTATACGGTAAGGTACGAGAGCATGACCAGCGCTAAGCATAATTTATTAAATTTGAGATGGTGGCACGTCTTCAAGTTCTCATACAATTACACAGGCCAAGGAGTTTCGTATATCGTACGCCTTTTAAAGTTTTGTCGATTCTTTTAGTTCATATTTGTTTCTTGCAACTGCGTATACCACGCAATTATCAATAAATATTATCCCTCCTGAGTGCACTGCTCGTACGAGCTGTTAGAACCTTTTTGTCTCTTCTGTCTTTCTTTCGAAACCTCGGTCTGTTTTGTTAGCGTAGGGTAGCCAACAAGAGGAGCGTCAGGTTGACCTACCTGCTTTTCTATTCATTTCCGCTCATCCTTCCTCATCTGACACGCAGTTCTCAGTTTTCGGGGGAACTTAGACTAAGCCGATAGCCTTGAGCAAGCAAGCTCTTTCAGCAGAGATACCTAGAGCAAATATTTCTGCTCAAAGCGTCACTGAGAGGGCCGATTTGCCGACCCATGGTGCGGTCTTACTATCTGTTTGTTATAGCTGCATTGACGCCAGCTGCGGATCTTCTGCGTTCATCATAGCGGTGGTTTCGATGACAGCTGGAGAGGCTCACTTCTCCATTCATGAAAAAAAAAAGTCCATAAATCTCAACGTTACCGGTCATGGAACAGCCGTTGCCCTGAGTTACGTCCAGAAACCTCTGCAGCTAAGGGTCTTCCTCCTGAAAAAGTTCATAGCGAACTACCATCCTACCTTCACTAAATTTGTGTTTGCTTGAAGGCGCGCGACGTGGCAGGAGAAGATTCAAGCGTCGGTGTGCTCCCCGGGTCAAATACACAGCATTTATATTTTTCAACAGCAAGCAGTATGGCTATGTTCAAAGCAGTCCCGCTCTTCCGTTTTGGTATAGTCTGCTTTCTCTGTTTTGTGTGTTTGTGGAGAGAGAGAGCTGAAAGTAAGGCTGGTATAAGGCGACCCTAATTCTTGTGTTAAGTGCCTGGTTGGGACCCACGTACATTGGTGTTTGCGGGCATATGTGTCTTTTATTGTCAACTTTATGATTTCTCGTGCCACCAAAGCTGATCTCGGAGGCCATGTAGGAAAGAGCGATTGCGTGATATGTTCTTCGCCAGGTGCCTCGATGGTCCCACCTGCATGCATACGAGAAAACCGTCTGTAATTTAAATTAACTCGTTGAATTAGTATTCACTGGTTAGTCAATTGATCTCTGTATTATGTAATCTTATACTGCGTTTTCAGATTTTTCAAATAGAGCTCGTAAGTTCAATTGAAACAATCGATTTCGTAGCAGCTTTTTTAGGTGACCTTTTTCTGCAGTATATAGGAAACCGGAACTAAGCGCTCGACCAGAAGGGCTGGAAAAACCAGGAACACCACTTGGCGTTCGTGCCATAAAAAGAAGAAATGCACCAGAAGTGCATTTGGTGGGCTCTCTTAAGTTGGAGACAGTGACAAAAGCTAATACAAAATGAGCTTAAGTGTTTCAAGAAGGTATGTTTTGCCGGTTTATATTTAACGCCATTGAAGCGAAAATACAGTGCGTTTCCTCCTCCCGCTCTTCCAAATACAAGTATTTACCTACGCTTATCGCATCTCGTAATTACACCTCATTATCAGTATGGATCGCAGGGAGATTGTAATAAAGACAGTAGCAAGGGCAGTACCCCTAAGGTGTCACACTCGAACATGATTTTTATTTGTTAATTAAATGGGGACCTCTAGTTTTTAAACTGACCCGATACAAATGTATCGTGAGTGTTCGTGAGGACATAAATCGTCATGAACGTAAGGTGATTGGTTAAAGTCTGTACAAAAAATGGAGGTTTTAAATAACCGAAAGAAGCATCGCGCCAACGACCTTACAATTTGCCTTAAAAAGATTTTGTTGTGCTAAATCTCCTTTGTGGATGCACATTAGCTGATTGTAGTGCTGGCTGTACTAGTTCCCAGGAAGCTAATGCCTAATGGCAGTTACTCCCGTATAAAATAGTTACATAAATTGAGGCCCAAGTGTCTTCAATTTACGCATCTTATAGGTACAGAGGCAGTGTTACAGAAGAAAACTTGCTTGAACATCTAAGTAATTACTTGCAAAAGACTACTTATCTCTTCATAGCACATAGAAAGATGTTTCAGATACAGTAATTATCCGATTTGCCCGCCAATTTTTAGAGTCAATAAAAATAAGAAAAAAACATAAGAAAGTAAACAAAGCGATCATGGAACCGCGGTTAGAGGCAACGAACGAAGCGAGGCAAGGCAAACAATTTTTCGTTGCAGTGTAATCAAAGCGTTCCTTTGATCCGTACCGCAACAAGCCACAAATTCTTCACTAAGCCCTGCCATGATGAACACCACGACGAAAGCTTTACTTGTGGTATACGAATTGACATTGGCCGGTTTGCGTTGCTCTCCATTAGGTAAGCGCACTTGCCATAGCAAATCATGCGGGCCTTATAAAAAATTGCCTGGTGTTACACGGGAAATACTTGTTTGCGTTGCATTCCCCCTACTTGTCCCTGCAATATCCCGATCATGTAAAAACGCTAGAAGTGGAGCGAAGATACAAAGAAGACTACTATGCGTATGATTCACAAACAAGCGCTGCACAAACTCTATTAGGGAAGATCCGATGAGCAGAAGGCTCTTTAGAAGGGTGCCTTAGTTTACTCTACCCATACAGCGCCACCACTTATCCAGAAAAGCCGGCTGATAATTCGTTGGTGTATAAGCGCAGCCGTCTAATTCAAGCTCTGAGATTCTGAAAAAAGCGACTATAAAGAAACAAATAAAAATGATCAAAATGTAGGGTACAGCTGACGAACGATCTCTACGACCCGTTTTGCTTTTTCGCCACCGAAACTAACAAATGTAGCTGAGAGATGAAAGATGAGGGCTATTACTGATGTCGGCAAACAAGTTGTTTCGATCATGGAGTTAGGCTCCCAGCATCATCGCGTTCCTGATTCTGACAGATTCAATGGGTCTGGCCAATGACAGCTTGACGCTTTAGTGCAATATATCTGGCATCAGCCACAGTCACCACGCTTTGTCAATGGCACGGTTCTTTGTGGGCGTTTTTGGTGTAATGATGGAGTGGGACTGAAATCCTTCTAACCCCTCCAAGTAATGTGATCGTTAATTCTCAAATATAAGAAACATTCCAGCAGCATTATTATTCTTTTTAAAGCGAATGCTTTACTAGCTTAGCCTTACCATGGGCACGGACCGAACTTGCGATCTTCGAATTCGAAGGCCGCAGGTTCAATCAGTCGAATCGCGAAGGTCCCTGCCTGCAGAAAGGTTTTTTTGAAACCTACTCCACTATCAAAAAGCAACGCAGCAGAAAATATTATTACACTAGCGCATGACACTGTCTGGATCCGTGCGTATACAACTTACTATTCCATCTGGCCTAACCGTGCGCATACGACCTAATATTTCATCTGGCCTAACCATGCGTATACAACTTACTCTTCCATCTGGCCTAACTCAGATGACGGCTCTCTGCTGCATATGTCTTGGTGTGTCTTTCACGAATGTCTTTACTTGCCGCAACCGGTGGGCAGACATATACCATTGCGGTGCTGACAAAACGATTGAACGTGCTTTATGCCAGTGCCCTTAATGCAGCCCTTGAAGACAGCCCCTCCCACCAGTGTTTTTACGCATCGACGATCAGCCGCTTTCTGAGAAGCATCACGAAGTCTCTACTCATTGCAATTTATGTGGTAGAACCAAGCCGACTTCAATGACGTATTTCTGAATCGCCCGAACAAACCCAAGTCGCCGTGGCAAAGATAAGAACACGAGAAGCGATGGGAGGCTGTTCTGCACACCTCGCAACCAGTTTTACGGCTCAGGGCAGTGAGCTGGGCTAGAGGAGTCACCGAAGCACAGGAGTGTCCAGCCAACTACAGTGCCCCGAGGGCCCGCCGTCGTCTGGCTTCCCCTTCCGCTCCCACAGCTGCCCTCAAATGTTTCTTTCATGAATCAATCAAGTTGCTTACCTACCTACCTACCTTCTGCGAAATCAATCTTGGAATGCCAAACAGATCGAGCTTCGCGTCGGGAAGCGACGAAAGGGCTGGTGAAGTTCCTGCGAGTGGCCGGCCTCGTTGAACGAGCGTGACGTACACTGCTGTGGGTTTCTGCTTTCCTTTCTCCCTCTCTGATTCGTCTTTTCCTCACTCTTGTGTCTCATCATACCCCGTCGCCCGTGCAAGGGAAGCCAAGTAGATAATTCTTTTTTCCCGGTTAACCTCCCTGCCTTTCCACATCAGATTTCTCTTTGTAAACAAGCATAGCCAAGCATAAGAATCTTTTGCTTGCGATATATGGCGTGGCCTAGTTGGTTTGCTGCCATTTTTTCTTCTCATCGGATGCATGGCACAGAAGAGCTGAGGCTGATTGTAGTGCTTTCCTTGCCTATCGCCATGTCTCATTTCTTCAATCAAGCTTGCTTGTATCTCATTGTAAGAAAAAAAGGAGGAAAGTAACAGAAAAAAGAGGGAAAGTAAACTCTGAAACATTTTTATGTATTGTTTCCTGCTATTCACGTTGCAACGTTCCTTTTCGAAGGCTCTAGTACGGTGATGTGTGTGCTCTTCTATGTCTCGTACCGAATCTGCACACTGCATTTTAGCATTACTTAATAGTCATTCACCTGTAAGCACCCACGCTGCGTTGAGGTGATGTCGATCGGAAGTGTGTCGCTTGCCGGGCACGTCTCGCTTGCTAGGCTACATGTGGAATAAAAAAATATCTAGCCACTGCTCGGTTCTCGAGACGTTGAGGGTCCTCTTAAATTCATTGAGTGAGGTTGTGACTCACTACACTCGGTCATTCAGCAGCCGCGTCGCCGGATACTCTTACGTATCACAGATGTTATTGAAATTTCGCGGTTGTACCAGGGCTGAACCATGTTCTTCAGGAAGGCGTAAGAATATTTTCGTCAGCATGCCAGGTATCTTGCTTTACAAGGAACGATTTACTGCAGCAAAAACATTCATTTTCCCTTGGCCACCAGGCATGTCGGTGAACTCCCTCTACTCATTCTGGCCCAACAAGTTCTCATTCATGGTCCAACAAGTTCTCTACTCATTCTGGCCCATGTGCTATATAGATTATACAAGGCATCTGCTTTCGAGTTACTTCATCTAGTAAATAACGGAGTGTTCTTTGATTATATATATCGGGATATTCACGCATAAAAATGAGATAACCATAGCTACTGTGCCAGTGAAACTGACAGGTTACCTTGAATGCCTTTGCGAAAAAAAAAAGAAACAGGCTTTGTCATTAGCGCGATGCAATTGAATGAGAAAAACATTCAAAAGCATACAAAAAGACAGCCACAGGATGAATCTCAACTATCCCCACAAGAGTTATTACGAACAGAAAAGCCGAATCAGTGAGAACCAAAGTCTCTCGTCTCTACTGGCGAGAAAAAAAGAAAATTCCGAGCTCTTGAACTGTCAGGACCCGTGGTATCCCTGCGGCTCAAGGGGTGCTTGCCCAATGCACCGTGACGAAGTCCCGAACAGCCGCTAGGTTCTCGGCCCCGGCCTTCTTGCTGGTCCCGCAACCGGTTACGAGAGGGCTGGGAGTCTATCTTCACGGCTTGTCGCCTTTCGCCGCTGCTTTTGTGAACGCCCAGCACATATACTTTTATATTTTTTTATCTTTCAATTAGCGGCTTTCGATTTTCGAACTTTCATTACTTCAAAACGTACATTGTTGTGTTACACTCATTCACTGGATCTTCTTTTCGTTGATTCAGCCCAGATGTCTCTCGAGTGCAATTATATCTACACCTGCTAATGTGTACCTCAACGTTTCGACAATAGCAAACTCCACCGTACCGTGCCCGCATGCTGTATAATGCAGACGCAGGCGTCGTGGCGTCGGGGCTTTACACTACACACATTTCTCACGTGCAAAGAATATATATGTAAATTCACGGCATGCTGCAGCATACGGATCGTGTACTGTCTTGCATCTTTTATGCAAGCTCGGAACCGATGGTCTTTCAGCTGCAGTGAGAACAAAGAAACCCGGTTGTTGGGAGAGAGGGGGGGCTCCTTGCACATGCCAAATTTAACCCGCACATTTTTCCTCGCGTAACCGGATGACCACCATTAAGTTTTGTGGCTGTAGCACCCTTGCAGCATGACATGACCTAGGCTGAATAAGAAATGCCTCGGTTCTAGACGCGGCTGAGCGCTCGTGCTTACCCGGATACGTGTTTTCTGTTTGTCACCTAAAATGATAACAAAACGAACTTGCCTATTTTTTGATCAACCACCTTGAAGCATCACAACAGCGGGAACATTAGAAGCAACGCAGAGAATGCGAGCCGCTCGTATTTTCTGTCGCAGTAACTGTACGTGCTTAAGGATTCAAGCGTTCATCTTAGTCGTGGGATTGGGTGCTGGTGTTGATGGGAACTTGAAATGCGTTGTTTTCCACACGTTGATACTGCGGCCATAGAGTTGGACGATGCACAAATATCGTTCTTCAGGATACGCGGTGTACAGCCGGCACCCTTGGCTTTGCTTTGAACAAACCCTCACACACACATGAAGGCACGCGTATACTACTGAAGGCCATCGCTTTCGATGTGGGTGTACAAAGTTATATCGGGGGTAGCCACCATTTCTCATAGCGCATGAAAGGAGTAAAATGTACCTTTTGCACTAAAAACCCTTAACTGTGACGCGCATCGCAGGTGGAGAAATCCAATGTAATATTTCAGTTTCAGGAGAAAGCAACAGCAGATAGGACGGAAGCGACATGTGGCGGCGTCGTGAACTTCTATTGGTCACCATTTTCATTAATTCCACTCGCTAGGAATGACGAAAACCGGCTGAAGTTGCGGAACTCTGAGGGCCACCAAGCAGTATATGGTGTATACAAACAACTTTCTGTTAGCTAGTTCGACATCGTGCGCTCCATGGCCTTGTGGTTAGCGCCGTGTGCTGTGGACTGAGAGGCCGCTGGTTCGACCCCTCGCGACTGAACCTTTCCTTCTCGTTTTCATTTTTCATGCAAGCTCTTTAGAATATATTTTACAACGTCATACCCGTAACGTAAATACGTCAACAGAGGCGTGGTGTACCCCGGCATAAAACACTTTTGTTTAAAAAAAAGTCAGCTAGGGCAGCAAGTTCAAATAGGTAGAAACGAGTATTATAGGACGTGAATAATATTGTAATTGATAGAAGGACAGTAAAAAGCATACAGTCTTAAAAATAAAGGTTGGCATATTCATTAACTAAATACTAACCATTCACTTGTCACATAAATCACTAGCGTCTTAGTAAGGGAAGGTAGTAAAATGCAGGTTAGTGAAAATTACAACCTAGTTAGTAAGTGAACAGTGCTGACTCGAGCAGTCAATTCATAACTAAATGTTTAGTAACCCCCGCAAAGAGAAGTTTACGCCTAATTTGGTAAATGTTCGAGTGCGTAGCCATATCATAATGATCCTATTACAAAAGTGTACAATAAGAATGAATTGACATCTCTCGTAAATTAAGTAATCGATTCTAACTACGTCATATTACTATACAGTGGTAAGTGCCCATCACAGTAACGTTTGTTTAGAGAACTGACCACATGATCATATTATCAAATCAGATTCACATATGATCATACATATGTGAATCTCATTTGCTCATATAGACTCATAAGGGCATAATATATGCTCATATGAGTTCTCATACTCAAATAAATATATGTTCATATGAGCATGAGAACTCATATGAACGAATCACGAGAACACGCATGCAAACGCATACACAAGTTAATCTTCAAGACTTGTACAGAGCAGATTTCTACTGTAGCAGCAGCTTGAAGGCAATATATACCCCTGCCTTGGGATCACATACCACGTACTGGTTAACAGTCACAGAATTTATAATTGTTGCTTTCTACGCATCATCATGTTGCCTTCTATTTGCTTATGTGTGCACCGCTACGTAGCACGAAACTTCTATTTCAAGGTAGTCAATAAAATTAGAGCTTTCCTAAATTTTGCTTACGATGTCACCATTACGACAAAGTGTACTCCGGCATTACGAAAAATCTCGCAACGTAGGTGGCTTAGTAGCCGCTTAGTTAAAAACACTAAGACAGGTTCCCTGGTTAGTAACGGCTAAAAGTAACTACCTGCACTAGCTGGTGGTTAGTAAAAGTATGTCACGAAAGTAGTAAAATACTTCAAAAACTAGTAAATATAGACGTTTACTAAATGATTACTAACTCTTTTTTTCTAAGAGTATAGAAATGCGTTCCTTCTTGCTATCATCATCCTAGTTACGCGTGTCATCCTGTCGCATTAAAAATCACATAGTGAAAAAAAGCAGTCATCACTTTCTATTGTTTTCGTATAAAACTGAATTTTCATCCCTAAGAGAACATGGTCATGAACAACATAGCCGGGTACAGATCCAGTTCGCCTGCATTCATTCGACGGCAGCGGCTCCTTCCAGAAAGCGCGCGCGCAAGGCGCTCTGTTGCGCAGCAGCAGCAGCATCGGAAAACCTCGAGAAACAAGCGAAGTCCTGGACGCGGACAGCTTCGAGCGTTCGTTTGCTGCCGCCACAACTGCGGCACTCGCTCCCTAATTGACGCGCAACGAAGCGGATCTGAGAGACAAGCGCGCAAGGACGGCGCCCCGCCTACGCCGGACGAACGCTGGCCTTCCATCTTCCCTAAGTTGTTCCTTCGCCGCGACCGGAACTTGGAAGCAACAACTACAGCCCTTCCTTCTTTTTCTGCGAGAGAGTTTCCTTTTGCGCACTGCGTGCGCTCGGCCGCACACAATAGTTCGGTGCAATGCAGGCTGTCGACGCTTTAGCTGGCCAGGAGTCTGTTACGAAAGTTTGGTAGCGTAATCTGTCATTGTGTGCAGCTTTATGTGCCATTAGGTGAATATATATTATTTTCAATTTTGTTTACTAATACCTCACAGGCCTCAGAAGAGGCATAAGGGGAGGGGGCATACAATGCCTTGAATACGCGTATTACCAGAAATTCGTGACATAACAAAAGTTATAGCGCAGGATTGAATACAGATCGCAGTTACAGTACATAATATATTACAGACACAATTCAATTGCGTCATTATACGCCAGTACATAGCCATCATCCAATGCCTAGAATGGGGCGGAGGAGGGCATGACACGTGAAGATATAGGCTAACGTCACCTTTTGAATAAATCAATTTAACTTCCTCTCTCTCACTATCTCTCGCTCTGGATTCACATACAACGGCAAAGTATGAGTGTAGAATGTAAAGTTGAAGAGAAATGTTTTCAGTATGACCCAATGATACCCCTTTCCTACACTGACACTCATTATAAGAACGTGCTCAGTAAATTTTGACCAACTAATACAATACCTCGCAAATAAATCAATGAAAACTTGCCACTATAGCATACACGAGAGCCTATATATAGGACGGCAGTCGGAAAATGATCGGGATGACCAATACTGCATAGAATTCCAAAACCACTCTCCTTGTTCTTTTGCAGCACAATGTCACTCTGCAAGTTTGTCATTTCCAAGGTAGTATTTCACTGCTGAAACGGCCATTCACAGTCCTTGCAAATATACGACACAAACAGCTGTGATAAGAAGCATCAATTCACGAACGCTGACACGTGTTTTCGCGCGGATGAACGTTAGTCAAAAGCACATTTTATTACACCGTTAGCTACGATGCATTGCCAAACGAAGGTATCACTCACGTTCGCCCTACCAATTCGGCTCGAAAGCTTTTATGACGATACCACGAATTTCACTCATGTTTGGCGTACCGGAATGCTGGTACGCAGAACATGCTTCGCATATAAAGTGCGTCTGCCGCCGCGAGAAGTTAACTATGCTACTGTTTGAGTAGCAAACTAAACACACCGCACACACAGCGTAAACGCATGTCAGCACACACATGAGTGTTTATCAGTGTACACGTTGTAATCATACCACCCAGCACCTAATGTATCATGTAGTTCAAATCTCCGGCATTTCATTAAACCATTTCTCTCGGTATCTATCACCAGAGAGCGATAATTTCTTTTTCTCGAGTTCGGCGTGCCTATAGAACCAGTATTGTTCGCAATCTCCCAAACACGTCTCTGTCGTGTCCCTCACTTGTTACGTCTTCTGGGGACTCCTTTTTCTTTCCCGATGCTCTTAGCGTTGCACGAAGGAACCGTCCTTCATACAACCGAAACCACCGTAGTAGCTTGCGCAGGATGCTGGACTGCCTATAGGCCATATACGCCTGTACACGCCTGAAGAGGGCGGTGCCGGCCTGCCAGCGACGTTCGTCATCCCACGTTGTTTTCTTTCCGGACACATGCGAGCTAATAAGAAGATGGAGCGACGCGAACGAGTGGGGCACACGCTGTCTCGAGAAAGTTTTCCGTGCAGGGAGCCCTGAGAAACTAGCTGATCCGTGTGTACCAGTGCGTATACGGCGATGGATTGCGAAGTTAGTACCTTGGAAGAAAGGCGTTCTGGGCGCCCGATGGACAATGCACGGCTGTTCCGCTCGAGCGGGAAAATAAAAGTGGGAAGACAAAATGGCGTCTCAAGAAAAGAATCGGAAAGAGCTATGTCGGTCACTAGACCTCTGGCCATAATGAGCGACTACTTCCTTCTTAACAACCCGCCCCTTGTTCCATCTCTGTCCCGTTGCCGTTGTTTTTGCGCACTTCTTCCAGTGGCGATCGTAATTTCTTCATATGTCGTTCGTTTGCGTGCATGACGGGGTAAGTGAATGGAAAGCTGGTGAGCTTGCTGGTGAACAAGTTGATTGAGCAAATGGGTACTTGTGGTGGAAATGACATCTTCCTAACCAAGGTCGATCATTCGCGTTCGGTGCTTTTGGCTGTGTTTCTATGAATCTTCCGTGTTCAGAGACAGTTTCGTGTTCGTTGACAGTGAGAGCCACCTTACGCCTACAAGTTTGTCACGAAAGTTTTACGTTTTTTAATTTTTATTGGCATTTTTTATTTCAAAAGCCTGTCTTTAGGCATGGCGATTTAGAGTGTCAAAAGTGCACAATAAAATTACCTTCTCGTTTGAAGCGCAACAGTGAAGGCTGAAACGGCTCATTCGACGAAGGTTTGAAGGTCGGCCAGGCTGGAGGCCCGTTTGATTGGAGTGGAGAAGACGGCTTAAATGCAGCCCCATAAAAATCCCCAACAAGCGTACAGTCACGTCGCAGATATATTGGGTCTCAAGATTGGCAAGACGTACAGTTTGCCTATGATCAACAACAAAATTCGGCCACCGCTGCCAACAGTCAAACTAAAAAATTTGTGGACATCATTCCAACAATAGCCACCACGCTGGTTCCTCGTGTGGATGGGTGTTTACGTTTTTTTAACAGCTGAATTGTTGTGCCAAATGAAGTCATGTATTTACTTACCCATGCGAAGTGATCCAATGACACCGAATGACATTCCTTGACGATGATTGCTTATTAGATATGTCTTGAGCGGCGTTATTGCCTTTGTGGTATTCAGTGAAGGGTAGGTAGCCTTAAAATGTTCAGCTCCATTCCTTCCGTTTATTTAACTGTTTTCAGATGCGAGGTTTCAGATCGAATGAGCCATTCAGCGGTTGACAGTTGAACTTCACACGTGAAGTAAATTTGCGTATGTACCCTTGACGTCATGAGTTGCTATGCCTAAGGACAGGCTTTTGAAATTAATAAACTGCTAATAAAGAATTAAAGAAACGTAAGACAGTCATGACAAACTTAGACATCAGGTTGCTTCTTACTGTCAACGAACATAAACACTGACAAAACCTTCATGTTACAGGTTTTGTAACAGTAGCTGCTGCAAAACTGCATATCCAGCATGCTCCAAAAACTACATGACTGCCATAGCAAGGCACAAAAATCACTATGCTTCCTTGTGCGCTGCAGTTCTTTTCTGTGGAAAAAGTTCCTGAAGACTCCGCCACTCATTGGCCGGCATGTCTTAACTCAGTCTAGACGACTATTTAGGTAGCGTGCCCCTCCTTTATCGGCAGGTTAATGTGAACCACCTGCTTCTACTTGACAGCTCTGTGGCATGTGATCTATGAGCTTTGGCTCTCTAATGAAAGCACATGTCATCAACTACCGCTGTCTCATACGCTATAAATTGGCTTCTATTGTTTTATTTATGTCCTTGTTACAATATATCACGCTAATGCCTCTGTGGCAAAATATGGATGCACTATGGCTGAATCTTAGTGCGCACTGAATAAACTGCATCCTCTCGTATATCATTATTTTAGATGCGGAAGCATCTTATACTCGCGCCTTGTAGTGCGCCGTCCGCGCCGTCTGCGCCGTCCGCACCGCTTCTCGAACATTCGACAGCTGACGCGCGCGCATGCGCCGTCGCGCCGTCGCCCACTCTTCCACCATCTGTGCATCCCTTCCTCCTCTACACACCGCGCGCGCTTCACTCCTCCACCATCTGTGCACACTTCCTCCTCTACACACCGCGTTCGACATCTACAATTCTCCTGATTCTCCAGTGGACGCGCATGTGGCGTCGCGCTTCGAGAACATTCAACAGCTGACAGTGCATGCGCCGTCGTGCTGTATATATACTCAAGGTCGGCGCTCGCTCGCTCAGTTGCCACTCGTCGGTTGGTTTGTACGGCGCGTCGACGTCCAAGGTCGCGGTGAAATGAATTCCAACGAATCCACAAACACAATGATTGACGTCCCTTCGACCAGCGCCGCCCTTTCGCATACGTGTGTACGTGTTCACTCATTTAACACCCCCTCCTACAACCACGTTAACCAATTTAGCCATCGACCCAAGTAAGTCGCAATTTAACACCCCATTTCACAACCACGTTAACCAATTTAGCCATCGACCCAAGTAAGTCGCACTTTAACACCCCGTTAACCAATTATATGGTCCGCATCCTCCTCAGTGTTCCCCCGAGGGAAGCTGCGGGCAATTTTTTTTGTATAGTTGGGGCTATAAGTGCCATCATAGTATCTCGAGAACTAGTGAAAAGGCATACTTCACATCTATACTCACGGCCTGAGTAGATTACGGAAATGCCGAGGAAGTGTGCATTCTTATTCAGTCATCTTTGTTGTTCCCGTGGTTGTGTTCCGTATACATATTTACGTCCTGACAATCCTGATAATCTCTGGTGATACCCAAGCATGTTAATTACACTGTGAGTGATCACACTGATCTCCTGCGTGAATCCTTTAATATGTCAACGCTCAAGAAAGGTATCGTATATATAAAGCACTCACAAGTTTTATGAACGACGCGCCAATCATGGAGACGCGGGCAGCACCATACTCGAGAGGATAAGTGCGTAGGCTGGTGTAGCTATGACAAATCAAGATAAAAAAAACGCGTGCAGTGACCTCCTTCCAAAATAGTAGAAGCCAGCACCGTGGAAAGAGAAGCGCTGCCCAGCCGGAAGCGAAACTTCACGATTTGAATAAACACTAGACCGAGGCAGCGCGAGAAAGCATTCTCACTGAAATTTATGCATTTACCCGTGAGGAACAACTTGAGCCGACGAATCGGAAGCGGGTCACTTTAAAAGTGGCCTGCAAGCTCGGCTAAACTTATGCGCGAATGAGGAGCATTAGTTTCACTCCGCTGAAACGCTCTTACTTCGCCGAAATTCGTCCAAGTTTCCGCAAATCCGCTTATTTGCCCGGAAAGTGACACGGAATAAGCGAAGCCTAATTACAATATGAAGGAGTGGTTGACAGGCATCGTCGCTAAAAAAAAAAAAGGAAAGTCATAAAGACGCATAGGTTTTACGAATAAACATCGTAAAAGTGACGCTCAGTCCCATATTTTTAAGCGAAATGAAGGGAACTCAGTAAAAAGTAAGAGCTAAAAGCTGAGGAAATGAGAAAAGTAGGCGAAAGAAAAATAATCTCTATATTGAAGGCGTTCTCTAAAACCACGCAGCACGGCTGGCGACTTGCACATAAAAAGGCCGTCCATGCATGCATGAGGCGCTGGCCACTGCCGTCTTTATCTATATAAAGATATTTCACCAACGTCGAGGAAAGCTTTTGAACTTCATCCCGGAAAAGTTGGCATTTGGCCTCAGCGACCATAGTGCGCATCAAATCCCCACCTTCTCTCTCTCTCTCTCTCTCTCTCTCTCTCTATCTATCTATCTATCTATCTATCTATCTATTTATCTATCTATCTATCTATCTATCTATCTATCTATCTATCTATCTATCTATCTATCTATCTATATATATATATATATATATATATATATATATATATATATATATATATATATATATATATATATATATATATATATATATATACATGAGAAACAAGTGTATACTTAAGGGATCATTTTTCGTGTTTACACAATATTGTTGAGATCTAACAGACAATAATGCCAAGAAAAGTATAGGGGAAGTTATTAGGCCAATTGTAATGTAAATAAGAAGAAAGAAAAGTCGGTGAAAAGATAACTTGCCTTGGGCAGGATCCGAACCTGCAGCCTTCGAATAACGTGTTCGATGCTCTACCACTGAGCTACCACGATAGCCATCCCCCCAGCCACTTTATTATCTATGTCAATTTAAACGTAGGAGTGTCAGTCAGCGCCACTAGTAGCCATGGCTGCGAGTGTGGCACACTCTTTATGAGCCTGTTAGGCGTCACGTAGCACGTGAACTTATTACTAACTGGCAGCTGACCAGACTGCGGAACACTTTGCACTCGTATGCAAAGTGACTTAGTTGGCCGTTTCGGTTAAGTCAGTCTCGAATTTGCTGAAGGAGGGGCTGCTTCACGCACCGCGATGTAGACCAAAAAGTAAATGAAGATGAAAAGCCATAGCGGCTAGAACTTAAGAGGCACACCCGCTTATCGAGTAATACGTATATATAAGCGGTTATAACAGAAGAAAAGAAAAGTGCTGACCCGTAACTGTCTCTCCTTACAAGGACACCTCAACAGGTCTGCACAGGAATGGGGTTTGGGTAATAAAAGATATAGGGAGGCAAAGATTGGAAAAGAGAAAAAAAAAGGAGAGGCGAGGGTCATTCGATCTGGTTCCCGCAACGGACTCACAAGCCCCCACGCGCCATGCGCAGCTGACTAGCAAAGCTCCCGAGGGCCGGAGAGAGGTATCGTCATCGAGAGGAGGAATACGTTTGCGGCAAGAGATTGCAGCGGCCGCAAAGTGTTGCTTGAGAGGCCGGTGACAGCGGTCTGTGTATATGCAGCTTCGCACCCCGCTCCGAAGCCCTAACCAGAGACTCTGAGTAAGGGGCGAGCCCTCACTAAAGCGCTTGTGGCAAGGTTGAATGCAATCACGACTCTCGGTATGATGTCGCGAGGTTCGACTTACGCAGTCCTGATAATTATCTGAAATGACATCTATCACGAGTATTTTATTCGTGGTCTGCTATTTCTATGGTGATCGTTTACCTCGCTTTCCTGAATCGTCACTTGAGGCAGTGTTTTTTTTTTTTTAGGTCGAACATTGTTATTATTCGAAATGCTTTTCATATATGTTTAATGTAAAACTTTTATTGTGTTGGTGTGTTGCGAGATTTTACTCTCAATTCAGAGTAAAAAATCATCAGCTCCAGTAATGGAAAAAAAATAACGTGGAGCCTTACTAGGCTGAACTGGTTGGCTTCTGAGCAGTCCGGTTCTTCTCATGCCATTCTTGATTTATTTTTCTCTTGTGTACGAGTAACATTTGTTCTTTATGTTCTGCAGTCAAATGACAATAGTTCTTTGTATTTGGATATAATTAATAATTATATATCTATAAATATTATATAAGCTACAGAAAAAAAACTATTTTCGCTGTGTTGCTAATGTATTATTTTATTTTCGTTCTGTGCGGGTTTTGGTGCTGGTCAAGCAAAACTGAGCCGCTCTTTTCTTCATTTGCCTCCTGAATATCTGTTGTAGTCTCGGCGAAAATAAAATAAAGCATACAAAGCATACAAGCATACTTCGATATGCTGTAGGGTTGATGCGCACTCGCTTTTTGTGAGTTCTTGATCGTAATTGGCACTATTTCTATCCACATGAAGTCTTATATGCATGGTTACAGTAACTTCTTTACGATTACTTCTTCAAAAACAAATAATAGCGTATATGTCAAAGAATTGCGCAATTTCATTCGAGTCCCGGAACGCTCTGGTTTCTCTAAAATCAGCCATCGCGTTGTGTTATGCTATGTTATGTGTGTTATGTTAATGTTAAGTTATGTTGTGTCGCGTCATGGCATGTTATGTTTGGTTATGAAGCCTGTTTCGTTAGTTGTTCTTCGTGCATCGTATCAGATAAACCCTGCGGCGGAGATTCGAATGGTGTTAAATCAAAGGCCCTTGCAAGGTTGACGTTACTACTTTTATGTGAAATGCACTATGCCCTTCTTATAGTTTAAGCCAACCTAACCTAACTTAGACAGTTTCAAGAGAATATTGTTTACTGCAGGTGCTCGGTTACTCACCCTCGGCTGTGAACAGTAGCGTATTTTTTCTGTGTCTCTAATGATTTTCAATTTTCTTGATATAAGATCATTTCGTTTCCCATGAGTCGCTCTGTCAGTGATACCACCCTACGCGTTGGCTATATATGTTTTTTCCTTAACGGCAGTAATGCAATTAGCCAAGCGACTTTAGAGAATAATTGTTTCTCCAGATACGCCAAAGCTTCAATTTCCTCCGCCTTGTCAGGTAACTGCTTTCACAAAACGTCTTTTGTATTTGAACGTCATCCTGGAAACGCACTCGGCACCTATGCACTGCTCTGTTCAAAGAAGAAAGGACCAAAGCCCGGCGGCAAAATTATGAGCGAGCATTACGGGAACTTGGGGATCAGCCGTAATTAGTCTTCATAATGCGTTCCCTGGTTACGACGTCTCGTATGCTGGAAGACGCTAATATTACGCCTTTGCCAGGGGAGCACATTTTGGCATGTGAGCCTGTCCCTCCAATTATTTTTTTCTATTGCGTTCTCGCAGATTCTCTTATCTTCTTTCACTAAATAATTTTAAAGGGACCTTCACTATTCCTACCTTCATTCTCGCTTTCAGTTGTTTATGTTGTTGCGTTTCTTCTGAGATGAATTTTAACGTCCTCATTTCTCATGTGTAATCGATTTTCTCTTTTTCTCCATTCACACAAAAAAAAAAGATAGTGGTGGCGCAGGGGAGGGGTATAGATGTGTGTTTATATTCTACTTTCGCCGAGAGGTGCAAATGGCTCTGCCTGTACGGTCGTTTTTCATCTCCAATATGTTTCAGCGAAATCAGAGTGCAGACCAAGGACCTCCTTTTATGGGGCTAATATGTGCGTTTGTGTTTGTACATAGTGCGCATATATTTGAGGTATTTTTCTTTACTTCGATAGATTTTTTTCGCACCTTGTTCTATACAGTGCCACTTGAAGCCATGTTGACGAATAAGCCAAATCCCATTACATTTATTTATCCTTCCCGCATCAAATTCCCCGGAGAAAGATTTTTCCCTTCGAAAAATTACCACTTTCGCTTCGAATGTAAGATAAAAAGAACACAGCTTCATCTTCAAATAATGAAGAAGGCAAACGGGTTAACTCACCCAGCGGAGAAACTATGAGGAGAGTTCCGGTAGCGGTCTTAAAAATAAAAAGTCTGAAGAACTTAGAAATAAGAGTGCGCTTGGTTATAAATCTTTAGATGACAGAAATACACGCAGTGTGTGTGGTAGATCGAAGATATATCTGACGCTGAAGTTCCAGAAAAGTGTCGTAATTGTCCATGGACTAAAGGTGCTCACTTACTCTTTTGTAACTAGTGAACAACAGGTGAGGAAGTGTAAATGTTCCCGATAGCGTTAGAGAGCTCGTGTCGCAGAATTCCCGCCGTCGATCTCGGCCCCGTTGGTTGTGAGCGAAAAGTTGTCTGTGCGTCTGTGACCGAAAAATCCATTTACCGAGATAGCCGCGGGAGGCCGCTACTTGTCCACGCGTGCGCGCGCGATCACACTGAAAAAGCCACACGTTCAAAGAAAAAAATTTTCACGGTCACGAGGCGGGGTAGTTTTTTTTTTTTTTTTTTTTTTGCCGCTGCCACCCCTCCCTGCTTAGCTTCCAGCGCTTTCGTCGGGAGGAGAGAAGGTATAATGCAATTGCAGCATGCGACAAACATTTGTAACTCCACTCGCACTGGACAGATCCTTAAACGTTTTGCGGCGTTGAGTTCGTGAGGCAATAAGCTCTTCTAGTGAACTCATTCCATGGTTACTTGAAAAAGTGTTTCTGGGCTCCTTTAACGCATTTTGTTCGGCAGGTGTCACGACAAAAACGAGCCGATTCGGCGATTTGTATGCGCATTTGTGAAGCCTCAAACTACGTCGAAAAAGGCCGGGATAGTGCAGCCATCACCGCTAAAAACACACAGGAACTTTCAAACAGCTCTAAAAATGGACAACTATGTCCACCTAGCGGAAAACGTATCATTCCTTTTCAGAGGCGTCGATCAAGCAAACAGCAAACGCTAGATGTGAGGCATTGTGAGACTTTTTTATGACATGCAAGCGCGCGGCGTGTATCTTGGAGGCCGTGCGACTCTTGCTTTTGATCAAAAACCTGTGTGTACCGATCGCGCGCGCGCGCGCTGCTACCATCTACTGTGTGTGTATGTGTGTACGTGCGTGTCCTTGTACGTAACACAACATATGATTAAGTATGCACTTAGTGGTTGAAGGACGCACTAGGGGCCGGATTTAGCCATCGCGTTCAGCTCCAAAAGGTGAATCTTAAGGGTCCCACAATTTTTCGTTTCATTTTTTGGGAACTCAGAGAGAAAGAGAGAGAGAGAGAGAGAGAGAAATAAACGTTTATTTAGAAACAGTGTTCCGAGCGAGGCCCGGTGTCACCCTACGGCGGGAGGGTTCCTTAGTCCAGGAACCCTCTGGCTTCAACTGCCCTATTGACCCTGGCGACGAGTTGTCGCTGGTCTTCCAGGTCCTCGAGGACGAGCTTGGCCTCGCACGTTTCCATTAGGTCGCCGTCGTTTATTCTTAGGGCTTGGTCCCGCTCCAGTTTCACGTCGTGGTTTGCATGGCACTGGCATTTCAGGAGCAAGTGTGCCAAGGTGTCTGGTACGCTGCAGAGCGGGCTCATGTAGCCATGTGTCGTTGGGTAGAGGTGGTGCATTAATACGCTGTGTATGTAAGTATTTACTTTGTAGGCGTCTGAAAATCACACTCTCTTCTTTCGTTAGTCTTGTATGAGGCGGAGGGTACACCCGTCGCTCCCATTTGTAGTGTTGAAGTAGCAACGAGTAGGTGTTTACTACTACGTCCATCTCTGCAGCAACGAATCGGGTATCCTTTGGTTTCAGGGCAGCCCGGCTGACGTGCTCGCTGGCAGCGGCGTGAGCCGCTTCATTTGCCTGTAGACCCTCGTGTCCAGAAACCCAGATTACGCAGGTATATGGAAATGGAGAGCTTCGACGTTGCAGCATGTTAATTGCGTCGGCTGAGATGCGGCCCTTCACATAATTCCGGCAAGCGGCTTGCGAGTCAGTGAAAATTACCGCGGCGTCTTTACATGTGGTGGTGGCGAGAGCGATTGCCGCTGCTTCCGCTGCGTCTGAGTTGCGTGCCTTGACTGTGGCCGACGCTAACTCTCGGCCTTGAGAGTCGACGACGCTGATAGCATACGCGTTTCTACGGGAGTACTTGGCCGCGTCGGTATATCGGGCGTTCGGGTCTTGCCTGAACTTTTGTTGAAAAGCTTCTGCTCTAGCCTTTCGTCTACCTTTGTGGAACAACAATAGGTATTTGAAACAGACAAGGCATTCTGCGAAATTCCTGCGGATTTGCAAAAGTTTTTGTGGAGCCATATAAATAAACAACTTCAGTCAGGAAGAGTGAAAGTAAAAAAAAAATATACGAAGATGGGACATGCATCGTAGATACAAATGATTATTTGATACTCTATTTGCAATGGTATGTAAGAAAGAAACTTGTGCAGGCTAAAAGTAGTAATCATCTGGTCATTCTAATGATGAGAGAAATCTGAATGGTTTCACTCTTGGTCTATCGAAGTGCTTTCTGAACTATGACAAAAGGGCCTCGAGGACATCTTTTGCCGTCCTGATATCGCTTTCGAGACAATTGACGTTTGACATCTAACAGCATCGGCTGGTGGACCAGCTTTCTTAGGAGGATCTAAGCGAAATGATACAAGTTCCCCTAGCCGAGGCCCACCTTCACAGTTTAGAGGCCCCCAAAACGAAAAGAAAAAAAAAGAAAAGAAAAAAAGAAAAGTTACAATTATATCTAAAGTACAACTATAGTTACAACTACCCACCCACTTCCGGCGGCTCTTCCTCGCTCTTTTTCTTCTTGCTGTCTGTCGCTTGCCTCATTAGCCCGTTTGTTTCGTTTTTGTTTTTTTCTTTCTATTTGTTTTTTTCCTTTTGGAAGCCACCAAACTGTGACGTGGCCCTCGGCTACGAAAACTTGTATCAATTCACTGAGATTTTTCGAAGAAGGCTGGTCCACCAGCCAAAACTGTTAGGAATAAATAAATAAATTATTGTTTTGTTTCCTATACTGGACTATTCTCGAAGTTCATAGTGTATATATATATATATATATATATATATAGTAGATCCTCCGTGAGCGTTCACAACGTGGTTTATTTCGACGTTTCGGCCTCTAAGTCTGGCCTTCATCAGGTATATATATATATATATATATATATATATATATATATATATATATATATATATATATATATATATATATATATATTCGAGATTATTCCTGCATGCAAATCGGGTGGTCCTTCGTCAACTTCACTGAAACGTAATCCGAGAAACAGTCTGTCACGTAAATATTAAGAATACTGGAGCTCAACAGGAAAGGTCGCTTTTTGGACAGATGACTTTTTAGACAGACAGTTTCTATTTCACATCATTCGGGATGAACATAAACTGAATTCACTGTCTCTCTCCCATGTTTTATTATCTTCCCTCCTCTTTCCTTCTCAACTCACTTTTCCCGTTCCCTAATTCCCCAGTGTAGGGGAGCCAATCGGAAGTCTTTCGGGTTAACATCTCTGGCATTTTGCTTCCTTCCTGTTTCCCGTGAGATTGCCTATCGTTAAAATATCGAATGTGTTTTCGCATTTTCCATCCTTCAGCCTAATGATTCCGTTTCCTCTTTTTTAGATGCGGAGCATCTTATACTCGCGCCTTGTAGTGCGCCGTCCGCGCCGTCCGCGCCGTCCGCACCGCTTCTCGAACATTCGACAGCTGACGCGCGCGCATGCGCCGTCGCGCCGTCGCGCCGTCGCCCACTCTTCCACCATCTGTGCATCCCTTCCTCCTCTACACACCGCGCGCGCTTCACTCCTCCACCATCTGTGCACCCTTCCTCCTCTACACACCGCGTTCGACATCTACAATTCTCCTGATTCTCCAGTGGACGCGCATGTGGCGTCGCGCTTCGAGAACATTCAACAGCTGACAGTGCATGCGCCGTCGTGCTGTATATATACTCAAGGTCGGCGCTCGCTCGCTCAGTTGCCGCTCGTCGGTTGGTTTGTACGGCGCGTCGACGTCCAAGGTCGCGGTGAAATGAATTCCAACGAATCCACAAACACAATGACCGACGTCCCTTCGACCAGCGCCGCCCTTTCGCATACGTGTGTACGTGTTCACTCATTTAACACCCCCCCTCCTACAACCACGTTAACCAATTTAGCCATCGACCCAAGTAAGTCGCAATTTAACACCCCATTTCACAACCACGTTAACCAATTTAGCCATCGACCCAAGTAAGTCGCACTTTAACACCCCGTTAACCAATTATATGGTCCGCATCCTCCTCAGTGTTCCCCCGAGGGAAGCTGCGGGCAATTTTTTTTTCTTCGTTTTGACCACGACAATCATGGTAGTGTGTTATGTAGTCTGTTCAATCAGGACTGTCTTTTGAGAAGCTCTGCTAATTCGGTGTTTTTTTCCGTACTCCGTCTTACAAAAGTGTCAACAGACTCCGTAAAAGCTCTGTCCCAGCATTTTTATGACAGTTATAATAATCATGTCATGCTTTGTGGTAGTGTGGACTAACGTAAGGGCTTACTTGAATATCAACAGCAAGCTACGCTTCTTCAATTTGAACAGTTCTACCACCTCCTAGAGGACACCGCATAGTTAACAGGTACGTTAAAGTGACTGTCTATTGTGTTGGAAACTTGACAAGGCATACATCGGTAATATAATTCGAACGTCACTAAACCACGTTTATAATTGGAGAAACGTGCCCTTCTTAACATGGAGACTTTTACAAGAGACTTTTCTGTAGTGTGTCATCATTATACCTTGCGGCTAACCAACTCCAGACTGAGAAAGATTTCATTCAGTTTTTCTTATCACAAGTTTAGTCACCGGCTTTGTAAGCGGAATTGTGCTTAGTGCAGGTACTGTTGTAAAGGCGACTACGCCCTCGAATGGAAAACGACTGGCGCGCACGTATAATGAGTGGCAAGAAAATCTATCTGCAAACGCTGCCTACAAAGACAGCACTGGTAAGAAGATAACGAGGAGAGCTTTGTGCGTGATTGGGAAATCGTTGGAACGAGTTAAGGCTTTGCGTCGTGGTAATCGACTACCGCATTCGCTGAAAACAGGAGTCTGTGCGAGCAATGCGCAGGCATCTTGCACAAGATATAACGACAACATAGAAAGTTTCCCATAGTTAGGGGACGCAGGTGTTTTACCGTCAACCTAATCGAGCGAGGGCCTCTCGAACTGGTCGTCCAGTACGTGCGTAGTCACAGCGATGCCTATATGCTTGCGCTGCCTGAATTCAGAACGCTAATTTCGCGTCCTCTATCTATGTAGACGATTCGGTGAGTAGGTGGTTAGGGGGGGGGGGGGGTTGTGTGGAAATTGCAACGCATTTAGCTATGCGGTTTATCAAAGCGTAGGTGTCGCCGTTTTACATAAAGAGCTAGGAAGCCTTCGTGGTCGTGCCGCCTCCGTAGGCGCGCGCATGAATGCTCCCAAACGAAAGCTGTATAAGGCAAGAAAAGACGAAAACCTGTCCGGCAGTGGTATCACGAGCGCTCTACATTGGCTGCGTTATCAATGACGTCGTTCCGAAGCACACGCGCCATTTGCTGCGTTCTGAGGGACGTCGTCGCAGCCGTGGCTCCGAGCCCGCGCGCAGCAGTGTCTCCTGTCCGATGGAGGCGGAAATGTTGTAAGCCCGTGTGCTCAGATTTGGGTGCACGTTAAAGAACTCCAGGTGGTCGAAATTTCCAGAGCCCTCCAATACGGCGTCTCTCTTAATCATATGGTGGTTTGGGGATGTTAAACCCCACACATCGATCAACAGCGTCTCCTGAGACCTCCCCGCCAAGTTGGCTCGCGATGTGAAACGCTTGCAACAGAGCTTGGCAGGGGAGGCGGGACTTTCATGCTCTCAGCCAAAGTCCGAGCTCTTTGTGGTTCGGGACAAACCCAGAGGGCTACATGCAAGACACTATATTCCGCCACCGCCGTTAGAGGTAAAGGTAGGGGGTAGGCCGGTAGCTGAAGCTCAAACGATTAGAATTCTTGGCCTATATCTGCAAACTAACAGGAAGAATAGGGTGGCCCTTGAAAAACTTAAGACCACGGTCAATGCTACTGTCAGGCTAATCAGAAGAATCGCTAACCGTAAGAGCGGGGTTAAAGAAAAAGAACTCTGTAAGCTGGTACAGGCGTTTGTGCTCAGCAGGATTACTTACGCGACACCTTATATGAAGTTGGATGCCGCAGAAAAAGGTAAGGTCGAGGCTATGATCCGGCAAGCTTACAAGGCAGCGCTTGGGTTGCCTAACAACGCGCCTACAGAAAGGCTGTTAAAACTAGGGGTACACAACACCCTGGATGAATTATGGGAAGCGCATCTGGTGATGCAGCACGCTAGGCTTTCGACAACCAAAGCGGTCAGGATTATATTGGAAAGGATTGGCATTGGAGCAGAGGCTCCCACTGGGGACACTAAAATTCAGGTGCGGCGAGAGTTACATAAGGCCCTGTACATAAAACCTTTGCACAAAAATATGCATCCGATTCACCATACGCAGCGCAGGCAGGCAAGAGCCAGAGCTTTACACGTTGAGTACGGCGAGTACAAAGCGGCAGTCTATACAGATGTTGCGGAATATAAGGACAAAGACGCTTTTGTGATTGTGGTGGTGGACAGGCGGGCGCGCTTGATCGCTTCTGGATCGGTCAAAACCCCCTCCTCGGAAACTGCAGAGGAAGCAGCAATAGCACTAGCTATAACTAATTCGCAGTCAGATTTGATTTTCAGTGATTCAAAGACAGCCATCCGAAATCTGGCGAGGGGCAGAATATCGGCGACCGCTGCACGATTTCTGCATAGAGCCACGGGACGGGAAATGAGAGAAATAGAAATTGTCTGGGTATCAGCACACTCTGGGAACCCTGAGAACGAGGCGGCTCACCTGAATGCTCGAGGTTTCGTCAGCCGGGTAGGTGAGCCGCCAGTTCCGGGGAGGTCCGCGAGAGATGGGCTGGTGTCCTTTCATGACATAACGAATCATTATAAACTAGAGCGGAGGTTTTATCCGCCCCCGCACAAGCGGTTGACTAAGGCGCAGGAATGCGTCTGGAGGAAAACTGCAGACGCGATCTTTTCCCAACCCTTACATGTTGAACAAATGTACCCGGAGGAGATTAAGCCGCAATGCAAATGGTGTCAGGCTGTGGCAACATATGATCACATACTTTGGGAATGTAGCATAGTGCCGCCGCCGGTGGATATTATGCGTCATCCCTCTCTTGAGCACTGGGAGGCCGTGTTGACCAGCTCAGACCCAGTCGTCCAGTTAAGGGTCGTGGAGTGGGCCACACAGGTCGCCGCCAACCTTGGGTTGATGGCCATCTAACACGGAATCATCCTCAGTTGCTTTCTGACGAAATAAAGTTTTTCCATCCATCCATTGCAACAGAGCTGCGTTGCGCCGTCGATGTGATGATTGCGGGAGCACGCTTGCTGGGGCGAACGCCGCTTTCGGCGGGAGTTTCTCCAGCAGCACATTGGCTTCGGCTGCGATGTCTAGGACCGCCTATGCTTCGAGAACAATCGCTGTGAATAACGCATTGCCAAACGCATTTAACCACTCATTCTTTTCCTCCATGACCATGATAATGCGAGACACACTGCGCGGCACGTGATGTAACGCGTTGTGATAGAACTGAGCGAAAGGTGCTGCATGAACATGTTACAGCAAGTTACTGGTATACTAGAAATTGTGAAACGCTTCAGTGCCACGTCTGGTTGAACCCACTTCTAAACACCGGTGCCGCACGCTTCAGCATTCGCGGGTTAACCGTTTGTAGGAAATACTTGGGCGGCAATTTTTTTTTTTTGCGTATAGTGCTTGAAGACTATTTTAGCTATTCGGTGCGCAAATTTCAACACCGATTCGATCAGCTGGAATGTGCGCATATCAGACATGAGAGTGATTATTTGAGAGCTGAGTAAGCATTACACAATTGTTTCGATATATTTACCACAAGTAGGGCTAATGTATTGATGTGTTAAAGTGTTTCATAGGAATCGGTGGGCGAAAATTTACGGCAGTACGTTCAGGCTACGTTTGGCTCCAGTGGTTTTACATAGATGTTATAATAAGCTACATATACTATCGTAGGTCTGGTTACCGCATCAACTAAAAAGTATTGCGCGCACTGCATATGAAATATAGATTAGCCACGAATACATACGCATCACTTTTCTTCTGTCTACCGCAACCATTGTGAATGCCGCTTCGAGTTGCCCGAGCACGCAGTAACAAATGCGTGCTCTCAGAAGGCATGACAAAAGCACTGCTAGGCCTTTCACAGACGGACTAGAGAATCTGCCTTCTGACCGTCGTAGTTAGGGAGGGCTTTTAATACGTCCGAACACTTGGAATTTTGTTTCATTTTGGATCTTTACTTGTTTCTCTATTCTCCTTGTTTCTCTGAAGAGTAGCAGGCTAGAAACCCGTTTTCTATGCCGACCTCTCCTCCTTTTATATGCAAATGCGTTTCTTGGCCGGGCTATATCAGGGGTTCGTCCAGATCCGTCTACCGCTCTCTCCTATAGCGAGGGCTGTGGGCGCGCGCGTCCCTAGCAACCGGAGCCCCCCCCCCCCCCCCCCCCCCCCCCCCCATGCCATGCTTCAGCTTCGGCAGTGGTCAGCAACAGCTGCGACTGCGCGTGCTTAACCTCACCCTTAGAAACCGGAGCCCCCACCTCTTTCATTCGAACGTGACTGGCCACCGCACCGTTCAGTCGAATTTTACAGTCTGACTGCAGAGCAAGAATACATAGCCTAGCAGACAAAAAAGCAACTTTGAGACGGCGTCAGTAAATATGGAACGTGACGCGCGCGTCTCGCACCCTGCATCTGTCGGCGAATTGTAGCCGGGAGTAGTAGTAGTAGTAGTAGTAGTAGTAGTAGTAGTAGTAATAGTAGAAGTAGTTTAGTAAAAAACTTTATTATGTACATAATCCAGACAGGCTAGAACTCCAGTGCCCCGAAAAATATACAGGGTGAAGAGCGAAGTCTGTCTGGCAGGAGGGTGCCCCTATTCCAGGGCCCCACTGGGGCGAGCCATTCGTTCAGCTCTGTGGATAAGTCGCAGCTGATCCACCAGGGCTGGGCTGGACAGCAGCGCCTCCCATTCCTCCCATGTGCCATTGGAGTCATGTTCTTCATCGTGCTCTGCACACTCCACCTGATGTGAAAGAGTGCTGGGGTGGCTCCACACCACGGTCATATAATTCTGTACGCCGTTGGGTAGATCAGGGGAAGAGTGTGCAGATTTATGCAAGCGTTTGTCTGTATTATTCTTAGTGGTGTTGCCTCCGCAGCGCTGAGCTTGCTATGAGGACGTGAATAGAGCTGCCTATTATCACTGTAGTACTTTATAATCGTTGTGAAACAAGGGTCCAGGAGTGTAGGGTGATCTATTGCATTGTCTTGAGTGGCTCGGTGATTTGTGAAGCCTGGACGCACCTCGTCCGCGTGCAGGTTCCCTGTCATGCCCTCATGCCCCGGTGGCCAAGTCACAGTCTGCGCGAATTGTACTGTGGGGTCCCATCCTGTCCCAACCAGTATACGGAGCGCCCGTGCTCCAATTTTACCCTTTAAATAGTTTCTGTAAGCTTTTTGTGAATCTGTAATGATTGTTAATGAAGCGTTTCGCGTCCATCCCTCTTTTATTGTGAGTGCTATGGCAACCTCTTCTGCTTGTGTTGTTGTCTTGTTGACGCCTGATCTGTTGAAGCGCAGGCTGTAATTTTCCCTCCACGGTCGGTGACTACACAAACAGATATCTTTGCATTGGTCTGATAAGGCACGGCATCAGTGAATCTGGCCGTGTTCGAAAATCTTGTCATTTTGTTAGTGTAGTCAGCCCTTGCCTTTCTTCTCCCAGCATGCAGAATACGATCCATGTTGCTTGGTATTGACAATACGGCGTACCATTCTCCAAGTTCACTTGGTACTTCATTAGTTTCTTGGTGTTTTTGTAATAATGTATCACGCCCTAGATTTGTTAGGACTGCTCTGCCCGTTATAATCTGGAAAAGGCGGGATACATGGGGGGGTGGGGGGGGCGCAAGCGTGTATTGGATAAGAAGCATTTCTTAGCGAACTTCGATAACTTTGAGCGTATCTATCTATCTATCTATCTATCTATCTATCTATCTATCTATCTATCTATCTATCTATCTATCTACTATCTATCTATCTATCTATCTATCTATCTATCTATCTATCTATCTATCTATCTATCTATCTATCTATCTATCTATCCGGCTACGACTTTCAGCTCTCCTGGCCATTTCAATAATGGTATCGATACCAAACATGGTATAGCATAACGTGACTGTATGGAAAACATATTTGTTTAGTCATAACATGAAAATCATGACATGTATGTCATGAATGTCATGATTTACATTTAATTTTTCTGCAACTCTTGCGGTGGTTTTGTTCACATGGCATGTTGCAAAACTGGTATGGTACGGCATGATTGCATGGCGAACCCAAGCGACAGACCTTATAACATGAAAATCATGACATGCGTGTCATGTAACCAACATGATTACATGCCACGCTCATGATGCGCTCGCGGCCGTTTCGCCAGCGTCACATATACCAAATTCGGTACTACGGTACGTGAATGGATGATGAAGGTATTGTACTGGTGCAAACACAATAAACATGATATGCGTGTCATGTAACAACATGACTACATGCTATGCTTACGATGCGCTTGCGGCTGTTTTGCTAGCTTCAGATGTATCAAACTTGGTAATACGGGACGTGAACGGATGACAGGTGACACATCCAAACATGATAATCACTACATTCGTGTCATGTGACAACATGACTACATGCCATGCTGATGATGCGCTCGCGGCCGTTTTGCTACATTCACACTTTCAAAATTTGGTATTACGTGACGCTAATAATTGACTAAGGTGTATGACAGGTGCGAACACGATAATCACGAGATGTGTGTCATATGAGAGCATGACTACATGCCCCAGTCAAGGTGCCAATACATTTCGACGTGGCGTGGTGCGTGTGCTCACCCGCGTTCATTTCGTCGAGTCAAGCCGGCGTCGCCACCCCAAGCACCGGTCCTGCCATATGCTCGCAGGCTTTGACGCATGCGCGTTTCAGCGCGTCCAGCATCCCTCCGTAACAAAAACAGGGAGACGCTGTGTTGTCTGGTAACGGATATTCGCGAAATGCAGCATGTTGCATTTCACGCTGGTTGCCGCCGGGCCGCGCCGAAGGATGCTGCTCGCGCCGGTCGCGCCTGGTGTCAGACTATAGAGTGCTCGCCTTTTGCTAACGTAGCGTCGCTGTGCCCCTACATAGGAGTATATTGGGCCCTTCAAGATGCGCTCGCGGCCGTCTTGCTAGCTTCACATATACCAAACTTAGTGTTTCGTGACGTCAATAGATGGCGAAAGTATGTTGCTGGTGCAAACATGATAATCCTGACACGCGTGTCATGTAAGAACATGACATCATACCACACTCATAGCGTGCTCGCGGCCGTTTTGCTAGCTACACATATACTAAATTTAGTATCACGTGACGTGAATAGATGACGAAGGTAAACAAAGCATTCAAACATGATAATCATGACATGGGAGTCATGTACGGCATCGTTTACCTCCTCCTCGTAACGTTGTGCTGATTTTAAAGTGAGATATCATCCTTTCTCGTTCATGCTTCACATAGCATCGGTTCCCACTGTACGTGGGATATACTAATTTTTTTTATTTTTTATTGGTGTTATATAAGGAGATGTTAGCGGACAAGTAAGGCTCTGGCTACTCCTTAGCCCTTCAGTAAATGTTGAACGCTTATCCTAAAAGAAAAAATAAATGCCAGTGCATTGGAAAATACAACACCAGAGCTCACATATACAAAAAACACGCTGATACGGACATATAAAACACCAACACAAACGTTATAAAATGCTCGAAAGTCGGTGAGTAATGTCTGTGGTAATGTCTTCAGTTAACATTAAATCATAGCAGCATAAAAGAGCAGTGCACACGTCCGGTCCTTATGGAGTTGTATTCGCTCATGTGTACACATTGTTCACCTCATTACACAGGTATGATGGATGTCGTATAATAGTGCGCCTAATAAGTACGACATGTCTTAATTCTTCTAACACTCATGCAGTGGAACGTCTTAAGTTTCGATTTCGGTACCGAGCTTTGATCATTCATTTCTCAAAAGGCCGAAGGCAGCAACAGGTAGGTCAGGTAGTATCTAGAATTACCGTAACAAATTTGTATGACTTTTAACTTCCTTTCTGTATTTAAGCAATGTTTCGAAGCATTGCGTTAGAACAATAACTCACTAAAAGCAGTAAGTGGAATATAAATATGAAACAGTGCAACGCGCTTAGACTATGGACTGAAAGAGGAAATTGACACAGTGCTGAACTCGCAACTAGATTTATGATTGTAAAAGAAAGAACGTTGTTTGAAGTACGAATCTTAGAAACTCCGCCTATGCCCTGCAAATGAACATAAACCATGTCTTGAACCGTAGTTACTTTATGACGAACATCCAACAACCAGCCCCACACGTGATCTTGCTTCGAAAAGGGTGAGATACTGGCAGACAGATACGTACACTTTGAGGGCCCAAGACCGAAAGCCATAATCCAGCTGGAGCTCTCAGAGCTGTCACTGAAAAAGAACGGGAGTCGACGTGGCCGTTTTCTACGCATACTTGACTTTAAATTAGACGTAGGGCTAGTAAATGTTGCTCTCTGTACTCTCACCCGTGTGGTATCTAACTAGGCAGCCGTGTTTTTCTGAACAACATGTAATGACGTATTCACCCCAGATCTTGCCCTGCTTTGTGAATTATAGCATTCCTATTGAGTCCTAATTTCTTACGTTTGCAGGGATAATACACCCTGCGGAATTATTGAAGCCAGCACGCTGAAAGAAAAAGTCGCTAACTAGTCTACACTGCACTGATTAGTCTTCGCGCGCTAGTAAGCATGCAGAACACGTTGCTTCAACGTGACTGTCGTAAGAATACTGTAGGTAGTTACTGTATCTCAAAAAGTTTAGAAATCTCTTATATTCTATACACCCCAATCTACCAGCACTCACCAACTTGTACACGTGCTGAATGTTTGGTGAGGAATGGAACATACGAATAGTTGCAATATAAACAAACCTACTCTGTTGCTAACAACGCAAAAGTAGGGAACGTACAAAACGCTATGGACCTCCATGCATTATGCGCTAGCCTTACCGTTGCGTAATATACACCATTTATTCAAACTATGTTGAGAATTTGGATGATCTCTATTTATATTAGAACCTCGTAATATATAGATGGCATTTCGACTTCCGACTGTTTTCATGCTATTTAAAAAAAGACGCTTAATTTGATAAGGATGAACTACAACGTAATGCTTGCTCTTCCATTACCATTCTTTGGAGCAAACGTGGCAAGCAGTGTCCCCCTTGCTTTACGGAAAAACACGTCTTTGAACTGCCTTGATTCCCTAGAAGCCAATATCGCCTCTTCATTCAATATTGATTGCTCCGTATTTAATTTGCAGCCTCGATATTCGCTTCTATGTCGTGCTTATAGCCCGTCGTTTCAACTGTGACGTCACCGACGTCGAAACATTTCGTAGAGTCCTGATTAAATTTCATCTCCCACCGCCTCTTGTCTGGCCATCTTCCAATCGCCGTAAGTGCTGCAGATGTAATGCGTTCCAGCCACTGCGGTACGTTTCTTCGTTGTATTCGCGACGCTTGGCGGTGAAAAACTGCAGAACACACAGAAGAACGCGCTCTTCTTCCCCGAAGCGCACATGAACTTTAGTCGCCAGAATAGCTGGAAATAATAAATGGAGTCGCAATGTAAACTGAAGGAAAAGTGCCTGTTTCTATGTGTAGGCAAATACAGTGAAACCGAGGAACAACATTTAAATATCGCTGGAACCCCCACTCGGGCATCGCCTGTAGTACTGTTACTTTCCCTCTTTGTGTGATATTTCAGGCCTCAATATAAGATTTTTGTATATCAACAGATTGGAGCACAAGTCACGAAGAAAAGATCTGGGAAAAAATGGCAAGCGTCGCGTGCTTTGATAAGCCGTTCTGCCGACACGCAGAAATATGTGCGGCGCGTAGTTCGCGCTATACTTGTATATGGAGCACGCTCAGCGAGAGTCCAGTGAACGACTTGCCGAGTCGTTTTCAACTCTCACGACGTCTTCCTGCGAAAAACAAAAATAAACAAATTACATAGTCGGCAAACGTGAGAGCTGGATGCGAAAGAAGTGCATAAACAACCGCGACGCAGAATCAGCTTTCTAGGATTGACGACCAGCAAGAAAGAGAGAGGAGAGAGAGAGAAAGGAAACGAGGACTTTCGTGATGAACGAGTTATGCCCCGTACACAGCCGTTAGTATGTACGGATGCACTTCCTTGCATATAGGATCATCGAGCCATGCAAGGCACATCCTACTGGCAGGCTGACCGGATTCCCTTTGTCAAAAAGACCACTGCTGCGCAGCTATGCCTTGATTACCTCTGCCTTTATTCCCCAAAAGCCGTCTCTCTATAGCGTTGCTCGCTTTACTTTACAACCCTCTCTCCCTTCTCCCCGTTTTTTTTTTTCGCTCAGAAAATGCTTCAATAGTGTTTCGAAATAACAAATGACATATTTCCGGTGAGGAAGTGACGGCGTCGCTTCCTTCTTCCCGTCGTTTTCTTGTCTCTTTGCTTCCTGTTTAGCCCTGTGGCTAGAACGGAAACGCAGTGTC
Source organism: Rhipicephalus microplus (assembly GCF_013339725.1). Lineage (NCBI taxonomy): Eukaryota > Metazoa > Arthropoda > Arachnida > Ixodida > Ixodidae > Rhipicephalus > Rhipicephalus microplus. The sequence continues at coordinate 64,006,230 of NC_051169.1, forward strand.
CGTTTTGAATGGGCAGTGCGAGGACTTGAATTTGTGACACTGTCCGTTCAGCTGCGCTTTTTTTTCTTACTTTTTAAAATACTTTCGATGGTGCCAAAGCTATGCGAGGAACGTCTTTCCCGAGGCTGCAATAAAAGAGGCTCAATTGGGAACTTCGCGGGCATTTTAAACCGAATGGTTCTGACTGTAAGTCGTTTGGAGGCATTCATTAAAGGCCGGAGATAAATAATCAGAAACAAAAGCCGGCTGGCACTTTAACGTCCTTCCGAGCTCTCCCGACAGCGGGGAACTTATGAAGCCACGATTCGAGAAGCACTGCCGCTATGCTCGAGGCAATTATGATAGGAAAAAAAGAAATAAGGAGTACAGAAGGTGGGAAAGTTGTTGAAGGTCGTGTAATAATGCGGGAAACATGTACGGTGTTGCGGTAGCGTCAATAGCCAAGCGTATAATTACGCTAAGATAGTGAAGGATTTCTCGACCACTACACTTCTGCATTTCCTCTGTGACAAATTAAGTACTCGGTGTTCAAATGTTGATGTTCCTCGGCAGTTTTGATTCGGTATCCTTACTGGTACGCCGTAACTAGGTCACTGTTCTCATCACCACGTGGAAGCGATCTTGGCTTAACCTTAATTTCGCCCACACGGCCGACATCTATGTTGGTCTCTTATCGCAGCTTAGCATTTAGAATCAGCAGAAAGGCGAATGAAGTAATCTAGCTGTAAATGCTTCCGTATAAAACGAAACTTATTTCTCGCCTTTACCAAATGGGCGGAAGTCGTTTAAGGTTCGCTGCGAGCTAAAGCTTAGTCGCTCTCATTTCGGATGGCTCACTCGCTCTCTTTATTTAGTGATTTACTTCTTCATTATCTCAATCTTCGCGCAGTAAAATCAGCACTGCGTCATTATTTACCTCGAGGTTAATTTAAAAGTCGCATTAAAAGGTTTTCAGAGATCGCTCTACGAAGGCAAGTGCTGCTGACTCTCTACAAGCAATATTTACCGACACTAACTTTCCCTAGCATTGACGACGAAAAAGGATTGAGAAAAAAGGCTTGGACTCATCTCGAAATACAGGCTCTGTCTTAGTGCAGCAGTACTTTCTTCGACTGAAGGATTTCCCGGGCTTTCAACTCACGATGAAAAGCTCGGAAGAATCGGCTTATTGGTACGTGTGAGTTATTCAAGCCTGACCATCCTACTTATTTATTTTTATTGAGGAAGATGGCGTGCTTCAGAGGACGAGCAGAAAAACGAAACTCAAGAGAACAACTGACGAGTAATACGCGTCCTGGCTTCTATTTGCCGAGCTTAAGAACCTATGGTATTTCCTCCTTCGCCGCCAAATTTACATTTCGCATCATGCACTATCAGTCTTACTTTGCGGGGTAGCGTACCGAAGTATAACAACTCACATGGCCTTTTCCTAGCAATCTGAGAAGAAATACCCTGAAGTCGGTGTAGATGGTATGCTTTATAACTGCACACCGCTGAAAACGGAAAAAAAATTTAGCGCACAGCTACAGAGAATATTAAGCGAAATAATACGAAAAAATATGGGGATGGTTGTGACGTACCAAGTCTGAAGGGAGAATTCTGGATTTCGCGGCGTTTCATTGTTGTAATTTTTTGACATTTGGCTTTAGTAGGGTGTGTTGGTCTACATCGAATGCATAGTGAAGAATTTCTGAAGCACTGCCGTAGAAAACCACCAACGAAAGTCTAGCGTAGTGGCTGACCGTCAGCTAGGGCGAGCTTTACCAACAATATAGAATTGTTATTAACATTTCAAAACAGGCGATATTATACAGAAGGACTTCGACAAAGAGGAGTCCCCTTATTGAGACTTCCGTGTCTTAAGCACTGGTTCCTGTTCATGCTACCAGAATGGTTACTCTGTCGACTATTTTGAAAGTCCCGCACACGCATTTCTTCAGTTACTGCACCATCGCGACTTCCTCCACCAACGTGCAAAAAGTCAGTTCCTGGAACTATGTATAATATAGTAGCTGGCTTTGAACGAAAAAAAAAACACTATTTTTTTGTCAACACCACCGCGACCTCAGTCCCATTTTCATCTCATCAATCTACGACCCTCTCTCCTCTAACTCCCCCTCGCTGAGCCATCTTCGGTCCGCATCCATTCACGCTCTCCGAGTACACGGTTCGTGCGTTCGTCAAGCGCGTCCACGCTTATGCACGGAAAGGCGCGAGAAGCGATCCTGAAAGAAACAAGGCCAAATAAAGACAGGCAAGAAAGTATTGGTGAAAAGAAAGGCCACACACGTTCCTTTCTCCAACTACCGCGCCACCGGTCTCGGGCCTCATTCGGTGGCCTGGCTCAAGCAATCCCTCATTTTCATTCGAAGAGCGGGACGCATTGTCCGGGCCTTGGACTTCAGCCGTCCACGAAGGTCATTCGTCTTGTGGCGGCGGAGGCTGCCCCCGGAACACTAGCGCGGTCACCACGCACTATAGCTCTCTCCCCTTCCACATCCCTGCCGGCGGGGCATACAAGTGCGCCCATAGTCCCGCAATGTACACAGAGATAACGGTCCCTTGAATGCAGACTCGTCGCCGCTATCACGCGCTCCCGACACCATTCAAGGCACTCCGAGGGCTCTGTCGAACAGCGGCGGGATGCTTCTCTCGCTCTGTCAGTGAGGCGCTTGTATGAGAAAAGGAAGAGGAAAGATAGCTCCGTGGAAATAATGCAAGAGTGAGGGCCTGCCCCGAAAGTTCCCAGGAATACATAGAATAGGACCAACATTATCTTGCTTCTGAGTGGTGCAGCCCTGTATTCGTGGTGATGGGCATATAAGAATTTTATTTCAGCCATGTTGTGATTGTCTAAACGCTTTCACATTATGCACCCGGCAATGTGTTCTTACATCTCGAAGAAATGCAATAGTTTGGCGTACGCAGTAGTTAAAGTGTGGACTACGTTTTGTGTCATCGCGAAGGCAATAAAAACTTGGAAAACTTGGTGGCACTGTTACATTAAGTGCACCAAAGCGACCGCTATACCATTTGGGTTTATAACTGCATATATGTCAGCTTTGAAAGGCACCGTTTTATCGCTCACTAAATTCGCTGTGCTCGGCTATAACGCAACTCAGAAGTGTCGGGTGGCATGTTTTCTGCTAAGCAAGCAGGCATGGACAGCGAAATATTTAAAAAATAAGCTCTCATAAACTGAACGAAGGGCACGAAGCAGACGAGGGCAATCACTCCAACTCTGGGCAGATTGCTCGAGCTTATTCTGAAGGAAGTAATCTGCGCCGTAGTTTAAACAAGATACTTTGTATCAAGAAGAGGGGTGAGGGGGGCTGCAGGCATTTAAAAGGAGAACCATGCCCCTCTCGCGTGCTGTTTTTTTCTCTCCCATGTACTTCAAAAAAACGCCAGGCCTGTGCGGAAGGCGCAGCAACGTCACAGCGAAAGCTAGAAGAGCGGCCTGTCAGAGCCTTTCCAAAACAGCAAGCACACTTGCTTGATACCTGCTATGGCATTAATAATGAACTTTGGGGTAGTAGGGCGGCATTCGCTATGCTATTTTTCGTCATTCTTCTGAGAAGCTTTCGTCATTCTTTGGGTATCCGCTAAGCACTTGCAAGAAATTTCGTTCCAATCGTTCCTGCAGTGGCTGACGACGATGAGGAAGAAGGAGGAGGAGGAGGAGGAATAAATGAGCAAGGATAGGGAGGTACGATGAGGAAGCGTGACTGAAGTGGGTATGCGCCACATTTAATAGGGGGACAAGAACAAGCTTTTGTAATGGGTTGGAGCATTGAATGGCCCACTCGTTACGCTATTTGTAATGTGCGACGACTGGATGTTCTTTCGCTGTTTTAAAAGGCTTTATAAGTCGTATTGACGCGATTGCTTTCCAGGCATCAAGCCTGCCTAAGGCAAGTTTACGAATAAGTCCCAAGCACCGGCGTAGCTGAGTGGTAGAATACTGGGCTGGCACCCAGCAGATTCAGGTTTCTAGCCCCACTGTGTCTTTGGTGTTAAGTTTTTTTTTAAATTTTGCACGATATGGTTACGGACGCCGGCGGCGGTGGCAGAGAACTCTGTGTTTCCTGAGTTGTGATCTCATAACAGCTTTCGCTGTAAAAGAGGTCGCGCTAAGGTCAGCTTTCTGCGATCCTTTGCTCTGAAGCCACGCTTTTTTTTTCTCTTTGGCCACTTCGCAATCAGGTGCAGCCTCAAACCAGGACACTGCACTGAGCTGCCTGTATAATATTTATCTCGCTGCACAAACTGCAAGATGGATATCACATTGGTCACGCGCGTGATGTCTAAAAGCAGTACACCGTCGCAAAAGAGCAGCTGTCGAAGACTTGGTCTGGTATTTTCTCCGTAGTCTTTAGCGATTCGCATGTTTGAAACTTTGTAATGAATGACAAGCTCTGAACAGAACGCTTTTTATTGGTCTGGAAATTGTTCATAGAAGCTTCACTACCGGCACAACCCCTTTGTAACCAGCCGTCAAAATCGTGCAGTAGTCCCTTTAGCAAGGCACTTCAGCCTGCCCAACAATTGGTGTTCTTGAAGCACAGCTGAAAAAAAACGAAGATAAAGGCAGTGACTATCTCGACAACCAATTTTTCAGGAAATTTCAATTTCATTCATGACCCCCTCCGGCTGAAAAATAACGAGGCAATAGATACACAAGACACATAGCCAGATATTTACAATGTCACATAAGCTTAATATATGCGTTACTTACTCTTAACACATCTACTTCTCCTTGCCTCGAGTTTATGCTACTAACATTGGCACCTGTGTTACCGCTGCCTCACTGAATTATCGCCCTTTGTGTCTCGCCATTTTGTTGTAATACTTACACTGAGCTTGCTCCTTCACCGGCTGTATTCACGAATCACAACCTTTATATAGACTTTTGCATCACTCCTGCACGTTACCAACCAATATGAATGAATTGTTATGCTGCATTAATAATGACTTTTGTGATGAGGTTTGTTGATGTAGGGAAGTCGCAACGTGGTCACAATGGCAAAGTACCATAGCAAGGCTGGCAAAGGTGGCACAGGCTCTCGCGCAACCAGAACTTGCAGTTGTTCGTCCTGTTTCGCAGGCACATACACCTTGGTGCATCTGCTCCACTACACAGTGAATAACAAGTTCCCTATCGACTAATGGTTAATAAAATGTTATTAAATAGCACTTATCCTCTGAAATTATGTAACGTGGCTGCCTGCTATTTTTTACGCATTGGCACTTCTACACCCATTAGACAAAATACGTGTCACTGCATACGAGTCAATCAATAGGTCTGAAATTGAATTGACATTTATCTCTGCATAGCACATGAGAGAGGTTACGTAAATCGAGTACGTAATAAAGCAAAAGAGAAAAAATGAGGTTTTAAGAGTGAAAGTGAGACCGAGGAAAGCGGGAACAAAAAAATTACTCCGAAGACTCCGCATCCTTCGCAAAGCTTGCCTCGCAAGCTCGCATTCGAAATGGCGCGTGACCCTCCTAGCTTACGTCAACTGCCTTTGTAGCAGGGCGCAGTTTCAACCGGTACGCGCAGAGTTAACTACGCTTGAAATGACGTTCTCTCTGTTGCGCAAAGCACTATATGATGATTTCGCTTCGTCCTTCCCTGGAAGTCCCTTCGGCTGCCTGTGGACAGCATGCCGTCAACATTGAAAAAGAAGTACGTTTCTTTCGCGTATGCATTGTAAAACAGGCAACCAGTGAGCGAGCCTGAAGACGAATCGAATAAGTGGAAAGGGTGGCGTTCCGCTGGGCTGCGTTTGGCGGCAGCAACAAATCAGTCCCGCCCCGCTCTCAAATGAGACGGAAAGAAATAATTCGGTTTTTCCTTTCCGGCGGCCTGGAGTATTCATGATGGCCTCCTTTTGGCGTCGACAAGGCTACGCTTTCTTCCAGCCCGTTCAGACATGTTACTGCCGAGTTTTCTGGCAGCCTGTGCGCATAAAGTCATGAGTAGATCGCAATCATTAGAGCGGAACTTGGATGAGTGAAAAATAGGGGCCGTGAAAAAAAAAAAGCGATCCGTTTGTCTTCGTCTAAGCAAAACCTTGGAGCTCCCGCTCGTTTTTGGAATCTGAAATTTATTTCCTTTTTTGTTGTGCGTATTCTTTTATGTATTGACAGCGGTATACCCTACATAAGACGTATATATAAATTCTATAAATACCTGCACCGTCGACACGATACAGTCAATTTTGAGTTGACTTTTTTGTTCTCTTGGAAAGGGACAACTACGATGTGAGCAAACTGCGCAGAGCTTTTCTGAGCTAAAGTATCAAGACGGAGAACTCGTTGTGACGCTACACTTTTTTTGAATTGTGGTATTTATCCCCTGGACGTCAGTGTTAATTGATTGAAACAGATATGCAGAGGAGGTCACGTGGGGATGAGGTCGATTTGTTCATTTTGCAGTGAGAGAGGAGCTGCAAAGGCAGCTACGGTTGAAAGTACTTGTTCAACGAAGCCCATCATTTGCGCACGGAAAAACAACAATACCTTGTCAGAAGAATAATATACATTTCTAACTGACCATTACCTACTTGTCTTAGTTTATTCTTAAGAGGTTTTCGAGTCCTATCACAAGCGTCACTCCCGGTAGCAGTATTATGCCGTTTAGTCGTTGATAACAAAGCAAGCGCAGTAAAAATAAAAAGGCTGTTAACTAGTAAGAGCCGCGTTGGCATCAAAACTGCGGCTTTGATTGGTCTTTTAGATAAAATGGTTGGATTCCTAATAAATCTGCAAGCTATAAATGAAAACTACGCGCGACCGCATTCACTCATGGCTTTAAATACGAATATACATTTATCGATATATGAAAGTGAAGGAAGCTGGTATACGTGTCGCGATGGACAAAACTGAATCAACAAAAGGGGCGTTATTAATCTTGGTCGCGTGTCGGCTGCAAGAGGCTCACTCAATACTGTGAGACCCACTCAATACTATGAAAAGCATCACACTAAAGCAAGCGCAAAGTGACAAAAAGGTGCACATAGAAAGCAGGGAACCACTGCTAGGTTCGTGTCTATATTCAAAGGAGCAGGTCGTTCAACGTGAAATGTACAGCTTAGCGAAACCCTTCTACGTATTGCGATGCACTAGAGTGAATAATCACGTCAACCTTTCACTGTCTAATGGTCTCCCGTTTCGAAATTCTTGGCACCGCATAACCAATGCACTCGTCGGTATCATGTCATAAGTGCCACAGTAAAAGGTTAGGGCAATGTTCAGTACACGAGTGCACTTTTGTAGCTTGTGTCCGTTTGTAACGTCATGATTGATGACACCTTGCTTCGTTCGGCGACTGGTGGTGGTCTATGAATTCCTTCGAGATACGAAACTCGACCTATAATGGTGAACCACGGGTCCGTTTCACAGGCCGAAAACTTTTCATCCACACGCAACCTTTTCATTCGCAAAGGCACTGCTCTTTCTACGGCGTAATGACAGCACCCGCTGGGTTTGAACTGAGGGTCACCAGGCAGACCGCCTTTTCACGACAGCCGTGGAAGATGCAGCCCTTCGAAAAAGAAACGTGGGTATCCCATATATGCTTTCGTTCTGATGCCTTACTTATGCGGGCCTCCGCTTTGTCTCGTATGCAGTGAGCGCCCCAACTGAGATTATTTTCTGTTCCTTGCTATTGCATATCCACGCAGCTGGAGCTCGCACGTGTAGTTCTCATTTTCACTGCTGTCGCGCCTTGTAGCACGCACGTTGACGGCAAAGCCTATAGAGAGAGGTAGTACAGTAGAAACGCATGCAGTTCCACACTGCTGGAACTCGCACGTGTTTCATTCATTTTCCCTCTTCTCTGACGTAGTGACGCTTAGGTGACTGCGAAGCCCGTCTATTATGCAGTCTGAACGCGTCAATGGCGTTGGTCGTCTCCGCAGCTTATTCCTCCCTCATTCATCTATTACGACCGGGGCTCCTGGAAGCGGCATCTTGTCGTACATTAGTCTGCGTTCTTGCGCATATATCTACGCAGCACGAAGTGACACTGTTCTGTGTGGAAGAGTTGGGCGTCACTTGTCGTGCCGGTCACTAAACTTCGTTCACCCGGATATAGTGAGCAAAAAGAAAAAAGGCAGCCGGGCTTCTGGTGGTCTGCAAATGAGCCGCTTCGCCCGATGGTAGACTCGCACGTGCTGTGAGCGACATGACGAATGGGCACGAGAGAAGTGGCTCGTCAATGGGGAGGAACGAGGCGCATAATTATCGCCGCCGTTCGGGCAGAGATTTCGATCCATTCGTCAGCACGGGCACCGCCCTGATGCCCACCTCCCCTCTCCATCTCCCAGAAAGAGGCACAGAATTCTGAAGTCGGCAGTCATTTGGCATTGACGACAACATTTGAAGTAATAAAAAAGCACTGCCGAATGGTGTTTCGAGCTCAACTCCGTGCATCTGCGCACTTCGGTGCAGCTACCGAGACACCACAACATCGTTGAATAGGTGCAGGGAATGGGTGATTTATCGCATTGATACTAGAATTCATGACGAGAATTTATTATTATTATTATTATTATTATTATTATTATTATTTATAGGTAGCACTAGCACTAGTAGTAATATTAATAACACTGTCACCAGATTACCGGCAAGGGGTACCACAATCTCTTGCAGGAACACTCGTCGCTTTTGCAAGGTGTGCGAATGAAGCAAATTAAGAATATTCATATGAATCCAAACTATAACCTCCAGACGACGACAATATGTCGTCGAAGTCCACATGGCGAATGCATCGTGTATAAAGAAAGCAAGAAAACGCAGGAAAATACTTTATTACGAAGGAAATAGGTGTTCGGGAATTTTTCAGGCTATTGAACGAAACCTAAAATCTAAATGGTGGAGAATGAAGAGCTTTGTCCCTCAAACATTCTCCGTCAGTGCACAACCATTAGTGTGCTCATCCAACATTTGGGCTCTATCGTCAATCGCTGCCCACTCATGGAGAATGTTTTGAGAAAAGGGCTCCCCATTCTCCGCCAGTGCGCAACAGTTGCTGACAGAGGCCATTTTTCGGTGTGCACACTACAGAAGTTGTTGTAACAGGATCGGTGACGTATGCTCTAGCCACGCGTTGTGCTTGGCACTTCTTAAAAAAAAAACAGCATAATTTTCCCTTTTGTTTGCTGGTTTATTTTACTGTGCTAGCGGCGACTTCGAGGCAGGACTGGGCCCACTGAAGATTTTATAAGCATAATCAAGCTCACAAAATGAGGAACTGCACGTGGCTGCAGCAAGCAATTCGTAAACAACAATAATAAATGTTCGATACCGACAGCATGCATTTAATGTAACTGAATACCACATTTGAAAGTATTACGACCATTAAATTAGCCTAGAAGACCTTTCGGAAACCTGTTGGTTAGCGTTGAACTTCAAGCTCGCGGCTGCATTTAATATATAACTTCCTGGTGCTAGCCCACATCTATCGTAATGTATGCGAGATTAATCAAACCGTTTCGGGATTTCGTGCTAGTTTGGTGCTGCACCCAATCAGCATCGCTGGGCGAGTGAGGAAGATGACACGCAAATCGGGTGGCTGGCGTGCGGTCAATGATTTACGTCAAGGATGCCGCTAGAAGGTCGATATTATAACCGTGACGGGTTTCAACGCGAGCGCCGAGGCAGCACGTGCGGTAGGTCTGGAGATTTGATGAACGCCGTCACGGCCAAATGGGGCGTGATAATGATAAGAATATGCTGATGCCTCCCCCTTCCTCTCCTATCTCTACGCCTTCCGAGCGAATGAGTTATCTGCGAGAGCTTTCCGGATGCTCAGTGGGCTCGGTTTTTGTATGTTTCCTTTTGTCGTTTTTACGCTGCAGTGTATCCCGTGGTGTAATGCTTCGAGCGTCGAAGCATTACTTGGTTCATGGCCTTCGTCGTCTGATGCGAAGCTTGAAGTTTGTGCCAGCTTGTACACAGTGATTGATTGATATGTGTGGTTTAACGTCCCAAAACCACCATATGGTTATGAGAGACGCCGTATACTTGAGGGTTCCGGAAATTTCAACCACTTGTGGTTCTTTAACGTGCGCCTAAATCTGAGCGCACGGGCCTACAACATTTCCGCCTCCATCGGAAATGCAGCCGCCGCAGCCGGGATTCGATCCCGCGACCTGCGCGTCAGCAGCCGCGTACCATAGCCACTAGACTACCATGATGGGGCAGCGTGCAAACAGTGCAAATGTATTAGCATGGTCATTCATCAGCGTTTTCTATCATTGTTCGTCAGAGCAGGCGCGCAATGGGTGTCCTTCTTCTTACTTTCCTTCTCACTAAGTCATGAAATTCGTAATCTTGTAGGGCTTTGCAAGACCATGGCGACAACACCAATGATGAAACAAAGTAACAAAAGTGTCTAAGAAAACCTATCCGGATACTCAAGTGCACGTGCGCCAGCCGATGGCGTACAGACGCCGTCAATGACATGGTCAATAACGACACCGTTAATGTTGTGGCGTCGTCACATGACAATGTTGTGCGTCGAAGGCGCGAAGATCACGAAGGCGATGCAAAGTCGCGTGAAGTGAAAATAGTATGCCGTACTTCACAAATACGAGGCCATGCAAAGCAACGTTAAGCGCAGCGAGCTATTAAGCAGGGGGAGGGAGGGGGAATGGAAGGTTAATACCAACACAACTGGGAAAAGCAAAAGCAGCCTATACAATGCATAATGCGTCCTGCTGTGTTGTTTTCTTTTTTACATGAAAGTGTTTTACGCTGGAATCCACCACGGCTCTACTGACATATTTCGTCAAGGATGTGACGTTCTAAAATATATACTAACAGATGCAAAGAAGAAAAAAACCAGAAGAAAAGGTTTTGTCGTGCAGAGTCTAACCACTACGCCACAATTTGTACATTGTCATGGTGCCAACGATAAGTCATTTATATGCACTATAAACCGTGTGGTGGTTCTGAGATCTCCGCAATTTTAGCGCGTTTTCGTTATCAGGAACGAATGGCACAACAAGTTTGCGTTCGGCGCGCTGTATAGGTCATCGCCTCCACGGAGCGTGGTCTCTACTGCGTGGGAGCTTAGCTGACTTCTAATTCGAGATAGGACGAAGGTCACTTCGCTCGCTGCCTCGGTCACGTTTACGAAAGGAGCACGCGGCTGACACGCGACGAAGCAAGGATTGCCACAGTTGTTGGCGCTTGTCCTGTGTACACTTTTGCGCTCGTTTGATGCGTCTTTCTTTATGTTTGACGCCAGCTTAGCTGACTTCTAATTCGAGATAGGACGAAGGTCACTTCGCTCGCTGCCTCGGTCGCGTTTACGAAAGGAGAACGCGGCTGACACGCGACGAAGCAAGGATTGCGAAAGTTGTTTGCGCTTGTCCTGTGTACACTTTTGCGCTCGTTTGATGCGTCTTTCTTTATGTTTGACGCCGTCTGCTCAGATTTTGGGTGCACGCTAAGGAACCCCAGGTGGTCGAAATTTCCGGAGCCCTCCACTACGGCGTCTCTCATAATCAAATGGTGGTTTTGGGACGTTAAACCCCATATCAATCAATCCTTCTGTTTGACGATGCACTTCAGGCGTCGAGCTGTGATAGTTGTTAGTCCGCGCTCGTTCTGTGTATGCTGATTTTGTGCGTGCTTTCTGCTTGAGGTGTGTGCTGCAAGTTTCGAGCTGGTTGCCGTTCTTCACGTGGACTTTCCAATTTGTTGATTTTCGCTCAAACAATGCACAATAAACGCTCAATTATGTCGGGTGAAGACACGTATGACTTTCGTGTTATGCCGATTCTTAGATAGCGACATCAGCCACGTTTTTTATTATTGTATTAAAGAGCAGTTTCTGTTCAGTGAAAGTGCTGCAGTGAAAATAAAGTGAAGATAACTGAGCACTTCACATTTCCTTATTAGCATCGCCACATCCGATGACCTCAACGATCGATAGCAGCTGGCAAAAAAAGAAAAGCAAACTGTTGACCGTGAAACCAACGTCAAAAATAGTGTACCAGCAACAGTAGTAAAATAGTGTGTCAGCAACAGTAGTAGTAAAGACATTTCGATGTGTTGTGTGACTTTTTTGTTACAGTTGTGGATACACTGTCCACTACAATCGGAACGTTAAATTCTATATCCAAGAACGACGACGCGTTCCCCTCGATTTGATGTCGATGGGTGTTTGACGTCTTTTACACCAGAAGTATCCAGCCGACACTCACACACAAATGGCGCGGTATTGCTGCGGAGCCACGAAATGAATTGCTCTTCACCTGCAAACAGACTCACCAAACAGACCCGTGTTGAACTAAGCCAGGACATCAGTCAAACTCAGAAGAAGCAGCCCGGGCTGTAAAACCACGATGCTAATACTTCCCAATTCAAACAAAGCATCCCGAAAGCACCTCATCCTGGGCACGGCGGCGAGTGTTGTCTCTCGAGGACGTGTTGTTCGCGCGGAATCATTATTTACGCGCAAGACCGTCGCCGGTGCTTCGCACTACAAAGAGCGCAATCGGGTTGAGGAGAGCTAGTCCTTGCGGCAGTTTGCGGCACGGCACACGTGTAAGAAGGGGAGGGTAAAGAATACTCGAGGCATTTTCCTCAAAGTATAAGACAAAGGGGCGTCTCGTAGGTGCAGTGAGCCGGTGTAGGGGAGAGAGCGGTCGAGTTCTTCGTCAAGCGAGTAGGAGTGATTTGGTCTCCTTTCCCTTTCTGAAGCTTGCACGCAATCCAGCTCCTCCTCCTGAACATCTCCTTGACGCCACGGGGATGACTCTCAAGTGGCTGCCATCAGGCACGTGCCCTAATGAGCGACCCTCTCTCCATCATACCTCCTCCCAACCTTCCGAGCGTTCGTCGCTTCAAAGCGTCGCTTCGGTGCGTGCCGCCGAGTTCAGAGGGATCGAAAACTTAAGCAAGCGAGATCCTCCTATGAAGCGCTGCCAGGCGAGTCGGGAAGTTCGTTCTTGGTGAGCGGGAACTAGTCGGCGAGAAGAGGGTGAGTGGAGGGCCCGGGTATTTCCCATGTGCGCCGTGAGAGGGACCAAGCCAGCGCGTAGGGAAGATTAAAGGGTTGGCGCGCCGATGACTGTCGTCTAATTCGCTGCACCACTGACGAGGCTGTCATGTGATGCTCTCGTGATCATGGGCGACCCGAAATAATCGATATGCATTCATTGAACATACTCGTTTCTTGTGGTTGTGCGTCTTTCATGCTCTGCTTCTCAGCTTAGGTTTGACCTTGTGCGCAGGACTTGTGCGTCCCAAAAGTTGAACCGAACACTTGAATATATAGGGTACGCAAGCTATGGAATTGCTGTAAGCTCCACGGTATACACGAGGAAGCTGGCTTCCAACTTCGGTACATGGTACCTGCTTAGTCTGTGTTTAACGTATATTAAGGCACCACTGTTCACGCTTGATATAACCTTTCAGAATACTCTGATTGAAGGTCAAGTATTCATGACAACGAAAATAGTCCTGAGTACTTGGATCAGCGGGAAACAGTTAACATGGCTGCCGACAACAACCAGTACCTCTGGTAAATGGCAGCAACACTTTTACCGCGAAAGCTGTTATAAGATCAGAACATAGATCACGTGCGGTGCCGTGGTTGTCCACCGCCGCCAATGGTGTCAGTAAACGATGTCAAAAGAAATAAAAAAAACTTAGTAAATAAGAAACACTAACCCGCGTATTCACAAATGCTCCTCGACTTGGCTTTCACCCTTGACTTGACAGAGTTGCGCACTGCGCTGCTGCTCGGCTGAAAATGACGCTACGCTACTCAAGAATAGCAGCAAATTATCACTGAAATGCAGTGACTTTACCTGCCTAGAGATGGCGCTTTTAGCGGCCTTTTCAAGTGAAGGTGGAGCGTTGAGTGAAGGGGTGTTCTAGAATACGGGGGTAAAGACACAATTGGATTCCAACCCACGTCCGATGCGTGCTAGCCCAGTATTCTACCACTGAGTCACGCCGGCGCTTGACACTCATTTCAAAAGTGACCTTTGGCAGTCTTGATGTCGGGAAAGGAGTCGCGCTAATATGGGTAATAAAGCATTTTAGAACATCAAAGAAACAACCAGGCGTCACACAATTGAAATTGGGTGAAGAGTGCGTCGTCCAATGATCCAGCCTTTCACAAAATCTTGTTCTTGTTCACCTATTAACTGTCACGCATACCCACCTCAGGCATAACTCTCCATCGTCGTCAGCCACTGCATAAAAAACTATTGCACAATATTCCTAGGAAGTGTGTAGCGGATACCACACTTCTCCGAAGAATGATAAAGAATATCATAGTGAATGCCGGCCTGCTACCCAAAAATAATGATTATTTAGGGCGTACTGGATACCCAGTAAGCGTGCTTGTACCAGTCACTCAAAGAGAATGAAGAAAAGGCTCTGAAAGGCCGCCCTTCGAGCTTTCGCTTAGACAGTGCTGCGCGTTCTGTGCGAGCGCAGTGTTTTTTTTTTGCTTTTTTTTCATTACATTTGGTGAAAGTTTCACATTTTTTATTGCTTAACTAATTGACGTCACCAGTGTAGGTGTGACGCCCGCCGTGGAGGAGATGTGCCATTGGTCTCCAAGATCAGGGCGGTAACTACCAGTCTATCTACTGACGCTGCTTTCAATACCGTCACTGAAAATATTTTGTGTCCTGTAAAGAAAAACAGAGTCGCCAATAGTCATAATGGAAACAACAAAGGCACCCTGCTGGGAGACTGATTCTTGCAAGCGATGGTTGTATGAAGCAGAACAAGAAAGATTTAAAAGAAATATCTTTTAAGGTTCAATTTTGACAGAATCATAGTTATTGCGCAAAGCTTCTGAAAGTGTGTCAGAACTGACAAAAATTTACGCATTAATTACATACGAAAATATGGATGTTGTAGATGCACACCCTTCAAGTGTACTTCAACTACAAGTGTGCTCCCGGCTTTGAAAACAGTGCACTTTCAAGATCACCGAACAACGTTCTATTACGTCTAATTTCCAAAGCCTTTGTGTTAACGAGTAGTTAAATCACTCTTCTAGTACACGTTCCACAAAATATTGTTTGATACTGAATGTCCTGGTATATGCACGTTCTAGGTTTATTTATTGAAAGACAATAAAACACAGCTTTTTTGTGCGACCTGCCTCCATGACCATTCATTCCGAACACCAGTGGCGTGCTTCGCCATGTTCCTCGGTTTGCTGCTAATGACTCACGCCTTGATTGTTTCGTCCATTTCAGCGGCCGCAGCAACCATGTGCGGTTTGTACAACACGAATCCGTCTAGCCTTTCTGTATTTCTCACTAACTTTTTTTCTCTGGAGCGTCGGCTTCGCCTGATTAATTACTGAAGGCGCCGTGCAAGCGCGGACGCCGCCCGTTGCTCACTTCTTGTAGCATGCAAAAACGTTCGCCCAGGCCGTCTCGTTGGAGCCTGGCCCGGGTGACAGCGTGCTGTGTCGCTGCTTCATTACTACGATTGCTTCACTTCATTGTCTTTCTTGTTTACATCTTCCCGAGCGAAATGCTTTTATCCTTGCCTACCGTCAAGCAGTAGCATGATCCTAGCAGCTTGAACTATAGCTGAGGCAATCAGAGCGTGACCCTGTTTACACCGAACAACGCAGCCCCTCCGCTCTCCCGGACGTGCAGCTTCGCCTCATCCATATGCGAGCCGAAACGAGAGAGATTTTTACGTTGGCGCTTCCGTAATGTCCAATAAACAACAGCAACAAAAGAAGTACTGCTAAGAGAATCGGAAACGGCTCTGGCGTCGCTGTCGGGTGCGGAACGGGCTGGACATGACTAGTTTACGTGCGCGTGGTGCCTCTTCCGTTTCTAGTATTGGTTCTCGCCAGATCGGGTAGAATGAAATTGCGCGTCTGCTGCAGTACGTGTGGCTCTCGAAGCTGTTCTCTTCCTACACGTGTGACTGTATCCGACAAGCTTTTCGTCTGTGCCAGCGAGCAAATACCGTACCCGAGCACGTTGTGGTGCGATACTAGCTTATGCAAAAAGAAAATAGAAATGGGTCGAACGTTGTCTTTCCCCCGTGAGAAGCGATTCTGGTCCTCCGAGAAGCACATCGTCAGAGAAACTGCAAGAGGGGCGAATGTCAATGTTGCCCGCATCCGGGCACTGTTGCTGTTGCTGTTGCTGTACGTAATCACCGCAGCTGATCCGAAGTCTGAAACTTTCGAGAACAGAGCGAGAGCGCCGAGGGGGAGCGTATAAAGATTGCGTGCGAAGACCAGTTTGTTTTTCTCGCTGGCACTGCTATACGTACTCGCGTGTTATAATAGATGAAAGGGATCAACAATATATTAATCTCTCACTCTCACTTGTTTAGGAATGAATGAAGGTGCGCATTCGGACATTTTCTTTTTCACCTCATTTACTTGCAAAGCCGAGTATCAAAATGAATTGGATATTCAGGAGTCATCACACACTGTGTGGGGGATAACTAGAGAAGCTATAGAGAACATCACACATAGATACAAGGTTGCATTTTGCAAAACTTTTTATGATAGTTAGCATAGAGAAGCTATAGAGAACATCACACATAGATAAAAGGTTCATGCATTTATGTCAAAACTTTTTTAATGATATTAACATTAACGTTAGGATTACTGTGACATACATTGATTCGGTTGCAGCGGTAGATCATTGCTAGCCAAAATAAATTTATACATGACTATTGTTGAGTAGATTATTCACCTTGAATGCGGTTGCATTTTCAACCAGATGCTCCTCGTAGAACCTGAGTGAAACAGTTATGCACATAACAAAAAATGTCCACACAGAAGTATCCAACAATGAACATAACAGTACCGTTATAACGGTTAAACTATGCAAATTTCGCGAATGTCGCTAGGCTCGGGTGAGGATTAACTGAAGCATGTAAATTGGTATGTGTTTATTATAATATTGCTACTTATTATCGTCATTAAACCTGCAGGTCTTGAAACCTGTTTTGCTTCCGCCACAGATCGGCCTACTCTCACCTTTCTTTTTTTCGTTTTCCAAGGAAGCAAGCCAAAAATGCGTGAAACCATGGCCAAACAGCCAGCCTCACTGCAAAGCAAGAAATATGAAAGGATGATATTAACCGGGGCATAGGCAAGATAATCGTATGCTCAATTCATATTGTTTTTGAGACATCGACTTTAATCAACATCGCCAAATTTGTAGGTACAGCCGTCGTAAGACGAGAGTTTCAAGAAACAGGGAGAGAAAAAAAAAATGCTACTTTTACTGCGCTAGTTAGAACCACGGCTCAGCGTGTACAGGTGCAGGTGGAAGAAAAGACGAGTTAAGAGGAGCATAGAGGCGTCCGTAGCCGAGGACATGGCGGACGACCTCCACCATGTCCTGGGCTAGTAGCGCGTCGTAGTGTGTTCTGTTTCATCTAGTGAGCTGTATTTACGAGCCACCCTAAGTTATTTTGCTCCACAGCCAATCGTTAAGTCTGGTGTTGTTAAGGAAGGGAAGGTTTGAATACCGGGATGTGGCCGTAGGTTGGAAACGGGAGGTCCTCATGGTACACCACGGGCAGACTCTGGCCTCGTACCACTATTGGTGAAGGCTACAGTATACTGTAATCGTCCTCGCCTTCCTCAATGCCTATAAAAATGATTAGCTGGGGTCTTCTGTTTGCATATAAGATGAGTTCAAGCCGAAAGCGTGTACAGCCCTTTTAAAGGTGGCACTTGTTATTATAACTTTTTTGCGCAAATGTCACGATGACGAAGTGAGCCTTGAGTCGTGGTATTTTTTGTCTTGGAGCAATTTTTTTTACACTTTCGTAACCACACTAAATTTTTCATCGCATGAAGCACACACTGGTTTCACCTATTGAAACATTTTCTCTTGCGTTCTCCGTATCAGAGTTCTCACCAACTGTATCTTCGTCATGACTTCGTGAGTGACTACCTGCCTTAATGACGTACGTGCTGCGCCGATTGACAGGTGGCCGTTATTACAAACCCCGCTACATAAGAATAGCTTTTGCAACTCACGCACTTCTGATTTGACGTGCGCTAGATCATGGCCTCGCATGTGAACGGCATTGCCGTGTTTTGAAGACTACAAATCGCAGCGCGCCCAGCAGCTTTCAGCTTCGCTGAAGCGAGGAACGCGTGGAAGCATCCTAGAAGATGGCTGCGAGCATCTTTTTCCCTCTACTCTTCGCGAGGGCGAGCCTTCCTCGACAGTGCACTCGTGGACTCTCCGCTGAGAGACCGTGGCGTGCAAGTTCCAGAAACGATGCGCTGCCACTCACTCCTGAATAAAGATGAATACTGTCCCTCTTTTCTTTCCTCTCTCCCCTCACTTTTTTTTCTCCTCTGTCGCTCAGCGTTTCTGCTTACACTCCACGATGCTTTCTTGCTCCATCTTGTTCTTTTTTGCTGCGTTAGAACGAGCTCCCGCTCTTCTCATCAATGCTGTTTGCGCTCGTGTCACGCAGCCTCGCTGTCTTGGTGTTTCCAGCCATGAGTCGGTAATGTACGTAGAGTTACCGCGCCGCGGTGCCGTAGTAAAACCTGAGACGGCCCGAATAAAAGAGCAGGAAACTGAAGTGTCATGCCAAAGTGGGGCAAGGTATAACAAACAAACGCAGAATGCACGCAGCTGGTGAGTGAGCAGCCAGTGAAAGACGCAAAGTATCGGAAGCTGTGAACCATAGACGAAGGTATAGCGGAGATACGGTAATCCGTTTCCCTTATCCACGTCAGCCACTGCGGCGCGCTGAGCTTCCGCAGCAGCTGCCGGTTATATCAAATCTTTATGCGTGCATTGGAATTTTCGGTTTTGTTTGCCCCTTATTCTTCGGCGTTCTCAGCTTCGCGTGATGTATTCGCGGCCGCGTTTTGTTTGGTTATGTAACTTCACGCGGGAAGAAAGTTTTGGTAGGGGAAAAGAAAAGGGGGTGAGACATCGACGTGCTGAGTAGCCAAGTGATGACACTTCTTTGTTCAGGCTCACTCTTTATTCATAATTGAAAATTTTGTTGAAGCGCACTAAAAAAACGGACGGACAGAAGAGGCTGACAAGGACAGCGCTTGCTCTCACGACTAAAGGTTTATTATTCAGAAAAAGTATTTGAAGCGGGTACACGGTCTTTCGCGCATGCGCATCAAAACAATTTTCAATTATGAACGTAATCCAACTAGCCCAACTTGTCATCTTGCTGCCACTCTTTATCCCTAATTTTTCATTCGGCTATTTAAGATTTTTATGTGCGTTTCTATTTGCCAAGCCGTCTATATTGTTATCAGAATTTCATAACCCAGCTTGACGTAGCAATAGTCTGCTTAATTATGCTGCCCCATCTCGTTTCTATTGTAAACCGAACAGATTTCGCACTTTTTGAGATCTGGTTATGGTGGCAGACGGCGTTAGGCTTATGTTATTTACACCTAACTGGTTTCACGCTTCAGCAGACACAAATAGTTTTGAAACGAGAAGAACGTTTAGTACGACAGGAGCTAACGGCAATCGCCAGAAGGTTTCTTCACTCCAAAGACGAAATGAGCTTGGCGTTTTTTTCTCTTGAGTTAACATGCTAGTTGTAAGGAAGGATAAGCTGCATGTCTTCCATATAAGTCCGGAAAAGACAATTGGAAAGAATATTTCACATCCAAGCAACATTTTAGTCATTTCTGTATTCGCTGGGACATTTTTGATCTGGATGTCGCCGCAGTATTTGCAAGAACGTTTGTCAGGCATTACGGGTCGCCTTAATTGCCTTGTAGTGTGTTATAGGTTGACGCATGCACACGCACACACGTACACCTTCACGAACACAGATAGTGGCTTCTGAAAGATGTGTGCGAGATAAAGTAGAAAAAAGCAATGACATATATGTGCATATGTTGTTATAGAACTCGACCACTGACCTGAAGTTCACGGCATCGAATCCTGGCCACGGCGGTCACATTTTCAATGGAGGCGAAAATGCGGCGCACGGTCTTTTATTTTAACTAAATAGAAAAACACAGGTAGTAAAGATTTTTGGACAATTTCTCTACAGCACGCTACGTACTTTAAATATTTATTTATTTATTTATTTATTTATTCATTTATTTATTTATTTATTTATTAGAATACTGCCAGTTTGAATGTTAGACCTAAAACAGAGGTGGTTGGTACATTGAACGCAACAATACGCAGGAAATTGGAAAAATATTGAACAGAATATGCAGCAGTAAAAATGCTGTTTAGAAAAAAAACACGCGTTGATTCACGAAGGTAAAACAAGAGCACAAAATGCAATCCATATTACTGTGCAACACTAAGCGATACCGAAAACTGTACAAAAGTAGTGCACGAGAAAAAAATGATATTGTGGTATTGGGATGTTCAACCCAAAACAAGTGATAAATATGTACGTTGCCTCGTTAGTGCAACATAATCTATCCGTATAATTGGTACGCTCTGCTTCCGTGCCAAAGAAAGTGCGATTGTATAAAGCTTATGGGCGGCTCATTTGAATTATCTATTTTTAGTTTTTATTTCTGGAGCGCCCACGGAGCAACGTTAAAGCGATCTTGTTGATTGAAGAGCTCAGAATTGTTTCCATGAAAAAAGCTGGTCTCGTGGCGAACGCGAATGCCAGGCATCTACGTCTTCATTATTTATAGCCCTAGGGGATCAATTACCACCATGGCGAATCTTTGAAAACACTCTGTTTAATCGAAATTTGCAACTGAAAGCGAGCGGAATCAAAGCGCTGAAGTATTGTTCGAATATAGCACCGCGTCTGCCACAGGATCAATACGAATCCTCTCATTGTATTATTCTGGCACAACATGCGCAAACTTGTGTTCACAAGAATTCCGGAACCTGCCTCTATTGATCGCGGGGCGCGTGAAAGGGCGTATTTTGCATAAAGACTCTCAAACTTCGTGGAATAAAAAAAAGGGGGTGGGAGGCGGGGGCAGGGGGGTGTTCTCCAGAGGTGTCTTTCAAGCTTTACTCCCGCAATATATGTACTTCCACAAAGGCTTCTTCTTCCTTTGTTTTTTTCCTATCAGTACTCCACTCATCGATCTTCGTCATCTCATGATCTTGTTTTTATTTCTTTTTTTTTCTTTCCTCACCCACGTCCACGCTCTTTATGCATCGGCGAGATGCTAATGCCTTTTCTCGCTCACCAATAAGGAGAACAGACCATTAGGCCTTCCCTTGATCTGCATAGGGCCTGCACGCATATGAATACCCCACTGAAGAGAGATTAGCTGTTGGTCAGGAATGGCACGTGCGAGGAGGCTCGGGATGAGCTCGACGCTCTTTGTGAAACCAATGAGCTGAAGCGGGCATACGTTATTCGAAACCAGAGCAAATGTGGCCTGTCTTCCTATACGCACTCGACTCGGTAATTTCAGCAGCAGATTTTGCGATTCTGAAGTTGTATTGCGATTGTGAAGTGTGACAAGTTCACGCTGACGGAAACAAAAGGATCTCGTTGCTCCGGCTGGTCGCGGACGGTGCGTGGTGACTCTCTCGAATGCGTTATTCTCGCTGACACCGTGTTCTGCCGACGCGAGACAAAGGTGGCTCCCGGTGTTCTCGAGTTAGACTTCTTCTTTCGCAAGCTGGGTTCGCGAATTTTGCAGTTTTCAGTACTTTTCTTTAGGGGCGAAGCTCCCTTATAGCGTCACCCGTTCATCCCTCGTAGCCGTTGTAGTAGTGTGTAACAAGCATAACATTTTGACCTCCAAGGTGGTGCCGGTGAGAGATTTTTTCTGTGCGTTGTTGAACAATAAAAGATAGTGTTCAATGAACATACCAATGGCTCCTAAGGGGGAATGAGAGACAGGAGAATTCGGCTTTTAGTTAACGCGCGCGCTGCAAATTTTTTGTTGTTCAACAACGCACAGAAGACAAGAAAGGGTTGCTACGCTATACTCACAGGGCGTAACCTCCTAGGTTTTAGAAATGTTTAGCGAGCGTTGGGCCGCAGTGCCATGAATACAGTGAACTAGTATATACCATGAACTCAATGTGGTTAAGTGTGGGAAGTAGACACGAAGCGCAAGCCGTAAGAAAGTGTGCGTGTGCCTCTCTCGTTCAGTCTTTGGGATGTGCGCTGGATGGCAGTGCTTCTATATGGGGAATATATGATGAAAAAATGCGAGATGGTGGTACTTGGAGTGTTCAATAGGTGGATGAACGGACACACAGACAGCCAGTTTGTTGTTTTTTCACATCGTTGATATACAGGGTTTCCCACGTAACTTGAGCCAAGAATTTGAAAATGAGACACTTCAGTGGCGAATTCAACCAAACGCGTAGTGCCCGCACTAGCCTGTAGGTACTCAGGCTGTTTTTTTTTATTTCTCCCATACTAATTCATTAATAATTTTTAATTACCTAATTTTCAAAATATGCTGTAAACTCAAAATATGAACACTGAGATGTAGAGCACTTTCAGAAACCACCGACAAAACTGTTTCCTGTACGATTTCCCGCTTTGTAAAGAAAGCCTATCGCAGCACTATAGCAGTGCGCTCACGGTCGTCACACAGCTTTTTTTCACGTTTCGCGGTCTTTCTTTACAACGTGAAAAAAATAACAGCGCGAGACGTATCGCACAGTCGGTGGTGTCTGAAAGTGCTCTGCATATCGGTGTTCATATTTAGAGTTTGCAGCCCACAATAAAAATAGATAATTAAGAAATAATAGTTACTCAGTATGGGGAGAAATAAAAAAAATAGCCTGAGTACCTACAGGCTAGTGCGTGTATTATGCGTTTGCTTCAGTTTGCCTCCTAGGTGCCTTTCAGTTTCAAATTCTCGGCTCAAGTTATGTGGGACACCCTGTATATCGGTCACCCTCAATCACAAAAGCTACAAAACTAAACGCTCATCTCGATTCGAGTCTGTGCGGCCCTTTGCCGTCGCCAAACCATGGTGGTCTAGTGGTCAAGGTGCTCGGCTGCCCGCAGGTCGCGGGATTGAATCCCGGCGTCAGTGGCTGCATTTTCGATAGAGGCAAAAATGTTGTTGGCCCATGTGCTCAGATTCAGGTGCACGTGAAAGAACCCCAGGTTGTCGAAATTCGCGCAGCCCTCCACTGGGGCGTCTCTCATAATCATATGGCGGTTTTGGGACATTAAACTCCCCATATTGATAAATATAACTTTGCCTTTTGCTCAACGCTTGGAAACGCCCGCGCTACGGCCAGGGCCCGAATTGAATATTCCACAGCACAAGCTCACCTCAACCAAGAAATAGTGTGGCTTCCTCTGAATCGATTGTTATATACTGTGGAAGCTCTTGGAGACTTATCTATAGTTACTTTAACTATTTTCAACTACAGCAACAAATTATTTTGTAAAATAGGCAAATACGAATGAATTCAACAAAATATTTCCGGTTGCTGACGTTCGCGTCGCGCTCAGCTGAAACTTCAATTGTAAGCTCCTTAAGTAATTGCGATAGAAGCACGTCGTTGGATTCATCGAGGAAAAGCTCAGTGTACGGCGAACAAGGTCGCTGTTGGTTAGCGATGTAATCAACAATTAGGCGCAGCTTTTCTTTATGTCCAAATCACTTGTAGCTTTTTGAGAGATCTTGATTTTTGTGTAAGCATTTCAGGCCTGGTGGTGTCACTTGACAACATTACACAACATTTCCCTTAGCAACCTCAAAACTCAAGTGAAACTGATAATTCTTGGGTGAGTGTTTCGTCACTGATCCCCTCTGCGATCTACACCACCATTGTAGCATTTCTGCTGAATTGGGAGCCAGAAAACTAGAAGTCGCCTGACCAAAGTCATGGGTGACGCCGAAGTGGGTAAGCTGAGGCGGGTAAGCGCAATTTTGGGATTGAAGTCGTAATTTGTTTCAAGGAATTTCACACTGCTGAATGAAAATGGATTCATGGTTTATGTACTCTAGTGGGTGGGTGAGTGTAAAACATTATTGTTGTCCGGCCATACGCATGTTTGTGCGCAGTGGGCGACTCCTTAATTGAGACGGCCAGGCCAAGCGTCGATTTTACTTTGTAGTCTTATGAGGTCTTCTAAACATTACGAAAACACCCACAAAAAATTCTACAGCCAATGTAGAAACAAAACTCGGGGCTGCCAGGGTCAATTACGAGGGGGACGTCAAAGCGTACACTTCTGAGACAAAACTCAGTTCTTTACAGTCGGAAATGGCCTTCAGTTTCGACACAATACTGGTGTGTTAAGTTCTTCGGTGTCTGCGGCGTTTTTGCACCTACGACGTAACACTGATAAATAGTGAACTTGAGACGAAAAAAAAAAAATCGTGTAGGAGCAAACTTTCTTGAGCAAGAAATCTCGTGTGACACACTTGACACATATCCGATAATCTAGCATGATCATACGAGATCACATATGATTTATATGTGTTCATGTGAGATTATCGAATATCAGTTCCTTATGTAAATTTTCGATAACGTGGGTCTCTAAAACCTGTTGTACAATTAACAGCTCTTCCCCGAGCTGTAATTTTCCACTTTATCTCCTAGTTGCCAGTTTAAACCACAGTCTTTTTGCTTCGAACGCCTTAGGGGAGACGTGCGCGTGTTCGTAAGTTACCGTCTACTGCTCATCTTGGGCGCTCACGCATATCATTTTGCAGTTTATCACACCTGAATATAAGTATGCGCACGCTCTTATTCTCTCAACTTTTGAGTACGCCGCAGATGGGCTTCTGATACTTTCAAGGCCCACAAAGAAAAGAGGTACACGAAATTGCACTCAGAGGTATATCAAGGGCTTGAGGACTGCACTCTTCTAGGTGAGCCTCTCGGTACGTGAGCGGTGGTCTTTAGTCGGGGATTTTCCTAAGTCGCTTATGAGTATTTACATAAAACGGACGCCGTATGGGTTCATGCACGTTGTTAATTCGTACGTCATGTTGCGTGGTAATCCCGATGACCAAAGCAAAAAAAAAAACCTACACATGCACGTTTGTGCTCGATATTTCCATTCTCAAAATACTTTTTGTAGTTCAATGTTTTTTTATGTGTGCAAAAACCAGTACCCTGACATAATATATTTTCAATGAGATACAGCAAGCGGACAATCAGGTACGAAGGAAAAAGAAAATCTATCCAATTCTTATTACAAAGACATGCCTTAAAGCCCTAACCAAACGTGCGTGTTACAACGATTCAGCATGTGGCGTGCCCTCTCTCAACTTAAGGAGGGGGCGCACATAGGGAGAGGGCGTGCCACACACTCACGCTATGTAACGCGCACATGAGGGGAAGGCTTAACTGTTGTGGGATAACATCACTTTACAGAGATGTTTTACTTCTAGCATATAGGCTTCTGAGTAACCTGACAAGGTCCCTACCTTTGTCATATCGTCAGTGCGAGGTAAAAAGAAACAGAATACGTATAATGTGTAATGCCACGCCAACCACGAAAGCGATGACGTGCGCTCCACTGCACATAGATGCTTTCAAAGGTGAAGCCAACTTGAAAAGGGGGTAGGAGTCTTTTTAGTAGCAAGGGAAGTGCCTTGAACATGACCATCCGTGGCTGTAGATAGCGATGACACCTACAGAATACGCCTCTTCTGCAATTTCCACCACTTCCTTGCTGCTTGGCAATGCAATATTGGTAATACTGTGTAAGAGCTGGAAACGGCTAATGCGCGTCTTAGCGTCTTATCAATAACAGCAGCATTACCGCAACGCATAATTACATGCCTACTTCTTTTTTTATCTATCTATCTATCTATCTATCTATCTATCTATCTATCTATCTATCTGTCTGTCTGTCTGTCTGTCTGTCTGTCTATCTATCTATCTATCTATCTATCTATCTATCTATCTATCTATCTATCTATCTATCTATCTATCTATCTATCTATCTATCTATCTATCTATCTATCTATCTATCTATCTATCTATCTATCTATCTATCTATCTATCTATCTATCTATCTATCTATCTATCTATCTATCTATCTATCTATCTATCTATCTATCTATCTATCTATCTATCTATCTATCTATCTATCTATCTATCTATCTATCTATCTATCTATCTATCATTTATCTATCTTTCTATCTGTCTGTCTGTCTTTCTGTCTGTCTGTCTAATTAACATTTAATTGATTGATCTTTATTTGCTTTCACAGTGCAGGATAGGTAAACAAGCAATTTCTGGTTAACACACCGTACCGTCTGCCTTTCATTCATTGTTTTGTTACAGGTGACCACTCAAACTTGAAAAAATGCTGAGCTAACCGACTTCGAAAGCACCGCCGAAACTATTTCTTTCTGTCGTTTAGTTTTGCATTCGAGAAGTTTCTATAGCAATTAAAACGTTGAGTTTAGGAAAAAGGGTGGCTAACTTGGGCGATTTTTTTTTAGCCGCGCAGTCAAGAAATTACGGGAAACACGGTAAATAATACGTTCAAGGAGTTCACCTCGACTAGTCTGCGCTTGAAAAAAAAAAATAAGCCGCATATCCACGGAGTGAATGATTGAGAGTGGGGCGAAGCATTCGTTCGTTCATTCGTTCTTGCTTCCGTCCGTCCATGCGTCCGTCTGTGTCACCGTTCATGTGTCTATCCGCCCGTCCGTGTGTGCGTCTGTTCGTGCGTCCGTCCCGGCGTTCGTCCATGCATCCGCCCCTGCGTCCGTTCATGCGTCCTTCCATGCATCTGCCTGTGTGTCCTTTCGTCCATCTATTCAAAACTCCAAGTACCACCATCTCGCACCTTTTCATCATATATTCTGGATGGATGGATGGATGGATGGATGGATGGATGGATGGATGGATGGATGGATGGATGGATGGATGGATGGATGGATGGATGGATGGATGGATGGATGGATGGATGGATGGATGGATGGATGGATGGATGGATGGATGGATGGATGGATGGATGGATGGATGGATGGATGGATGGATGGATGGATGGATGGATGGATGGATGGATGGATGGATGGATGGATGGATGGATGGATGGATGGATGGACGGACGGACGGATGGACGGACGGATGGATGGATGGATGGATGGATGGACGGATGGATGGATGGATGGATGGATATTCCCCATATGGAAGCACCGCCATCCAGCGGGCATTCCAAGGACTAAACGAGAGGTGGCACACGCACACTTTCTTACGGCTTGCGCTTCGGGTCTACTACCCACCTTTAACCACTTCGAGTTCATTTAAGGTATATACTAGTTTATTGCATTCACAGCACTGCGGCTCAACACTCGCTATAACTTTCTAAAACTAAAGAGGTTACACCCAGCGAGTATAACTTAGTAACCCTTTTTTGTCAGATAGCGCTCAATGTACATGCGAATGGCTGCTAATGGGGATCGCAGCGTGCGCGTTAACTAAAAGCCGAATGCTCCTGGCTCTCATTCCTCATTAGCGAGAATTGGCATGCACATAGAGCACAATTTTTTATTGTTCAACAACGCACAGAAGAAATCTCTCACCGGCACCACCATGGAGGTCAAAATGTTATACCTGTTCCACACTACAGCGGCTACGAAGGACGAACGAGTCCTGCTATAAGAAGCTTTGCCCCTAAAAAGTCACTGCTTTGTCGCAGTGGCAAAGCAATTAACGCGATAGCAACAAATTGGAAGGTCACGCGCAGATTCGCAAGGAGATCAAAACGTGTCCCGCGTTTCTCACGCACAAAGGACGCACGAAACCTAATCACAGGTAGAGATCAACGCGAATAAGCGTCTCAGTTGTTGTTGGTTGGTTGGAAAAACTTTATTTCGTCAGAAAGCAACTGAGGATGATTCCGTGTTAGATGGCCATCAACCCAAGGTTGGCGGCGACCTGTGTGGCCCACTCCACGACCCTTAACTGGACGACTGGGTCTGAGCTGGTCAACACGGCCTCTCAGTTGTTCGCTGCGTCTGAAAAGCGCGTCCTTTTCGCAAACAGAGGCTGTGCCACGATTGCAGTGATTTTTGTGCGCCTCGGTAAGTGCAACAGAATCGTTCCGACAAAACTCAAAGGCTAGCCAAGACGTACGATTTTCCCCACTGCAAGATAAGGGCACGCCATCGAGCGTACACCCTCCTTATTCTCTACGCAGGCCAAAGTACGCGTGAGAGATGAGAGTTGGCACACGCTCACTGCGCCATCATGCTGATAATGCTGAAAACATGGTTGTCCCCCCCCCCCCTCAGATGCCCGCCAGCAGCTGTAAATGCTACATATGAATAGCTTGCCGTTAGAACGCTGAAGGAGGTACCTCATGGTGGCTCAGTTGTTCACGCCTCGCTATCACGACGCGGAAGTCCCACGTTCGATATCATCACTCGCCAGAGTATTTTTTTACTAGATTTATTTCTTTCTTGCATTTTCACACACACACACACACACACACACACACACACACACACACACACACACACACACACACACACATATATATATATATATATATATATATATATATATATATATATATATATATATATATATATATATATATATATATATATATATATATGCGTATACTTATACGGTGCATGAGGTCGATGCCGACGTCCACGTCGACGCTGACGCCGGCGGCGAGACCCAGCCGAGAGTGCCCATATAATTGCGATAGCAATTATGTTAGTCATACTGGTTGCTTACATGCTGTGTACCACTCCTGCCGTATTTTCCCCATCACCAGACGTATATTTTTCCATGCATTAGAATGAACATTTATCTTTTCAATCTTCTTTAACTCCTGCCCCGCCGTGGTGGTCTAGTGGCTAAGGTACTCTGCTGCTTACCACGTGGAAGGTCGCGAGAGCGAACCCCGGCGGCGGTGGCGGCGGCTGCATTTTCAATGGAGGCGAAAATGCTGTAGGCCCGTGTGCTCAAATTTGGGGGCACGTTGAAGAACCTCAGGTGGTCAAACTTTTTGGAGCCCTCCACTACGGTGTCTCTCATAATCATAAGTTGGTTTTGAGACGTTAAACGCCACATATGAATCGATTCTGCATCTTCTGATGAGAAGTGGTGGAAGTTTAGTGTGCCGCATTAGGGGATTATTCAATCTGTAAATATTCAGGTACTGTTGCATGGTGACGGAAGGGCCTTGCCAATGAAGGAGCTTGTGGAGGCGGTGGCTTGTCTTGCGGAGGCGGTTGTTCAATCTCGCTTTGATGTCCAGGGGATTTCGTGGTCACGTTGTGTGCTATCTTGAGCTGTTGGTCATACAATAGGTTCCAGTCCCTGCTTGGCGCTACTTGTTGCCTTGACACGATGTGAAAAGTCCTCCTGGCGGCTTTTGCACTTCTTACGCTGCTTCTTGTCGTTGGGAGTGTCTGACTTCGGCCTGCTGTCGTAGACTCACAATGTTGCCTATAATTTGCATACTTCTTAGCCTTCATGTTTGTCAGTTGTTGACCGTATTGTTTGCAAAGTATCTATAGTTGCTGCGCGATCATTCTGTGCTTGACCGCTTCGGGAGTCAGGTAGTCTTTAGCGTGAGCTTAGTCTACTTTTGAGTCTGAGCTTGCTGAATAGTCTGGGATTGACAAGGATTCTTCTTCCTTGCTTGACGAGGACGACAACGAAGCCGAATCATCCTGACTCCGTCGGGCAGTGACCTCGCTAAGGACGGAAATCTCGGCCGCGTTCGAAGGCAGCAAAGGTTCGTTCAAGTGCTGCGTGGCTGGTAGTGGATTGTCAGTGTCCGTCCCGGCATCATAAAAGATGACGTGCGTCGAGCTGAGGTTTCCGGGTGCATGATTTTGAGTCACGTGGAAGTTTGTGAAGACATCACCACAGGAGCCTCCCAACTACTTGTCAATCACGGTGTCTCCCGCTTCGCGATCTTGGTCATGCCTCACCGTTGGGTAATGAACGCGCTCATGCGGCTGCTCGAGAACTCACCCTCCGAGCGGCTCCGCGGAGTGACGCGGCTAACACAGAGCCAGGTTCTCCACTTCTCACATAGCACGAAGTCACACAACTATAAATTCACCAACGACAGCAATACCTACTCCCACCACACTCCTTCACACGTAAGGAGGCGGTCACAGTTCGCCAACTGCAGACCCGAACTTTTCCAAACCTCCACTTCACGAATAAAATATACCCGACTCGTTTTACTGATGCCTGTCCAGGCTGTGGCGCTATCCCCACAACTTTTCACGTTACCGTAGAGTGCTCCGCCGCGTACTTTCCTCTGCTGCCTCCAATCCTTCGGTCCACCCGTACCCCAGAGCAGTGGGAAGGCACCCTTCGCGACGGCGCACCCGAGGTCTCCCGGGACCTCGTTCTCAGGGCCTGGGCTTTCGCAGAGGTTACCATAAGAGTCCTGGAATAGGAACCCTCCCCCTTTTTTGAATTTTCACAATAAATTTTTTCATCATCATCATCATCATCATCATCCCGCTTCGCAAGGCTCTTCGTTTGCCCCGGGGCCCTGCATGATGCGCATGGCGTAGTGCTGGAGCTGTTTGATGTGGCGTTTGTACATCCAGCGCAGGTCTCTGGTGTCATGCGACATCTCATGATGTGTGGTGGCGTCGAAGACGGCCATGAGGTGCACTTACTCGGTTAAGCGTGGCTCGTACCAGCACTGCTGCTCGCACTCCTGATCATCGGCTTGCTTGGACTTGGGGGAAGAAAAACTGGAGATCCTACCGGCAGGATCGCGCTTGAGGAACGTGTAGGGAGAGTAGTGGGACTCCATGTGCTGTTGCTTCTGGGGTGAGTCCTGAAGGCACATGGTGCCGCGTGACGGATAGTAAAAGAGTTTGTCATATGGGTCATGAAAGTAAGACAGACTTGCCAAGCAGCGGCTCAGGTTGTGGGAAACCGGATCTTTGAAGTTGATGCACATTATGTACCAGGGGTTTCCCTTAGCCATCGAACTCTCCATGGTGCTTCTTCCGAACGAGTCCTTGCACCCAAACACCGTGGACCGCGTGGATAGCGACAGTTCTTGTGGCGTGTGTCCGAAACTCATCAGCTGCGGGGCGAGGGGGGAAATGGGTTCGAGGTAAGTTGTACGTAGGCTTGTGCGTGACGAACTGCTTAGCCCGGGTTAGTCCGAAGCGAGATACGTACGTTGCTGTCGGGAAGCCTTGAGAAGGTAATGTCGCGGTCCACTGAGACGACAAGGTGAGAGGAGCCGTGAGGCCGGTTGACGGCGAAGTCGCGGCTTGCTGCGACGTCGAAGCGAGTGGAGTTCACAAATCGGACGAAGACGATGTCGCAATCTGCTGTGACGTTGAGACGAGGGGCGTCGTGAGGGCGGCTGACTGTGGAGTCTCGGCTTGCTGCGACGTCGAGGCGAGATGAGTCGAGAGGGCCATCAAAAGCGAAATTTCGGCCTTCCCCGACGTCAAAGCGAGAGGTGCCGAGAAGCTAGTTGAAGATAAAGTTGCGGCATGCAGCGAGGTCGAAGCGAGAAGAGTCGACAGACCGGATAAAGACGAAGCAGTTGCCTGCTTCGATGTCGAGGTGAGAGGGGTTGAAAGGCGACGTCGTGGTGGGCTGCGATGTGAATGCGAGAGGCTTACGGAGTGCAGTGGTAGTGACGGCAGCCGATGCTGGTGAAGTTGATGGCCATTAGTCAGTTGCACGGCGAGCTCTTCTTTCAGCGCAAACGATTTTGTCCTCAAAATTGATGGCTTTGATGAGGTCCGCTTCCTAGCCCTCGTAGTGAAGGTAAGCCTGGATGTTTCTGTCGAAGTTCATGCCAAGGTTTTCGTCGAAGTTCATGGTTCCCGGGTGTCGGCACCAGAACGAAGTGTAAGAAACGAAAAAGGGGACCCGTACCCGATCGTCTGGCTACACCCAAGGTGAACGGAACAACTGAACGAGCCAGCGCCGCGGCTCACACTCGCGCCCGCCACCTCTTCTTCCTATTTTATTTGTAACAGTTACCAACACAGTTTACAATTAGGAAAGCATCTTTTTCACAGTCTCTTCTGAGGTCTTTCTACACTTCCACAGCGTGAACCCCATGTTGAAACCTGATAAGAAGGAACTCTGTTTCTTTACTTCTCTTTTGCTTTTACAAACAACGTCTTCGTGTACAGCAGCACATTCAAAGGTATCAGCAATAGGAGTAGATGCTTGAACGGCCACTTTTCTTTCAGCCCGTCTACCAATCTGCGAACTGTTGCAAGACTCACGCTCTCAAATCATTATTTCATGATTACAAAAAAAAATCCAGAGCGAACGCGTAGCCACCCAGCGCTTGCCGAAACCTTACAACTTTCGTGAGCCCCTTTCCTCGTATATTATGGTTTTCGGTGTCCCGTTACTTCCACCCCGTGATCTTGCCACTGTCGTTGTTGCGTGCTTTTTTTCATTCCCTGCATCTGCTTTCCACGAGTCTCGTCTGAGTAGCGATCACCTTCGTTCTTTTTGCCCATACGCCTCATCACCATCGCTTCGCCGCAAGGCCTAATCACGCGTGCATACTTTGTTTCGAAGGAACAGCGAAAAACAAAATAGATGCGCAGATACCAGCCTCAGGAAGTTGCCTGTTCATAATCATGCCTAGGGGCCACCGTTAGCCTCTTGCCGCGTGATGCGCGCGTTATTCCCCTCCGTCGGGTACCCTGAGAGAACATAGAAAAAAGAGCACAGGTGTGCGTAAACGAGACACTTCTCACGATACGCCGTTACTACGAAATCGTCAGCGCTAGGTGCCCTAAGATAAATAGAAAGTGCTTGCCCATCATGTAAGTAGGATAAAAAAAAACTAACCAATGTTGTTCACGCTGAATGTGTTTAGTTTGGATAATGTGATGTTTCGGAAATTTTAAATGTGACATTGGTAGTGTGCTCGAGACAGCACACCTACTCCGAGTGGAAGTGAGTACGAAAGACATAATCTCATGTCGGAAGGAACGGTGTCATGCGAGATATGTTTTTCTTTTTTTAGTTTCTTGGTTCAAGGCACCTTATTATCTTGCCGACGTGTCATTTGGTCGTCACGGTTCATTATAAACCAGTACGCACCACAAAAACTTGATAAATTTTTTTACTCGCTAGCAGTCTACACTAACCATACTATGAGTTAAAGGTTCGTCACTACTGCGTGAATCATCGGGTTCGGATTAGCAGTGGTGTCAGAATCCCTGATGAAACTTAGCAAGACGTCGGAATTTGTTAGTCAAAATTAAAAACACAAACGTTGATCTCTATGATAAAATCATGTATTTGAAACACGACTTCTCGAAACATCTGCTAAGTGGCGGTGATTTACTCGCCACCTTCAGTTGTTTAAAAAATAATATGCTTCCTTTTTCATAGTTTCGTAGCACCGTATAGTGTATTAATAAAAAATGCGTCGAGAGTTTGTGTAAAGTTACACTGGTGCAATTTCGAATGTTTCAGTGTATCGGTGTCTCTAGCATTTGTTTATGCGAGTCAAATAAAAATTTCCCAGACCACTGAAAAGCGAAAGTGGGGTTGTTGGCCTAACAAATCACCGACAACGCTAGTGGAGCTAAAAAACCCTTTTTCCTACGTGCCATAGGAAACTGCAACAATGTGTATTGAGGACAATAAGAAGATGAAGCACCTTATAGGGTAAGCTGGATTTTGACGCAGTTTTACGAGGATGTTAGGGGAGCTGAAACACGTATCCCAAGATTTTCAAAGTTTTTTCATAAAGAAAACATTAATGCCTGTTATTGAGGTACGGTAACTTTTCTTAACACCTGCACGCTACCTTATGCTGAGCTGCTTTTTAAACCTACTTGCTTTTTTTCGTGTTTTCAGGCTTTATGGTGTTTTAGCCAAGCTGTTGGTCGTTTCAAACGGCCATGCTCTTTTCACAATGTTTAATTGCTATCTGCACACTTCTTATTAACAAAATTGGCACCTCCCTGCATTCGCGTCATGCTCATTACTGCTTTCACACTTCGTGTAATAAGAGTAGTTGAAAGCGCACCGATAGTTATTCTATCCTCTGCATTTATATGCAGCTAGAATCGAACAGCCAAGAAATGCAAAATTTCTTTGAACTTTATGGTATGGCGACAGGTAAGCGAGCAATCAAAAGTATTAGTAGGACAACAAATACAATAGAACGGTCTGCTGTTTGATAATAGAATGCGAAGTATCCAACGAAAAAAAAATCACAGCATATTCACGAAGAGAATGACGGTGAGTGGGCGGAACTCAATGGGATCAACAACTACCGTCTTTCTTTCTTTCCTTCTTTCTCTCTTTCTTTATTTCTTTTTCTTTCTTTCCTTCTTTCTTTCTTTCTTTCTTTCGTTCTTTCTTTCTGTCTTTGCTTCTTTCTACTTCGTTATTGATTTTTCATACCTTTTTTCGTTCTTTTCTTTCTTCGTTCTTTCTATCTTTCTTTGCTTCTTTGCATCTTTCATTCCTACTTTCCTTGCTTCTTTCTTTCTTTCTTTCTTTCTTTCTTTTCTTCTTCCTTTCTCTCTTTCTTCCTTTTTTCTTTCTTTCTTTCTTTCTTTGCTTCTTTTTTTCATGATGTGCATTTCATGAACATGAGAGAGAGAGAGAGAGAGAGAGAGAGAGAGAGCCGAAAGCGAGCGCGTTTTGTAGCTGTTTGAGTGCCGCAGCGAAAGAAACAGCGCTCCACGAGTGCGCCCAAGACTATCGTTTTCCTCTTCTACCCACGATCGGCGCGCTCGAGGTTGGCGCTCCCAGCGCGGGCAAGCCAGGAAAACGGTCATCGGAGGGACAACACTTGACCCTAAATTGTTTCGACTCTAACGGCCGGCTATGAGTGAGTGCTAATGTTGAATTAGTGCCAACCTCTGAATCATACCAGTAAATACTCAAAAAAGAAATAATAATTTGCGTTAGTGTCGATTAAAGGTGACCGTCAATCTAATCACTTCCACTTGAACTGCGCATGTGCGACACTTTTTTTACCAGTTTATGAAAAGTTTCCTTCCAACGACCTCTGTCATTCTATAAGTGGTGATGTATACGCGCTTTCTCGTGTAGTTCTAAGCTCGTTAACGAAGAGATTACGAGATAATAATCCTGAGACGCGTCACAATTACGTGCGCTTGTACCTGCTTCCCATTAATCCTTCCTAAACGAATTGTACGATTCTTCTCTCGATGTCGATATTGAAAGGTTCGCCCGGTATTGTCTATCCATAATTGTCTGACTTGACGTCGAATGAATGTGCACAGTTTGATGTGGAGCGGCAGTTAGTTGGCTCTTGGCAATCTTGCATGCTATCTTTAGATCTTCCGGGTTACAATGGTATATGACAGGCGAGGTCTGAGAAGGACACATGGACGGGTGCCTGCTGGTCTTTCGCGCGTCGCTGCGCGAACACCAGGCGTCTCGCCGATTAGACACCGAAGTTCATACACGGAGCTTCGGGCGGCTCACTTAACTTTCGACTGTTCCGCAGGCTCGCCTCTCAATTGCGGGTGGCGACAGGTTGGCAATGTGTCTTCGCAAGCTCTGTATTTCTGAAGGCTGAAATGCATGCTGCTGAAGGGGAGATATTTCCTGCAGGCACCCACTCGTTGATACGTTCACTCTCGATGTAGCTCAGTGGTGAGGTTTAATTTGAGAAAGAGCTCGCTTCTACCAATGTAGACCTCTGGCCCTTCCAGTATGTGATTGCAGTGGCGGCAGCTGGCTCGGTCAAAGGTAACGGCTGGCGACGTAGGCGGCTTTCATATTTCGCACGCCATTATAATGCGGCCGCCCAACGGAGTATAATGCTGCACGCCCGAGACTACTTTGTGCGTTCTATGGCAAGCAGGCATGGCTCGGTGATTGCAAACAATGCTGTAGAAGATTACGATTATATACCCCTGTGGACCCACTCCTATACAAGCTGCTCATGGCCTCACTTAGAGCTGTCATCTGACAGGGGCTCCAATTATTTAACCTGCGGCTCACGTACGAAGTGCGCAATGGTAACCTTTGTACGCACGCCAACTCAGTAATTCTACTCTCAATGAGGACCCCCTTCTGCAGCTATATACAACAATAGGCTAGCGCGATGATCATTAAACGTACGCGTGGAAACACGTAGCACCTGATGGATGTTCCAAATAGGCGTGTCCACACTGCCGAATGAGCCACCATTCGCTCGCTCTGATGCTCACAACTGACACTACTGAGAACTGCCGAGGTAGATTACGGGTCATAGCAACCCTGTTGCTACATTAGTGGCCGCAGTGGTGGCGTCATAGAGTCGGCGAAACTCTTAGTGGCGGTTATTACGTCTTCTGAGATTTCCGACACACGGCCTGAGGAACGGAGGGAGATTGTAGAGAGGCGTGTGGAGCTGAGTGAATGGAAATAAGCCTTTTTGTCAAACGAGAACTCGTTAAGGTAGCCGTGGGAGCTGCCTATCTGATTCGAAGGGTCATTGGTTGGTCGTGGCTAGGACAAAGTGACCACCGCTTTTTTTTCCTGCTTTTTCGTGGGCGTCTATTGAACTCTCCTCGATGATGGTCCGAAGTTGAGCAAATGAGTCGCGCTGTTACACTCTGACACTTCTGATTCCGAATGCCCAGCGGAATTTGTCGATTTTTAAAGCGTGCCGCTTGCAAGGTCGTCCTCGTGGCATTGATATGAGGTGGATGGCGTTATGTCACTCGAACCCGTTTTCATTTCACTACGCACAGGCGTCGGCTCCTTCTCGTGAGAAAGCATTTTACGTAAGGGGGAAGCGCAATTCGTGCAGATGCAGTGCACTTTCCGGGACTAGCCGAGAACTACTGGCTTCGTTAAGCGTCAGAAAAGCTGAAGTGTTGTTGAAGTGGGAGACACACCAGTAATGTGGAATAGCAAAAAAAAAATAGACTGTTAGACCCCTACCTATGAAGCTTCTTCTGAGCTCTCTTTTTTTGTTTTTTTTATTTGTAAAGCATGCATCTTGGAGGTAGCAGTTGCAGAAGTTGTTCATTTGCTTTCTTACTTTTGTACTTCAGCTTTAACTGCTGCATAAGTAAAATTGTGCTCAATGAAAGGAATGAAGTGACGTGTGGCTTGCGGGTTACGGCACTCATAACTACTAGCTGAGATTAAATTGCACGTATGTCATGAACGCAAGTGCTTTCGTGCAATTCTTTATAGTACTGGGCACTCCATCGACACTCAACTGGTCGGTCAGCATCAAAACAAAACTTTTGTCTACCAGACATTGGGTAAATAATTCTAGCAATAAAAATAGGCCAGACAAATCATCAGATGTAACTATGGTCATGACAACACATAAGTTACAGCAGCAATAAATTCTAAGAGGTTATAGGCTAGAGTACTACAAATTACCGAATAGTTTCTGAGAAACCTCCAATATATTCACATTATATGTGCACCCGCAAATGCGCGCCCACTGTTGCCTATTGTTGGTTTGTGTCTGCTAATTGCTGGACGAAGTTTCCTACCGTCCGCTGATATTGATCATTCGCTCCTATTACGACGTGATAAAATGACACATGTGCGTTACCATATCTTTAAATCGCTTGTTTAAACTCTTGACACAGTAGGACAGTCACATATAGAGTGTTTCACATCGTAAGGCGCTATATTATAACCCGTGTCTGATCCCTTACGTAGTGTGAAAATATGCAGTGTCCAGTTTAGTATAAAAAGTTTCAGATGATGGTCTTTTCTTTAGAGCACAATGATAGGCTTCGTAAAGTTCCAATATTGACGTTTTTTGTGTTACTTTATACTTAATAGCGTCAGAAACCATTGTCTACATTTATTTACTTTATTCACGTGGTTGTAAATTGATTCTAATGTAAGTCAAACCCACTAAAATTGCACGAAAAAAAAAACAAGTTCATTCTTAAAAAACAAGAGGTCGCTGAATACGGTGTCCACTCGTCATCCCTTGTCATGAATTTCGATGAGCAGGTACGGGTGGCATTAAAGTACGTCCTCAAAAAAGGCATTTCTCGTGCCAAGACGCGGGCATTATGCGCGATAGTTTTGTCTACGTGTACGAAATGACACCAGAGAGAAGTGCATGAGCGGACTGGTGCTGGCTTCGTAGGGAGAGCGAGGAGGCCTTATGTCACGTCCTTCTCTCTCACGCACTTACGAAAATCAGTGCTGGAATATTTTAAGTTAGACTACATCATTCACAAACCCCGCAACGTCTCCTGTAAAATGCGTGAATTTCGTTAGGCAAAGGTAGCTTCACGACATTGCTTTAAAGCTGCGCAAATAAGCTAGCTGCGGGGATCAGTAAAAAAAAAAAATCCGCGTATAGTAGTAGAAGGTACGTGTTATACTCGTAAAAATTTGCCATTAGTTACAGGTAGAACCCGAATGCAAGCGTACAGAACCATGCTACAGCACTTCCGACTTCTTGGTTGCCCCTACGTGATTGGTTTTACTAGCTCCGGCTTTGACTGTGAGTCGACGCGCCAACTTTCTATTTGAAATTCAGCCAAAATTCATCGACCTACAATGGTGTGAATACGGTAAGCCTCAGCGCCGCTCTGTTATCCACGAGTGTTGTCAAAATACTGCACAACTTGTTCGACAGACTAGGTTAATGCGAACACAGTGTGTGCAGTATATTAGGCGAAAAATTGTTCGCTATCAGGCGA
This sequence comes from Rhipicephalus microplus, assembly GCF_013339725.1. Lineage (NCBI taxonomy): Eukaryota > Metazoa > Arthropoda > Arachnida > Ixodida > Ixodidae > Rhipicephalus > Rhipicephalus microplus. Next base: position 64,044,760 of record NC_051169.1, read on the forward strand.
CCTCAAGGCTACGCTTGCCCCTTGATTTCGGGAAACGCCTAAAAATAAACAAAAGAAAAAGGTGGTTAGCGACCCTTTTCAAAACGACATCTTCACGAGAGAGATAGTGGAAGGTGTGGGAATGGGGTGGTTGTCCATCGAACCATCATATCAACTTACAAGCGTCGGAAATTCTGTAGTCGTTTCCCGAGAAACATCGGAGCAACTATGAAGAAGGGGAGGAAAGAAAACACCGGCTAGTGAGATAACAACGAGGATAGAACAACAAACGAATGAAGCGACGAGGAGGCGGAGGCTGAAGAGGGGGAGGGAAGAAGCGAAAGTCTCGGCAATGGACGCCGGGTTGCGGAAAAGATAAACAGAGCCGTGTTGAAGCTCCGTGGGTTCTTCTTGCCAACGAGAATGCGATTAGAGAAACCGAGCCCGGCAAGCCTTGACCGCTTGTTTTTTTAGCGTCGTCGCCGCTTCCGTCCATACGCCTTTTCCAGTGCCGGAACGCGGCCATGAGCACTTATCCCCGGAAAGCCAGCGTGGGGAATAACAAACGCCGCCATCGACTAATCCTGTGCATTTTACTCCCTTTCACCGACATCGCGTGGCGTCAATGGCAAAACGGCATAGTTGCAGAAGTGCACGCCGTTGAGCTGCAGGGTGTCTTGAAGCACACGTGGGTTATGTGACGCTGTACCAGGCTGGCGTGACATGGTATCCTGTGCTGATAATTTCTGGTCGCTAAGTTGTTAAAGTGCGGGAGACAGAAAGTTAGTTGGGCAGATAAGATTAGAAAATTAGCAGGTGGAACGTGACAGCAGAACGCTCAAAGGGTTATGATGAAGATGTTACAGTGCGCTTCCATGTTGACGGGATATATAGCAAATGAACTAAGCTGGCGCTTATATGAATTGGGGACGATTGCGTCTGGCACAGAGAACACACTAGCACGGGGCGAAAGAACAACAATATTGATTAGTAGTCGACCTCCGTCCATTCTCTTTCCGTCTCTTTTGAGAGAGAGAGAGATTAGAAATGTAGATAAAGAGTGAGATAAAAGAGAAAACCGCGGACGGAGTGATAGAATGCTAACTGAAATAGGTCTAGCAGGCACTGTTGTAAATGTCGGTGGCCGCTGTGCGAGAATGCAGTTTGAGGAGCAAAGCTCCTCTTAGTCTAACCTTGCCCCGCGTCAGGCGTAACCGGTAGTATCTCCCGAACAGTACAATAGATGGCGCTGTCTAATCACCATTTCTCGTCTCATTTCCCAGATGACATTAGTCCAATAGAAGCGTGTGCAATAAGACAACCAGATGGACGGATGGACAGGGGCACGGACGCACTGACGAACGCACGCATGGACGGACGGATGAAAGCAAGGACGCACGGACGGATGGATGGACGGACGGACGCACGGACGCACGGATGGACCGATGGACGGATGGATGCATGACCTGATCGCACGGAAGCGCACACAGACGGACAAATGAACGCACGGAAGAACACATGGACGGACGGATAGACGGAAGGACGGACGGGCGCTTCACCCCACTCATCATCTTTCACTCAGTGGATATGCTGGGGTTTTTTCAACCAATCTTGAGGTAGAAATTGCGTGCGCCTCGAAGCAAAACATACAGACAAGAAAATAGAGGCGCAGCTTTCACGTGAACATAACTCTTTTGAACTCACCCTAGACGGGGATTCGCAGCTCCCAATGTGTAGTGAAAGTTCGAAATAATTAAAGAGAGGTTCTAAAAGAGAAGTTCGCTTCAACGTGATCAGTATCATAGCAGAATCAATACTGTAATAATTTTTCAGTTTTTGCATCTTGACATAATGATTATCAAATGCCTAAACGACTCATAATATGTGGAGTCCCAAAGGACTCCGGATATTTCGACCACTTTTGGTTCTCACGAACATCTTCGATTCAACCACGTAAATTTGCACACACTGGTCTCCGGCACATTGATTCCGAAAGCAAAAATGTAAAAGTGTCTGGGAATGCCCGAGTTAGATTATGTGTGATGAAAAGTGATGTTAGCATCATTTTTCCCCAGCACCTATTTCTTCGAGGATGCCATGTGCGCTTGTGCTTTCTTTTTAGGAGCGAAGCTAATAGGGAGTTTTAGTGTTGGGTACCCAAGCGGCTTGCGTACGCAGGACGTTGGGGCGGCGGAATCGCGCATGCGCGAAACCCCAAACAGATGCGTCGCAAGATTGCGGGGGCGATGGGGCCATGCGTCCGCGCGGTCCACCTTCGCAAGAACTCACGGTATCCGCACTGCGGATACTCTAGCCGTCGAGTTAAAGTAAGCCAAAGTGCGAGCACTTATAGTGATTACACGGTTTCAGCCAGATTTCCAAAGCTAAAATGGCCTGGAACATAGAAACTAAAAAACATATGCCAGCCCTCGGCCAGCTGAATAGGTGGCGCCATCTAGCGCGGCCATAATGAAACAGACAACCACAACTTTGTTATTGCAGAAACATTGTGCATTGTACATCTGGTGCAAAAACTGCGCAGCGACAATATTACATATGAGTAACCTTTTTATTCATTTTCACCTCAAAAACATTACGCGTAAGCTAACATGTTCATGACTGCGGTTGCATGAATGTCACAAGATGTCGACACTGTCGTTACAGTAACCTTGTATTTTTCACTTTTTTGCGTATACCAGATTACTGTACACAATAAAAAAGTGTACTGATCACTATGTATGTTTAATTTAACAGTTTAAATCATAAAAAGACCTAAATAATACTTACGCGACAAGACGCTATGGCTCTGCGAGCGCATGTGAACTTCGTGCGGCTTGCGTTTGCGTGCGTGCCACCATGGCGCCAACTAAAAGTCATTCCTGTTGGGTATGGGTTGGGCACGCAACGCCGTGCGCTCCCAAGCCCGCATCGCCCCAAGAGAATGCGTACCCAGCACTAAAACTCCCTAATTAAGGCGTGGGCTGAGCGTCCCGTCGTACTCGTATGTAGCTACCTGTCGTTAGTTCAACCGTCCGTAGAGGGCGGTTATTGTACATATAACGAAATGCATATACGCTGAAAAATGCAAATGGTACGATGCTAGAGTATGTTACTTGTACTATGATAAATAATAAAAATCACATTATATCCATGGAGTGAATGATGATGAGTGGGGCGAAGCGTTCATCATTCCGTCCGTTCGTTCTTGCTTCCGTCCATCCGTTTATCTGTCCATCCGTCTATCCGTTCATCCGTGCATCCATCCATCCATCTTTGTGTCCGTCCATTCGTTCATCCATCCATGCGTCTATCCGTGCTCTCATGCGTTTATCTGTGCGTCCGTTCGTCCTAGCGTTCGTCCAGGTACCCGTTCGTCCTTGCGTTCATTCGGTCATCCATGCGTCCGTCCGTCTATCCATGCGTGCATGCTCTCGTGCATCCATCCACGCGTCCATTCTTTCGTGCGTCCATGCGTCCATCTGTTCGTCAGACAGACAGACAGACAGACAGACAGACAGACAGACAGACAGACAGACAGACAGACAGACAGACAGACAGACAGACAGACAGACAGACAGGCAGACAGACAGACAGACAGACAGACAGACAGACAGACAGACGACGAGAATAAGCGGCCAGCGGATGATTCACGATTTGCTGATAAAAATTCGCCTCGTATCTGCATGTTACACTGCAAGTGTCGTCGAAAGATGATAGTCTTCCGTCTGAAGAGAGTGAAGAAAACGTTTATTTGATGTTCTGTGCAAGAAAATCGGTGAATGGTATTCTGGAGGCGCTCCGTTAGAGTGCCTCGAGCATACAGCGGAGGCGAACGAGCGCAAGTCACGTCACACGTGAGACATGAGCGCTATCTGGCAGTTATCTTCGAAAACGTAGCGCGCGGCGTGCGCTCCCGTCTCGGAAGTGATAAGGTGCAGAACGAAAGGCGACGGGTAGGGGCCACCACCAAGTCGTCTTAAAGCGTTTGAAGCACTTGCCTTTTCATGCAAGCGTTGCATGGTCAGCGCAGTGTGATAAACGCTAGGGTCCTTAAAATTACTTGTGTATGCCTGTTCCAGTAAAAGGCGCACATGCAGAATATATACGTGTTGTTATGGTGTCCCAGACATGCGCAATAATTGTTTTTATTTGACAATCGCACAAGTATGAACGCTCATGCTTGAGCAATATCGGTGGGCGCTGCGGATAGGGTCGGCCGTTTGGGGTATCGCCTAGTGACCTTTCAGGGTATCGTTAAGGGCGGACAAAGAGACAAATGACATACAGACAGACCAATATTTTTGCGTCGAAAGTCCCCAAGAAAAATCATCATCTTTAAAAGTAAGATACGTGCAAGACGCGGTGACTCGCGCTCGAAGACGGAACCCCGGTGTGCGAGCATGCGATAAAATAGGATGTCACACGAAGACGTTGGCAATCGCGTGTTCGTCGATGGAACCGTACGCTTGGGGGCGCTATGTAGTCAAACAAAAACCGTTGCGGTGCGCGGGCGCATTCAGGTCGGTGAATGGACAAGGCTGCAAAGCGGCGCGTGTGCGCAAGGTGGTGGCGGCTCGCGCTCGAAGACGGAACCCCGATGTGCGAGCGTGCGAGGCAGAAGCGTGTCGTGAAGCTGCGCGGCAGTGCCAACACCATCCCGGCGTACGAGAATGGGAGGCCGAAGCGCCGCGGATGCAGCGTGCGGACCTAGCTTCGCTCCACTCTCCATCATTCACCCCGTGGATATGCTGTCATTGTTTTTAGTTGGTGATGACGCATTTATAGTTCTGGCATGCTTTCCTTCTACTTCAGATTGGCGGTCAGTTGAACATCGATAAGACAGCGGTGGTGAAGTCTGAGGCCGTGAGGCTGCAACACTACCTGATTGAAAAACGTTCTTAGAAGCAACCACTCGCAATCAAGCTTCAGCGCCTTGCGCTTCATATTCTTATGCGTGAATCTCCCCAACTATTCGTATCGACGTAACTTCAAATGTGAAGTTAAGCAAACATGCTTTAGAAACGCTTATGCTTTTTGTGTTTATTTGTTCTTACCTTCTGCAATGTATTCTTTTGTGCACTTCAGATGCAATCGTTATTACTGATTAACTCGAGCAGAGAGCGACCTGACGCGGAATTTTTCCCTGAAACGTTAAAACGCAACTACTACAGAACAGCCGTGCTGCCCTTGGACTGTCATGCATGGTGTTTTAAACATTACTATCGCTTGCCTGCGTGTCTAGGCCTCGTTTTGCTGGAATTGGAAAAGATTACAGGATTTATTCGCCGGTCGAAATAAGTACGCTAGAAAATAAGGCTGTCTCCGACGAACGAACCCGAAAGCGTCATTGGTGGCCCCGGGCACGGGGAAACTTGCTCGGACAATGTATAGCGGTGGATTTCCGCTGCACCTGCGCGCCCAGGCGGCCGTCTGCACGGTTTGACAAATGAACCCAAATAGAGGAGGGGGAGAAAGGGGGTAGTGGCTGGTGCCATGGAACTTCCTTTGGCGGGCGGCCCCGTTATTCCACTTATTGACCCATTTAATCCATTTCCGAAAAGGCCAGCACAATGAAATCAAGAAAGCCTGCAAAGAAGAAATAACAAAACATTAAAAAAAGAAACGTGAACGCCTTACCCATTCCTTCTGTCTCTCTTTCTCTCTGTTGGTGAGGAGAACACCCAGCATATTGATCTGTGCTCGAGCATAGGTGCGGATGTACCGCAATGATATATATGCTAGTACCAGGACTTCGGGTACAAACAGATTAGAGTTATCATTGCAAAATGAAAGTAAAGTGGGTGTTCAAGTTGAGAAACAGAAAATGCAGGTTAAGTCGAGAGTTGCACGGAATCGCGTGTGGTAGGGCATGGAGACATGAAGGTGATTGAAACAACCAGCGACCACGGATTAAAACAACATACAAAGAGCAAGACGTTTCGTAAAATATAGGTATCATAAATGGCTCGTGTTGTTCTTCTAACCTCTACCAGACCATTACACTGTGCATGTGTGCGGTAACAAGGATGAACAGGGTCTAGTTAACTTCTGTGGCTTTCGTTCATTCCTTTTGCACCCCTTCATATCTTCCTGCATCTCTTTCTCTGGACGGTATACACGCAAACAGATAAACCACTATATGTAGATAGAACGCGTACGTGTATGTATAGAATCGTTACTAATATCAGTGAGACAGAACGAAATCATGAAGCCGTGTTAATTGCAGTGCAGATAACCACGGCTCGGCTTGAACATTAGGTTAGGATAACACGCAAAAGAAGCACAACAGAGAGGAATGGAACAAAAGTTCGTGGAATGAAAAGAGAACATGTCGAAAGGTTGCAATTGGTGCAAGGGAGACCTATCGCATGGGCCCCTGGACTGATATATTTATGCTACGGTCACGGTGCATTACCTGAGGAGGGTTAACGGTGGCAATGCTGGAAGAAAATTACGAGGAAGACAGCTAATATACAATACGTTATTACAGCTTAGAATAAATTGCCGCCTTTGCATGGCCCTAGTTTTCGCCCGCACAAATCATGAGCATAAGCAAACTAAGCTCGGTTGAAAATAAAGCTTATGGGAACAAAATACATCTACGCTACAGTGCCCTTCTTCCCGACTATACTATAAGTAACTATGTGTGCCTACTCAAGATAAAAGTATTTCACCAAAAAATGCAGAATCGGTGGCAAAGGCGTTCTCGTTCTTGCGGAGCAAAGCAACGCAGAAGCTTCATATTTGGCTGCTCACATCTATCGCTGTGAAGCAGTGTTCTCGACTATTACACTTCGTATAATGTCTTGAAGTTCGCCACCTTGGTGGTCTAGTAATTATAGTGCTCGGCTGCTCACCTACAGGTTGCGGGATTGAATCCTGATCGAGGATGCTGCAATTTTCCATGAACGCGAAAATTCTCGAGGCCAGTTGACTTAAATTTAGGGGCATGATGAAGAACCCCTGGTGGTCGAAATTTCCAAAACCCTCCACTACGGCGTCTCTCGTTATCATATGACAGTTGTGGGATGTTCAACCCTAGCATCTATTATTACTGGTGCTGTCTCTTCCCCGCATCTAGAGAGAGTCCCGGATTCCGAGAGCTCAATTACCTCAACTTGCTATTGCGGGGCGGATCTTCGAAAATTTACGTGACAGTACTTATAACGCATGTTTTTTTTCTGTTTTACTTCGAAGCGAAGTGCACAGTAAGAGGGAGAGCCAAGCTGCTTGCTTCGCAGTCAAATATGCATAACGTGGCAGCCCTGTTTCCTCATAGAAAAGTTGATTTATTTTATATGACACCGATTTGATTATCGCTGGTCATATCGGCCTTTTGCCGATTGCGGCTTATACACCCAATCAATTTGCCCCGCCACGGTGGTCTAGTGGCTAAGGTACTCGGCTGCTGACACGCAGGTCGCGGGATCAAATCTCGGCAGTGGCGGCTGCATTTCCGATGGGGGCGGAAATGTTGTAGGCCAGTGTACTCAGATTTAGGTGTACGTTAAACAACCCCGGGTGGTCGAAATTTCCGGAGCCCTCCACTACGGCGTCTCTCATAATCATATGGTGGTTTTGGGACGTTAAACCCCACAAATCAATCAATCAAATCAACACCCAATCAATTTTCTCGAATATGTACAGTAATCTTCCTGCTTTTGTCTTCCGCACCAAGTTCAAATTTTTTTCGCTTTTTTTCCTGCCCCGTTTTTTCAGACATATCAAAAACAGCAGATGCACTTTGCAGTCCTAAAAGCTAAACACTGCAATTTTGCATTTTCGCTTTTTTGTATTTCTCAGAAAGTTGGTTGCTTGACCACTTATTACGAATTGACGACTTTCCGTTCTCTACATCCTCTTGAACGATCATAGCGACGAAACAGTCATTGTACATTCGCAGAATAAGTAGAGAGAGGATTCGAAAATTTCGCGGGTTGCCCGAGAGGCAAATTGTAATGCCTGCGCTTCGACGCTAGAACAAACGATGCAACTGTGAGTGAGAACGAGGTGGCGGACGAAGAATCGCAATTTTTCGTTCCTCTATCTCTCCCTCTGCCATCCCCATTGTACGTATGAGCAACGAACAAACTGGTAATCACGGGCGAATCCCCCACCCTAGATGCCTTAAAGGAAGGTCGATGTAATCTGAGAGTGAAGCCGGCACTGTGCGCATTGTCAAAGACAGCGTCTCGTAGCATTGTGCGCCTGCTCGGGCGGCAACGCAGGCATGGCTGCCGCCGACATCTCTAAGTCCGCTTGCTCTTCCGCCTCGGCTTCTTGCACTCTCTGCACAACTGACTCATCGAAAAAAATTTTGGCTTTTTTTTTTTAAATGGCCATCGACTTCCACGGCTTCCGTCTTTTGAATCGGTCGTGCGTTTAAGTTGCACGCGATGTGATGATGAGCGTCGTGAAGGCACGAAAAAAAAGTTTAGGCTGATTAATTTTTTAGCGACTTAAGGTCGGGACTAAACAACGATAAAAATAAGTAGGCTCTGCATAGTGTTGTACTCTGGATCATAACTTTCAGCCTTTTGCTCGCTTTAATGAAAGTTTGCTATCCTCTACAAGGGTAAAAATTAGGCCTTGTTCGTAACAGATGTATGAATTTTCAAGAGATAAAGAACAATGATGAAAAATGAGGATCAGCTCGTGTTCTGTTCCTCCGTTTTTTGTCCTTGCGTAAGCTAATAAGTTAAAAAACTTCCTACTTGCAGTGGATTTCTTTTATCCACGTAATACCTAAGATGAGTCCTATAAAGGCGTCACTATGGCAGAGCCTGTCATATTCTTTCGAAACGAGTGCAACGTTCACTAAGGGGTGAAATTTCTCAGTGACTGCACTCATAGGGTAGAGGGATTCGGTTGCTTACAGCAGAGGCTCTGATAAAAATATCCTATAATAACATTTTGTTGAGCACTGGTTGGTCAGTATTTGGTGCTAATCTAACAGTGTTGGCTTATCAATCGCACTGTTTCTATTTATCAATGTAGAATAACGTATAACGCAGAATTGATCGACATCGTAAATTTTAATCCGAGTCAATGAATAGAATGCAGATGAATAAAATTAATGTACAGCCCTCAGCTAGCGCATTACTCATGACTTGTTGTGTATATTGGGAGTGTAACACTTGGTTTAATCAATGAGCCGCAATGTACGGCTAAGATGAGCGAAATATAACGAGCGAGTGAAAAATGGTTCATAAAGCGACCCCGCGCAATTATACTTACGAATATATTTTGTCGTCTACGCCGAAGCAAGCAGTCACGTCGTTGATTTACGGCAGTGCTCTAGATTGATATGGATGGCAGCTCTACGTTCAAAGATACATGTTAAATCTGTACGAAGCAATTTGAAGTTTATAATATATGACCTGAATAAGTAATATACCAGAACAGGAATGATGTTTTGGTTGTTCTATGAAAGCAACGGAGAGATCCTTCACAAACTACCTCACTTATTCAGTAGACATATTAAGTGGAAGTGAGAGGTCACATACTGAAATGACAGCACCAGAAAGAAACTAATTCGTAAGCCGTGACCGCTTCGTGCTGTAAAAGTAGACTACCAATGTGTGCAGCACATGCAAAATCTTTTTTTAAAGCCTCAGCAGCACGATGTAAATGAAATCCAAACCTCTATATCGAACAGAATGTCGGAGAAGGATACAAACTTGATCTTAGGCAGTGCCGTTCAATAAAACGCACTTCATCAATTGTTCTCCTGATCTGATTTCTCAGATTGCGAACTATTGTCCCCAATTTTTCTTGCTTGTAGACCACGCAGGAATTATTTTAGCTCGCCTGCAAGGCTCTTCCAGAAGCTGCTGTCAAGTCAACAATGTGCGATTGCTTCTTGACCTTAGCACGTAAACATAATTTCGATTTGTGCGGAATGCGTGTTGCTCTAGCCAGTCACGGCACTTTTCCTTTCGTTTCGTGAACATTCTAGTAATCTGTGATAGTGGAAGGGAATGCATCAGGCAGGCACGCGTGGGCAGTTCTATTATTGATTTTATCCCGAATACCGCTCGTCGTTCGCAAATCCTTCAATGTCGACGCGCATAATGAATCTGATCCATCAACCGAAGGTCAGGCCCTGCTAAAGATCGGCCCGGAACGTCCAAAACACGACTTGCCGACAGGAGGGAGCGCGCCAGCGTGACGCCTGTGTCCTTTCCATGCTTTTCTTTTTACCGAGTCACAAATTCGTGTGCCTAAAACACGAACTACGTTAATGCAAGAAAAAAAAAGTCACAGCCCTTCGTCGTTTTTCTTGCAACAATATTCAACACAGCCAATTTCGTATTCATGGCTCTCTTCTATCGGCGAACGTATTCCCGAAAAAGCGCTAGTCGTGACGTTGGTTGAAGAACAACATTAACTTCTGACGTATTGGCATAATTGCTCTTCATCGGTCCCAGCCCCGGTGATCGCATTTCGATTACAGGAAAATTCGTTAGGCCGGCCTCCCGTGTGACGTCAGTTCGCCTTAAAAACCACCGGGTAGTCTAAATTTCCAGAACCCTCCACTGCGGTGTTCCTCGTAACCATATCGTGAATTTGGGACATCTATCCTCTTTCCGACCCTTTTCCTCACCCCCGTACAGGGTAGCAAACCAGTTCGTCTAGGTTAACTTCCCTGTACCTTCCTTTTAATTACATCTCTCTCTCTCTCTCTGGGGCATTAAATCTCCACAATTATTGAATTTCTCCAACTACCTGCTCAAGATTTCTATTTCCCTCTCTTGTACTTTTGAAATAATTTATTTTGGGGCCAGTTAGTACATCTTAACGCAAACGAATAACGAGGCCCACGTAAAACCAGAGACACACATAAGCACAGACCTGCAACTAATGTGTACGCCGTGCTTATTTGTGTTCTGTTAGCCTAAACTGACTCCCTATTCAAACTTTCCCTTTGTCATTCCAATAATTTGGGATGTTAGCTTACGGAATTTATATGTTTTCGGCAAGAATCTTACAGAAACATACGGAATTATTGCAATGCGGAACGTTTCAATAGGTCTGGCCGAAAGAATAGATTGTTGGAATTGTTGATAGTGCATAACTGTCCTCGTGCTTGCCCTCGTCTTCCTTCTCACGTTTTTTCGATTCTGTTATTTAGGCTTATTACTATTCTGCTTCGAGCTCAGTGAACGGTAGCCAACTGAATGCTGCTTGAGGTAACCAACCTGTCTTGTTGTGCCTGTGTTTCTTTCCTTGATAACACTGAGCACCACATTGAATTCCTCTCCGCCGTTTCCTCACGGAAGTGCAACTAACGTTGAGTAGAATAAACAAGGTATTGATTGTATGCTGCAGAGTTTCAAGTCTCGCTCCAGAATCTCTAAATGCCCCTGGATATTGCTAGCTGACTCTTTCCTATGCCAGCAGGATTTGATCGTTACATTTTGATTGTTAGCGTTGCACTCACTAGTACTGCACGATTGACGCTGTATTGTACCTGAGCCACTTCAGTACTTATACCAAGAAAAAGCTGCAGCATTTTTGGGGTGCAGCGAGACTTTGAAAAGTGAATTTGAAAATTTCACTGCACAGCCGGAGTGATAATAAGTATGGCAATAAAATCTGCAAGGCATTGCAAAGGCAGGCAGAAGTTTCATCTAAGCTCAAAATTAGTTTTAAACTGTGTTTAGGGATTAGAGGCATCGTTTTCCTTCTCTTATTTTCCTACTTATGTATTTTTTGTAAAAAAGTGCTTTTCGTAAAATATTGCAATGTTTGCGCAGAAACGTTGCACTCAAACTGCCATCATTCAACAAAAAACAAGATTAGATGTATTTGTTGATCATACTGTTTTCCATTCCTGATGCTTTCCGGTGAAATTCTACATGAACTCCAAAAATGCTGTTGTGTGAGAAACTCAAATAATTACCTCAGGGCACAATCGCATTGCTCGTCAACGTGTTATTAAATAAAGTTATAAAAATAAATTTTCAAACCCCAAGTCCCACGATTGATACGTTTTATGAAAGAGAAAGAAATTTTCCACCAAGTGAATTCAATATCCGAAGACATTTATTTTTTTTAACAAAGGTAGTCTCATACCACCTTAAGTCTGCTTGGCGGGATAAATAGGGCACATTTCAGTTTAGCAAATACATAAACATTACGCAAGGAATCTACAATGGACTCAGAGCCACCATCGTTCTCCATAAAGAAAGCGAGAGAATCCCAATAATGAAGGGTCTAAGGCAAGCATACACAATCTCTCCAATGCTATTCACTGCGTGTTTACCGGAGGTTTTCAGGGTCCTGGATTGGGAAGAGTAAGGGATAAGATTTAATTTGAGAGTAGTTTAGTAACCTGTGATTGGCAGATGACATTCCCTTGATGAGTCCCTCAGGGGACGAACTACAGATCTTGATTACTGAACTGGGCATGGAAAGCAGAAAAGTAGGTCTGAAAATTAATGTGCACAAAACTAAATAATGTGCAACAGTTTCGGCAGAAAAACAGCACTTGGCTATAGGTCCATGGAGAGACGATGAAATTTGTAAAGGAATATGCCTACTTAGGACAGGTAGTAACTGCGGAGCCGAACCTTCAGAGTGAAACAACTAGAAGAATCAGGATAAGGTGGATCATATCCGGCAAGCATTCTCAGATCATGAATGCTAATCTGCCACTAACCTTCAAGAGGAAGATATATACCAGCTGCATCTTGCCGGTACTTATCTATGGAGCAGAAACGTGGAGGTTTACAGAGAGTGTTCAGCTTAGATTGAAGACGACGCAGTGAGCGATAGAAAGGAAACATTGGCCCAAATCTGCATGTTACACTGCAAATGTCGTCGAAAGACGATAGTCGCGTCTGGAGAGAGTGGACAAAACGTTTATTGGATGTTCTGCACAAAAAAAATGGGTGAATGGTATTCAGGAGGCGCTGCGTTAGAGCGCCTCGAGCGTGTAGCGGAGCCGAACGAGCGCATCGAGGCACGTTACACACGAGCGCCATCTGGCAGTTATCTTCGAAAACGAAGGCGTGCGCGACCGCGGAGAAAGATGCGCACCAGTCTCGGAGGTGATAAGGTGTAGAACGCAAAGCGGCGGGCACGTGCCACCACCTTGTCGTCGTAGCAACGCGTTGGACACATTTACCTTTTTGAGCATCGCGTTGCACTGTCAGCGCAGCGTGATAAACGCCACAGTCTTTAGAGTTATTTGTGTGCTCCTCTTCTAGTATAAAGGCCGACATACAAAACATTCACGTGTTGTTAGGGCACCTAAGATATGTGCAATAATTGTTTTTTATTGACAATCGCACAACTATGAACGCTATACCTTGAGCAATATTGGTGGGCGCTGCGGAGGGGGTTGGCCGTTTGGTGCCCTTTGAATTATCGTTAGGACGGGCAAACACACAAATGTACAGACAGACAGAGAGACAGACAAAATTTTTTTCGTCGAAGGCCCCCAAGAAAGACTGTTGTCTTAAAAAATTATAACTTCAGGAGACAAGAAGAGAGCAGAATATGTCAGGAAACAAACCGAGTAGGAGGATATCATAGGTGAAAATCAAAAAGAAGAAATGGAGGCTTGTATTACGCAGGCAAGATGACCGCTGGTCAAAAGTGGTAACTACTGTGTTGCTGGAGAAGGCAAAACTCACGAAGGGGAGACGGAAAGCTAGGTGGGCCGATGAGAAAAAAGAGCTCACAGGTATAGCGTGGCAACGGAAAGCACAAGACCGGGCTGATTGGCGGATCATGGGAGAGGCCTTTGCCCTGTTATGGGCGTAGTCAGGCTGATGATGATAATGATGGTGAGAGTTACAAAAACGTTACAAAAATCTTACAGTATTTTTTTTCGCACTCCTTGGCTGATGCTGCTTCTCCTTTTTTGTTCATGCGATTGTAAAAAAAAAAATATTGCACCATTCTGAATACTCATGCCTTCCCATAATTTCTCCACAATTGTTGTCTGTTCTCCAGCAGTTGGCAATCGTGTAGAATCAATAGGTTTCTGAAAATGTTGTTTCAGTGTGCACGACCTCTAATAAAAAGAAAGCGCATTGGCACCTTGGTGGTTTCGCAAGATTCCATCCAACTTTCTCGCCTACAATTACGTTAGCTGCGTCAAATATTTACTCAGTGGAGGAACGCGTATTTTTCTCACACAAGTTTCTTTACAAACTGCATTTTAGTTTCACTGTGTGTGTAAAAGTTTCTGTGGATACTGACAGCCCAGTTTCGACAGTCTTCGCAAACACTGAGAAGTCGTTAAAGTTTCGCAACTGTACCCGAGTTCAGACTAACACGAACTGGTACGATCAAGTCGGGTTTCAAAACTTGTCGGGCGATGCGACCGCTTCGAATTCACTACTGAGAGTGTTGCTGTCTCTCTCATGGCGAAATCGGCACTGCGAAAATGTGCGAGGTGAATATTGTTATCGTGAGCTTACATTGTTGATTAAAATCAACCTATACAGATATATAGGAAAGACAACAACAAAAACAACGACAACTACAACAATGTCAATGTCAACAACAACAACAACAACAACAACAACAACAATAATAATAATAATAATAATAATAATAATAATAATAATAATAATAATAATAATATGCAGGGTTTTTACGTCCCAAAACCACGATGTGTTTGTGATAGACGCTGTAGTGATGGGCCGCAGAAATTTTGACCATCTGGTATTCTTCAGTGCGGACTGACATGACGCGAGCCTTCACCATTCCGCCTTTACCAAAATGCGACCGCTTCAGCCAGGATTAAACCCGCTATACGTTCGGGTCAGCAGCCCAGCCGCTGTTCCACCAAAGCAGACAGACATAAGTAAAATGACCCTGGTATATTCCTTGCTCATCACGCATATTATCTCCTCAATGATGGTCCATTGTGGTAACAGTATCAAATCGTGTAGTATACAGAATAAATTCTCTTGCCCCCCCCCCCCTTCCTTCTTTATTTGAAAGTACAAAGATGGTTTTAGGATGGTTTTAGATCAGTGGTGTGAGAAAGAATGATAACACAAACTGAAGCAACAAGGGTACGGCGCCACGTTAACGTCGAGATTACCGAGCTCTGGCTGCTGACGCGAAGGCCACACTATTCTTTAGAAGGACAGATATTAAGGAAAGTAGAAGAATATAAATATTAAGGTGTCATAATTTCGTCAGATCTCAAATGAGACAAGCAAGTAACATACGTTGTTAACAAAGCACTGACCGTTTTGTACTCATTGAAACGTTCGCTTAGGTGCACATCCGTAGATACTAAACGCCAAGCATACTTGTTACTCGTTCGTTCAATACTGTAATATGCAATAATATGTTGATTTCTCTTCTGTAACCATTACACTGCAGGTGCGATACCAGCCACGGCACTCGCATTCCGACGGGGGCGAAATGTTTGAGGCACGTGTTCTATGTGATGGCAGGGCACGGTAAACAGCATAAGATGGTTTCCATTTCCAGAACCCTCCACGGCGGTGTCCATCAAAATCATATCGTGGCTTTGGGACGTGAAAGCTCAGACTTCGGTGATAATATGTGACTATTGTTATGCTCACCGCTGTTTTAGGATTAGTTACCAACTAGCCTTGAAGTTTGTCGCACAAAAATAACTTGATGTTCGCTTTCTATCAAGACGAGTCATCCGTGAGGCAAAATCCTACATATTTACGCTTGCGTCACGTGCATTCTTTTGACGCAAAAATGCTGGATTAGTCGAGTTAGTTAGTTAGTCAGTCGAGAATTTTCGTTTTGCACGACTTTTTTTGTCAGTGGAAGCCATCCACCAGAATTCAACATAAAGCTTCGCTTTAAAAACATTCAGAAAACCACAAGATTGAAAACAAAAGCACTAAAATAATAAAACTGCAGGGTTCCAAAATAGAAACAGCGAGGAAAGTCTACGCAATTGAGGGCGTTAACGGAATAAAGGATTTTAAAACGACACACAAAACAAAAAAGCAACGTTCTTGACAAGAGACTCTAAACAGAAACCATAAATGGACAGAAAAAAACAACTAAGACATGAATTGTGGAAGGAAATATTACGCAGACAGCGAGTACATATTCCAACGTGAACAAAAAAATATAGAGAGAGAGATAGAACACAGGCCATTTTTTTCTGCCGGATTGATCCGAGATGTGCCAGTTTTCCAGGGGAGAAGCAGGTGCATCTGCCTTTATAAATTAATCTTCGCCTAGTCAAGGCTGCGCGCACCTTCAATTTCCCGAGCGCCCATGGACGCGATTCGGGAACAGCTAGTTCCGAGCAGCGCGTAAGAGAAAATAGGGCAAAACAAAAATAATAAGAAGTAGAGCGGCTGGTTTCGCACCTGCCCGAGGCAGAAGCTTGGCCGCCGCAGACCGGAGATAGCCGAGAAAACGGCTTTATTGTCAAGGTCTCTGCGCACGTATATATCACTCACCACCCACGCATCGCCGCAGTCTGCGTTTGCCGGCGCCGGCGTGGTATAGGTACGAAGCAAGCGACAAAATGCACCGCTCAAACGCCGAGTCTGTATATATATGGACAGACGAAGGTTTCATGTTATTCGGTTGAGGATGTGGATACAAAGTCACAGTGCAAAACACAATTATTTTGACAGTGCGAGTGGAAACGTGGTTTTATCAAAGATTATCTTGAAACGTACAATAACTATTATGTTCTTCACTGTGAATTTTGGTGCATGTCTGTCACCAAGTAGCCCGAAACATTCTCCTGAATATATATATATATATATATATATATATATATATATATATATATATATATATATATATATATATATATATATATATATATATATATGAGATATAACAGACAGTAATGCCAAGGAATGTACAGGGGAAGTTATTAGAACCAATGGAATGTAAATAAGAAGAAAGAAAAGTGGATGAAAAAATAACCAGCCGTGAGCAGGACCTGCTCACGGCTGGTTATTTTTCATCCACTTTTCTTTCTTCTTATTTACATTCCATTGGTTCTAATAACTTCCCCTGTACATTCCTTGGCATTACTGTCTGTTATATCTCATTAATATTGTGTTAAAACACGGAAAAACGAGCCCTTAGGTATACCCTTCTTATATATATATATATATATATATATATAAATATATATATATATATATATATATATATATATATATATATATATATATATATATATATACAGAAATATAATATATACAGAAAGAAACAAAGAATTTCGAGAAAACAAAGAACACTATAGAAAGACTCGTATCACATGGTGGTTATGGGTTATGGTCGTTTGTCAAGGTTTATAAATTCTCCATATTTCATATGTACTCAGACTGTTTTCTGTTTCTTTGCTGTTTTGCTTTGTTTGCCTTTTATGTGTTGACGTTGTGCTCGCTACTGCAACGGTGGACCCTCAAACTTGTGCGGTTACTACAATCCCAATACGACTTCAGAAATATTTTGTTTTTCGTTCCTAATATTGGAAACCCAGGTGGATGTTTTAGCTTCATCTATTTTCACACATCAGCTTTTTCTCTTGTTGCAAGTGTGCCTGATCGTCTACCTTGAGTGCACCGGAAAGCTACAGAACAAATTGTATTTTTTTTTCCACTTGCTCATGAGTCTATTGTACGTTCGTACAGGCTGACAAAGTTGGTCCATCTTACGTTCGTGCATCATATTATTTTCTTTTTGGTCACGGACACGTGGAGGTCATGCTAACGCCGAAATGCCGTTTCGTTGAAAAAGCGGCTCGTATGCTGCGGCCCTGCAGTAACTTCCTCTTCACACTTCTCAAAGAAAAATTCCCCAACTTCAACGTGTAAGGACTGCAATAGCCGAAAAAGCATAATTTTATTAGCGTTCCGTACTTTCAGGCTACGTACCCTCCCGAATTCCTAGCAGTTCACCTTCGGTTTTTATGTTTTTTTACATCTATGGGTTTTAAATCTCAATGGCGACGCCCTTCTACCGGCTTTATAAGTTGTGCTCACTTTTCTGGAATCGTGAGCTTGTCGCTAGTAACACGATTTGAGCCGCGCTCGGAAGGGGGCGTCTCACCCGTGCTTGGAATGAAGGCTGGCTGCGAGATGTCTGGCCTGGGGAGTACCGCTTGTATTTATGGCAATTGTTGAACGTCGACATCACTGGTGTGCCTCCTTTTTTCCGCGGTAGCCATCTCTAATGCACGTGCATTTTTTGTTGTGGAAAGCGATGCTTTTGGTCCTTTCAAATGAGACCCTGTAGGTGTCTCTCGCTATTTGCTACGGTAGTGAAAGTCTAGATTCTGTTAGGGCTGTATGGATTCACTGTGTTGTTGTCTTCTTTGTTGTTGTGTTTGTTGTTACTTGACGCGTAGGTCATATTCGTTTTACATTGACGGACGGAGCTTGTTATTGTGCTCTGTAATTCTCCTCCCACTCCGGCCTCGGGCCTGAGGAGTAGGATGGAGTGGGAAGAGAAATAACTAAATAACTAAATAAATGAATAAATAAGTAAATAAATAAATAAATAAATAAATAGAGACAGCTCCACGCAGAAATTATTTTATAACTAAGTGACGACAAGCGTGGATGTTTCTTTCAATTTCTGAGCACTTTAGGGAGCCGGACCGTCTTATATATGCTGTCGTATGTTGTGATCCTGTGCCGTCATCCTCGTTTTGTGCAATGCAGGCAAACCAACATGTGACATAACGAACTGTAGCACACTGAACGCCTACTTGGGCTACGCAGAAGCCTTCTTCCTTCTTCGAGTGCATTGATGATGCTATCAAGTGCGAAGAGTACTCCTGTGTTGAGAAACACGGCAGAACAAAGCACGTATGAACGTTGAAAGAGGAAGTGAGCGAGACATGCGAAAAGAGAAGGGAGGGAGGAATTGATTGATATGTGGGGTTTAACGTCCCAAAACCACCATATGATTATGAGAGACGCCGAAGTGGAGGGCTCCGGAAATTTCGCCCACCCGGGGTTCTTTAACGTGCACCCGAATCCGAGCATACGGGCCTACAACATTTCCGCCTCCATCGGAAATGCAGCCGCCGCAGCCGATATTCGAGCCCGCGACCTGCTGGTCAGCAGCCGAGTACCTTATCCACTAGACCACTGCGGCAGGGCGGGAGGGAGGAATTATGCAGAAAAAGAAAAGTGAATGGAAATAACGAGAAAAAAAAGCGGAACTTGAAAAAACAAGAAAGAGAAAATTTAAGAAAAAGAAAATAACAATGAAGGCTGCCTAGTTTCACAGTTACGTCAGGCTCAGGACATCTATAGGGCGAAGCTGATTTAGCTCTTTAACTATCATTACTTACGTCATACAGTTGCAGCTTTACCTAGAATATGGTCTTATGGGGAAACCAGCATGACGTTTTTCACGTTTCAGCTTAGTGTTTTTTGGCGTCTGGAAGAAGCCCACGGAAGTACATACCGCGATCGTCTAACCACGTGTCATAACGTTCAGTTATCGCCAGGTCGAAATTTAACTGATGTGCACAATCCTCCCCGGCAGCTTCGCATTTTGTTGAGCTACGTGTCTATTCAAGTAATCTTGAATAGACACGTAGCTCAAAAGTATGATATCCCCAAAACGGAAATATGAAGACATTCTTTATTGAGAGTTGCATGTGATGTTTTTTTTCTGGCCATAAGACTCATGTTTGCTATATTCCTGGTGAGAAAGGCGATAGAAAAATATACACACACACGCGACTTGCTGTTTTTAATTGAACTAAAATTTAACAACCACTCTTCTTCTCGTGAGATTGCTTTTTTATTTCTTATTCTTTCCTCCTTTTTTGGTGCGTGGCAATCGGAGCGAAGTGTTCGCAGAATAGACATAAACTTAGATGGCGTTATTTCAGGTATGAAAAAGTAAAGAGGCGGAAAATCCGCCGTCGTGCATCAGTGATTAAGGCAGCCAGCTGCTGATCCGAATCTCGTGAGTTCAGTCCCGGTCACGATTGTCGGATTTTCATGGAGGTTAAAATGGCGGAAGTCTGCATAGTGTACGATGTTCGTTCACGTAAAAGAACACCATATGGTCGAAAGTTTCGAAGCCGTCCACAACAGCGTCTCTCATAATCATACGATGGTTACAGCGCGTAAAACAACAGATATTTTGCTAAACTCTCAGAAAAATCAATTTTAATGTGTGTAACTGACAGAACGTTTCATAGATCACACGTGAAGTTTTACCCGGCAGTTTAACATAAGTGTATCAATCCCTGCAATGCCGAATAATTCTGGCCACTTATTTCTGGACACAGGTTTAGTCCAAATCAGCGGACTTGTTTACATGTTTTATTGACAGTTCTTAAAGCAAATTTATCAAATTATCAGGTTCACTATGATGAAAATTTGGGGACCAGAAGTAACGTTTGTGATCACCGTACTTCCGCGTCGAAAGAGAGTTCGCGAGATAGCAGCGCCATTTCGTAAGGGTGACAGTGTTCTTAGCCTGTGCTTCTCCACAAACTATTGTTTGTCCAGATGATGTTGGCAATTGCGTTGCGTAATATCTGATGATAAAATCTCAAAGCTCGAACTTTTGATTTCTCTCCTACGTAGACGCACGAGAGAACAGTGGCTCGACTGTAATTTTTGTGTTTTTCCGTTCTTTGTTTGCAGAAATGTTTGTTCAGATCCCCGGGTGCCGTATATAAGTCTCTCAAAGAGATTTCGGGGCGTACGACGCCGGACAGAAAGATTTTCTGGACTTAGTGTGCCGCATGAAAACGGCATTCCGTGTCTGGCTGTACGAGAGATAGCTCGCTCGACGAACAAAGGCGCAGACGTCAGCCACTCGCTGACTGCGCAATGCGGCGTAAGTGCGAGCGACAGATTAAAAAACACCGAAGAGCCCGTCTCGGGGAATGTTAAGAATCAACAGTGAAAGCCAATAAAACTCGAGTCTCACTCTTTCATCCCACTGCCGGGGTATTTTCGTTCGAAGCGAAAGTATAAGTCAACCCCGCGCCTCTATTATTTACTTTACTAAGCCTCGAACGTCGGTGGTTAATCTGCCAAAACAGTACATACAAAACAGAGCGTCGGTGCTCATATCGGCTGTACTGGCGGATGGGATCCGACGTGCGCAGACTGTGTGAAAGGGATTGTCAAAGTGGGATTGACCGATCGTGTTATTTCGCAAGTACTCGCTAGAAAACGACACGCTGGCAATTCGGTCGGCATAATCCCTATCTGGACAGCCTAAATGCTTCTTAGGCTAGCGAATTTGGACGATTGATACTTTGAGAGGATTTTGAAGACGAAGTTAGCTCACAGAAAGGCCATATTAGGGAAGTCGATGGTGAGCTACCGAATGGAAAGGCACCGCGATTGGCGGTGCTGTCGTATTGCTGTCAAATGACGTTGAGTGCATTTTTATGTCACCTATGAATTGAAGAAACGTTATCAGCATATATATGCTTCAATTACGCTTTTTGTTAACCTTTCGGAGCTCTTCAGATCGAAGCCTTAAAAATACTCTTCATTTGCATATGTCACTCTCGTCCTCATCCATGAAGCATATCTGCAGTAACCCTGATTGTTTCTAGATGGCTCCACTCATCACGCTTCCCGCTCAGCGTTGTTTCATCATTACTTAGTAACCGACAAGGACGATAATGATGGCGTTTGTGTTTGTGTGTGTGTGTGTGTGTGTGTTGGTTTCGAAATTGGAGCTATTGCTCCGAGAATGCATCGCTATTCAACTAATAATTCTCGGTCTTTTCTTCTAAAAGGAAGAAATTCACAATTGTCAGGTTTCCATTGTCACGCACTGGTATTTACATTCTGTTGCCATTTACCACAAATAAGTGTAAGCGTAAACGACAAAATTGAGATCAATGAGTTCACCACTTCACTTGGTATCATCGAACGCCCCGAAGAGTTGGCACTAACAACTGCAACCCAAAATATAAGTAACGAACACCGTTTGGATAGGCCTCGTCAGCTACTAATACCAACTTAGGAACAGACGAGTCTCCATAGAGTGTCCAACTACAACACGTGTTACGCTCTATTGCAGTCGTAAGGAACCTATGGCACAGATATACGCAACACCTTTGGAGCGCATATTTCTATCTACGTCTTTGGAGGCAAAAAAAAAAAAACGGACAGTGGCTATGCGGAAAAGATACAACGGCGCTTGCCACAAACAATCACAAGCACATAACTCACACGTTGTTTCAATATAGCTTCCGTTTCGTTTTTGTCTTGCCACGTGCGCGCTTCGCTGGTCTTCAACGGAGGTGCTAGCGAGAGCAACCATATGTTTTCCCTCCCTTTAGCGCCGAGCTGTCAGCCCTAAGCGTGACGTATACGACGACACATTGTTGTATATATGCCACCACACGCGTGGCAGCCCGACGTCCCGAGAGCAGTCTGCCCACGTTCGCACGAGCCATCGGCTCCGGGAATGAATCCTCGAGTCGTGGGCGAAGCTAGACGGCCGCACCTTTGTTTCCATTATTCAAGAAACCTTACCCTGTTCCTGTGATGGGAGGTGCTTACACGCAGAAAGCGTGACAAACACACGTTTCCCCATTGGGTGACAGCACTCGCGTTTTGCTTCACGAGTGATCCGTGACAGTCGTTTGTCACCCGTAGAGCACACGCTGCGTCGTCCTGCGTTATACTCCCGTTAGTTTCTTTTTGTTGTTGTTGTTGTTTTGCGACCTGTGAAAGATGGTAGGTCCGATGTAGACCTCCCACGAGTATCTACATAAACATGCACTAACCCACCGGTGCATTTCAAGTGTATCTACTAGACTCGTTTTTCTCTACATGCAGTGCATGTTGCTGGGCGTGAAAGTATTTCTTATATCAATCTGCAATGCGATCTCTCAGAAGCATGAAGATAAATTGTCGGTGACAATTTTTTCTTTACTATAACGGGTAAAATAAGGCTAGAAAACGACCACATGGTCGATAACAAGGTATTTTACTGGTTTGAGCCGCAACGACTTCGCACAATATCAGGAGTCCTCCTTCGCAGTTACTCTGAAGTCACAGACTCTATACTATGGTTGCTAATTTCTAATTCTTGGACTTTCACTAAGGTTTCAACCATTCTATTTGCGCCCCGCCGCGGTGGTCTAGTGGCTAAGGTACTTGGCTGCTGAACCGCAGGTCGCGGGATCAAATCCCAACTGCGGCGGCTGCATTTCCGATGGAGGCGCAAGTGTTGTAGGCCCGTGTGCTCAGATTTGGGTGCACGTTAAAGAACCAAAGGTGGTCGAAATTTCCGGAGCCCTCCACTACGGCGTCTCTCATAATCATATGATGGTTTTGGGACGTTAAACCCCACATATCAATCAATCAATAATTCTATTTGCGTGCAGTGTAACTATATTTAGTATTTTTTGTTTAGTGCTTTCGTTGCCCTTTTTTGCGAATTCACGCCATCGGATTTAAGAGAACCATAACGGGTGCAAACCATAAGTGGTCTAGACTTTCTCTGAATTGCAAACTACTCGCCTATCAGTCTCTCCTGAGAAGTATATTACGCATTGAATAAAATATTTGGAACCTTCATCAACTGTATCAGAAGGATCAACTCGAATAGCTTCAAGAATAAGCTGCATGTTGTATTCATTGTAAGTACTCATGTGACGTTAGCATATCGGCACTGAAAGCCGAATTCAGATTATCATTACTCGCATCTCGTCACCATACTACCAGCATTTATCTTTTTGACAACTTTTTTTTGTTTTTTTACAACTCCCACAGCAAGCCACCACACATTCTCCCCCCGACACGTACCTACAGTTGCACCTAACACCCAAAACAAGTTTCGGGCCCGCTGCCCGTGCCATCACCTTCTCGTCTTCCTTCGTTTTTCGTGCAGCAGCAGACTGGAACGGCCTTTTGAATCACATCACACTCATTACCTCTGTCTGCACATTTTGACCACCTTAGCAGATTACTTTGCACGGTAACAAATATAAAATATAAAAATATAATGAAATATATTGAAATATATAAATGTTTAATGAAATGATATAAAAATGAAATGAATTGTGTAACTCTCGAACACGTTCGATTGAAGCTCGATCAGTGAAGCAACTCGATGAATTAGCAGCCGTTTATACACATATTGTTGACATGTGAGGTTAGGTGGTTTGGGGAACTGTATTAAATGCAGAATAATGGGCAACGTCTTTTGTTAGAGGGAGCACCCGCAAAACAAAGAATACGGTACAGAATTTATGCGAAGCCATTTCAACCGATATTGATTGACAGTACTGTCAAAAAGCTACGAAAGAATTCGGTTTCATCAGCAAGATGAAACGTTGCCATCTGTGTGCATTGTTTATTTATCCCTCAGTTACACTAAAAACGTAATAGTTTCGTAGCAAGGGCGAAGCAATGAATGCGATAGCAACAATCTGTAATGCAACGCAAGAACGGTAATTAGATCAAAACGTGCAGTGCGCTGCTCAAGACAAAAGAACGCACAAATAAAACACCCAGAGAACAAGCGCGAGCAAACGACGTTCACCGCTCAACCGTCAGTGCGCGGCTCAAACACAAAGAACGCACGAAGCATATACGGACAGGTATACGCAAGATGAGTGCGAACTAGTGCCACAGTTGTTACTTCACTGTGTTAGAAAAGCGCGCTCTTTACGCGAAATGAGAGACCGCAGCGAGCGAAGTGACCTCTGCGCTCCCTGTCACTGCAACAAAATCGCTCCGGTGAAAGCCCAAGACGTACGAATCTCTGCCACAACGAGATGAGCGCATGCACCTGTATAACGGGGGGGGGGGGTGAATACAACGTAGGGCAAAGTACATGAGTGGGCCGCCAATCTGAAGTTTCAGTATGTAAAACCGCAAGCTGCGGAGCGAGAGGTTATCCGTTCGATTCCGTTCGTCGAAAAATATTTTCTCAATGATTTTGTGGATTATATATATATATATATATATATATATATATATATATATATATATATATATATATATATATATATATATATATATATATATATATACTTAGACGTGGGAGTGTCACTCGGCGCCACCAGTTGCCATGGTGGCGAGCGTAGTACACTCTGTTGAGCCTGTTTGGCGTCACTTAGCACGTGAACTTATTACGAGCTGGCAGCTGATTGATAGTCTCTCGTATATACAACCTAAAAGCACCAAGTCTGCCAGTGTGGTTGGTTAAATATGGGACCGTCACTTTGGTTTATGTGCGGTGCGGAGAAGAAAGGAGCCAACAAGTAGTGACGCTGACGGCCAAAAGCAGCCCAGAGTGTCTATATAATTGCTGTCGCCTTAAGAATACTTGAAGCGTGAAATATTATAAGCCCGTCAATTTGGTAATACTGCGTTAACTTTTTGCTATTTAAAAGAAATCTTCAAGAGATATTGGCAGCTGTGCTACATTTTCTTTGTTTCTCGCCTGCAGGCTCACGAGGCCTGGACAAGGACAACGTTGACTGCTCTTCCTCCTTCATACAGAGTAAGTTTATGCTTTTGATCACTCTTTCTTGTTTAATTAAAACAAGGAATAGTCTGCCGCAGTAATAATTCCAATACATGTTTCTTTTTAAATTATTCCTGCATATTCTTGCACACACTCCAGAACTTACATGCTATGCCACTCTACGCAACGAGCGTTTGTGTCCACCGCGTCTCTTTTTCTGTCATTTTAATATCTCAGTGTATTCATTACTTGTGCTCAACGCGGTCATGTTTCTCTGCGTCTTGCACCAGCCTTATAAACACACATGCTTCAATGCCGAACCGCATTTCGCTAAAACCAGCGTTTTTCTACGTGGCCTAGAGAAGTGACCAACGAACCGGTTCGATATGCGTTTTGCTATAGTTGCGGTGCTTGCCGTAGTGCACTCTGCACAAGTCTAAAAAACTTCTATGAAATGCACCCATTTTGCTAAATCGCATTGTGACTGTCTCCTGCATCACACATTTAATCCATAATTCATGTGATAGACCAACCATCGATCAAGTCAGGTTCCATAGCATGCCGAATTTCGCTCATTCGCCATTCATTTTCAAACTGCTTTGCACACGAAAATTTGAAGCTAACGCCTAATTGTTTAAAACATTCTATTGCATAGGCGTGTGCTCCATTAGCATAGGATGGTATCTCGCGAATTGATATTTTTTGATCTCCAGGAATTTCTATTCTGCAGTTCATTCTAATGCACGTTTTTCGAATGTTAGCTCACGCCGCAAGTGTGTGAAGAAAATAAAATTTCAAGAAACGTGATAAAAACAAAGACGGCGTACTGCCTTAAAGAAACAACGATCTCTTTCAGCTTGTTTTATTATTGTCTGGAACTCCAGTCAAGATTTCTGCCGCGTCTTTCCTATGTACACTTCCCAGAGTCAGGGCACTCACTCCCAGAGCTTGTTGTCGTTTCGCCATACCAGGTGCCTTGATGGTTGAGAAAGCGACAGATAGAATGAACAACGTGAAAGCGAAAAGAGTGCTTGAACAGAGATGAAGCTGTTGAACTAGCTTTATCAATTGATATACTACCAAACGAATAAACTAAAAGTGCAGAGAGCTTCGAAGACACGCGTCGGACAACAAGCCCTAGGATTTATTTATGAGGAGAAAATCGACAGTAGTGATGGGGCGGAGAGACGGACTGCGGTGGCCGCCGCATTTGTCAATGTCGCCCAAGAAAGAAAAATGTCAAGGGTGAACTTGTTTCTCTTCTTCGCTGGGTCGAGGTACTCCGGAATAAACGCTATAAAGCAGTGAAAAAGAAAGAAGAGGTGGAGTAGAAATGAAAGTGTTCCTCTAAACGTGAAGCGTGAGAGGCTAGAGGAAGTCGCACCACGAAATTTCTCCAAGCAGCAATCGTCAAGCTTTGCTTACAGGTCTGAAAAAAAAAGATACGATGGAAGGCTGGCATTTCTAGAAAAGAAGACGTCGCGTCAGACGCAACACGCGTGAACTAGAAAAGTACCCAGCAAACTTGCGAAGACGAACAACACCAGCCGAGAACAACATCGAAGGTCGAAAACAAGAGGCGAAGAGCATACACAGGCCAACTTCTGAGGCATCCAGAGGGAGAGGTCCGTTGTCCTCGTTTGCTCGCACACGAAAGCGAGACAGTTAAAAAGTAAATAACTTTTTTTTAAAACTGACGTTGGAGGAATCGCAAACAACAGAACTGCATGGGAGAAGCGCGCGCCAAAGAAAAGGTATAGGTGCTTTTCCTGCAGGTTGCGTTAAACAAGCCTCACTGGGTCCGTCGTGCACTTGCCGCTCGAGCAAACACATATTCCTCCGAAAATCTGTTTTTTTTTTTTCAGCACACTCGTTGTTCGGAGCGTACGTACGAGTCCTCCTTATGTATTCCTTTTGTGACCTGCATGTCGAGATCTCTCTGTATACCTCCGAAGGTGTTCATTGTTATACGACTCTCACATAAGGTTTTTTGTCTGTGAAATATCTGTTTCATCGTTCTCTGTGAAACTGGATATTCGCGTCGGTACACAGCAGCATATGTTCATCGCCTGCCCTCCACACATCTGGAGCGCTTCTTTCGGTCGGTTGCATGGTGTTATTTGCCGAACCCGCGACTTATCCTTCCTGTGACCTTTTCGGTTATCTTTGCATTGCCTCGTTCAAGTGCGTGGCAAGGGCACCTTCCCGAATTCGGTATGTGTCCTCTCTCTTTAGCCTGTCGATGCATGTCTTTCTTTCTTTCCTTCTCGTTCCCTCTTTTTCGTTTGTTCTTTCTTTCTTGCTTTCTTTCTTTCCGCTGCACGCACAAACATGAAAGTACACTGCTATATACCCACTTTCAGAATTCACTTCTTCTTCTTCTTCTTCTTCTTCTTCTTCTTCTTCTTCTTCTTCTTCTTCTTCTTCTTCTTCTTCTTCTTCTTCTTCTTCTTCTTCTTCTTCTTCTTCTTCTTCTTCTTCTTCTTCTTCTTCTTCTTCTTCTTCTTCTTCTTCTTTCTTTCTTTTTCTTTTCTTTCTTTTTTCTTCTTCTCTTTTCCTTCTTGCTCTTCTTCTTCTTTTTCTTCTTTCTTTCTTTTTCTTTTTCTTATTTTTCTTCTTCTTCTTTTCCTTCTTGCTCTTCTTCTTCTTTTTCTTCTTTCTTTCTTTTTCTTCTCATTCTTCTTGCTCTTCTTCTTCTTCTTCTTCTTTGCAGATGCCGCTTGTTTTGAGCACGAGTTAAACCAACACAGCATAATTAAAGAAATAAAGTATTTTAAAAAACGAAAAAAATAAGCCAACAGAAAAAAATGTGAGGCCTGCGCGGAAGACGCAGCACAGTCACAGCGAAAGCTAGAAGAGCCACCTTTCAGAACTACTTCTGAACAATCATTGGGTAACTGCTGCAAGCACACTTGCTTGACACCCACTATGGCATTAATAATAAAAATTTTAGGGTAGTAGGTAGGTATTCGCTATGCTATTTTTCGTCATTTTTCTGAGAAGCGTGGTGTCCGCTAAACACTTGCTAGGAACTTCGTGCCAATTTTTCATGCAGCCGCGGACGCCGATGAAGAATTATGCCTGAAGTGGGTATGCGCCACAGTTAATATAGCTCAACAAGAACAGCTTTTGTAATGTGTTGGAGCATTGGATGACCCACTAGTTACGATATTTGCATTGTGCGACGACAGGTCGTGCTTTCGCTGTTCTAAAACGCTTTATAGGTCGTATTAACGTGATTGCTTTCCCGAAATGAAGCCTGCCTAAGGCAACTTTGCCAACAAGTCCCAAACACCGTCGTGGCTCAGTGGTAGAATCCTGGACTGGCACCCAGTGGACCCGTGTTGGAGCCCCACTGTGTCATTGTGCTAAGTTTTTTTTTTCTAATTCAATGCGATGTGGTTACGGACACAGGGGGCGGCGGTGGCGGTGGACAACCTGCCCGTGACACTAGTTGTGATCTCGTAACAGCTTTCGTTGTAAAATTCTATCTTGTGCGAAAAGAAGGGAAAGCGCTACGCTCATTCATTATAGGTGATGCATCCGTACAGCGCGAAAATGGCGTGCACCTACACACTTGTATATGCAAATGTCGTGTGATCTTGCAAGGAAAACAAGACCACGTCACTCTCTCCCTCTCCTTTTTTTTCAATGAATCCATACGTAACTAGGGCAGTCGTCACTCCGCGAACAGTAATCCTGTGCACAGGACATCCCTTCCACCGCTGTGGGCCGTAAAGATTCGGCAGACGCCGCACGTCGTTACTGGTAGGGTGCACGAGAACCCACGGGCCGCAAACACCATGCTATGTGTCACACGAATCGGGCTACAGCCCCACCACTGAACCTTAATTCTCTTGAAGATCATGCTGAATGAAATGAGCACGCGGCAAGCAAGGCAATACGGTGCATGTCCCTGCGAAAATTGGAGAAAGCGAAGCACCATGGGTGCGCAGCCTGAGAAAACAGTGGAGAGGGGAGAGTACCCCTTGTACAACCCATTGCTTCACTGTACATGGCTTTCTTGTTTCCTTGCTTGCTCGGCCTTCCGTTGTGGCTCTTACCCACTAAAGGGCACGGGCCAAGAAGCCGGTGGTTGATGGAAGGGGAAAATTAGGTCTGTGCTGGGTAAAAGTAAAAATAATTACGTTGTTTGTTTATAACTAAATCTGACAAAGAAAAATAAAAAAGAAGTAAGAACTACTGAATCTTTGAATATTTTAGAATCACTCATATTACATGAAGATTTAGTAGGTTTAATTATTACTGTGCAATAATTAAACCCAAAACATAAGCCTTATTCGGAAAGAGAGCTGATCAATGATTTGACAAGGTAATCTCCTTTTGACACACAGGAATAAGCAGAGGGCCCCGCAGACGTTCCTGTCGCTGAATTCCAAGAAGCTCTAAAAGCCTGAATATTCGAAGCACTAAGAGAAATTCTTAACTTCCTTCAATAAAATTTCAAAGCATTTTTCTAAACGGTGCCATGTCAATAGAAAATAGTCAATATTTTCACGTTCGTTACAGCTAAAGCACGAAGGTAATATGGCACCAGACCAGACCTGTTTAAGTGGAAATTAAGCGGTTGTATACAGAATCGTAGTTTAGTTGTGGGTAATTTGTATTTACGCGTGAAACAGCATTGATTATTCCATGCGAAGCGCAAGCTTAAGAATTCTGGATTCAGTATAGCTAGAAGGACTCCAAGAATTTGAACGATTTGCGGACGGCAGCACTAATCTTTTTAGACACCCACCATTGTAAACAAAGTGGACTGTGTTCTAGATACAAGTAGCACTATTTTCAAGCAAAAGATCAAGAAGGCACCAACACAGAACAACGTTGAATATCCTTGAGGTTCAGCCTCTGTTTGCTTGTGATGGGTTTTATGTTTTTATTATTGCAAATATCACGCCGTGTACACTATTTCTTAAACATGTTTATTGTTTTTTTTTCAAGCATCTCTGTGTTTGCATTAATACGTTGAACACGAGAATTCTTGTGAATATATACGTTTATGAATAAAAGTGCTGTATTGTTGCTGTACGCGTTACAATATTTTGCACGTGTACCTTTTTTATCTCCTTTATCATTCATATCAATTGTATCTTGGTAACTGTTTATGATGGCTTGCGTATCTCACTGCATTTGGAGAAAACGCCCTTTGTCAGGCTTCTACACCTTTTGCCTACGCTCAATCTTCTGTTCATGTACAGAAAGAAAGAAATGAACAATCTCTGATAAGTTCTCAGGAAGAGAAAAATTTTTCAAACTCGCTGCTGTAACATAATCTGTAAGAGACCTGATTCGAACAACCGGACCAGCAAGATATGTTCACGCGAGTGAGTCAGCCCTTTATTTAAAAATAAACCTATGGCTAGGCGCCCATATCAAGCGCACTCAACGAGAGGAACGATGATGAGAGGAACTAGCCCATGGATAACAAATCAGTCATTATCACAGCTGTCGAATCAGTTGCAGGAAGTTTCCGAAACGCCAGAATGCTAGCCGTTAATACCGCTTCAAATATAGGTGTATAATCTGGGAGGTGTAATGAAGATGAGCAGGATAATCAGTGAGAAAAAATACCCACACCTGCTTCATCACTCATAGATGAATTCGTTGCAATTAGAGTATTCATTACTAATTGAGGCAGGTATTCTTCTAATAAGCTGATGAAATACTTAGAGGGCAAATATCTAACAATCGTTGGAAAGATATCATCGTGTTCTATTTGCACAATGCCGATGGGTTTGTCTGATGGAATGATTGCCAATATATTAACATTTAAAGCATCCAGTAGGTTTTGAGAAAACATTATTTGAGCTTTATAGACACTGAACCAATACTCATTGGTAAAAAACAAAAAAAAAACACTGCATTCAGCACAAAATGCAAACTTCTCCCTCCTCAAAGTGTACTTAAAAATGTTTATGAAGGAGAGTGGGTATCCAAGATTCTTGATATAAAACGTTGTTGTAAATTTTGGCACGCCTAAACAACTGCGGCGACCTTCCCGCTCTGTAGAATCAAGTAGTTTATCTTGTATGGTGGTCCACCAGAGAATAGAACGCAACCAAATTCAAGAATTGGGCAAACATACATGCGGTAAATCATGATCAGTGTATCTGTGCATAGGCTGAAAGGGGCTGGCCAAGTCTGCCTATTATCCCAACCACGCGTGTATGTCTAATTTTATAATGTTTAATATGGTTACGCCAGTTCAGATTTCATTACACAGTACACCCAGATATTTATTACAGTCAACTTGAGGAATTATTTTTCGTGGTGTTGACGAAAAATACCAACTGTCCTCTCCAAAGTAAATACCAGTATGAAACTTTTAGTAACGTTTATTTTCATATGAACATCATAAAACCAGGTTTTCGACGTTGCTAAATATGACTGTAAAGTTTAATGCAGTAAGCCTGTATCACAGTCCAACGTGAAAAACACAATATCTTATGCATATATATGCTCTTGTACGTTATCACACAGTAAAATTGAACTTAACGAAAGGGTAAACAAACGAGTGAGAGAACAGAACAATAAGAAACACCTATCGTTTGACTGTACTTAAACGTAGAAACACCTCTTTGGGAGCAAAAAAAAAACAAAAAAAGAAAACGTTCTATCGTTTGAATACTCATGCAACCAATTTGTAATATACTGCGGGAAATTGAAGTATTTGAGGGCATTACTGAAAAAAAAAACTTGTTCAGCACTGTCACAAGCCTTAGCTAAATCAAGGGTTATTAAAGCCACGCCATCTGTGTCGAGCATGCTTAATACGAGCCTCAAAATCGACATACCTATGCTATGCCTCGCCCCTTTTCCTTACGCTCTTCCTTAAGCTCACTTCATATTCCCACCCATTCTATGATATACGTAACTTCAGAATCTCCAACTCATTCTTTCTTTCCTTCTCACCATTATATCAGTCCTCCTCGCCATCACTTCTTTCTCGTCTCCTCGCTACACCGGGAGCTGCTTGGCGCATATCCGCGTTCAGTGGCGCGCATACTTACCGAACATTTCAGAGCACCTCTAAGCGGAATATCTGCCTTAAACACCCACAATGTTGAAAGATGCGTGTTGCACAAATTGAAAACTTTAAATTCATAAGCTCCGTTCAAAACAGACTTTCTTTACATTCAATCGAGATTCTGCGTCGTTCCATACCTTCCATCGAAATTGTGTGTCACCTGCCCCGCCGCGGTGGTCTGGTGGCTATCGTACTCGGCTGCTGACCCGCAGGTTGCGGGATCGAGTCCCGCAAGCTGCGAGTGAAAATGCTGCAGCACCCTGTGCTCAAATTGGGGTGCACGTTAAAAAACCCCAGGTGGACGAAATTCACAGAGCCTCCATCCACTACGGCGTCTCTCATCATCATATTGGTGGCTTTGGAACGTTAAACCCCACATATCAGTTGTGTGTCACCCATGTGTGTCACCTCGTTTTGTGCTACTTTGCAGGTCCTCTACATTCACGGAGCGCAATGGCTGATGCTATTCTTTGAAACTTTTTCATTCCTTCTCTGTGCACATATCTGTATTGCATCGCAGCAGCGTGCACGCGTCCTGTCCTATAGAATTCAGGAACTGTAGAGGGCAGAGGGTGTAGAAGGGACAAATATTCTTCCCTTTACTTTCTGCTGATTCCTTTTGCGCTTTCAAACAGAACTGTTTTGGAGTCATTCCAGTGGGAACAATCGCAGCAAAAAAGAAAGGCGGAGAGCTTATCTTCCAGCGAGCGTGAAGTTCACAATGCGTATGGGTTGCATCCAGCTGCGCTGGGGCAACGAGATAAAGAAATAAAAGTGCTTTAAACACGCATTTTTCAGGAGTTCTCGTTAGGGCTTTTTTCGTGTGCCTCGTCTGAAAACAAGTTCCACTACTGTAGAAAATAAAGAAAGGGTGCTATAACTCTCGGCTTACCTCCCCTTATTATTGCTGCGCACTCTCTCGTTCCCGGAACAACCTAGCTTTCCCCTGGTATGTCGCTTGCCCTTTTAGTTCCGTATTCCCTAAACGTCATTACCCTTTGCGTGTGCTCAGGTGCGGCGGGTTATACGTCATAACTCGCCTGGGTTATGCCCATTATGGTTGCGCCGTATAACTCTTCGTTACGCTAAGGACTAAGTGCACAACTCGCGTAAACCCGCGCAAGCAAACCGCTCATGCCGGACACTAATCTCAGTTCCTCGCTCGACTATTTTTACGCTATCATGTCTCTGTTTTCATATTCATCGTTGTTGCTCAGAGGACGCGAGACAATGGGCTTTATTTTTCTCTCTTCTCGCTAACGAGTGGCGAGTATCTCGGAGTCTTCGCCCGCTTGCTTTATCTAATCATCGCCGTAACGCCTCGCGGCTAGGCAATGTTCTCCCGCTGCTCGTCAAAGCTCGCGTGCGCATTGTAGCGTCGGTTCAGCTCGCAAAACGTGCTACGCCACGTTCTGGTTGTTTTAGCTCGAGCGCTGTTATTCACACCGCTTCCTTGTCCTCCTTTTTTTTGTACCCTTATTTTTGACAAAACACTCAGCGCAGGAACCTCTTATCTGTGAGGCAGCAAATGCTTTACAAAATGAAAAAAAAAAAACAAAGATTCACCTCTCGCTCATCGACACGCAGCCGAGCTCTGCTAATGGTTGCTCATTTGAAAACGCAGCGCGTTCTGTTTGTTTTCGGGAGCAAGGGGAAAAAGTAAAAGAAAGGGGGGGGGGGGGGGGGTGCGTTATGTCGTGTGATGCAGAATCAGACGGGAGGATGCACCATTTGCCGGTTTTGTTCTTTTCACTAGCATTTTCCCTTCTTTGAGGCAAGCGCCCGCCTTCCCATTGTTTTCTACATCTTCTCTTTCCTCAGATGGCGCTGCAAACGTTCGCGTCCTCACCCCACCCCCCTCCCTGCGTTCTCCACTTCTCGTTTCCAGCGTACGAAACAGTGAGCGAGCAAGCATTCCGCGAGCATTCAGTGGCTTCTCTGAATGGCTTGAACAAAAAAAATAATAATTAAATTGCGCATTTCCAGCCACGCGTTTTCCCGCGTCGACGGGTTCATATCGCGATGCTTCAGCTGTCGTTATAGCGGCTAGCGTGCACTTTAAAAACGTGCGTGGTTTGTGTTTTCTGTCCCATTTTGTATCAGCTTGCGGTTGAGCACGTTGGATCCAACAAGCGTTTTGCGTGCGGAGTTATGGCACATTTCACTCTCATTGAATGCCTCGTGAATAGGGAGAGGCATTCAATGCACAGGAAGAGATGTGTGCAGCCGTCCGATGAGAATGGCGACCTCGATGACCCGTCGTGTGAGGGAAAGCGTAATCAGCGACTCGTTCAGACGCAGTTGTCCGCTTCCTGCAATGATTTTGAATCCCGCACGGAGACAGCGATTTGTACTTCGAATGAGCGATGCCGGGCCAGCTGACGTTGACACGGCTTTCACGTTAGTACACGTGCGATGTAATATTATCTGGCTATCACTGCAGGCGTCATGGGAGAAGGTGGCGGGCAGATATTGGTTGTGAGATTACGTCACGAGTTACTGTTGGTATAAACTCTAGCTAGATTGGAATGCATGTCATGTAGCTATATTATAACTGATGAAAAAACATCATAAACCCAAGGAAACTATGTGGAACATGTGGAACATGTATTACATGTGTTACACGTGGAACATTCTGTTACAAAACATCTCTGTTACAAAACATGTGGAAACCATGTGTTATTTTTAGCGCGATAGCGTTAAATAGGTCGTTATGCAGAAACTATGGCGTCAGCTAGTGTCGGCGTCGTTGGCTGTGAGTGAATAATCTTCACCTTAAGCGTGACCGAAATAATCGAGAACAATGGAAGTAAAACAATTCAAAGAAATCCTGGGCCAGATTGGAGATCGAACTCGGGTCATTTAGGGCCGAGTGGAGATAGAACCCGTGTTGTAGGCGTGGCAAACGGATGTTCCACCATACGACCACGCCTCTGCTTCGTAACACAGTGAAAATAAGTTCATCAACTTAGAAATTCAGTGAAATTTACACATTCTTTACAAACACAGGAGTCCTGTATACATAACTAACAATACAACACGAAATATTGCAGTAACAATGCCTAGTACAAGCGCCCATCGCCATCGGGTGTCAGAACATGTGACAATGATAATGACTTTGCAGTTTAACGCTGATATCTCACTACAGAAGGCACACGCGCTACTGCGCCTGTACTCTTTAAGGTCACTTAGTGGGTGCATAGCAGTATCGAAAAGGCTTCATGCTCTAAGTGTTTGAAGTACGCACTAGAAACAGAATGTTGCTATCGCTTTCAGCTCTTAAAATTGAAGCTTTCTGGTCTCTTTATTTTTTATACCGTAGGTAACTATAGGTCGGTGAACTCACTCTTGAGTTGTGTCACTCGGACTCGTTCAGAACCAGATCGAGCTGTGAGTCTGAGTCTGAGTGAGTAGAAGAGAGAATGTTTTTGTGAGTGTGAGTCCGAGTGAGTTCGGCTCAGAAACGTTGTTGTGTGTCTGAGTTCGAGTGAGTTCAAAGCGTGAGATATATTTGTTGAGTGAGTCTGTGTGGCTTTCACTTTCTTTTGCCGACATATCGTCATATCTACTCATCTTCATTATTGCTATCAGCCTTACTTGTCTTCGCGTTTATACTCACGTATTCTTAGACCTATATATGAAATCAGTGTCTTTCATACACCATTTCTATAATTATTGATCAGGGGCGTGAATTACGTAAGGGAGGGCTTTGATCCTCCTCTCTCCCCGCCAAGTCTTGCAAGGCAGTTCTTATCTTATGTTTGCATGTTTTTCAGGAAAAATGACCTTACTGGTTTACGAGAGTTCACAACTCTTATTCGAAGACACTATATCAAAAGGCACCAAGAATACGCATCCATTACATGAGATATTGAGGCTATAGGACATTAACATCGTGCTTGAACAACATAATCCTACACAAACAGACTTATGAGTCGACTCTCTTTTTCAAAATTCAAATTCTCTACTTTTGCCTTGTAAGGGCAGAAAAAGCTGTCAGGGACAGCTTGACAAAGCCACGACACCCTTTTGCTCAGCAGCAGCTTACAGCAAGGCTAATTAAACAACAGTATTAACATAGTGTACTGGTAAATAAACAATAATTAACAACCACAAGAGAAAAAGGAAGAAACACAGAGAAAAAGGAAGAAATAAGCGTGGTGCCGTTCACACTGTCTCAGCACGTGCCGCTACCTGTAGCGCTGAAGTGGTGGCGCCCTCTCTTTTGCGCTAAAACAAATCAACCGTGGCGATAGCAGCAGCAGCAGACGACAGCGCCCGCAGACACACTGAGACCCAAAGTTACATCATCCCTAAAATATTTGCTGTACAATTGTACTGCACATGAGTATGAGTGGCTCTAGGTGACTTATATGGCAAGCCCTTAATAGAGCAGGGAGCTTGGGCAATGTGCCTTATAGTTTCGAACAAATATACAAAAGCGCTGTGGACGTCTTGAGATGCGCAATCTGACACGAAGGCTTGTTTATTAATAATTAACTGGGTGTTCAACGCTTCTTTGCGTCTGTTTCGAACAAATGTTCGACAATTTAGAGCACGAGGTACTCTTCTATGGGAGACCAATAAGCGGCCCCAGTTTCAATAAGCCATAGATAAGGATGTTTTACGAGCATTCCTGGACCTCCTTGCCTTCCAGTTCCATTTTTCCTGCTCCATTGCAGGGTATAGCCAACCAGGCTTATTCTCGCTAACTTTCCTACCTCTTCCTTATCTCTCTCTCTCTCTAGTTTTCCCACGCACCACCACTATCGCAAACAGTATATGTACTTAGAAAGACCATTTCTGTTTACCTCGTCATGGTTACCTGAAAGATCAGGGTATAGTTGAAAGAAAGCCCATGCAGAACATAATAAATGGTTACGAAATAACCTGCGCCATAGTTTTCTTAGGCTGCCTATTACATAGATTAAGGCTCATTTGCATACGGACTTCATGGGCAGTGGTTTCTATTTTGCACGTTTGGCGTAGAAATGATTCACTTACAGTGCCCACCAAAGTGCGTGGTCCAATTCCATGTCCTACCAGTGCCGAAAGCTCATTTCGTGCGCGCGTTCGTACGCCCCTCACAAAGGGAAAAGAGACAAGGGGTCCCAAAAATAGCAGGCTCTTATTATTGCCGGCCACGGCCTGCATTTCCTCTCGGTCAGTACTTATTGGTACTTTCTGATTACGTCGTTTCTCGCTAACATCTAAAGGGAGGCGCCTTTCATCTCACCCGTCTCGAGTTTCGTGTGTGAGCGACCGTTAGGTCGAGAGGTCAAGACTGGCAGGAAGCGTAAACGGAGCCTATTGCGTTTATTCCCGCCGACGCACCACACCATCGTCAAATGCATCGCCATATATACCGAACGGTGCACGAGCGCTCGGTTGTTGCGGCTCCAGCTGGTGGCGTGGAACCCTTATATTAAGGCGGCTCATTGAAGGTGGCGTTTCCCTCGGTCGCCCCAATGCAATCTTCGCCGAGCCAGCTATTAGCTCGACGATTCTCTTCTATTGCCTCCTAAGTGACGGCACATCTACGTCAATTCTTCTGTCGTAGCCATTAACGTCTTTTACTCGGTATTTTTTTTTTGCCGTACGTACGGCAGCGCAGTCTGTATCTGCGTTTTCAGCTCTAGGAAGATCGTTAGGTAACTAGTTTAGATGCATTCGCGAATAAGGTTATTTTGACTATCAGATCTCGTTCTTTCACGGAGTGATTTGTGCGTGGTTTCTTTGTACAAACTAAGAACGAATTGGTTATCTTTAGTCTGTAGGAGATACACCCGAGTTTCGAGACAAAAGAAAACAGAGAGAGAGAGAGAAAGAATATATTGAGAGAGAGGGGCAGGGAGGTCAAACAGAATTTTAGCATCCGGTTTGCTATCCTTCACTAAGGGGAAGAAGGGAAGCGAAGGGAAAGTAGAGCCGTGAAAAAAAAAAGGCGCGGGGGTGCTATAGACTATTCAGTAGGCCACTATTACACAAAAATCTCAATGAGACCTTGACTGATTTTTTGTTCGAAGGCGGGTCATGTCGCCATTCGGGCACTGACCATCCTGGTAAAGGTCTGTCATGAAGGCGGGCTAACGCAGCAGCTTGCGGCAGTCTGTGTGTAGAGTAAAGAGGGCTGTGACACAGAAGGTACTCTGTTGTTTCGTGGCTGCTGCAATGATCGCAAGCGACACTCTCTTCCATGCCGATTCAGAAGGCAAACTATTCGGTGAAAGCGACACCGAGCCACAGTCGGCAAAGCAACGTTGTCTCAAGTAGAGAGAGTCTGAACGAAGGCCGAAATCGTCGAGACGGGTCCAGCGTATGCAGTCGCCTGTGTCGTAAACTTTCTGTAATCCACAGGGAGTTTACCTGTTCCTTAGCAATCTGTCGTATGTCCATGGCTGCATCAGTCTTTGAGATGGCGATAGATGATTCTACACCGTGGTCGTGTACCGATCGAGTTGCTGCTTCGGCATGTTCACTGCCTAATAGGCCGCGGTAACTTGGATGCCGCTAAAACGGGATGTCATGTCTTTTGACGAGGAGGTGGTGGAACAGCTCTCTAATTTCTCGCACTGGTTGTTCATGAGGTCCACGGCGTAGGGCGAATAGCAAACACCGTAGTACTTCTTCCTTGAGGTCCGTGAACACGCTCCATTAGAGAACAAGCTGGAAAGAAAAATGGTAGCGGTTTAACTATTGTTAACCTATTCACGAGTAAAGGATGGTACTTAGACTGTTTTGCGAATAGTAGACGCATGCCTTTACCTGCAGACCACGTGTTCCGGCAGCGTCTTCGAGTGAGCGCAGCCGCGATGCCTCTCGTTATAAATAGGATCAAGTAGAGCTACACCATGCATGTCATGCTGGCATCATATAGGCGCTTTTGTTCTAGGGGCTTCACGAAGGCGAGTTCTTCTTCCGAAACGTTGGTCTATAACCTGAACAATTCTTTTTTTGACGGGTAGAATCGAGCTAATTAACACTCGTAAAGGAACTTGAGAGACATGCTGAGTAAACTTTGAGACGAATTTATCCTATTCCGACCGCAATATTAGCCATGCGAGTTTTTTTAATTATCGCTACACTAAAGGTGGTTATCAACAAATTGGCCGAATGAGTGAGTGCAACAGTTTTATTCGGTTTACAATAAAGAGAACGTATTTAACAGGGCCATTCAAGGTTGCCACTGTAGAGAACACATAATCGGCGCTTTGTTTATTCCATGGTCTTCACAAAGGTGAGTTCGTCTTCCGAAACGTTGGCTGTAACCGTAAGCATTCTTTGTATGACGACCGATCACTTCAATCCTTCACCTTGATGTCTAGCTTGTTGCGACTTCTTGCGCGGGGGGCATCACCTAACGAGCACTGTAATAGAGAAGTATGCAGCAACGTTTTCTTTCATCATTCATTTGTTTTTCTTTTGACAAAAAAAAATTCGCAAACAACTTCAGAACCTAAGGCTCCTGCAGGATTACAGAATTTTAGTGTACACATTTTGCTTTACAGCCGGCCCGTTGCCAGCATAAGCCTGCTCGCTAAATGATGGAAGTCCCTCCAAGCGAATGTAACCTATCGTTGAACTGAGGATTCAATAAGTCAATTTGTATTACCATTTACAATACGATAATAAAACACATACAGACTGTTGAACTAAATATAGCCTGCGGTAGTCCTGCGTAATAGAGCCAATCTTTCTCAGTTTTTCTTAAGAGCCTAACGAGGTATTTGGCGCATAATGATGTGAGCGGGCGTTAAGACTAAGTCAGCAGACATGTTTCTTCTAAATGTTTGTTTCTCGTAGCTTTGACTGTATCTGCTGTTGACGTAGATATAATCACCGGTTTTAAATTTAGCTTGGTGCTTCTCTTTCTATTTCTCTCTCTAAAATGAAAAATTATTTACCTTGTTTTTGAATGACGTTTACATGCCTATCAAAACAAAATCCTGGCTTACACCTTTCATAAGAGAATTGTGCTTTGCCTGATAGAGTACTAAATAGAAAAGCGTGCAGCAACCACTTTTTCCACCGCGAGAACGAAAAGAAGGCTAGGGCTTTCCGTGCGGCTGTGCAATCGGTAATGCTTCTTCACAACTGGCCAAACAGGTCATTAGCTTCTCCGAACAACCTGTGTTCTTCCGTGTCATGACCCGCCTCAGTGGTGCACCGTGGCCTTCAAACACCTTGTACTGTCTATCGAACGCAAAGGAGTCAATACAGTGATTTATGGCGCCGCACGAAACAGTTGGGAGCCCGTCATGAAGAACTTGTACGTCGCTACGCCTCCAGGGTATACTGCTGGTGGAACATGCCCGCAGTATTCCTTTCTGATTGTTTATCGATTGGTGACCCAGAGCAATACATAGCTGGTCTTTAATGCCGTGAGTAATATCGAGGGGTGAGAACAGGTAGGCAGAATCGGTCGATGCATTTTTTTTCTTACGCCTTGTGCTGATGTCTTTATCTTGTAGACATGATCGATATTGAACGCATTGGCTTCTGGGTAGCTTGTAGTTTACCATGGGTGAGCGATGCGGTAAGTGAAAATCACGAACAAAGAAGTGTGGCGTGCTTTAGTAGCTTCAATTCACCACTTTCTTGTGGTTTATTGCTAAAGACACTTATTGGATCACACACACATATATATATATATATATATATATATATATACTTGGGATATGGCACAACGGGAGCGTTGTCA
Organism: Rhipicephalus microplus; assembly: GCF_013339725.1. Lineage (NCBI taxonomy): Eukaryota > Metazoa > Arthropoda > Arachnida > Ixodida > Ixodidae > Rhipicephalus > Rhipicephalus microplus. Next base: position 64,085,904 of record NC_051169.1, read on the forward strand.
ACAAGGATAAATATATTTATTTCCCAACAGTTTCGGGAGGGGTCCTCCCTTCATCAGGGGATGAGTTATATATATATATATATATATATATATATATATATATATATATATATATATATATATATATATATATATATATATATATATATATATATATATATATACATTCTATCTACAGATAGATGCATGTGCATTGATAATGCTCACTATACACAACTTATAAATACGCAGCTCCAACTTGGAGCAGAAAGTGTTGGCTGACAAAAGTATATATGAAAATGGAGATGCATGTCTAATGGCATCACATTGTCTCAATATAGAGCATAACTCATTTTATGCGCGCAAAATAGACACGAGGCTCGTTTATTGTGTGAACCAGTGCACAGTGATTATCCTCCTTATCCCTAAGATTGTGCTTATTATCCACTTAAATTCCCTTAAAGTTACGTTCAGTTATCCTTGCGGTTATCTATGACCAAGTTATTTTGGTGGGTCATCTGCGCGTTTACGAGTTATGCGGTGCTGTCTCACAATTCTCGGATGTTCGTGTGCCGACTGCAGCAGTTCCCGAACACTGCCCAGTGGATTCAACAACAATCCTCGAAGTGAAATACGTGCTGTCTACCTTTATCCTTGAGCTTTCTATGGTCAAGCAGCGTGGCAGAATTGAAATCACGCGCCATATGGCACACTTACCCCACAAATAAACTCAAATATGCATGATCATTCGCGATATGGCACTACTTGTTATGCACTCCTGCTTTTTGGGGCTCAGTGCAGTTTCCTGGGGTAACAGTCGGCAAGGGTGCGACTGTTATTGTATGCTAGCTTACCGCTGTGCATCCACTTTAGACGAACTATAGAACGGTATGAGTTAGAGCAATCGGGGAAGCAAGCCACTTGCAGCACTTGATAATACGCGTATTTTTGAGGCAGATAAGAACAATAATTTACAACAAGATAGAGTTAGGCGAGCCCGTGCGTCAGAGCAAGTTCAGTGCCGCACTTAGCCGCTGCGCGTGTCTCGTTTTAGATCCGAGTCCGATAAAAAAAAAAAAAAAACGCCGGGATTAGTATTCGCTGAATGCCGGGGAACAAGCAAGTCAACGCTTATGCTACTCTCAGCAGTCCAGTGTGTAGGCGATAGTGTGGGAATGAAATGGAGGGGAATTGTACACGCGGGAAGGATTATTATTGGTCTAGTCGCCGTCTACCGCGTACATGTACTCGGTCTCCCTAGCAACTTTTTTGTGTCTTTACATTCGACTGCGTGTTTCGCTGGTTATTTGGCCATATGCAAGCTGCACCTGAAATTTTTGTGACTCTCTTCATTAGAGTTACGCTGACGCTGCATACTTTGGAGTTACGTTCAAATGAAATGGATTTAAAGTGCAACATTTGTAAAGTAGAATTCCGGTGGCCTCATAGGCAATACTCTTGAAATGCGTGCACTTCAATGGAGCCAAATATGATAACGAAAAAGATTTGTTACGTTACGAAATTCGTTACAACGACGTTCTTAGTATTGCGGTCCGTCTTCACAGTAATAAAGTGAATGCACGCCTTTGTGAAGTTCAACTTATTTCACGACCATGAAACGTGTGAAGGACATGGACATAAAAATTGACTTTGTTGTTTTCTCCAAATAGTTGAAATTTATTGTCCATTCCACATGCTTATTTTGAACAAATAGGTCATGCACACCACGCTTTCCGCGTTTGATCAGTGGGAAAGAAGGTCGTCATTTTTTATGAGATAATAATTCACAACCGGATCAACACTTCTTCTTAGAATTTTGTGCTGCATGTAGCGAGCCGGATATTTATCTTCTGGGTAACTGTCATTTTTCACATTATCTTCCTTTCTTTTTTCTTTCTCTCTTTGTTTCTGTTTCTTTCTTTGTTTATTTGCTTGTTTATATATTAATTTTTTCTTTCTTCCTTTTTTCTTTCTTTCTTTCTCAAGATATTTTGTAGAGTGTAAGTGTTTTTGAAGCGTCATGGCTCGATGATGTTATTAATTAAAGGTAGAATAAAATATGAAGTGTGACTTATGTTATGTGAAGGGGCTTGAACGATCGCCTTTGTTTCAACGCGATCATAGGACTGCAAAAAACACATGTTTCTTACTTTTTGGGTCAGACACGTTTCTATGTACCATGCGGCATCATCCATGGAGGGAACAAATGCTACCGTGCTGATACGAAGTTTTGCGATTTCCCTGTTTCCCATACAACCATTCATTAAAGCACGATTTTTCATGTTTTGACACTGAACATTACTACGCCTAATATGAGGAGGTTGATTACAATGCGTGTTTTGTTGATTGGAGCTTTATGAGGAAGGTCAGTTGCAATGAGTTCATCTAGCCTTTTGATAGCCTGCGATAATTTCTCAGCACATACGCCCTTTCGGAGCCCGGCCTGGTATATAATATGGTTACTATATAGTATACCGGTTACTACAAGGTTACTATATAGTACACCGGTTACTATAGGGTGACTATATCGTATACGATGAACCTTGTTGCCTACATTTAGTAAGAACCTTCCGTGGTCTGTTAAAGCTTCTTTGTTAGTAATACAGCACTGCTTAGGCATTCCGGGCAACTTTTGATTGCCCAAAATAATATGTCTACGCTGTTTAAGGTGACACAGCGATATTCACTTCAGCCGACTGGTTCATCGATTCGTATCGTGCTCATTAACAATAGGTGACAACAGCGCTGCCACAACCAAGACACCCGCCACTCGCCATCACCCATCAATTTCGCTTGCCACGCCGATAACCGAAAAAAAATGACGTTGAGAAAACGAAAGAGAGAGACAAAGAGATGAGACCAAATGGGGAGGTAAACTGGTAGCGTCAACGCCATGCAGTGTCATACGGCCGCTAATTCACGTCCTACATCGTCACTCCTAATTGAGGTCTGGCGCATCACTTAGCACTGTCATCGTCATTGCCCAGAGGCTCTTCGTCTGCCCATACGAGAGCCGAATCTGCTGCAGGAACGCGTGAGCCAAGCGCCAGAAATCGCAGCGAGGCCCGAGCCTTGTCTCCTCTGCTCAGCCGAGCCGTGTATTTGCGCCATCGAGCTGGCCAAAAAGCCCTCGTTGTTCTTCGCTGGATGATTCGCTCTGCCGAGGCTAAATGCGTTAATCTCATCGATTTGTGTCGGGGCCCGAGCTGGCGTGATCTAGGCGCTGATGGAAAACCTTGCGCGATTACTCGTTCGGTTTTCTGGGAAGCACCGTACTTAAGATATACCCTTCTGTTGGGATCCTCTCTGTTGCCTCACGTCCGCAAATTCTCATGACGATGTCCATCCATTGCGCTACTTCCCACGCCGTTGACAGGCGAAGTGTCGTAATTCGTTGTTGTCCTTGTGTTTGCCGCTTGCGTGAAGAACATTCAGAGATGATGTTCAGTGACACCCACAAAATAATAAGGCGTGCAGTAAACATTCATTAAGAAGAGATCCGTACGTTGGAAGGAATGCTTGCCCCACGGAACAATGCGACAGAGATATTGCCCAATCGCGTGGTGTTTTCTCGTTTCTTGTTAGCGGCACGTATAGGTTGATGCACCGAAGACGCCGGTCATGTTAAGTGCGCTCGCATGTCGGTCCGCCTGAACACTGACAGGTATAGGTTCCAAGACTACTGCGAGCATTGACGTCATAAATACTTGTGAAGCTACGTGGTGTGTACTGTCATGGTTGTGCCTGGCATATCGCTCGCTTCCATTTTCATGCATATGTAATGCATTAGGGGTGATCTGTTTGTCCGCACACGTTGGGCGAATGGCGAAAGTCACTCGAGGTACACTATCGTCGTGTTGTTGACTGACGCGTCGACACGCCGTACCGATTCTCCCTGCCTGCCTATTATACCCTGCACGTGTTTTTCTCGAAGGCCAGGAAATTTGAGTGCAAGCAGATACAGCAAAACATCTTTTCTTGTGGGATGGTTAGGCACCACGGCTTGTGTCCCAGAGAGAGATGACGAGCACTCTGAGTATGGAGATGAAAGCAGTGTCGGCGTTACTGATGAAAAGGGAAGATGGCAACATGACAAATATAATCACGAGGAACATTCTTTATAGTTAATCAACTGGTACGTAGCGTTGTTGGTCTACAATGCTGATTTTGTGCCTCTTGAAGGGACTGCGTGAATTTGCAGACGAGTAAAGGAAGCCAACGCCGCGTCGAAGTTCACTCCTTTCGCACTAAGAATGTGGTCGCAGGAGTGGGTAGTATGGGTTAAGTGAACCATGTGCTAGCGAACGTATTAGCTTTCCAATTTTCCTATCGCTCCTCTACATAGATTACAAAAGTAATCAGGGCATTTTTTTATTGTCTCGGGGGTCATTGCACATCACCGTAAAATCGGCGGAACCCTTCATAGGCGCCGAATCAATTAGCATTGAAAGAAGTTAAAATATCAAATATTTCGAGGTTTTTTTTTTTCAGCGCAAAAAAATCGTCACATTCGGGATAAAAAATTTTGCAGATTACTTCGATGTTCTCGTTTTACACTCGTTGCCCTATTGGTAACAAAGAAGTTCTATTCCGTGGCTGCGCGTTCACTGATCGTGGCTGTGATAAAAGAAACCGTCGCGATATTAGAAAAACTCTCTTGCAAGTGCCATTTTAGGTCACTTCATTCTGTCATGCACTATGCTGAGTTCAGCTTATACTTGCTAATTAGTGCATCTTTCCCTCAAGTTTTTACGTGAACTGAGGCAGCATTATTATATTTGACTTAAACTCACGCAACCCATTTGCGGTACATTCGGTTTTTATGCTTGTTATAGAAGAAAAAAGTTATGCTCATTAATGTTTTAGTTTCTCAGCTCTCACATCGCATGTTTTTCTAGGTCCAGCTGTAATTACGGCAACCCACGAAAAACACCAATATCAAATATCTGGCTACCAATTATGTGCAATGCAGACCTTTTTTCGCGCAGTTTCTTTTTTCATTATGCCAACATAACTGCCTCGCCTTTTTGCTGTTTTTTTTTTTTGTTGGACGCGAAAACATCGTGCAAACCGCTATAGAAATTGACGCCATTTCGAAACTTTCCATCAAGGCTAGTCCCAAGGACAAGCGCAAAGTCCGGCATCCTTGTTTGCTTTTCTTTCCCCTTTTTTGTGTTTGTCTTCGTGTCAGACTCTAGCAATGCATTAGCGCATACCTTGTCTCTTAATTTATTTTTTCCCCTCTTGTCTCTACGCCCCACCACTTCATCCGTTCCGGCCGGATAAAAGCGCAGTTTGCCACGCAGTTGTCCCTTAACCGATCTCGGTATCCCATTCGACGTCGCCTCTTCTCCCTCCCAACAAGCTCGCTTCGTTATATTTCCTGGGTCACGGCTACGCTAGCGAGTAAAGCCACTATCGCTAGTGTACGAGGAGCAGCCAGCGAGAAGGCCAGTTTCATCTCCAGAGAGCTGGCCGCCCAGTCGTGTCGGCGGTAGAGCGAGTTGGATTGGAGAGTGCGGCGGCTGCCGCTATGGCTGCGTGTGCAATCTAACCGAAGTCTCCTGCAGCCTTCGCAAACTCAGTTCTAATTAACTAGACCGTTCCTCTCCGTTGTCGGTGGCCGCGGGGACCCCGCGATTAAGACGATGCTCCAAAGCGAGACAGGCTCACTCGACCACCCTCCCCCACTCTCTTGAACATCCTACACCAGCCCACATACTTAGTATGAGACGGCTCCACTGCAGTACTCGAATCTTCTCTGGTTTCTTTTTTTGGCTCTCTCTTTGTAATCATTCCCCGTGCGAGTGTTTCTCGTGTACGCTATTTTCTGTTTACGAATTTGTACGTGCACGTCGCTTCGCTTAGCGTCCTAGGTTGAGAAGCGAGACACATACAACAGAGAGCACAGCTTCCAATTTCGCTGTGTCAGTTCTTTTTTTATTGTCGTTGTTTCTTCTACATCTTCACCCTGGATACCATTATTTACCATTCTTTCGGGAGGAATAAGGAAAGAAAAGAGATATGCACAAAGTTGTAGTGTAACTGCGGTGGTAAGAGACGACCTCCTACATTCTTACTTTCAACGCGAAGAAGCGAGTGGAGAGGAAAGAGATGTTCCAGCAAACTTATTTTCAATCACGCTTCTCTTCATCGAAATGTTAGTCTTTCCGAGTCCCCAGACACTTTCTGGCACCGGCTGTCTTCGCAGCGCGTCTTCAGTCTTTCGTGTCCGTTCTAGTTAGTGATTAGACTTCGAACGAAGGTCCACCTTAAGTATGGGTATCCGCAACGCAACCCTTTGTGACACGGCGTGCTCATTCAGAGACGCTACTTAGATTTGCCATTTTCCTGCGCTATTGCGAAAGAATATACCGCCAACAAAGAGCTTGAGATGAATTAGCCCATAAGCATACTTGTGGACTAATGTATATACCTCTTTACTGCTTCTGATTGAAATATTTTGCTATGAACAATCGCTTTGGGGAATGCACTGCAAGCTTTTACAAGACGTAGAGCGTTAGCAGTATGAGTTTCAATTTTTTTGTTACCTTTGTAGGAATGCTGGCGGCCACCAGATAGCAGTCGCATGTAATTTGAATCAGTCACTGAATTCGGTTCCTGAAGAAGTCCAGCATGACTTACTGCACAGTAATGAAATAATTATTTACATTTTGATTGCGTTTTCTACCTGTACAGTGCGCTTTAATTTTTTCTTGTATTTTCGCTTGGTTTCAATTTGATCTTCAGAACGTTGACATCTAACCACAAAGATTGCACCTATTCAGACGTAGTCGACGCGCAAAATTTGGTTGTCGCAAAGGGATAAAATGTCCGTTTAACGTATGATGTTGCCCTGACAGCACCGTTTAGTACAAGAATATCTCTCTTTTTTTTTGCTATTATGATTTAGAAGCTCTTATACAAATATGCTACCTGTAAGAAGGATGGTTACAGAGTCTTCGGTGGCTGAGAGGCTTCATAGAAAGGTCGTGCTGCATTTTTTTATTGAAATAGAAAATAAACGAAGGAGTTTTTGTCACCGTTACTTGGCGACGGCTACCCCTTTCCACTTATTTGGTACAAATAAAAATATGAAAAAAACAATGGTATATACACATATACAGTCCTAAATGGGTGAGAGCAAAAGTTCTCCTATATTGGCAGAACAAACACATTCTTCTGTATGTCACTTTCCGGAGATACTATTCACTTAGAATTAGGTTACCGTGGATTTCTCAGACCAGGCCGACCACCCGACCTTGACCGCTGGATCAATGGTCCTCACCACCATTTATTAGTTGACTTGACACGTGAAGCAAAATTTGTTTTTATATTTTTGATAAAACCTAATTATTACGTCTCAGAGCAGATTTTCGAAAAAAAAATTGCTGTGAGCTAGAGAACCGGTGCATTAGGTTAGTGTACTAAAACTTGGTCGATGTGCGTGCGTCTTGAAAGGGATTACAGGACGGAACAAACAAGGCAACGCGGTCACACCTGAAATTCAGCGGTACTAGAGCACTGAACCGGCTCCAGCTTCTTTGCATCTTTCATATTTTCTCGGATATTCTTTTGCTGCCACAACCACCTCTTCATCCTCATCTTGCGCTCTTTGCTTTCTCTCCCATCCCTGGCGTTGGTGTTGGGGCCACTAATTTTCCGGGTCCCTGGTTATCGCACACGCACGCACAAACTCATTCAGCCGCGTTACAGCTCTATACCTTCGAGCTATCCAACTTGGCCGCCATCTTGCTTTTCTTCGTATAATGCCCCTCTTCTAACTCTTTCTCTCTCCAGCGCTCCCTTGTTCTGTTTTGTTTCATAGAATTTTCTTGTCTCTCATTTTATTTCTCATTGCGCAACGTCGCGCACATCTCCATATCTCTCTCTTCCTCCTGCTCCTCTTCCGTCCCGTCGCTCCTGTTTCTCCGGTGACCGACCCTGGGGTCGTTTATTTATTGGGTTGATTAGGCGCGCCACACAAACCTAATTTATATGCGTCGCCGGGACAGCCAGAAGCCGACGTTGCGCGCGCCGACCGAGTGTGCGCTCATGTGGGGAGGCGTAATTGGAATCAGAGCTCCCTTCTCTTCCCCCACCTTATTCCCCGTAGCAGGCGGACTGCACTTGCTCGCGCTGCTGCTGCTGCGACGTTTGTCTTCGCAACATCTCTTTTTCGTCTCCACCTTTTGTTTTCATTTTCGTTTTCTTTCCCTAATGCGGATTTGTACGTTGGCAGGTGAGGCTATAGGCCACGATCCTCAGCGGTGAGCGCAAAGCCGGCTGTAGCCGGGAAAGCTGAGCGGCTAATCGGTTTCCGTGACGGCCGGTAGATGTATATGTGGCCCGCGGGATGGCGATCCCTAAGTGGAAGAGGTCGGCGAATGTGCGCTTCTTGCTTTTAAGCGATTACGCGCGGAACCAGACAGGCGATGGATGCGGGGCTAAAGTGGGTGCTTCCGTGGGTGTTACGCGCGTCGCGGGGAGGCCACGTCTGAACGTTCGGTGCGGGTTGGCGTAGTTTGCGGGACTTGGCGAACGAGGAATGGCGATAAGAAGGCGCACCTGTATACGTTCTTCTTTCTCGTGCGTGGCGAGGAATCTTAATCGAATTAGGAAACGCGTAGCTTGCTCGCCACACCGTAAGGATGCCCAGTGCTAAGGTATTGAGGAGGAATCGAGAATTGGATTATCGAAAATGTTTCGGTGCCCCCCCCCCTTCCCCCTGAAGTGATAGCTCGAGATTTTCTTTAGATAGTAAGTACACCTGAGTCAAATCTGTACGTGTGAGTGAAGTGCTCCAAGAGTAGTATACTTTTAGATCTGCATGGAAGCAACTTATCTATGCCTCTGCTGGTAAAATTCGCTACAGGCTGTCCGGAACAGCACTCTAAGGCCGTCTAAGTACTGCAGACGCATGCTGCTTGCATTGCCGTATATGGAGAATTGCTAGATCTAAGCTGCAGACAGCTAGGTTCTGGTAGATGGCGTCCGCAGTCAACCCGATGCGGATAATAACAAATTTTTAAAGACGATGGTATTTCTTGGGGACCATCAACGCAAAAATTTTGGTCTCTCTGTCTGTCTGTCTGTCTGTCTGTACATTTGTGTGTGTTGTCCGCCCTTATTGATACCCTGAACGGCAATAAGCGATATCACAAACAGCTGACCCCATCCGCAGCGCCTACCAATATTGCTCAAGATTTAGCGTTCATACTTCTGCGATTGTCAATTAAAAAGCAAATATTGTGGATATCTGAGGCACCATAGCCACACGTCAATATTTTGTGTGTGCGTGTCTTTTTACCAGAAAAGACATACATGAGTAATTCTGAGGACCGTAGCGCTTATCACGCTGCGCTGACGATGCAACGCTTGCACGAAAAGGCAAGTGTTTCAAACGCTTTGCTAAGACGACACGGTGGTGGTACCTCCCCGTTGCCTTGCATTCTACACCTTGTTGCCTCCGAGACAGGCGCGCACGCCGTGCCCTTCGTTTTGCAAGAGAACTGCCAGATAGCGCGCATGTCTCACGTGTGACGTGACTTAATGCGCTCGTTCGCCTCCGCTGCACGCTCGAGGCACTCTAAAGCAGCGCCTCCAGATTAAACCCTTTCAAGGTTTACAAACACAGCCCCTTGATGACTTCTGGTTCGTCCACCAATCTGCTTTACTAGCATTGGTGGATCATAAGGGCTTTAGAAAATTGCCGCTGATTTTCTACCGTTCCCTTCTCTTGTTTGGCCAAATATATTCAATCAAATGTTCTTTCAAGCTACACAAAATCGATAGAAGATTTCCGTGTACTTTCCGCACATTTCTTTTATGCGAAAACAAAAGAGAGAGTTTTCTTACGCTTGAAAAGAAATTAGAAACATGCTTTCATTTTCGACATTATGAGCTGGTAAACGAGGTGACCGGAAGCTTGTGTGGGTACAATGCTTTTGACCTTAAAACCGTCTATACTATTCACCTATTTTCTTGAGCAGAACATCAAATAGACGTTTTGTTCACTCTCTCCAGACGCAAGGCTATTATCTTTCGATGACATTTGCGGTGTAACATGAAGATACGGGGCCAATTTTTTTTTCGACGTTTTTCAGCCCCTTGCCACAGGTACCTTTCATCTCAACAGGATGAAAAGGTGGGCTAGTTGGTAATTCATGATGGTTCAGCGAACTGGGAGCGCGGGGGTAAACACAGACACAAAGTTCATGCTGTGTGGCTCTTCTTTGCTTTGTGCCTGTGTTTACCCTCGCGCTCCCAGTTCGCTGAACCTTCATGTACCTTTCATCGCCATACCACCGCCGATGTCTCTTTCACAGGTGTCATGACGCTCGGTGGTGGCACTTCCCGCCAATCATGGCGCCCCTTTACCTCGTAATGTAGAGATCACACTGTTACCAGCCGTTGTCATTCGGAGTCGCCGTTAGACAGACGCGTGTCATTCGCTCGTACTGGGAAGAATCGAAGGATTGGCAACGAGCACAAAAGCGCGATGGGTGTGAAAGGCCGTGAAGCCACTCCAAAAGAACGGGCAACTGCAGCCGCTGATTTTGATCGCTTTCATCTTCATAGTGTAGACGAGCTCTGAATTTTCATAACTCTTATTGTGACTACGACAAGTCCACGCAAAAATAATCATGTTTTTGTATAAACGTCAGAACATCTTTTGAACGTTTATTATATTTTGCATAATGTGGTATACTTTGCTTTTTCTACCAAAGAGATTTTTAATGCGAAGGAGTGGAATCACAGGTTCGTAGACAGGCGTGTATTGTTTACTGGAAAATCTCTATACCCCTTCCATGTTTGTAAACAAGAGTATAAGCACCGCTGAGCTACTGCGGCACTCGTTAAAGACGTTATGGCACGTAGGCTCTGCCCATCTCAAAGCTGGCCCTCTGTGATCACGTGACAACTGCTACAGCAGCTTCACAGCTGTCTTAGAGCCCAGTGCATCGGGAAGCCTTCCGCGCGTACGCTTTATGCTCTAGGGCAGTTATGCGGCTGCTGTGACAGTTTTCACAAGATCATAGAGGGCGGTGGCGAGCTTTGGGGTGAACGGAGCCTACGTGCCGTGACGTGTCTACCAAGTGCGTCAGTGTGTTGAGAGCAACTACCCTTGCTTACCAATATGGAACAGGTCTACAGTTCACCATAATAAACGTGAGCTTTAAAAGCTCAATCATGCACCAGGTGCGTCGTTATCGCAGCATTCATGCACCAACGAAGATGAGAAGGGTGGCCGTTGGTATGAGTTTCGCACAGAGCCTCTTTCTCTGCATATCAAACTCGAGGTGCTGCTTCTTTCTGCCAACATTTTTCGAAAACGCCATTCAACACGATCTTCGAGGGACGAGCTTTTCTTCTGCACGTCATGATAATCACAACTTCTTATAAGTGAAGCAAACTTTTCGCCCTGTTTGTGACATTATGTGCCCTTTATTGTGTGGATAATATTGCGCCTTTCAAACTGGTCAAAAATATCGAACGCAGCGTGGTTCCGAACAAGTATTTTCGATTTTCCTTTTTATTAAATGAATTCACATCTATCGCACGCAGGCGCATCTGTCTTCAAAGCACGTTGATTTCAGACTTCCAAATGTAAACCTAAACGAACTGGATCCACTGGTAACGAGTGCATCCCTGGCATTTATTATTTCATTTCCGATTCACACCGCAAGCAATTCTTGGACGTATACTCCGCAATACAACAGGGTCGATCACTTCACTGCTACGCACATACGTGATCTTGTTACAAATTCTCTCAGCGTATTTGATTTGTCAGTTTCGCATATCTTTCATTTTGCCGTGCTGTGCGCTGCCAGAAGTGACGAAAAATTCATTGACATCTGCCTAAAGCCGCTGAAAACGTGCGCGTTGCAAGAAACTGATGAAATTCAGCTATGCGGAATTCACCTAAGTACCACGTGGTGCCACAAGAAATTGTTTAATGGCATATAGTTTTCGTGTAAGCTATAACTACGTCCTCAATACAGTGCCGAAAGCACTCTGCTGCGTGGGGCGTGCCTTTGTAAACACACTGCGCCTTCTCCTTTTGATTGTGAGCATTGACAGCGCTGCAAGAATAGCTATAGAACGGTGAGTGCGAAGCCTTGAACATACTTTGTAAGCATATCTGCGCCTTCAAAGCGTACACGCGTCTTTCTTTACGCCGCTGCGAGCGCTAAAAGCATCTTGCATTTCGCTTCGCGAATGCCTTTGAAGCGACAGGGCACGTGAAACTCGTAGATTCTACGCCGTTATGAAGTCGCCCCCCACGACGTGCTTTCGCATGTTCGTCCGTTTGTTTACCCCGGTATGTCTCCGAGCGCAAGAATACATTTCGTGCGTGCTGCTCTGCCAATGCGCTCCTTTTCTGTAATCTGAAAGCAAGAATAGTGGATGGGTGCGTTGGAAAAAAAAAAAAACCTGGGAGTTGGAGGGAAAAGGGTGATAGCTGTCACCGGTGCAAACCCAGGAGGCCTGTGCACGTTTCGAAACAAGCAACATGGGATAAATATTTTGAGCAAGCAAGCATACAAAGTAACTGTGAAGAGTTTGAAGAAAGCATATCACTACGCCCGCGTGGCCGAACAACGACCGGCTCATTCAGTGCAGCCTTTTTTAGGGGTTTATTGTTCAGCCATTTCTTTTTTTTTCTGAATGGTTCTATATAGTGTTGGCGGATACGAAAAGAGTTTCTAAGGCCCTTTCGTTGAAAATGTGCGCGTACATTGCATACAAGAACGGGCGACGTCTTTTTAGCCCCGGGAACTATAGCAGATTCGAAAATAAAACTGGAATAGAAGAGAGTTGTCGTTCTTTACTATGGTTTTCTGATGCCTTAGGGTATTAGAAGCTTGACGAAAGAATAGAAGTCTCTGCAGTAGTAACCATATGCTCAGTGCAAAAAAGAAAGGAGAGGGAGGGAAGGGAGTAAAGAAACACTATCCGTTTTATAAACTACTTCGCTGTAGCATCGTGCATCGTGTTTTGGGTTATTGTGAGCCCTTTTTTCATTGCGTCGAGATTATATACTTCCAAGATTATTAGTACAGGTTGTATATTGCAGTCAGTATTCAGTTTTTGCTGTAGTTCCCGTGCTTTTGTGTCGTTTTACTGAGTGACAGTTGAGTTGGAAAAAGACCAGTAGCCTGCAGTGATGTCAATGACACACGACCACCAGGATGTATACGGTTCACCTTATTCTAGTCGACGATACGTGCTCGCGTGTGTGCCGTGCAAAGTATGATTAGCAGACAGAAATACGGATGGATAGATGTACTCAGCGTTATTGTATGAGGTAGTGTACATGGAGGTGTGCTGCTTTCAACTTAGCCAGTTAATCTATATTCATGCATAGAAACACTCGAAAGCCAGGTGCACTCACTACCACGGCTTTCCCGTCTGCCAAATCATTCAGAGGATTGAGAGTTCGGACGACGCAGTCAACGTTGCCGTGTACACATTTATTTTTAGGAGCACGATTAATAGTGACTCGACTTTTTTTGTTGTTTTGTGTTGTTTTGCTAAAAAATTCAATTGATCTTCAAATGTCCTGCTTGATTGCCCACTCGTGCAACAGTAAGTGACTTCCAAATGCTCACTGTATAGCCTACTCTTTTTTTCTATGGTTCATAACGCGTTCAGTTCGCGCTGGATGGTTTGTCCGCCAGCTCACCGCGATGGCGGTAATTTACAGACAACCTCACTGCAACTTTGTATTCAAGACCTAATAGTCGTACTCATGGCCGTACCAGTCTATCCGACTCACGAGAGCTCCAGAAGCACCACAGGGCACCGCAAAGAGGCAAACAGTGGATCGGTACATGGAGGCTCGTTTCCCTGATCACACAAGCTGGGCGCAGGCTTTCATCGTCTTCAACTCCCCCGCGTACGCTCTCGGGGCAGAGCAACCCGAGATCGACCCCTCGTCTAGTGTTACGAGACTATACAGAGTCCTGACGGCACATTAAGCTTTGAGCACGATGCGCTGTCCGTAGCGGCCTAGCTTTCCTCCGCGAAGGGCATTACTGTCTTTCTGGGCCGAATGAAACACCAGAGACTTTCACGTACTGAGCGAAAATCTCGCGCAGGCGACACATTCGGTTGTGACAATGGAAACGCTAAGTTATCTCTCTTTCTCTATCTGAGCCATGTAGCATGTTCGCAGAGAGAAAATTCGTGTTCTCAGCACTCCTATCCACTTGACGGTCTGTTTTGTGCGTGCGTATACGGTTGAGCTGCATGTGTATCGTGATGTGTCCTACACTACGTACGTGGTTTTTATACAAAAAAGAAAGAAAAACACTCTTGGCAGTTTTACACTACCGTTTCATAACCCGAGAAAAGGCTGGAGCTGGCCTACCTTTGAATATCTGAGAAATTTTGAGCGTAAAAACACATTCACATGACGAGAGGACACGGACGGGCGCTACTTTCGTCAACTATGCACCATCTCACCGAATTTCAAGATCTGTTAAACAATACGCCTTCTCGTTGTTTCTGTTTATTTCATATTTCTTAATTTTTCTCTTAGTTTGCTCTATCCATTTGTTGTGTCTGTTTCTACTTGTTTCTGATTTTTTTTCTTTCGCTAGTTCTTTCTCTTTATCAATTTTTCTATCTTTATTTCTCTTTCTTCTGTCTCCCTCTTTCTATTTCTGCTTCTCTTTATTAATCTATTTTCATCCTTTTCCGTATTGCTCTGTTTTTTTCTTTCTGTCGCTTTCTGTCTCTTGTTCTGTCTTTCACTCTTTATGTATATATTTCTGTTAGTTTTCTTTCTCGCTTTTCCTTTCTTTTTTATCGCGTTCTTTTTCTCTCACCTTCTGTGTGTCTTCCTCTCTCTTTTTTCTTTTTGTTTTTTTCTTCTCTCTCTCTCTCTCTCTCTCTCTCTCTTTCGCGTGTTTGACGCGCTTCATTTCGCCTAACAGAGTTTTCGTTTAATGTTCATGCCTGCTGTACTCGGTAATGGGGCTTTGCCAACCTCTTTAACCCGCACCTACCTGTGGAGTTTCGCATCACGTAGCACAAGTTAACGATAACCTAAATAGCTTGGCAGTTAAAAGTTGAGGCAGGACTACACATATACCGGTTATATTAATGAAAATGTGTCATGAACATGAAAATAAAGAAGCTCCGGGACCGACCCAGAACAATCGTGCTCTCTGAACATAACCGTATCTCTTGTTCGACTTATGTTTTGTTGTTCGGTGACGATTATATGAAAACTCTAGATAAATTATCACCGCCGCTGTCGTTGTCGGTACGGAGTTCAGCATAATTTCTAAAGGCGACGACAACGCCCAAGGCTTATCGTGTGTTATGTGCAAGTGAAAGCGTGTATGGGCACACGACAATCGGGGCCCAAACGGCGACGATACGCGTAAGTAATCTTTCGTCCGGAGAAAAAAAAAGACTCGTGGGGTGTGCTGATAGTGGTGGACGTGCTGTATTTCATTTAATTTCATTTCATTTCATTTATTTACTCTCAATGCCGTAAGGCGTTACAGAGAGGAGGGGTACAATGTTAAACAATCAAGAGAAAAAGACAACAGCGGGGTGGTTACAAAAAGTGATTGCTGACAGTGGACCTGAAGTGCGCAGCGTCGCTGATGGAGACGATGGAGGCTGGAAGGTGGTTCCCCTGCACGCTGGTCATTGGGACAAACGAGTTCAGGTAGAGGTTTGTTCGGGAGTTTGGCACACCAACTTTTAACGGATGATCAATGCGGGATGACACGTATGATGGAACTGAAAAAAGGGATTGTTTCAAGGTCTGATTGGTGTAAAATATTTTGTGGAAAACACATAGGCGGGATATCATACGACGGGTTGCAAGATCAGGTAGTTGCACTACTTGTTTCATGTTAGTGACACTGGATGACCGGGGATAATCAGAGAGAATGAAACGAGCGGCCCGATTTTGGATAGCTTCAAGTGTGGAGACAAGATTGGCAGAATGTGGATCCCATACAGAAGAGGCATATTCAATCTTCGGCCGTACAAGGGTTTTGTAAAGCAGCAGTTTTAATGAAGTGGGAGCTCGAGAGAAATTTTGTCGAAGGAAGCCGAGCATGCGGTTCGCATTATTGCTAATATATTCAATGTGCGAGTGCCACGAAAGGTTATCTGAAATCTGAACGCCCAGGTATTTGTAGGTGGTAACCGATAATAGAGGGGAGCCATTCAAAAAATATGTGTTTACAGGGGTGTGCTTGATTGTTCAAGTTAACCTCATATATTTGCACTTGTCGACGTTTAGTTTCATTAGCCAGGTGTTGCACCAGGCTGAAATTGTGTTAAGGTCGGTTTGAAGTTGTGAGGGATCAGAAGGTTCACATATATTTCTATATATAACACAATCGTCAGCGAAAAGACGTATTGATGAGGTTATGGTATCAGGAAGATCATTAATATAAATTAGGAAGAGAAGAGGCCCCAATACTGATCCCTGAGGGACACCAGATGTAACAGGACAGTGAGGAGATTCGTTATCATTAACGGCTACATATTGAAAGCGATTCTGTAGAAAACATTCAATCCACCTTAAAATGTTATGGTCAATGCTCAGTTTGCTAAGTTTATAAAGTAGTAGTGGGTGGGAGATGCAGTCAAATGCCTTCGCAAAATCAATGAAAATGCAATCGACTACTGACGCACGATCCAACAAAGAACAGATATCATTAGTAAAGGTGATTAATTGAGTTTCACAGGAATGATTTTTGCGAAAATCGTGTTGGTAGACTGTACAAAACGAATTAGATTCTAGAAAGCTCATCAAGTTAGTGTAAATGATGTGTTCGAGTAGTTTGCATGGGATTGATGTAAGAGAAATGGGTCGATAGTTAAAAGGGGAGAAAACTTCACCAGACTTGTACACTGGGATCACCTTTCCACCCTTCCAGTCGTCGGGCAGTAAGGAACACTGTAAAGACTGTGAAAAAATATGGGAAAGGATCAATGAGGAGTTCACATTGGTACTTTTCAGAAACTTATAGTTAATTCCATCTATTCCAGAAGATGAAGAAATTTTAGCTCCCTGTATCAGCTTGAAAATTCCAGTATAGTCAATAAAAATGACTTCCATTTGTTCAAGATGTAGGCTTTCTTTAACAGGAAAAGAAGTAGGAATTGTTTTAGTAAAAGATAAAGAAAACGTATTGTTGAGCAACACGCAGCACTGCTCTCGTGGAACAAGTGTTCCATCCAGTGTTTTTAATTTTACATTTTTAGATCTGCTCATATTAACAGTGCTCCCGAACTTGCGGGTATCAGTCGATAAGAAGGATGGGAGCATTCGCTGATAAAACTCGGTTTTTGCACGAGAAAGGGCTTTTTTATATTCTGATGCGATGCGTGCATAAGCCGCCCACCTTTCAGCAGAACTTGATAGTCTACAGCGGCGAAAAATGCGCTTTTGTTATTAAGCAGTCGTTTTAGTGATACGTTGTACCACGGTTGGCGTTTAGGACAGGGTATTCGTCTGAGCGGTATGAACTTATCAGTCAGCCAATGAACCTTGTTTCGAAAAAAAGCCCAATTAACATTAAGCGGACGCTCCCGAAATTCAGGAAGGAAATAATCTATAAAAGCTTCCAGTTCCCTATTTATGGCTTGGAAATCAGCTTTAACGTAGTCTCTATTTTGTTTAAACTGTTTGGCGGGGCGCGAAGAGGATGACGGTATAGTGAAATGGGCAACTAAGTGGTCACTCAAAGCAGACAAAAGCGTTAAAGATGAAACATACTCGGGATCAGTGGTCAGTAAAAGGTCAAGGGTGCTGGAAGACGACTGGGTAATGCGAGTAGGTCCTTTAACAAGTTGACTTAAGGTAAATATAGAGCAAACGTCAATAAAACTTGAGCATTCTTTAGAAGGACTGGTTGTTACAGGAAACGACTCGTTCCACGAAATTGCCGGAAGGTTAAAATCCCCCAAAACAAACAAGGGGGCCTTAGGAAATTTAACGACGACTTGGTTGAGGCAATCGTGGAATTCATCGCAAAAAGTAGACGAACTGTTCGGCGGACGGTAGCAAGCACAGAACAAGAAATCTGCGTAGTTTATCTGGATACAAACACAAAGAATTACTAAATGTGATGCAATGCTGACGTCATAAGACGCAATCTCATCGGATACCGCAATAAGAATTCCACCTCCTTTCCGCTCAATTCTGTCGTGCCTGTATATGGTGTAATCTTTTTTGCAATTCAGCAGTTCTTTATTATCCACATGTTCATGCACCCAAGTTTCGGCGAGCAGAACAACATCAGCCGAGCACGCGTCAATCGCAGACGATAACTCATCTCGTTTAGGAATCAAACTTCTGATGTTGGTGAACAGAAAAGAATAGTCGCGTTTGGATTTCGCCTGCACGGCTGAGGGTTGCTAGGTAGTGGTTTGGTGCGGTAACAGAGAGTTGGCTGTATCACCAGTGGAAAGGTGATGGCTCTGACAGCAATGCGGACCTTGAATGGCAGAGCCCGGTCGCGTGCGCATTATCTTGACAGGAATTAGCAGGTGATTTGTACGCTTTTACATGGCGTGTTCTCATCACTAAGGTTGTGTTGAAGCTATAGACGTGTCGCTAACACTTACTTCACGTCATCAGTCACGATTCCTCGTGCCAGCGTTTCGTTCTGTTGTGCCAGGTTGTATGCCGAAGGAGATAGCTTCTAGCCAACCGCGCCAAGCTTGGTTTACCTTCCTGCCTTTCCTCTTTATCTCTCTCTCTTTTAGCCTAACTTCCCATAATGCTGTGATTTCTCATCGCATTCATTGCTTTTCTCTTGTGCAGAAAATGACCACATGTTTTCTTTCTTTTCAAATTTGCTTTCTACCTTCATCACTATTATGACTGCATTACACACAATCACTTGCTATCGCTATCATCGCTTTCGAGAACGGCGTGAACAGTCATGCAGGTTATTATAGCCAAAGAGATGGCATGGTGCAGAAGACAATGATGGTGGAAAATCTGACATATTCTAAACATAAATAAATAGTTATTGTGCTTGAGTTTTAAGATTATTATCGTGTCTAATGTGTTTTAGCGAAACTAGTAACGAAGATGGCTGTCCGCTCACCGCCAGTATCCGCTGGTGAACTTTTTTTTTTAAGTGTGGCTCCTGGGCGCTCCTTTCTGTGCTCAACGTTGTCGCCGTTGCTGTCGCTGTCACCGTCAGTGGCGTAACAAAAGACAAGAAGAAATGAAATGAGAAAAAGATTTTCAACATCAAATGGGATACAAACCTACACTCTCTGCACGACAGTCACATATTCGAGCACAAAACCACGCTGTAGCTCGAATGTTATTTGTAAAAAAAGTCCGTATGCATGAATCATGTTGGGCAAGAAGTCGCTTTGACCTATGTGATTAAGCACGGCAGAACCGTAAGCTAACAAGCAGTCATCAGACAGCGCTAGTTGCCCAACGAGTGTGCGATGGAAGCTGTGCAACCAAGAACACTACGATGCTTAACAAATGTTTACCTCCAAATTTATTTATTTATTTATTTATTTATTTATTTATTTATTTATAATACCTCAAAGGCCCCAGTCAAGGGGTGTTACATGAGGAGGTAGACATTCACTAACAGATGATTTGTTCGATGGCTTCTTTGAAATGGGCGATGCTGGAGTGGTGCACGATGTCAGCAGGAAGATCGTTCCATTCTGTTGATGTTTGCACAAAAAATGAAGAGTGATGGGCAGTGGTATGCGCACGGGGTGGATAAACCGCTTTCGAATGGCTGATACGGCATGAAAGACGATGGGCTGGAACGATAACATTCTTTAGGTGCAATGCATGATAAAATATGTGAAACAAACACAGTCTTGAAATTTTGCGGCGTGAAGCTAAGTTAACCATGTTAGCTTGAGATTTTAGTTTCGTGACGCTGCTAAGATAGGAATAGTCAGAATAAATGAATCTGGCTGCACGATTTTGGATTGTTTCAAGCGTTTTAATAAGAGTTATTTGATGGGTATCCCAGATGGCACATGCGTATTCTAGCTTCGGGCGGACTAGTGTTAGATAGGTTAAAAGTTTAACAGAAGGCGGGGCTAGACGTAAGTTTCTTCGGAGATAGCCAAGCACGCGGTTGGCGTCATTAGTGATGTTCATAATGTGGGATGACCAGGTCAGATCTGAAGTTAGAGTGATACCGAGATATTTACATGAATTAGCTGCTGTTATTTCAGAATCAAATAGGAAGTATTTATTGGAGGAATAGGATTGACGCCGATGGAAGGAAATGACATAAGTTTTCTTTATGTTAAGGGACATAAGCCATTTTTCGCACCATGATTGAATCAAACAAAGATCAGACTGTAGCATGACAGGGTCGTTATAATTGTGAATAGGACGGTAAATGACACAGTCGTCTGCGAACAGACGAATGTTAGACGCTAAGTTATTGGGGAGGTCGTTAATATAGATTAGGAATAGTAGAAGACCAAGGACCGTGCCTTGAGGTACGCCGGAGGTTACAGCGGATAGGGAGGAGCGATGGTTATTAGCACAAACAAACTGCTTACGGTTAGTCAAGAAGTCACATATCCAATTAAAAACAAGACAATTAAGGTTAAGACGTGACAGCTTCAAAAATAATCTGTTATGAGAAACTTTGTCAAAGGCTTTTTCGAAATCAATGAAAATGGCATCTACACGTATGTTATTATCCAGGCTAGAACTGAGGTCGTTAACGAACAGGGCGAGTTGAGTGTCACATGAAAGTCCTTTTTGAAAACCGTGTTGGTTAGGGTGAAAGAAATGTACTGAACGTAGAAAAATTACTATGTGGGAATAAATTATGTGTTCCATTAATTTAGAGCATACACTTGTGATGGATATGGGGCGATAATTACTCGGTGAAGATGAAAGACCTTTTTTCGGAACAGGAACGATCTTACCAAGCTTCCAGTCTTCCGGCACCACTCCGTATGAAATGGACTGCTGAAATATGTGCGAAAGAATAATTCTTGTTATAGGCTTAGTGTTTTTCAGAATTTTGGAATTGATGCCATCCATTCTCGCGGATGACGTTAGTTTCAATTCGTCAATCAGTTTTGCAATACCGTATGAATCGAATGTAATGCCTGGCATGACAGGATGATCAAGAAATGGGGAGTCTGGAAGTGGGCTGCAAGATTGAGGGGTAAATACGGAAGAGAAGGCAGTATTTAGTACTTGAGGGGCAACATGTTCTGGAATAGGATCGCCGTGTTCATCAAGTAAGGATAACGTTTTTGTGGGGTTGGGGTTAATGGCTCTCCAAAATTGTTTAGGGTTATTTCGTAGCATATTAGGTAATGTAGAAGAGGAAAAGAACGCGTAGCCTTCGCAGCGAGTGATTCAAATTCCTTTGCCGTTCCGCGGTACTTGTTCCAAGCGCTGGCGCTGTTAGACAGTTAAGCCGAGCGATATAATCGCTTTTTCTTATTGTTAAGACGCTTAAGAGATATGTTGAACCAAGGTGAAGACGTCCGTTCCGTAATTGTAATTGTGGGTATAAATCTGTTGACCAAATCATGGACTTTGCACTTGAACAAAAACCAGTTAGTTTCAAGGGGGCGTTCGAAGAAGTCGTTTAAATACCATTCACAAAATATGGATAGTTCGTTGTTAATGGCGGCATACACACTAAACGAAAATGACCTAAAATAACCTCAAAAACTGGGTAAACCATTTGTCCTCTAGCGCACTACCTTTCCTGGGTTTTTTTTACCACCTACTACCGAGGTAAAAATTTACTCTCGTGCTAACTGAGTTTTTGAACGTAGGGAGAGTAGTAAATATTTACCCCAGTGAGGTTTTCAGCGAGTATAGAGGGAGTAAATTTTTACTACCTTCACAAGGTTTTTGAGGCTATTACTGGGAGTTATTTCTGGTGGTAAAAAAATAAAAATTGACGGGTGCATTCGCCCAGAGACGACAAATTTATTGAATAGCAGAACTGATTGAATTTATTGAACGGCAGAATTGGTGACACATAGATTCACATACAGACAAACACGCACACACAACAAATGCAGAATAATACACCACTAGAACAGACTGCACGCGTTGCTCAACTACACTTTGACAGTCCGGTATATATATAGGCACGACTTTTTGACCGGCCCTGTAGGACCAGTAAGAGAGCTCTTTTTCTGCATCGATAACCAAGAACAGTTGAAGGTGCAAGCGTAAACTTAAGGTGGGCTGCAGGACACTAAATGTCACACCGACCTTTTATTGTAAATCTACCCAATCTCACCTTTTTGAGTATCCAATAATTACTTGGCACACCGGGCTCATGGCCCCACGCGTGTTAGCACTGCTGATGCACAATTCCATAAAATAGACCTAAGTACGCACAAACTATGGTAGCTCAATGATTTTCATTGAGCCACGGTGCACAAACACAGTAGCAGCACGTATTCATCACAACGGGCGTAGAGGAGCGGTGCACGCCTGCACACAAGCTTCTTACCGACGGCGCACTAGGCCTTTTTGAGGAGCACGGCTATCCGATGAAACACAGGTGGCGATCACAGAACACATATCCTGTGCGAATTTCGTCGTCGTTCCAGACACAAATGAACACGTGGCCACTATCTTACGGGGACGGGGCGGTGTAAATACCACCGTCCGGGTTTTCTTCGTGCTCACCGGCAGCCGTTTGTTGGTCCCGTCTGCCTCGTATAAGCTTTGCGCTACATGTTTGAGAGCAGTTGGTGCACGAGGTGGGCAATTCGGGCAGCACTTTACTCATGCAGACATCGCCTACTGTGGAACAAAACATATGCGATGCTTCTTTCACCTGCCCCGGCGACACACTCCCACTGGTCACTGGCGGCCGCGGCGCGGTGCCGACGACAGAGTGAAGCATTTTGCTTATTGCTTCCCCAGTAGGCAAGCACGGACGATGACACCAGATTGATTTTGTTACCACTGGCAGATATTCGCGATTCGGCTCGGAAGCGAGATATCCGCGACGTGCACGTTCGGAGGCGTTCGGAAGCGCACGGTCGTTTGACGATGTAGGAAACACGTGAGATCCATCAGCCCAACCAGACACACAGATACCCAGCTTCTTGCACCGTCTGTCTCCAAGGCACCACCGCCGAGCAAAAGCCAACAGTTTGCGAAAATATGCAGGACAAGTTTCCTGAGCAGGTTTTCTTTCTTTTTTTTTCTTCTTTTGAGACCCCCCCCCCCCCCGTCTTTTTTTCTTTTTCGTTCACAGAATGCTGTTCACGCTTGTTGTGCTTATGCTGCCCCCAGTTCCAGTGAAAGTGCGTTGAGTCGACGTCAGGCACGGCGATGCCAAAAAAAAAAAAAAAAACTGCGGTCCTCGCGTACCTTCAGGAGAGCGTCACAATGGGGCAAAAGCCACCAAAGCAGCTGCACCTTGCAGTCACGTGGTAATAAACTCTGAAACGCAGGTTAAAAATCACGTGACTGAAAACTCCCTAAGTGGTAAAACTGGATTTTGACATCCTTTTACTACTTGCCTGAGAGGTGGTGGTAAAACTATGTCATGTACCATCTTTTACTCCTACACGAGGTAGTAATTTTAAACGCAAGAGAGTTTTCAGAGGTCATGAGCCGCAAAAACCCCAAACTCGGATAGTTTTTGCTTACAGTGTAGTTACCCTTATCGTAGAGTGTGAGGGTTTTCTTGGAATGGCTTTTGCCTGGTAGTTGATTAGAAAACGAAGCGTGAAGCACAGCGTGATCACTAATCTCTGGGAGATGAACTAGGGATGCAAGATTGTCGGGGTGTGACGTGAAAATGAGGTCGAGAATATTTGAAGAGTGCTCAGTAGCTCGCGTTGTGAATGAAACAAGTTGAGATAAACCAAATGTTAGGCATGTGTTAACAAAGTCGCTTTCCATGGTGTGTTTAGATATCGTGAGCGCGAGGTTAGACCAGATTATTCCTGGGAAGTTAAAGTCACCCATTAAAATAACCGGTATGTTAGGATAAGAGGCATTCAGGAAGTGAAGAACACTGTGGAAATTAGCGATAAATGAAGCATCTAGGTCAGGGGGGCGGTAACAGACTCCGATGATAACCGGAGGATATGAATTTCTGCAGCAGACAAACAGTAATTCAAGGCTGGAAGGGATGACCACTGGGGAGCAATTTAATCGACTGTGAGCAGCTATCAGGACGCCGCCACCACGCTTACCATCACGATCTCGCCGAAGTATAGTAAAGCCAGGAAAGCGTGGTGCTAATTCGGAATCGCTTATTGAAGGGTTTAGCCACGTTTCAGTTGAGAGAACAAAGTTGCATTCTGTCGTGCAGTTAATATTAAAGAGCGAGTCGCGTTTCGGCAAGAGGCTTCTAATGTTAGTGTGTACAATCGACAAAAGTTCAGGGTTTAATTTAGGATTCGCTGAGGTGGGAGGTGGCAGCTATGGGCGGAGGGGGGTTACTTTTTCAGAAGAGCGATCGAAAACGTAAGTGGTACCATCAATGGTTAGTTTGTTGTACCGAAGTTTATAGGCCTTGCGAGATGCTTTACCAAATTCAATGAGGTGCTGAGGGGCCTTGCGTGTATTGGGAGAAAGATCTTCGCTAATGCTGTAATTGGTGTCTTTTAGTTTTTTGGCGTTGGACAGCACTAGTTCTCGATCCTTGAAATGGCAGAACCGGACAATTATGGGTCTATTTTTACTTGGTTGAAAACGCCCTATGCGGTGAGCGCGTTCAATGTCTCTAGGTTGGACTGAAACTTCCAGATTGGCAAGACATAGATCCATGACGCGCTTCTCAGACTGTGCCCAAGTCTCGTCACTGGCATCTTCAAAACCGTAAAAGACAAGGTTGCATCGTCGCTGTCTGATGAGTATTGGATGAGTATGTACAAATTCAGTTGCTGTAGAGTTAAAATAAGGCGCCACCTAAAAATTATTTTTCCAATTGACCCTACAATAAACAACGTTCTTCAAACTCTATTACGTTCACCTCTTGGGAGTACGTTCGCTGAATAAATTTTCAATAGATGGTAACTGGCATTAGCTATAGCGTCGTATAACTTACAAAGTGAACAGCTTTCAGCTGTAAATGAACTCATTGTTAGGAAAAATAACAAACAGAGCAAAAAAGTCTGACGCTGACACAATGAGTAGCAGGCGAGGCATGAGAGAGCCAGCATAGACATCTCTGTCTCGAGTGTCCGCAGAGATAAGCGCGAGAAACGCGCTTGCGACGCTAATCCGTACCTCCGAGATTAGGCCTGCAGCACGCAAGGGGGCTGTCGCCATTGCCACGAAGGTATGAATAAATTAAAGAACCTAGACGAAAATATAGTAGGCGTGGGCAAGTAACCAGAAAGTCGGGCAGCTATAAAAAAAATCGCCCGAATCCGTGCCACCGGTTGGTTGCATTCCATGTTCCCAGACCTTTAGAGTATATACAGCAGCCACCACAACGAGTGGTTGCGTAGCCA
Source organism: Rhipicephalus microplus (assembly GCF_013339725.1). Taxonomy (NCBI): domain Eukaryota; kingdom Metazoa; phylum Arthropoda; class Arachnida; order Ixodida; family Ixodidae; genus Rhipicephalus; species Rhipicephalus microplus. The sequence goes on from NC_051169.1 coordinate 64,111,344, forward strand.
GCAACTGATCTCTCCCGGTGTATCAGTTTTTGCCCAACCAGGCATGGGACGGCTCTTAGGCCAGCCGTTTTCACCGTTACAGTGGTGATTGAAAGCTGGCTCATTGCTCCGATTTATTCCTTACACACCGTTCGCCTTTCTCTCTTTCTCGATCCCGGAGTATGCGGCGAGATAAGAGCGCCGATGCGGCGATGCAATTGCCCTCACACCCCATTTGGTCGCTTCTCCAAGAACCACGCAACACGCTCCGTGGCCCAGGAGAGGGATTCTTCGAAAGGCTTCCCGTATGCCTTAACCCTAACCGGTGAAGCCGCATGGTGTCCCTCACTCCGGCACTCCGCCACACTGATAGATAAGCTCGGGAAGAATTGCCCCCGTCTTGGGGGATGGCAGGCATAAGCTTCGTGGGCGAGATCGATGTAGCTATCAGGGGAGAGTTCGGATGCCCCGTCTCGCTTCCTTTTATAATGCTCAATCTTTGCGAATTGACGCGAACCTATATCTTCACAGACGGTATAGATGCGTGATACGTCCGAGCTGTACCGCAGGAGAGATCACCTCATTCTTGTTGCTTGCGCAATCACCTTTCTCTGTTGTCGGTGTACACGAGAGAATGGTTCTCCGAGACAGCAAATACCGCTATGCGACTCCACATTCGTGTGTATTTTTATTGTTTGTTTGCACGTTGATATTTAGGACTTTCTTCATGGCAAGAATAAGCCTCACAAGTGCGCTAGACCCCATCTCGTGGTCGATTGCATCGTTCTTACCTACCAGCACGAACTATTGTACACGCTGGTGTCTTGACCATTCTTTTATATGCCTCATATGTTCAGCCTAATGTGGACGTATTGTTAGATGCCAAACCAAATATGATGTATACGATGACGTCATAACGATCGTTGCCTTATGCGTTCTGTCAGACGTACTTTGCCTACTCTTGGGATATAAAGTGCGACAAACCACACCTTTAAGTGACACAGCTATAGCCACATAGCACAGCCTTTTCAAGAAACAGCGCAAGAGTGAACAACGAACACAGAAGGAAAAAACAGTGTTCGCTGTGACCTTTTTGTTCCATTTTCTGCTTCTGCGCTTTTTCTTGAAGGCGAACCACAAACTAATACAATCTCGAATCTCGTTTCATATAAAGCTTATTGCAACACGTTATTTATGGCCCACTTGAAAAAAATATACGTCACGTAATACTCTCATCAGTCCGCCATCGTCGTGCGATAGATTAAAAATCATGAGTAATGCGTTAAAATTTATTTCAGCCTATCACAAGTGAATGTCGTTCGTTAGTATCATTACTTTTTAGTTTGTGCTCAAGTAGAGAGAGAGAAATATATAAAAGGAAGAAACAGGGAGGTTAACTTAGGAGAACTGGTTTGCTACCCTATACAGGGATGGGGAAATAGGAGTCGGAAAAAGGATAAAGACAGATATATATAAAATAAATTAGCACGTCAGCCGAGCTTCCCTGGCACCAAAGGATACCCGATCAGTGGCTGCAGAGTTGGAGGTAGTAGAAAACACCTACTCGTCGCTACTTCAGCACTACAAACGGGAGCGACGGGTGTACCCTCCACCCCATCGAAGACTAACCAAAGAAGAGAGCGTGATTTTCATGCGCCTACAAAGCAATACTTACATACACAGCATATTAATGCACCACCTCTACCCAACGACAAATGGCTACATGTGCCCGCTCTGCAGCGTACCAGACACCCTGGCACACTTGCTCCTGGAATGCCAGTGCTATGCTAACCTCGCCGTGCAACTGGAGCGGGACCAAGCCCCAAGAATAAACGACGACCACCTAATGGAAACTTGAGAGGCCAAGCTCGTCCTCGAGGACCTGGAAGACCATCGACAACTAGTCGCCAGGGCCAAAAGAGCAGTCGAAGCCAGAGGGTTCCTGGACTAGGGAACCCTCCCACCTTAGGGTGACACCAGGCCTCGCTCAGAACTCTGTTTTTCTAAATAACCGTTCATGTCTCTCTCTTAAAAAACTCACATGCACACACATGTAAGGTGTTCCGATCACAGTCGTCTGGACAAGCCGGTCAAACGCAAGAAGCGCGGAAGCGCCTTCATAGCATTCTTCTGCGACATAAAGTCCTGTCGGTAGCACAGGATTCTTTCTTCCAAAAGAGTCTGGTTGTCCAGTTCGTCTAGTGCATTGCAGAGTGACTGTTCTCTGCGAGCTGTATAGTGGGTATTCACACAGAATGTGCCAAGTCGTTTCGTCACTGCCGCAATGGTCGCATGCAGCAGTGTCGGCCATTCTTATGCGGAACGCGTACGCATTGGTAAATGCGACGCCCAACCATAATCTGCACAACATAGTAGCGTCTCGTCGGTGAAGTTCTGGCGGAATTCGAAGACTGCGAGTTGGGTCGAAGGTACAGAATCGTGCATGGGTGAAATGTGACCCGTTTTATTGTGACGTCGTGCGCTTGCGAGCAAGCAAGCGGAGTTTCCGTGCAGCGTTAGCTCTGGAGAGACAGGTAAGTTTATTGCAAACCGGTAACAGCACTTCAGGTGAGCACAACTGTCTGGCGTAACAAAATCACTTCAGTGGCGTGTACAAACAAGAGAACATAGACATGATGTAACAAAGAGCTCTTTAATATTCTCACAGTTCACGAATCACTCAAAAAAACAAAGAGAAAAAGAAACGCAAAAGCACTGAAGTTGAAACGTGTTCACATATTACGTGCGACAGGAAGCATTTTTTTTCCTTCCCATTTTCCCGAGTTAAAACGGCAGTAAAGGAAATTCAATATTCCCATTCCGAACTCCAAAAAAATGTGTATGCCATGTATGCCACCTTACACGGAGTTTCAATCTGTTCGTTAAGGTACCGAACCATGATCATTCAAATCTTCTGTAACGCTGGGTATGCAGCTCGTTTGGGTCGTCGCCGTGCTTCGGCCATACATCGGCGAATCCACAAGACGAACCGTGGAATCAATATTTGATCTCTTTCAATATGGGCAGAATGGGCAGCTCGATCGGCCCGTAACTCCTAATAAACATCATAGCCCTTACAAGTTCAGCTTCAATTTGGTTTTCATCCTCATTCTGCTAATGACATCTGGTGGTTTGCTGTAACATAAACTTGAAATGCCTCTGCTAAATATTGTGCAATATTTATCGAGGTAACAGCATTATTCTTTAAACTGGTGGTCAAACTATTTTTCTGGCTGTCCTAAACATTGTTTTCACAATGAAGCACAGTGGCTTGCAGAGGTGTTTCATTTGAATTATTCGTGTTCTTGTTCTACAACGTCGGGCTGCTGGGGATAGCTACTTCATTCGAAGCAAATGTTCCGTAGTAATTTACAGCTGTATTGAACTGCTCTTATGAGAAACCACTTTGTTCCGTGGACATAAAATAGCGTAGCGCAATGAAATACACTGAAAGCAAACTTTTCTTTTCTTCTTTCTCGTCTCTCTTAAAGAGCTAGGTGATAGCTGAATGCGTGCATAACCGCCTTATTGTAACCTCATAATAGATAATATAAGTAGACCCTATACCGCGAAAGATAATTTCTCTTACAAACATATTGGCAGGATGAGAGAAAAAGAGTGACCCAAAGTAAATGTATATATAGCCTGGAGAAAAGTCATGACAGGCAGGGTTCCGAGCCTCCCGTACCCCCCCCCCCCGCCCCGCAAACATAGTTTTGGCTGCTCTGGGTGAGTGACGCAGTCACATTTCTTCATTGAGCAAAATGGCCGGCAACATATCTCCTCTTTCCCGAAAGAGCGCGCCAGATATCAGCAGTGCTCTCTGGTGGACGCAAGCATCATTTCGCACGGTCAGGCAGCATGCAGCGTATAGTGTCACTAATCCTGACGTACTGCGGCAGGCCGCAGTTCCGCACCTACGCAGTTCAGGGGGCGGCGTCTTCGTAGGTCCCTCTGCGCTACATACGAAGCGTGGTCAAGCGACAGTCCGACGAGCACCCACGCAAAGGGGGGGGGGGGGATGGGGGAGGGGGGCATTACGCTGACCGGAGAATCTCTCCTCAGTCGAGTGCCTGCGAGGCCAAAAGCGGGCAGGCTGCAGGCCGACTCGTTCATTAGGGTGCCAACGCGGTATTCTAGTGGCAGTGCAACCAACGCTGGCTCGTGTATGTGCGCGCATTCCCGTCAGGCGCGCAGTTCGGGCATGTCTCTGGCGTGGCCGGGAATGAAGGGCTTGAATCGCAAGAGTGAACGTGAGGGAACGGAAGAAGGAGGAAGTGAAGGCGGGTGTGTTGCTCGTCACCAGTCAGCGGTGCTGTCGGCGCCACTGGCTGCCGACATGTTGCCGGAACCCTGTATTTTGTACTTGAGTTCTTTTGCTTCCTTCTTCACCACTCTGTTTCCGCCTTCTTTATTCCGGCACATCACCGACTCAACCATAGCTGGCGCCTTGCAAGATCGAAATGGACAAAGAAACAGGGAGAGAGAGAGAGAGAGAGAGTGGGGAGAGAAAGAAAAATAAAGAAGCCGAGACAAGGCGTCGCCTTCCATCGGCGTTCGCGAGCGCTACCGAGGCGGTCTTCGGGGACCGAGATTAATTGCTCGGGCCGCCATGGCCACGCCGGGGAGACATTTATCTGGACACTGTCCACTCAACTCGGCCCCGATTGCCGAACGGGCTGCAACACAGACCGCGCTCCTACTGTGCCCAAGGCGGCGGCGTTGGTATACACAGGGCAGCGAAGACGACGGCGACGACGAAGACTCGGGCGAGGATGGAGAGAGGCCGTGCCAATATACCGAGAGGTGCGAGAGACCGGAAGGGCTCAGCGATGCTCTGGAGGAACTTGGTATGCTCGCTCTTGCCAGATAAGCGCGCCGAGAGCACGCTCATGGGCACAAAGAGTGTGGGATGTGCGAATGAAGCTGGCGGGCCAAAAGCGGTGGGTGGAAAAAGTGAACCAGAGTGAGACATGTGACTAAGCGGATGCAAGGACGTTCTCCCTTCTCAAGGACAAAAAAGCATAAACAATACCCGTCTCTTCGGTATCAGAAAGAGCTGCTTCGAAAAAAAAAGTGGGGGGAGGGGGGAGTGCTAGCTCGTCGACACTTCCATAGAGAGGTCACTGAAAAAAGGAAGCCCGATAGAAAGCAAACAAGTGAACAGAGTAAACGTCACGTAACAGAAGGAAAGAGTGTGCCTGAGAGGGAGAAGAATATGAAATATAAAAAAGAGGGTTGGTGTGGCAAGCCAGTATTTCTTAGTCCGGGTTAGTCGATATCGACTCCGTTTATAAGAAGTGGCCCGTAGCCTGTATGCGGCAAAACGTAGCGCGGTGCGGCCGGCAAGTTCTCCTCGGTAACCAGATGATAAGTGGCGAACGATGGGCCACCTCACAAGTGGACCCGCTCCCCTCTTCACTCTGGCGCTCTTGCCGGACCAAGGCCTGCGTTTCTGGTGTCTTATTTTTCTTTCTCTCTGTCTTTAGCCCAGCACTCTATTATATACGGGAGAGGGCGCGAGGGGCGACCGTATAGTCACCCGTTCCCAAGCCCATCTCCTTTATGTATTTCGTGTTTCCTCCGCTATTGGCTGAGGAGGAAACGTTCTCTCGTCTTGCAGTTTTCTCTCGCTGTTGTATAACCCACATCCTGGTACTGTTTGTTGTCCGCAACGTTGGCGCCCCAACGGAGCAAAGTGAAATACCACGCGTCTTACTCGGGAGGAGTGTGTTCGAAGCAAACTGTGTTCCCACCGACTGACCTCGCTTTTCTGAGCCTCCTGTAGTTGTTATATGGATGGGGCCGCGATACAGATCGCCGCCGAGTTACTTGATAGATCGGTCTTGGGATGTGTGTGGGGAGTGAAGGATCTTTCCGAAACTGCTTGGCACGCCGCCAATTACTCTACCTTAGATTAACGTGCTCTCGGGCTATTTATATTCTTCGCGCCACCCATTCCGGCGCATAGATCTTGATCCGTAGGATCTTCCTAACGTTTGACGAAAAAAGTATAGCAGTGGAATAAAAAGTAAACCACAATGATATTGTTATAAGACGAAGAAATCGTAGCTGAACTTTTATTCGCGTTTCCCTCAATTTTTTCAACAACAAAACTATCACATATCCACAGAGTCAATGATAATGAGTTGGGCAAAGCGTCCGTCAGTTCACCCGTGCTTCCGTCCGTCAATTCGTTCTTGCTTCCGTACGTCCATGCGCCGTCTATGCGTCCGTCCTTGCGACCATTCATTCATGTGACCGTCCGTGCGTCCGTCTGCTCGTCCATCTGTCTGTCTGTCTGTCTGTCTATCCATCCATCTAGTGAGCACTCCAAGTACCACCATCTCAGATATTTTCATCATATATTTATAATATACATGTACCGCCATGCAGAGGACATTCTAAAGACTAAACAAGAGGTGGCTGCTACTATAAACACGGGACAAACTGCCCAAGGCGTAAGAAGCTTCGCCCATATAAAAGGCGCTACGAAGTAGTAGATAAGCTGTTGCATATGCAGCTTATTGTAAACCACTGAGTTATACAATTCTACCTACCTGAATGAGCACGTTCATTTAGTAGATTGTTGTTCTTCCGCTTCGTGAAACAGCATACGGGAAGATCCAAGGCTCTATTTGCACCCTTAAAAAACCCAGACCATTTGTCGAAGTGTTAATTACAGCTACACTCCATAATAAATCGTTTTTCATGCATACGGGGCGTTGCCTTCATTAGTATTTTGGGAATAGTGCAAATTACGAGTTACTTACATGTGTAAAAATATCTACAGGTACCATAGTGTTCAGTCTGCTCAAGCATTTCGTTTTCGCCACATTGCAGACTTCCCGTGCAAGGGTATCAATTTTTATTATTAGCTGCCAAATGGCAGATTGTGCGACAAGCTTTACCGCTTAAGCTTAGACTATGTCAGGATTCATTCATATGTCAAAAACCAGAAGCTTAATGGAGCCTCATGATAAAAAACAATGACACGTAGCAGTTGTCTAGTTCTAAATTGATTTGATCGATTGATATGTCGGTTTCGACGTCCCAAAACCACCATATGATTAAAAGAGACGCCGTAGTAAAGGACTCCGAAAATTTAGACCACCTGGGGTACTTTAACGTGCACTCAAATCTGAGCACACGGGCCTACAGCATTTTCGTCTCCATCGAAAATGCAGCCGCCGCAGCCGGGATTCGATCCCGCGACCTGCGGGTCAGCAGCCGAGCACCTTAGCCACTAGACGACCGCCGCATGGCTAATTCGAAATTTCAAATTTAAAGTCGCCCTATATAGGTTCTTTAGAGTGAGCACTGATGAACAAAACACAACGCACAAACAGTGTCGCTCTTCTAAGGGACGGGTGGCCACGCGCTTCACACCCGTGACACCTTTCGTGGCTGCGTTGAAGTTGCTATGAAGATAGTAACAATACACACAACGGAAACAAGCACACCTGTGTGCGTACCAGACTGCACGTACTGTGATATCGAAATCGCCACGGTGCTTTGCTCTGGAGATTAGGGTTGACGGATTGCAGTGGAATTGGCGTGACGTTAATGTTTACGAATGCGGGAATGGCTAGAGCACTCGTATGGACGTTGACACGAGAGAACAGTCGACTAATTGCAACCAATCTCATACTGAAAGTGTGCAGCCACCTATTAGAGCAACCTGAAGTGGACGCGTGATCTCGTGTTGACAGTGTCTTTTGTAGGCACATGTTGTTGACAGAGGGAGAACGTAGGTATTCCCCTGAAGGCTTTGAACAACCAAGATTCGGAAACTGGACACACTAAGAAAGAAAGAACGAAGTACAGAAAGAAGCAGAACGGTAGAAGGTAGAAATGTTGATTAGAAAAACTTCCAGTCCCCTACCTTATACCGGGATATTACTGGAGGGGAAAAGAAATATTAGGGAGAGAGATTTAGAAAAGCAGACAAAAAAACAGGAATACAGAATAAGGCTAAAAAATTATGGCCCCGTATCTGCATGTTATACTGCAAGTGTCGTTGAAAGACGATAGTCTTGCGTCTGAAGAAAATGAAAGAAATGTTTGTTTCCTGCTGTGCGCAAGAAAATTGGTGAATGGTATTCGGGAGGTGCTGCGTTAGAGTGCCTTGAGCGTGCAGCGAAGGCGAACGAGCGCATCTAGTCATGTTAGACCCGAGCGCTATCTGGCAGTTATCTTCGAAAACGAAGCGCGCGGCATGCGCACCTGTCTCGGAGGTGATAAGGTGTAGAACGCAAGGTGACAGATAGGTGCAACCACCGTGTCGTCTAAGCGAAGGGTTGGAAGCACTTGCCTTTTTTGTGCAAGCGTTGCATGGTCAGTGCAACGTGATAAACGCTATGGTCTTTAGAATTACTTATGTATTACTTTTCTAGATAAATACACACATAAATAATGTTCACGTGTTATGGTGCTTCAGATATACGCAATAATTGATTTTAATTGACAATCGCACAAGCATGAAGGCTGAATCTTGAGCAATATTGGTGGGCGCTGTGGATTGGGTCGACCGCATGGAGTATTGTCTGTTGCTATTTAGGGTACATTTAAGGGCGGACAAACAGACAATTGTACGGACAGACAGACCAAAACTTTTTTGTTGATGCTCCCCAAAGAACAATTGTCTTTTAAAACAGGGAGGTTGAGCAGAAAAAGATGAGAGGAAAAAAGAAGGAAACTGTTGCTTTCGCGTTTGGCACCCAAATTCGTCAAAGAACGCCAGGACTGCGCGGAAGGCGCAGGACAGTCACAGCGAAAGCTAGAAGAGCAGCCTTTCAGAGCATTTTCAAAACTCATTGGGTAACTACTGCAAGCACACTTGCTTGATACCCATTAATAATAAACTTTTCGTTAGTAGGTCGGCATTTGGTATGCTATTTTTCGTCATTCTTCTGAGAAGCGTGGTATTCGCTAAACAATCGCAAGGAATTTCGTGCTAATATTTCATGCAATGGCTGACGACAATGATGAAATATGACTGAAATGGGTATGCGCCACAGTTATTAGGGGAACAAGAACAAGCTTTTGTAATGGGTTGAAGCATTGGACGGCCCACGTGTCACGATATTCGCATTGTGTGACGACTGGTTGTTATTTCTCTGTTGATTGATTGATATGTGCGGTTTAACGTCCCAAAACCACTATATGATTATGAGAGACGCCGTAGTGGAGGGCTCCGGAAATTTAGACCACCTGGGGTTCTTTAACGTGCACCCAAATCTGAGCACACGGGCCTACAACATTTCCGTCTCCATCGGAAATGCAGCCGCCGCAGCCGCGATTTGAACCCGCGCCCTGCGGGTCAGCAGCCGAGTACCTTAGCCACTAGACCACCGCGGTGGGGCTCTTTCTCTGTTTTAAAACGCTTTATGAGTCGTATTAACGCGATTGCTTTCCCGACATGAAGCCTGCCTAAGGCAAGTTTGCCAGCAAGTCACAAGCACCAGCGTAGCTCAGTGGTATAATTCTGGGCTGGCACCCAGCAGATCAGGGTTTCGAGCCCCGCTGTGTCCTTGGCGCTAGTTTTTTTTTTCTAATTTCGCGCGATGTGGTTACGGACACCGATGGTGGCGGATCACTGCGCGTGACCGGAGTAACAGCTTTTGCTGTAAAAGCCTTGAACTGACACGGTAAATGGCACGCATCACAATTGCGAACACGTATATTAACACGAAAGTGTTTTATGCTCAGGTCCACAGAGCAACTCAAATTGTAGCGTTTTCGTTGCACGTCAGTCGTACGCTAACCTCTTAGGGGCTCCCGTTGAGTGACGAACGCTAACGCTATCTCCAAAACGCCCGCAAGTCTGCGTGCGGTATCTAAAACGTTCTAGTGTGTCTCTTTAAAGGGACACTAAAGACAACTATCAAGTCAAAGTTGATTGTTGAAGTGGTGGTCTAAAAACCTTGTAATGTTACTTTTGTGTCAAGAAAGGACCTGTTTCGAAATAGCATCACGTTTTAGTGTGCCGCATCGGGTTAGCGCACTTCTATTTACCCGCCTCAAGAAGCGGACCGACCGGACCGACTCACGTCACTGTTGCCATGCACAACGTTGCCCGGCTTTACTGCGCTGATCGCAGCAGACCGAAAGCAGCGGGAAACACAGCAGTAACAACGGCCATTTATCAATTCCACGCCACTGGCTTTGAGATTGCAGACGCTTTTGTTTCAACTGCTTTCCGCTAGATGGCGCCACCTGTCCCGTGTGACCACGTGAAAATTTAATTTTTGAACCACTCGCGTTATTCCTCATAGTAACGTCCGGCGGTTCTTTTTTTTTCATTAATCAAATAGAAACGAACAAGCGCCATTTTATTGCGTCTCTTGATGCATGGAAGGTTCTTTATTTAGGGAAGTTAGATTGATTAATACTGAACATTTGTAGGTGGTCTGTATGATGTCATCGGGATCATTTTGAAAATGTGCAACTGCGGCGCTTCTGTTCTTGTGCATTTACCTAAATTTCTTGGTAAGTAGGGCAGTGCTGTTGATAATATCCTCGTTTTAGATATTGTCTCACATTAAGCTTTCCCTCTGACGTAAATTGTTATTTGACTTTAGTTTCCCTTTAATTAGCGTTATACACGTGATAGCCGCGTATATGTAAGAAGAAAATCAAAGGGCTCCTGTTATCTTTTTTTAGAAGCCAACTTTTCTAACGTAGAGTGCTCGAACAGCATCATCAAAATTCTAAATCTCACAGCCCCGGTTAGATAGCAGTAATCCTTTACCATTATTAGATTTTGCTCTATATACTGCTGCGGGTGGAGGCACTCACTCTTTTACTTGCGAAACAGAACGCAATTGCATTCTACGTATGGCTTTATTTCAATATCACTACACTGATGGCACCCAGCTATTGTAATACGTCGATGCATTTAACACATATTATTGGGCGAGTACTGTTCCATTATACCTTTTCTTAGTACAGTATCGCGCTTCCTGCTTGACACCAGTTCATTATCTGCAGTGACAGGCATACTTCTGCTTTTACGAAGGCTTAGGTAAGAGCAGCACTGGCGTCTGAAGCGATTACGCTCAAGCGAGCGATGGAAGATGAAATCGCTTTCTAACTCATTTGCCGAAATATCAGCCACGTTGAAGGGCAAGCTGTCTGACTGGCATCTGTTGATAAACTTTTTTTTCTCGGCGTTTCTATGACGCTCTTCGGCACAGTTTGAAAGGCTGAGTCTAAGTCAAGCAGCAATCAGTATGATGCGTTCATTTCGAGCACATTGATTTGCATATTCAGCGCACCCCATGCTTGAAAAGTTTGATTCTTTGGCAAACTGAAGGATTCACTCACCTATAGCCTGTCTTAATGTTGTCTTAATAGTCCCAAAGAATAACTAAATGGATTGCAAGAGAAGGCAAGTGCACGAAGAGGAGACAGAAAGTTAGGTGGGTCGATGAGATTAAAAAGTTTGCAGGGATAACGTGGCAACAGAAAGCACAAGACCGGGTTGATTGGCGGATCATGAGAGAGGCCTTCGCTCTGCAGTGGGCGTAGACAGGCTGATGGTGATGATGAACGGTGACAGATAACTAATTGAATGGTGAGGCGTTTTATGGCTTAAAATATTCTATACTGACATGGTGGGTGGTATTTACGGAAAGCTCGTGGCGAAAATGGTGGATACTTTGAAGGAGCCTGTTTTCTTGAAATTATCAGTTTCAACATTTTTTAAGCTTGCATGCGTTTAAAAATGCATTGCTATGGGTGCATATAAAAGATGCTGCGTGTATTGTTCATGATTCGAATGCAAAAAAGAAAAAAAAGGCCTCGTCAAGGAAACCATCTTCGCAATTCACTTGCTACGTTGCCGTCCTCGTTGTGGTCGCTCTAATAGGATATCCCGCGGATCTCTTTAGTTTTCATAGAAAATGGCCAGAGAGAGTGTTATGTGCAGTGAAGAGGGTTAACCAAAATAGAAGCAAACAATGGGTTGCGCTATTCCCCCTTACAACGCCATTAACACTTGCGAGCAGGTAGCGAGAACTCCTGTACAGCTTGAACTTTCAAGTAAAAGCTTTGCTAGACGGAGAATTTCTCACCGTGCTCCGTAAGCCGGTCGTCGCCTTCTCGGTAGGGTGCAGTACATCACCGTCGAATAAATCATATGACAGCTGAATGTTGGCAACATCTTCACGTTATGACACCAGCACTTGAAAAAAAAAAATGACACGCACAGTCGCGAAACTGTCGCAGATACACGCATCACACAAGCTTCAATGCGTCCGCAGCAAATATAGTGCACACGGCCCCCTTCAATTCAGTTGTATACTTCCTTGAAGCCTATGCATAGATGCGCGAAGTGCATCCAGAGTTTCTCCAGACCCATTTTTTTTAATTTTTCAAGAATTTATTCTTGTCACGTATAGCCCTCGTTTTTCTCCTTTTTATTGTCCGATGTGGTTGGTGAGCGTGAGTAAAAACTTACAAGCACAATATCACCGGTTTCTTTGAAAACGGTCCTCGCACCACCTCGAATAAAAGTGTGGCATCAGCCATTCTTCACGTTTCTTTCTTCTCATCCCTTTACTTTTCGCGAACAAAATGACCTGTCATTTCCCTTGCACCGCTTTCGGCTTTCACCAAGGTGCCCCATCTGGCGGTGAATCGTCTTCAGATTTCAATATCCATCTCCTCTCGCATTTTTTTCCCTAGCTGTGTGTCAGCCATACACGGACGTGAGACATCATGCGGGGTGCACAAAAGGTAAGAATAACAAAATGTGCAATGGAAGCACGTCGGACAGGATGAACAAGACGTATCGCAATTTCTCAACAAAATAGCTGGAATATCCTCGCATCCGTCTGCATCCGCGGAATGCGAGAACGAAAACAAAAATTAATGGAGAGCGCGGGCTCGCCTGAGAGTTGTAGAGCTACAAAAACCAAAGCCCAATCTGGCAGCCTTCAAGTTTTTTCCGCCTCCACGAATACGCACGCGAGACCCGCAAGCTTCCCGCGGGAGATACGTGCCACGTTAGACATTTCAAACTACGCCCCTCTTGCCCACTCGCTCCTCTTTCGCCATATTCCCGTCCCGTCGCTATGCACCGTTATTCATTTTTTTCAACTTAGTAGCCCATTTTGTATGTATCTCCTTCTGTTTCTGGATTTTTGTTTTCATGGCTGACAAGAAAAAAGTTCTTCTAAATCTCGAGGAATGTCTCGCCCCTGACTCCTTCCCAACTTTTCGCCAGTCAAGTGCGCGGCGAGTGAACACCGGAGGGATTTTGGGGAGTGGACCGAGGGATGTAGGGAGGAGGAGGGGAAGTATAGCGAGAAAATTAAGCCGCCAATATAGAGGAATACTGGCTCTGTGAGCCGGCATACTTGGCACTCCTGCTTGCCGTGAGGAAAGTGGTAATAAAGCCTGTGACATAAGCGAAGCACACATATGAAGGAAAACTAAAAGGAAAAATATAGTCCTACGCAGAGAAGGAGAGAAGAGGTGAGGGGGGGGAAGCCCCACAGGTTTGCTCACTTTTTTTTGTTATTCCTGTCAGAGCTTCACTGTCCCGGTCGTATTAAGAGCTATGGCAACCATCCCAGATTCAATTTCCTGCCCCTGTAGTCTCTTGTTTCACCGGCCAGGGAGTTTCGTTCACTTGTCGGGGCTCATTCTTTCGCTGTATATATTTCACTGCCTGTTGCTGTCCAGCCTGACTTTCTTGCGGCAACGTCCTTGACACTGCTACTTTATATATTTAGTGTTCTTTCTCATTTTCTGATTTTTGAGATCGAGGATACTTTAGCAATGATCGCTGTTTTAGATAAGCACTTAAACGTGAACTTGTCGATAAAGAAGTGAAGTGGACGCTGTGGCAGGAGATTGTAGCGTCGTCGGGAGTTTGTAGCGTCGTCGGGGTAGATTGGGTGGGATGACCAAGATCAGGCAGGTCATGAAAGCAGGACGTCCATTTAGGAAACTTGAAAAAAAGGATTTATTTGCATTCAAAGAAAAGTTAACTGGTCATCGTTGTTCCCCCTTCTCCGCCCGCCGTCTCCTCCGTCCTTTTTATCCCTCTCGTTGCCGCCCCTCTCCCTCTATCTCGGTCCATCAGTCCACTTCACGAAAGGCAGGGGCGGCCCGCAGTCAGAGGGGGGGATCAAGGGGGTGAATCGTCCACCCGGAACCTGACTTCCCCTCAGCTCTATGCTCAGTTGTTCCGGGTGGACCCATCCCTCCAAGAAGCAGCGACGAATCTTTCGTTCCCCGAAACCGCCGCCGCATTCCGCAGGGCCCAGCCGTGGCGCCAGCGCACCGTCCCGCGACACAATGGTCAGCCTCAACAGTCGCTGCGTTCGCGGAACTGAGTGGCGGCGACATCGCGCTCGCCTCGAAGACGTCACTGGCAGCGGGACGCAACAGACTCCTCCGCCGCCGAAAGACTCGACTCGAGGGTGGCCAACTGTCGGGTCACCTGAAGCGTCGAGACGACATGTGCAAACACTCGGCCTCTCTGGGCCTCAGCACTCGCATCACCAATAACCCTGTTCCAGGGATACACAACACAAGCACACACACTCTGGTCGGCGTGCCCGAGCGACACGCCCACCGGACGCCAAGACTGCCATAATTTTACCCCATGATTGCCCTCTCTTTCTTTCTTTTTTTTTTTTTGTGGTGGTCAGCCCTTGGAAAAAATCTAAATGCCGTGACCTCAGCCGCGATAGAAACACATCAATAAAAAAAGAAACAGCAACAAGAAAATCAGTGTTCGACTCTAAAATCCACGGCTCAGTCCATCGGCGTTCTTATTCTGGTTCCCCTTTCTATATTTGACCTCGAAGTTATACTCCTGTAGTATGAGGCTCCATCTCAACAGCCTCCCGTTTTTATTGGACATTTGCTTCAGCCATGAAAGCGGGCAGTGGTCAGTCTCGACCGTGAATTTTGTGCCTTGAATATAGCATCCTAGTTTTTGAATGGCCCACACAATGGACAAACATTCTTTCTCCGAGGCACTGAAAGCCTCTTCTCGGGGAGTCAGCTTCCGACTGAGATAGAGCACCGGATGCTCTTCACCTCCCTCGTTAAGTTGGGCCAAGACGACACCTAGACCTCGGTTGCTGGCGTCGCATTGGAGAATGAATTCTCGGCTAAAGTCTGGCGCGACAAGCACGGGCCGAGAAGACAAAGCTTTCTTCAAGTTTTGGAAGGCCTCCTCCCTCTCGGTGCTCCAAGTTACCACTTCCGGTTCAGGTTTTCGCAGGCTGTCGGTTAGCGTGCTGGCGAGCTCCGAATAATTTGGAATGTAGTGCTGGTAATAGCCTGTCATTCCTAGAAATGTTCGCACCTCCCTTTTGTTTACGGGTCTTGGGAAGTTGACTATCGCAGCTACTTTGGCTTTCATTGGTTCCCGTTTTCCCTGCCCTATGTCGTGTCCCAAATACGTGACACGGGCTTGGCCGAACTGACACTTCTCGGCTTTAATAGTCAGGCCCGCCCCTTTGATTCTTTCAAGCACCGTTCGTGTGTGCTGCAAATGAGACTCCCAATCATTAGAAAATACGGCCACGTCGTCTAGATATGGCACCGCAAATTCTTCTAGTCCTTCTAGCACCCGATCCATTAACCTTGAAAAACAGAAGGGTGCGTTTTTCAAACCAAAGGCCATGGTGACGGGCTGATAAACGCCAAAGGGTGTTACAAATGCTGCATACCGACTTGCTCGTTCAGTTAAGGGCACCTGCCAATATCCTCTCACTAAATCTAGGGTTGAAATGAAGGTAGCCCGGCTTACCAGCTCCACCCTTTCCTCTATGTTAGGCAACGGGTACACCTGGTCTTTTGTGATCGCATTCAACCTGCGATAATCGACGCATGGCCGTGGTTCTTTCCCCGGCACCTCGACCAACATCAAAGGGGAGCAATAGTCACTATATGCTTCTTTGATCACGCCAAGGCGAAGCATCCTTTTAACTTCCGCCTTCATTAAGTCCAGCTGTCGCGGAGACACGCGGTACGCCTTCGAGCTAAAAGGGACCTCTGTAGTCAGCTCGATATCATGTTGTACCAAATGAGTCCTTCCGAGCCTTTCCCCAAAACATTCCAGATATTCCTGAATAAGGCTCTTCAGATCCTCGACTTTAGCTGTACCCAACTCGTCTTTGTTAACTGCACACGCGATTATCTCTTCTACACTAGGGCCCGTGTTCCCAGGAAAACAAGGTACCTCTAGAGAAACCTCTTCTGAAACATTCATGGCGATGCTAACAATTGCTGCTCGCTCTAAAAATGGCTTCATTAGGTTTACGTGGTAGACCCTGTCCTCGCGTTTTCTTCCAGGTAATCTCACGGTGTAGTTTACTTCCGAAAGGCGACTGATAACCTCGGCAGGTCCATCCCAGTGGACTTCCAGTTTATTCTGGCGATTAGGCCTCAATATCATCACTTTGTCGCCCGGGTTGAATGATCGCGTCCTGGCATTTCTATCATAGTAGCGCTTTGAAGCGTCTCGCCTCGCCTCTAGGTTGCCCTTCACGATCTCACGACACTTATGTAACCTTTGCATTAGGTTCAACACATACTCGATCACACATTTAGGCCCCCGATCATCCTCCCACAGCTCGCGGACTAGCCTCAGCGGACCTCGAAGATTCCGGCCATACACCAGCTCTGCCGGTGCGAACCCGGTTCCCTCGTGTGGCACTGTGCGCAACGCAAATAGCGTGCCCGGTAAACAACCATCCCAATCACACTTCCTTTCATGGCAAACAGCTCTCAATACTTTTTTTAGGGTAGCATGCCATCTCTCCACACTGTTGCTTTGTGGGTGGTAAACCGAGCTATGCAAAATTTTAACGCCACATTTCTCGAGAAACATGGTCGTGAGAGCACTCGTGAAAACGGTTCCCTGATCCGATTGCATTTCGGCAGGGAAACCGAGGCGCGAAAATATAGAAAGCAACGCATCGACTACCTCGACCGAAGTTGCCTCCTGTAAGGGCACCGCCTCGGGGAACTTCGTTGCAGGACACAATAGTGTGAGAATGTATCTGTTCCCCGCACTTGTTTTCGGCAACGGCCCCACCAAATCTACAACAACTCTGCGGAAGGGCTCAGAAATAATGGGCACTTTTACCATCGGGGCCTTCCATTTGTCGTTAGACCTACCGGCTCTCTGGCAAGCGTCACAAGTCTTCACGAAATTCTGCACGTCCCTGAAACACCCCGGCCAATAAAATTCCTGTAGCAATCTTTTCTTGGTTTTATTTATGCCCAGGTGTCCTGCCCATGAGTGATCGTGACAAAGACTGAGTAGGTCCTTGCGGTATGGTGATGGCACCACCAATTGATCGTAGCACTGCCCTCGCCTATCTCGGTATTTACGATATAGGATACCGTTCCTCACTTCGAAAGAGATGTTTCTTGACGAAACACCTTCACTGTTTCCGTTGTTCATAACCGCTATACTAGGGTCAGTTTTCTGAGACAGCCGTAACGCTTCCCTGTCAACCCCTAGCATGCGCTCGTAGCTGTGCGAGATTGGGGCCAACACGGACCCCTGCAAACTATGATCTTTTCCTTTCGAAGGTTTCTTTCTTTTCTCAATTATCGGCTTCTTAATCTGACCATTTTCCGGATTTTCGGTCGGAGGAATAGGGATAAGTGCCTCGTCGGGCTTAACTTCTGCGGATTCAGTTGTTAACTCTTTCGCTTTGGCACCTTCCCCTTCCCCGTAACGCAGCTGCTGAGCCAATACGCGTGCTTTCGATCTCGTCAAAGCCATGACCTGGGCATCAGCAAAAGTGCACCCCCTGTCGTTGAGTAGTGACTCCGAGCTGTTCGAGAAAAGGTACGGGTAGCCCTCTGGTAGCCCACGGGAGACTGCTGCTACTGTCTCGATCGCTCCAAAAGGACCCCGAATGTGTACCTTTGCCATAGGTAAACACACTGAATCTTCGCTGACGGCCTGTCTTATCCACGCGCATTCGGATAAGTAGTCTTCACTTTTTACGTAGTTCGGATGGACTACGTCCATAGTGGCCGCGGAGTCTCTGAGTACCCTACACCTTTTGTCATTAACCATTAAATCTGTCGTGTAAGGTTTCAAAAGATCTAGGTTACTCGGGTGATCGCTTACGCAAGCAAACACTGGCCTACCTTTTGAGCAGTTTCGGGCAAAGTGACCTGTTTCGTTGCACTTGAAACATAGCGCCTTAGCTCGCGACTCTAACTCTTCTAAATGATTTCTGACCTCCTTTCTGTTCTTTTCCGGCTCTTTCAGCTTGCCTTCAGCACGCGCCGAATTTTGATTAGTTTCCTCTCGCTCTTTTGTTGCGCTTTGCGGTCCTCGAGTGTAAGCTTGGGGCCGTGGTGCAGGCCTTTGATAGTGATGTGCGCTGTTGATCGGGGTCCTGAAGCCTCGACTGGCCACGTACTCGTCGGCAAGCTGTGCTGCACTCCTAACAGACACACCTTCCTGCCTATCCTTGACCCACAGGCGCACGTTATCCGGCAGGGTGTCATAAAACTGCTCCAAACAAATTAGATCCCTCAGTTTACTTAAGTTATCCGCACCTGCTCCTTTCACCCACTCTGAAAAATTATCACTCAGGCTACACGCAAACTCAACAAAGCTTTCACCAGGCTTCTTTCTTTCCCGTCTAAATCTCCTCCGAAATTCCTCTGTGGAGAGCCTGTATTTTGCGAGTAATGTCGACTTCACTGAACTGTATACGCCTGCCTCGGCTGCGCTCAGTCTGGCCACGACCTGCGAGGCCTCACCCGGTAACAACGCAAGCAACCGCTCTGGCCAGGTGTCCTGGTGAAATGAATGTTTCTCACAGATCCGTTCAAAATTAATCAGGTAGAGACCAATGTCCTCGCCTGTTTTGTACGGCTGAAGCAAACTCGTCATCTTCAGGTTCTCAGTATGCGGCGGCGCCGCATCTGCACTGCGTGCTAATCTCGCCTGCTCTAGCTTTATTCTCTCGAGCTCAATTTCGGCCTGTCTTTGTTCTCTCCTTTCCTGCCTTTCCTTCTCTTCCGCTCTTTCCCTCTTTTCTTCCTCCCTTTGTTTCTTCTCCTCACATATCTTTTCCCAGGCCTCGCTGAGCTCGTCCTCCTCGAAACCCCCTTCGATTATCGCACTGCGAATTTCGGGCTTCCTTAACCTGCTATTGATATCCAAGCTGAGCTCTACTGCTAACAGCAACAGCTCTTCTTTCTTTAACACTCCGATATCCATATCTTCACAAGAGCCAACCAATACTTCTGCAATATTCACCGCACACTTGTGGCGGCCCTTCAGAGCCAATTGCCCGATAGAACCCTGTTCTTATCGTCCGGCAAAACGTGATCGCTCAAGCACTCACCTAACCTCGAGCTGCCGAAGGCCGTGTCTCCCGGAGCCACGTTCCCAGGTCCGCCGATCCCAGATCGTCGGGTCTGCCTTCTGCTGCTCGTCCTTAGTTTCCGGTAGTCGTTACTGCGACGGTTGTGCCTCCCGGAGCCACGAAGTCTCGCTCTGCCGATCCCGGATCCGCAGAAGTCGATCTTCCGTCCGCAGCTACTTCCAACCTCGAGCTGGCGAAGGACGTGTCTCCCAGAGCCACGTTCACAGGACCGCCGATCCCAGATCGTCTGGTCTGCCTTCTGCTGCTCGTCCTTAGTTTCCTGGAGTCGTCCAAAACTTCATGCCGTTACTGCGACGGTTGTGCCTCCCGGAGCCACGAGGTCTCGTTCTGCTGATCCCGGATCCACAGAAGTCGATCTTCCGTCCGCAGTTTTCTGCATGCCTTTTCTTGATTCCACCGCTGCCATCCAGTTTGTAGCGTCGTCGGGGTAGATTGGGTGGGATGACCAAGATCAGGCAGGTCATGAAAGCAGGACGTCCATTTAGGAAACTTGAAAAAAAGGATTTATTTGCATTCAAAGAAAAGTTAACTGGTCATCGTTGTTCCCCCTTCTCCGCCCGCCGTCTCCTCCGTCCTTTTTATCCCTCTCGTTGCCGCCCCTCTCCCTCTATCTCGGTCCATCAGTCCACTTCACGAAAGGCAGGGGCGGCCCGCAGTCAGAGGGGGGGATCAAGGGGGTGAATCGTCCACCCGGAACCCGACTTCCCCTCAGCTCTATGCTCAGTTGTTCCGGGTGGACCCATCCCTCCAAGAAGCAGCGACGAATCTTTCGTTCCCCGAAACCGCCGCCGCATTCCGCAGGGCCCAGCCGTGGCGCCAGCGCACCGTCCCGCGACACAATGGTCAGCCTCAACAGTCGCTGCGTTCGCGGAACTGAGTGGCGGCGACATCGCGCTCGCCTCGAAGACGTCACTGGCAGCGGGACGCAACAAGATGTCCAAGCTTCCCGACGCTCTTCGTTTTGCGTGCTAGGATTCTTGCGTCAAGTGCACACCTGCTGACACTAAAACGCCGACCACTTGAAATTCCTTGAACTTGGCTTGCACCGTTCAAGATCTCCCTCTTGTTTTATTATGCAGGATTACTCGGTGACATAAGACGTGACATCGAATGCTACAATGAATAACATAATGACTTGTTCAGCCATATATCGCGCATAGGCAAGTCACTGACGGACAACAAAGGTTTCCCAGTCTTTGACAGGTCTATAAAGCAGCAATCGAATTTCCTTTGAAGCAAGCGTACACATGTGCCCTGTAGTAGTGGTTCCGGTGCTGAGCTGCTCACTTGAAAGTCACGGGTTCCTTTCCGGACGCGGTGGTCGAATATCAAAAGAGGCAAAATCATAAAGCGTGGAGTACATTGTGATATCAGTGGTGGTTAAGGAACACCAGATTGCCAAACTTTCCAGAGGACTTCACTACACTGTGCCTCCCGGTTACATCAAGGTTTTCACACGTAAAACACCGCATATTATTCACAGTTCTTGCTACATGAATCCTCACGTCCGCCTTCCTCAGACATTACTGTCCTGTTCCAGGACGCTGACGTTTAGATCATTCGCCTTAGTCTTCTTACTCTTTTTCTTTCACGCAATAAGAAAACACAAAAAACACTGGAACAATTTGCAGTGTCAAAAAATGTGGACTAGTTAAACGTATATTACTGCGTCGTTATGTCCGGCTTTTTTTACTGCCACACACTTTGCATTTTCCTCTCTATATAGAACTTATGCTGTTTCTTCTTTATGCTTTTCACTTGGACAAGCTGCCATGCCTTTGCTGCCCGACTTCATGACACAGAAATTGGAGCCGGCTCTTTCACGTTCTCATTTTCTCTTACTTCATGCATTGGCAGTATTCTCTAAACACATCTTCCTACTCTTTAGTATTCTATATATTTAAAGATAAGCTTAACTAAGTCGATAGTTTAATATCAAGGTAAGCTGAAAACATTTAGATTTGAAAAAGTCAAAATTAATGTGACTAATAAAGATCTAAGTTCATCTTGATTTGAAGCCCATCTCAAGCTATGAACCAGCTGCGTCTTTTCAATTTTCTCATCTTCCAATCTTCTTTCCCACACTTTTCACACATAAAGCTGCTTCCAAAAGGTGCCAAAGAACAGAAAGTGGATGGTCTGGAAGCATTGCAGCGCACCTGGGAAAGTCGACAACAATAAAAAAATGGGAGCAATTCTTTCCAAAACAACCGCAAATGAAAGGCAGGCAGTGTTCCTGAGGCTATCACGCCGGAAAATAAAGGGAACAGAACTATAGAAAGTGTGCGATAACCATTCGTTTGCCAATTCTAACCCTATTCTGAAATGTTCCAAATTGCTTCGAGTTTTCTGCAAGAACATTTTTGCAATGGCCCTTTTACCTCTAGTAGGTTCTTTCTGGTTGGTCGTTTATTCATCCTACTATTCTCCCCATCTGCACTGTCAGAAAAGGTACGCGTCGGTACAGTCCTATTCTGTGATTTCCCCTTCGAACCCGTTTACGTCCGTCCCAGCCTGCCTGCCCGACTCCGGCAGGAACGCGTCCTCTAATCCGGGGATTTCGGGACGCGATCGCAGATTGCGTGGGTCCGGGTAGGTATTCGTTCGGTTGGGCCTCCGGCTAGCCAACATTTCGCCCCGGGGCGTTCGATTTTGTAGTTAGTCAGGAGCTTCGCTTCCTTTTTTTCTGCCCTTAAGCAGGGATTACCTTTCTCCGGAAATGAACTTTTCTTTCCCCTCCTTTTCGCATCCGGCTTCCGCCCGAAGCTTTGTTTGGGAGCCTTCGAATTACCCATTCTGGAAAGTATTGCACAGTGGTTCAAAAAGATTGTTCAGTGTTGTCTTTTATTTCTCTTTGTCTTTTCGTTTTTCATAAAAGTTCGCACGCGTTGTCAGAAAGTGAGCGTCCGCATGAACACCATGCATCACAGGCGCATGAGCGAAGAGCGCTCTCGTCCTATTACTCGATTTTTGGGTAAAGACAGGGTGGGTCTCTTGAGAGAGAGCGTCAGCCTGAAAGTAACGATTGATTGACGTTTCTTCGTAAAGTAAGCTGAAAGAAGTGAGGTTTTGCAACAAAGACGGTAAGCAAAACGGGCTCTGAAACATTTCACACTGAGCAATTCTCGGTATGCGCAGTGAATACTTCTCAGCATGCGAGTTGCCCCGCCGCGGTGGTCTAGTGGCTAAGGTACTCGGCTGCTGACCCGCAGGTCACGGGCTCAAATCCCGGCGGCGGCGGCTGCATTTCCGATGGAGGTGGAAATGTTGTAGGCCCGTGTGCTCAGATTTGGGTACACGTTAAAGAACTCCAGGTGGTCGAAATTTCCTGAGCCCTCCACTACGGGGGGGGGGGGGGGGTAAACAACAAGAGGGAAAGGCAGGGAGGTTAACCAGGCACATGCCCGGTTTGCTACCCTACGCTGGGGGAAAAGGAAAGGGACATAAAGATGAGAGAGAGAGGAAAGAGAAGAGAAAGAGAGAGAGAGAGAAAAGGAGGATTGTCAGTCAATCGGCTGGCGCGTATGCAGCGGTGGCACTACACAAAAGTTAAAGGTGGTCACAGAGGCCTGTAGTCCTCAAAAAGCACAAGACAGCTTTGACTGCTTTTTGAGCCGACGAAAGGCGATGACGGTGTTCCAGTAGCATCTGAACAGAGAGTGGCCGATCGTCCAATTGTCGCATTGCATCCGAAAGCTTCTGTCTTTCAGAAGCAAATCGAGGGCAATGGCATATCAGATGGTCGATGTCTTCTTTGGTGCAGCAGACGTCGCATTCCGCATTGTCGGTCAATCCGATGAGGGTTCTGTATGCTTTTGTGAAGGCAACCCCCAAACATAGGCGACAAAAAAGTGAAGCTTCACGTCGACGAAGTCCGGATGGAGGTCGAAGTTCGAGTCGAGGGTTTATTTGGTATAGTCTCGTATGCCTTATGCTTGGGGTGTTCCACTCCTGCAGACTCAGACTACGTGCCAGGTGACGAAGTTGATTTGCAGCGTCAGTCCTTGGCAAAGGAATCGGAAGGGTGTGTTCTTCTTGGTGCGATGTACGAGCCGCGCTGTCTGCGGAGTCATTGCCACTGATCCCACAATGGCCAGGGAGCCACTGAAACTTGACCTCGTGGCCTGTTTCTGTGACGTAGTGAACGAGCTTGACAACTTCGTAAGTTAATTGTTCATGGCAACCTCGTCGAAGGACTGACTGCATGCTCTGTAGGGCTGGTTTTGAGTCGGAAAACACAGCCCATTTACTAGGTCTTTGGGATTTGATGTACTCTATGGCGCCACGCAAAGCCGCAAGTTCTGCCGCTGTGGATGTAGTGGCATGTGACAGTTTGATTCGCAGAGTGATTCCTCTAGCTGGAATCACCACCGCACCACCAGAACCAGACGCTGTGGTTGAACCATCGGTGTATATGTGCACGTGGTTGTTGTACATTTCGTTCAGATGGATCAAGCTCAATTGTTTTAGGGCTGACGAAGGCAAATTTGATTTTTTCCGTATTCCTGGAATTGAAACACGTACTTGTGGAAGTGTCAGGCACCACGGAGGATACACCAGTTTCTCAGCAGGCGTAAAACCTGATGTAAACGACGCACGATGAGCGCAGACAATTGTACTAAATTTCGTGCGGGGCCTCTCAGTAGCGAGGGTTGCCAAGTGGTGGGAAGGATTCCGAGCATGTTGCCTGAGGTACGTACGCATCGTTTCAATGGTGATGTGCGTCATGATAGAGTAGTCCTGTGCAATGGCAATTGTTTCAGCTGTCGATGCGCAGCGGTGTAAACCAAGGCATATCCTAAGCGCTTGGGCTTGAATATTTTGGATTGTGCGCAGGTTCGTTTTGCATGTGTTAGATATAACAGGCAGGCTATACCGCAGGAATCCAGTAAATAATACCTTGTACAGCTGTAACATAGACTCGACAGACATTCCCCAACTTTTTCCAGCAAGAAACCTGAATAAGTGACAAATGGCAGTCAGCCGCTTTTTAACGTAGTTTACGTGGGGTGTCCAAGACAGGTTTCGGTCGATTACGACTCCCAAGAACCTGTGACTCCGGCTGCATGACACCAACTGCCCGTTAATTGATATGCCGTAAGCGGACATTGGTTTTCTGGTGAAGGCCACGACTGCACACTTCTCACTTGCGATTTCAAGCCCTTGTTTGCGTAAGTGGTACGATGTCACTGATGCTGCCTTCTGAAGTCGAGCGCGAAGTTGAAGTCGAGTCACACCTGATGTCCACACACAGATGTCATCAGCATAAATGGAAAGTCGTACACTGCTTGGTTGTTTGCCAACTAGTTCAATGAGTGTTAGGTTGAACAGCGTCGGGCTTAGCACTCCGCCTTGCGGGACTCCTCGGCTGCAGTAATACTCGGGTGTCGGGCCATTCTCTGTCTGCACGTGAAATGATCTATTCTCTAGGTAGCTCTGAACCCACGTATATATCCTGCCACCGAGTCCCACTCCTTCTAGTGCGCTGAGAATGGCTTCGTGGGTGACATTGTCGTAGGCCCCTTTAACGTCAAGAAATAGAGCAGCAGATAACCGCTTGCAGGCCTTCTGGTGTTCTACATATGTCACCAAGTCAACTACATTGTCAATTGACGAGCGGCCTCGTCTGAACCCGGACATGGCATCTGGATATATTTCGTAGAATTCTAAGTACCATTCCAGACGCGTTAAAATCATCCTTTCCATAACTTTTCCCACACAGCTCGCGAGGGCAATCGGGCGGTAAGAGGAAATGTCCAAGGGTGACTTGCCGGCTTTGAGAAGTGGAATCAGGCGACTTGACTTCCATTCCTGTGGAACCATGCCAGTTTGCCAGGAGTCGTTGTACAGCTGCAAGAGTACCTGCCGAGCTTGATCTCCTAGGTGACACAGAGCGCGGTAAGTAATGCCGTCAGGTCCTGGCGCTGAAGAACGTCTACACAAAGCAAGCGCAGCCTTTAGTTCGTCCATTGAAAACGAAATCTCCATTCGGGGATCACGTGAGGATACAGAAAAGTCGGGCGTCTTTGTCCCAGTTGAATTTGAGCCGCAGGCAATCCTTCGACAGAAGGAATCTGCGACATCAATCTCTTCGCAGCGTAAGTAAAGTGCCAGAGATTTTAATGGGTAGCGCTGAGTAATGGTTGTACGAAGACCCCGGACAGTTCTCCAGATTAGTGACAGAGGCTTTCTGGGATCCAAAGACTCGCAAAAAGATACCCATCGTTGTTTGGCTAACTTGTCCATGTGACGCTGTATTTTCTTTTGTGTGCGTCTGGCCACTCTCAGATCATCAAGTGACCTCGTGCGTCTATAACGTCGTTCTGCACGACGACGAATCGCTCGGAGTTTCTCGAGATCAATGTCCATATCAGTGCGAGATGAGCTCACCGGAAGCGAACGCGTCGTTGACTGTAGGGCACTCTTTATTGCGTCCTCTAGGTTGAAAGGTGAGGCGCCAACATAGTCTTCCATGATTAACTTGTATTTTTGCCAATCGGTGCACTGGACGGCTCTGGAGGACTTGAGACTTGGAAAGCCGTCAATCTTCAGGTATGTTGGGATGTGGTCACTACCCCTTGTTTCCAAATCCGAAAACCAGTGCACTCTGCGTGTGAACGAGCGTGAGACGAAAGTGAGGTCCAAGCAACTGCTATAGGCCGATCCGCGCAGATAAGTAGGGCTGCCATCATTCACGAGGATAAGTTCACATTCAGAAGCGAAAGACACTAACTGTCTACCTCTAGTGTTGACGCTGGAGCTTCCCCATAAGTAGTGGTGGGCATTGAAGTCACCAGTTATCACCCATGGCTGGAGAGTTGAATTCAAAATTCCGCGCAAGCGCTCTCGGTCTAGACGACTTGATGGATGTAAGTAGGCTCCGATGATGGTTAATGTGGTCTTCTTGTTTTTTACTTTTAGGCAAACGTACTGGTTTTCTTCGTCAGGGGGTACAGGGTGATGAACATAAGTCTAGTCGCGCCGTATGAACACAACGACCTTGCTGCGTTCTCCATGGGTAGAAGACGTAAAGCACTCATATCCAGACAGTCTCATCTGGGCTGATAGGTTCGGTTCACAAATCACAATTATGGAGAACTGGTTTGTGAATACATATTGCCGGAACTCGGACATACGCGCCCTAAGTCCTCTGGCATTCCACTGAAGGACAGATGCGTTCTTGACCTCCTCGCGAAAGGATAACATGTTGCGGGCCATCGTTTTACCTTAGAGCTGCAAGCACCGGACTCAAAGTGTCCAGCACTTGGAGTGCGCTCTGCGCTGATGGGGTGTTCATGTTGCTTAGGAGCATGCGCATTGCGCTCATAAGGGTCTGCAACA
Organism: Rhipicephalus microplus; assembly: GCF_013339725.1. NCBI lineage: Eukaryota > Metazoa > Arthropoda > Arachnida > Ixodida > Ixodidae > Rhipicephalus > Rhipicephalus microplus. The sequence continues at coordinate 64,138,061 of NC_051169.1, forward strand.
TGTTGATGACCTGGCGATCCTCAGTTGTCTTTTCATCAGAGGTTCGTGATGGCATCGAGGTTGGCGGGGATCGATGCACCTCTGAAGGAGGCTGTGTTCGTGGAAGTGATGGCCACTCTTCACGATGTGGGAGTCTTGACCCTGATTCTGTTTTCGGTGTATCCGTCTTCGCAGAGCTTGACGATGGGGGGCCAGTTCTTCTTGCTTGAGATGTCGGGTCTCTATCGGCAGATGCCACGTTGCGTGATGATCTTCTGTGGTGACGCCGACGTCGCCTGACAGTAGCAGCGGCTTCCCTGTGCGTTGAATTGTCACGCACCATGCGTTTCAGCACCGCGCGTTCATTTCTCACTCGTGGGCAATCTTTAGACGACGCTTTATGAGCGCCGTGGCAATTGGAGCATTTGAACGCAGTTGCGTGGCAAGTGTCTTCTGAATGAGGTTCGGCACACCGCGGGCACACGACATTGGTGGTACATACTCCTTTGACATGTCCCATCTTGAAGCATCTGAAGCATTGTAGGGGCTTCGGTATGTATGGACGGACCTGATGGTGACGTGGCCAACTTTGACGTGTGGGGGAAGACTGTCTCCCTCAAAAACAATCTTCAGGCATCGTGACTGGCCAAGCCTTGTGATGTGCTTGATGAGGATGTCGTCTGTAGTTGGCTTTATCACGATTGGGAAATCGTCAGCCGGAATAGAAATGTCCACGTCATAAATGACGCCAACACTGCCCTTACAGTCAGTGGGGATCACTGATTTAACTGTCACTCTGTCGATTTCCGAGATGTTCTGCAGGCTTTGCAGCGCACTACGGTGTAGAACATCAACTGCCAGAATATTCTTGCGTGAGTTGATCCTGACGTCTTTAATTTCGTTTGGAGCGAGTCCTTCGAGGTATGCAGAGAGGACTTGCCTGTTAAGCCACCGTAGGTTGGCTGAAGGGTCCACTGCCATGAAGAGTATAGTGTGTGGCCAACGCTGCGCGGTAGCCTGCACGGTGGATATACTCGTCGTCGACGATGTTCGTAGCAGTCTTCTTTTTGCATTGCGGCTCATGACGACTGTGTAGTCGTCATCCGATGACTCGAAACCGTCGGAATAGAGCTCCGTTGCCTCGCTGTCTGTGCCACTTGAGGTGGTCCCACGTTTTCTAGCCGCTGCCAGACGTAGCGGTTGTCCACCTCGAAAATCCTGAGAGGCTTCTTCATCCATTCTCGCAAGAAGGGAGCAGCAGCTCCCAGAATTTGCGGTAAAACAACTAGAAAATTTGAGACAAGGGTACAAGCGTTCTATGAAATAGACACTTCGTCGTCGTCCCTCCACTACGGCGTCTCTCATAATCATATGGGGGTTTTAGTACGTTAAACCTCACGTATCAATCAAATCAGCATGCGAGTTGTTCAAAAAATATCTATCATATCTTACCTTGTTTCTTTTCATATTTTGAGAAAGCCTTGAAGACCTCACTTAAAGCAAACATTCTTTGGCGTGCCGCGTCGGCGGAGTCAAATCGAGTGATGCCAGACATTATGATCACATGATTACGCTATCGTATGACGTCATTATGATGTCGCAGACAAAAAAATGTGTGACGTCATAAGGACACCACTATGACGTCACATGAAGACGCAATTCCTCGCTAAAAAAATGGCGGTCACGACGGTCTTGCAAAACTTGTAGTTGTGCTTCCGAGATGAACACATCACTGGGAATATAAACGTGGCTTTCGCCTTTGAGTTGTTCTTTGTGCATGCGTAGGGACCCTGCGAATATGAAATGCGGAGTATTTTATAGTCGTACCTACTCGCAAATCTGTAGTCGGTGGTGTCGTTGATACCCCAACTGCGCATGCTCCCGTCTCGGACCAATGGTCGCTCTCTCTCCCCCTCTCTCGCCTCGCAAGGCTGGTGTAGGCAGCGTCTGCTTGAAAAAAAAAACCGACTGCTTGCGCTGCACAACCGTTTACTGGCCACCCCGCATATGTAGGCACTGGATCGCGCGTTTGGAATTCAGTCAAGGGCGTAATTATTTGGCTTTCGCATGAATTGATGCTTTGCTTGATTCCAGTAGATGCGATGGAAGTGACGGTACCTTCAACCAGTAGTGGGCACAATCCAACCTCAGCGTCCCACCACTCAAAACATTGCTTCTTCCTTCATTCAATAAATGAAAATGATAAAGACGAAATAACATTTAGGCATTCCCAAATCATATCCAATTAAGCAACATTCGTGTGATACCCCCCCCCCCCCCCCATTCTGCGACGAATTTACTCGAGTTACCCTCGTGCGAAGATGCGGTAGGCTTTTTTCCCAATTTCCTCTGGGTAGGGCAGCACCCCGTGTGCAACCTGGTTAAGGTGTAGATGGACACCACGTAGGGTGGGTTAGTGGATATTCCTTATGTAACGGTTTCGAATGCGCAGAACGTTTTTTACTCATATATATATATATATATTGATAGTACACCTTTAGTGGTGAGCAGAAGAGACGTTTACTTTGTGGAAAACGTAGCGGTAGAACCGACCAGCTGTCAAGCGGAGCGAGCGCGAGCAGCAACAACACTCTTCCTTCTCTTCTTCAGCTGGCGTTCCGGCCTGTGCCAAATATCAATGCTACAAATCACTCCCCCCTCAGAAAAGGAGCCATCCTGGCGACCTATGGAACGGGTACGACGGGTGGGTCGTAGTGCGGCTTCAATCGATCTACGTGAACAGTCTCGCGGCCTCGATGCCGTCGGTCTGTTGATGGTTGAACCGGCTCAACAATATAGTTAACCGGTGAGGCCTGACGTAGGACTCGGTAGGGGCCTTCGTACTTCGGCAGTAGCTTGGTGGAAAGACCAGGAACAGATGAGGGAACCCGAAGCCATACCAAGGCGCCAGGCGAATATGACTGCGAAGACAGGTTTTCGTCGTGACGGTTCTTCTGGTACGCTTGATCTTGGGCGGTTAAGGAACGCGCGAGTTGCCTGCATTCTTCTGCATAGGTGGCGACTTCAGATAGAGTTGTGGATTCCGAAGCGTCTGGATGATACAAGAGAATGGTGTCCATGAATGAGGAAGGTTCGCGCCCGTAAAGGAGGAAGAACGGAGAGAATCCTGTCGTAGACTGAGTGGCGCTGTTGTAAGCGTAAGTTACAAAGGGTAGTATGCGGTCCCAGTTGGTGTGATCAGCGGACACGTACATGGATAGCATGTCGCCCAGTGAGCGGTTAAACCGTTCGGTCATTCCATTCGTTTGCGGATGGTATGCGCTGGTTGTCCGATGCACAACGTTGCATTCGCGAAGAAGGGCTTGTACCGCTTCGGAGAGGAACGTACGGCCGCGGTCACTGAGTAGCTCACGAGGCGCGCCATGGCGTAGAATGAGATTGTGAAGGATAAATAAGCCAACTTCACGTGATGTGGCCTCTGGCAGCGCAGCAGTTTCAGCATAGCGTGTCAAGTGATCAATGGCGACAATCACCCAGCGGTTCCCGTTAGGCGTATAGGGAAGGGGACCGTACAAGTCAATTCCGATGCGGTCGAAAGGGCGGGAGGGGCAAGGCAACGGCTGCAGTTGTCCATTGGCTATGTGTGGTGGGCTTTTTCGGCGTTGACATTTGGAGCACGAACGCACGTACTGTCGGACAAAGCGGTACATTCCGCGCCAATAGTACCGCAGCCGGAGACGTGCATACGTTTTTATCACACCGGCGTGGCCGCATTGAGGATCCGCGTGAAAAGAGTCGCAAATGTCGGCACGTAGGTGGCGAGGAATCACAAGCAACCACTTGCGGCCGTCAGAAAGGTAGTTGCGACGGTACAGGAGTCCATCGCGGATGGTAAAGTGTCGAGCTGTGCGCTGCAGTGAACGATTGGGCGTAACTTGGGACGGCCGAGACAGTAACTCTATCATAGAGGCTATCCAAGCGTCTTGGCGCTGTTCATAGGGCATGTCCGCGTACGAAAGTGCCACAGCATCGAGGCTGGATACAGAAGTACTTCCGTGTTCATGGGGAAGTGGAGAGCGGGAGAGAGCGTCGGCATCTGAATGTTTGCGGCCTGACCTGTAGACGACACGGATATCATAGTCTTGGAGGCGTAACGCCCAACGAGCGAGACGGCCAGATGGGTCTTTTAGTGACGATAACCAGCAGAGGGCGTGGTGATCAGTCACGACGTCAAATGGACGGCCATAGACGTAGGGTCGAAATTTTGTGATTGCCCAGACGATGGCTAGACATTCTTTTTCTGTGACTGAATAATTCTGTTCAGCCCTAGTAAGAGTGCGACTGGCATAAGAAACGACGTACTCGTCGTATCCAGACTTGCGTTGAGCAAGAATAGCGCCAAGTCCGACTCCACTTGCGTCGGTGTGTATTTCTGTAGGGGCATCAGGATCAAAGTGACGGAGAATCGGTGGAGATGTCAGCAATTGACGTAGTTTCGCGAATGCCTTATCGCAATTGGAAGACCACGCCGAAATGCCCTCGGTGTCAGAAAGTAGCCGTGTTAAAGGGGCCATGACAGATGCAAAATTACGGACAAATCGGCGAAAGTATGAACATAAGCCGATAAAGCTCCGGAGTTCCTTAAGTGTCGATGGCTTCGGAAACTGGGCGACAGCACGGAGTTTTCCAGGATCAGGTAGAACGCCGTCCTTGCTGACAACATGCCCTAAGATGGTGAGCTTCCGGGCGGCAAAATGGCACTTTTTCAAATTTAGTTGGAGCCCAGCATGTGTAAGGCAATGCAGGACACTTGCGAGGCGCAGAAGATGGGTATCGAAGTCTTTTGAAAAAACGACGACGTCGTCCAAATAGCAAAGACACGTCTGCCATTTAAGGCCTCGAAGTATGTTGTCCATCAGACGCTCGAAGGTGGCTGGGGCGTTACAAAGGCCGAACGGCATCACGTTAAACTCGTACAAGCCGTCCGGAGTTACAAACGCAGTCTTGGCGCGGTCAGCTTCATCCATGGGTACCTGCCAGTATCCCGATCGAAGATCCAGCGAAGAAAAGAATTCTGCACCTTGCAAACAGTCGAGAGCGTCGTCAATTCTGGGGAGCGGATAAACATCTTTGCGCGTGATCTTGTTAAGGCGCCTGTAATCCACACAGAATCGGATGCCCCCGTCCTTCTTTTTGACCAGTACCACCGGGGAGGCCCACGGACTGTTAGACGGCTGTATAACGCCACGATTGAGCATATCAGACACTTGATCGTCTATAACTTGGCGTTCGGCGTGGGAGACCCGGTATGGACGCTGACGCAATGGTGCGTGGGTGCCAGTGTCAATACGATGGACAATTGCAGATGTTCGGCCCAGACTGGTTTGTTTGAAGTCGAACGATGAGCGGAAGTGGTCGAGAAGTGTCAAGAGTTGAGTTCGTTGGTCAACAGGAAGGTCAGGATCAATCGATGGAAGGAAGACGTCGAGGGAAGAGGTGGCGGATGTGAGAGCGGAAGTAACACTGGCGATCTCAAGGCTTTTTGCTTGATAGGGCAGTTGACTGGTGCAAACACAATCGATGTCCTCAAGGCGGCCGATGCATTCGCCACGGAATAGGGTGACTGGTACAGAAAGGAGATTCGTGGCATAAATGTTTGCGCAAGTGGCTTCGACCGTCAGAAGAGCAAAAGGCAGAAGAACGTTTTTTCGAGAAGTGAAGTCTTCTGACGGCGTGAACATGACGTCCGAAAAAGCGGCATGGTCGCACGAGATCGGCACAATAACAGAAGACATGGGTGGAATATCAGTCTCCGCGGCGACGACAACACGAGAAATAGAAGGCTTATTATAATCGTCGTCGGAGAGCGATGACAATTCTAGTTCGGCCCGGGCACAATCAACAACGGCATGATGTGTGGAAAGGAAGTCCCAGCCTAATATGACGTCGTGTGAGCAGTGCGGAAACACGATAAATTCAACCACGTACAGAACGCCCTGGATGATTAACCGAGCCGTGCACGTCATAGAAGGGTTCACGTGATGCGCTGTTGCCGTACGAAGGGAGAGACCAGAAAGCGGAATCGTAACTTTTCTTAACTTGCGACACAATGCTTCACTCAATACAGACACGGCAGCTCCGGTATCTATTAATGCTTGAACGGGGATACCTTCAATCAAGACAGTTATTTCATTATTCGGTAGAGAACGAGGCCTTGTGGAGTTCGACGGTGGCGCAGTTCTTGCCTCCGGAACTGCGATGGTCAGTTTTCCGTTTGGGCAGGTGGTGCACGCCGAAGCATTGGTGAAGGCGAACGTCGGCGCGGGGAAGGCGATCGGCGTGGGTTGAAGGCGCGGCGGCTCGGCGGAGAAGTGTCCGAAGCTGCATGGAACGGCAGCGTCTGTGGTGGTTCTGTGGGGGCGTAGCCGTAGGTGCCATCAATAATGCCTGAGTGAGGGACGCGCCGGCGACAGAACCGCTCAACATGGCCAGGCTGACGACAGTAATAACAGATAGGTCTGTTATCCGATGTACGCCAAGGGTTGTTGGGAAGCGTTGAAGGACGGCGGTAAATGGGAACATGCGAGCCTGCCGGTACGTGTGTTGCGTAGAAGGCGTTCGCTTGGTGGGCAGGGTCGACGACGTTTGACGGCGCATGTACCTGCCTTCGCGCGACGTCAGCGTAAGTCAGGGGAGCGGACACAGGTGGTGGCTGGTACGTGGGGGGAAGTGCCTCGCAGACTTGCTCTTCGATGGTTTGGCGCAGTGACGAGGTCAGCCCATGCGTATTGCTGGGAAGCAAGGGGGCAAGGGACAACTGGCGTGCCACTTCCTCTCGGATAAATTGCTGGATTTGCGGGGTCAATACAGTCTGTTCTGGAGATATTGCACCAACGGTCAATGCTGGCGTGCTGGTCATGTCGAAAGTAGGCCGTCGCGTTGAAATGCGCTGTTTTCGCAACTCATCGAAACTTTGGCAGTGTTGGATGACTTCCGAAACTGTTTGCGGGTCTTTAGCCACCAGCATGTGGAAGGCATCGTCCTCGATGCCCTTCATAATGTGTTTTACCTTGGCGGTTTCCGACATGTCAGGATCAAAGCGACGGCAGAGGCCTACGACGTCCTCAATGTAGGACGTGAAACCCTCTCCCGACAGTTGGGCGCGATCCCGCAAGCGCTGTTCTGCACGGAGCTTGCGCACTGTCGGTCGGCCAAACACGTCCGCGAAGGTGGTCTTGAAAGTGGCCCAGTCGGTAAGCTCGGCTTCGTGGTTGTTGAGCCAGAGCTCTGCTACTCCTCTGAGGTAAAAGTGGACGCGGCCCAGTTTGTCGTTTTCGTCCCACCTGTTGTTGACGCTTACTCGTTCGAACGAAGAGAGCCAGTCCTCGACGTCCTGCTCATCGGTGCCGTTGAAGATGTCTGGATCTCGCTCTCTCGGGACGCCGGGACAGTGGACAGGTGGAGATGTAGGAGCCGTCTGCTGTGCAGCGTCGATGGACATTGTTGATGGCGAAGGTAGAGTTCGGTTGCGGAGTTCCAGGATGGAAAAAGGTACCCAGCACTCTCCACCACTTGATAGTACACCTTTAGTGGTGAGCAGAAGAGACGTTTACTTTGTGGAAAACGTAGCGGTAGAACCGACCAGCTGTCAAGCGGAGCGAGCGCGAGCAGCAACAACACTCTTCCTTCTCTTCTTCAGCTGGCGTTCCGGCCTGTGCCAAATATCAATGCTACAATATATATATATATATATATATATATATATATATATATATATATATATATATATATATATATATATATATATGCGTGCGCGCGCGTGTGTGTGTGTGTGCGCATTCATCTTCTTTCATAAAACCGAGTGGTGAGTGTTCACACTAGTATGTCTTCTTGTCTCACGTCCTTTTATGTTGTGCGCGCGCTGAAAATTTCCCAGTATCGTTTATTGTCATAAACACTTATGTATATAACAGAGAGGAGAGTGATTGTGCTATTTCTGCTAGAAGGTTCCTCTCAGCTTTGCTTTCCTCTCTGACAATATAATATGTGAATTTAGAAAATAAATCAATTACAAGTGCATGTGGAAGCTCACTCGGACGTTCAAAGCAACTGCGATTTCTATACTAGCTCTGGACTCTTGCATAAGTAAAGTGCATTGAGAAATTAATGCACAGTTTCACTCGTAGTAAGCTAGGAAGAGAGATTTCAAAATCATATAATATTTTTTTATATCCTCACGTTGATGTGTCTGTGTGTGTACTAGTGTGTATGTATCTGAAATAACGAGAAAGAGTCAAAGAAGGCATTCTGACGCGCGTACAAAATTTCAAGACTGATTGTTGGGTATTGTTCTGGCATTTATTTGTTTCGTTTATCTCATGTTGTTAAACTTATCAGCACAGTTGCGGTCGTTAACCAAAACTCGCAAGGCTTCCGCCTTCGGGGAGCATGTTTTACAATCAAATATCTCTGCTATTATCCTTTACATTGTCCGCTGCAGTAAATGATTGGAGTTAAGTGGGCACTGGCAAAAGCTAAGACAAGATATACAAAACCAGCATTAAAAAAGATACTTTCCATCCACTAGAAATTGCTGGAATTCTTGGGGCAGAGTCAGTAGAAGAGCAAGTTTTTTTTTTCATAAAAGCAGCTGTTTAGGCAATGCTAGTGAAACATAAGAGGCCAGCATATGGTGTTTTTGAGATGCTAAAATACACATATCAATCAATCAAACAATCAATCAATCAATCAATCAGTGAATTTCTCCAGACATGCTTTTGTTATCTCAAGTCCAGCAATGATCCCATAAGGGTGGCTTTTACATGCAGATGAACACACTTGATGTTGGAGACATGGTATGATAAATGCTCCTAGAGACGCAAAAAACAAAAAAACAAAAACGCCAGGCCTGTGCGGAAGGTGCAGCACTGTCACAGCAAAAGTAGAAGAGCGGCTTTTCGAAGCCTTTTCTAAACACTCTTTGGGTAACTGCTATAGACACACTTCATTTCTGGGTTTCCAACACGCCATTAATATTCATAGTTTTGGGTAGTATAGGCCGGCATTCAGTATGCTATTTTTGGTCATTCTTTTGAGAAGCATTTTATCCGCTAAACGCTTGCAAGTCGTTTTGTGTCATCCGCTAAATGCTTGCTAGTCGTTTTGCGCCAATTGTTCATGCAGTGGCTGACGACGATGACGATTTATGTCTGAAGGTGGGTACGTGCCACAGTTAATAGGTGATCAAGAACAAGCTTTTTGTAACGGGTTGGGGCATTGCACGACCCACTCGTCACGCTGTTCGCATTGTGTGACGCCTGGTATTTTCTTTTCTGTTATAAAGCGCTCATAATAACGTGATTTGTTTCCTGACATCAAGCCTGCCTTGGGCAAGTTTGAAAACAAGTCCCTAGTACAGGCGTGCTCACTTGTTGTCGTGACCTCTACGTCATTGTTCATGTACACATTGTCTGTGACCGGGCAATAAAGCAGAAAACAAAAACCGGCGTGGCTCAGTGGTAGAATACTTGGCTGGCACACAGCACGCGGACCTGACTTTGAGCCCCATTGTGTGATTGGTGTTTTTAATTAAGTTTTTTTTTCCTTATTTCGTGTGATAGTGGTTACGGACGCCGGCGGTGGCAGCGGCGGACGACAATGGCGCCGCACGTCACCCGTGTTGTGTTCTCACCTCAGCTTTCGCTGTGAGCAAAAAAAAAAAAAAAACACCAGGCCTAAGCAGAACGCGCAACACAGTCACAGCGAAATCTGGAGGAGTGGCCTTTCTACAGAACCTTCTTTTTATACGTCGTTTGGGTAACTGCTACAAGCATAGTTGTTAGATACCCACTGCACCATAAATCATCATATTTTACGTGTAATAGGGAGGAATTCAAAATGCCATTAATACTCCTAATGAATTTTGTGCAATTTTTGAGTGTTGTGGCTGACTACAATAAATAATTATGTCTGAAGCTTTTGTAATGAGTCGGAGCATTCAACAACCCACTCCCTACCATATTCGCATTGCGTGATTATTTATTGATCGATATGTAGAGTTTAACATCCCAAAACCACCATAGGAGTATGAGGTACGCCGTAGTGGAGGGCTGCGGGTATTTCGACCACCTGGGGTTCCTTAGCGTGCACCCAAATCTGAGCGCACGGGTCTGCAACATTTCCGCCTCCTTCGGAAATGCAGCCGCCGCAGCCGGGATTCGAACCCGCGACCTGCGGGTCAGCAGCCGAGTACCTTAGCCACTAGACCACTGCGGTGGGGCGCATTGTGTGGTTAGAAAAAAGTTGTTGATGATTTGGAGTATACTTGGTACTCTACTATGGGAGAGCGTAAAAAGCACCGTAGTACATGCTTTCACGCTTATATATGAGGCCGCGTTGTGCTTTGCTGTTCAGGGCTGCTTTATTACTCATATGAACGAGATACCTTCCCTGACAAGAAGCCTGCCTATAGTAACAGTTCTCACGAAGTTTCAAGCACGGATGCGGCTTAGTGGTAGAATACTGGGATGGCATGCAGGGGACACGGGTTTTCAATCCCATTGTGTCATTGTGTTTTTTTATTTACTTAGTTCTTTTCCTATTTCGTGCGATAGTGGTGGACAACAACGGTGCACGTGAACCTTGAGATCTCATAACAGCTTTCGCTGTAAAATAATAAATTTCTTTACGAAACCCGAGACTGCACAGAAAAAAAAATAATACAGTGCATAAGAATTCAGAACTGACTGATTTCCATATACTAGGCTCTTAACTGGGTTTAGCCAGAAATTCACAGCATGAAATACAATCATGTTGCAAACAAGGTAAGCTGAGAGACATTTACTGTGGCCAGCACAAAGCAAACAAAATATAGGAAAAATCAAGAAGGCCATGATTTCCTAATATATTTACTACGGGGAGCCTTGGCGCTGCGACAGTTCAAACCCCATGGAAACTAGTGATTGGTAGTACAGAAATTTTTCTTATCATCGTACTTGCGGCTTCGAACGTTCTTGTCGCTCTGTTTACTGTTGTGTTTCGGCCATCGTTTCGAATAAAAGAATGAATTGTTTTGAACTTCGTAAACCAATTTTAACAGGTGAGCCTAAAAAGTTTTAAGATGGGTTGATTTGTGGGGTTTAACGTCCCAAAAGCACCATTTGGTTATTTGATTATGAGAGACACCGTAGTGGAGGGCTCCGGTTTCGACCACCTGGGGTTCTTTAACGTGCACCCAAATCTGAGCACACGGGCCTACAACATTTCCGCCTCCATCGGAAATGCAGCCGCCACAGCCGGGATTTGATCCCGCGACCTTCGGGTCAGCAGCCGAGTACCTTAGCCACTAGACCACAGTGGCGGGGCCAAAAAGTTTTAAGACTGTGAAGCAGAACTGCTAAACCATCGGGGAACTTCATCTTGCGACCAAGCGGCTTCTGGCGACACAGAACCAAACGAAGCCGAGAGAATGAAGCTTAGACAAATCCGCGTATTCCCATGCTGACTCTCATGCGTTGGCATGCTTACTGAAGCGCCGCGCCTTGCTGCTGATAGTAGCACCGGATTTTTCTCTGGTGTATCATTAGGAAGCTAATACGGCCGAGGAATGGTAATATGGTGACATCAAGAAAGTTATAGTCTATAAGTGGGTGACCTGACCGGCTATCCCAGACCATGGCAGAAAGGCTATAGCCCGGTTGACAAGCAGGACGCAGCCTGAGCTACAGCCTTCCTTTACAGGGGTACCGCCCACCTTCTACAAACATGTCACATCTTCTTCAAATCACTTTAATGTTTATTACCTCCACCACTGCTCATTTCAGACGCAGTGATTTCTCACTATTTTTAATTACACTGAGCGGATATGCTCAAGTTCAATGTCGTGGCAAACATAGGTGATCCGATCAGCCGGAGGAAACATAACATTGCAGTCCACTTCGCTAGTGCAGTGGATGCTCGGCTGATGACCCAAGTTCGCGGGTTAGGTTCCGTCCCTGGGGGTTTTTCGATGGTGGCAAAGTGCTAGATGACCGTGTACTGCGCAACATTGATGCACGCTAGAGGACACCAGATGACGTAAATTTCCGGAGTCCTTCACTATGACGCGCCTCGGAACCGTACGTGGTTTTTGCGCGTAACTGCATATATCATCTGACATAACATAAAAATAGATGAATTGAAAATCTAACGCACACATGGAAAAGACGTATACCATAGGCGTGATGAGGAGTATGCTCGATACATCAAACACTGGAGCCCGTCAAGCGAGCGCTTTACAATGCGGTTATAAGCAGTTCTTTTCACCATTTCGCTCAGGCGTCACAACGAAGACCGCGGCTAGCTGAGCGGATTGGTTCTCTGATCGGGAAAAAGAAGAAAAGAAAGGTCAGGTCGGTGAAGGGGTGGTTCGCGGCTCGCGCTCACTTTATAGCAGAACAGTGCTTCATGCTCTGGCGTACCCGCTGGTCACGATGGTCTACCTCTCCTTCCTTCACTCCTTACTATTCGAAAGATAAGAAAAACCAAAGTCGGATGGGGACAGCCGTAAGCTTTAAATAAACCTCACTCTCGAACTCCCTTGCCATGTCACTTCGTAATTTCGAACTTTCAGTCTAGGAACCTGACCCTTTCTTTCCACCCTAGCTGGTGGCCTCTTTAGAAAAAAGAAGTGAGCAGCTGGTCACACATTTCTAAGGAGGTACTTTTTTTTTTCTCTGGCAATCGACGTGGCGTATCTTTCAGTTGTTCGCCTTTACTTCAATTTTGTTTTGGTCGTGCGAAAAGGGGCAATATCGCTGGCCAAGCAGGAAACGATTAGACTGTTTCGATTGCTCAAATTCTCCCCCTTCACATTCGTCCTCCGTACTACGATTTTTTACAGCTCCCTCTTTCTTTAATTTTCCGTGCTTCGCTCACGTCAGCGTTCCGCTCGCATTCTCCAGATTTCAGTAGTTTCATTCTCATAAATCCCCTTCTTTGTTTTCCCACTTGAGCGTTGCTTTCTTCCTGGTTTTTCATCTCTTCATGTCTTGAGCATAAGTTGTCAGTAGCCGAGTGTTTAGTCCTTTGTTCTTTTAAAAACTCTTTTATGTCTCGTGGCCTCTATATTAGTTATACTCATCACCCTCCTTCCCAAGTCCCTGGTGTCTCTCTATTGTTTCCTTTACGAAGCAGTGGCTTTGCTGTACGCACGCTCCTGTAGCTCCAAGTCTGAGTGTTTATGACAGCCCCGGGAGGCTGAAGTAACGAACGCGCACACACAGCTAAAGAACAAGCTAGAGCGCACGAGGCGCGGAGAAGTGAGCCGAAATATAAGCTCAGGTCTAACAAAATCACGCTGAGCCAGCGCTTGCCTCGTATTCGCTGCGCTGTGTCTCGCCCGCCTTGCTTTTTTTTTTTTTTTGAATACCTTCGTTCGCTTCCTGACAACGTCTCTTTTTTTTCTTTCTTATTTTCGGTATTGCTTTCGGCCTGACTGTTCTCTGCAGCACGAAAAAGAAAGGAAACAAGGATGGAAGGGGGCTACATGGGAGGCAGGATAAGGAACAGCTATGTGCGTAAGGGACCAAAAAGAATGTGTGCGCGTATAAGTGAATTAAGCTGGACATTTGCTGTCCGGCGCAGGCGCTTTAAGGGATCGAGCATAGGAAGTAAGGAGTGGACAGGGAAGCGGCCTATAGACTGAGTGACAAGCATGCACGCACGTAAACGCTGAAAAAATAATAACGATAAACTTGAGATGGCAGAAGGAGAGCTTTAACATTGTGTCAACCCGCCTCTTTTGCTTCTCGAGCCCTGTCGTTGTTGTATGAAAACGCCGCCATCCTACCATTCACTTGTTTTTTTTTTATAAGTGCCACCGATGCTCATAGTGTACTTTTTCTAATTGTGGGCTATGTTTGTTATTCACTAACGCAGCGGCACTTAGCACAAAGGCTTCGGGCCGGAGAATCATTTACGGGGCAGCCTTTGTAGAACAGCGCTTCCAAAACAACCTCGCTTGGGGGCAAGAATGAAAGCTATGAAAATGGAGCTGCGTTGATTTGGCTACAGCACTATTAGACAACCGTAAAGGTGGTCTGCATTAGTTCAAATTTACGTTAGCACCAGCTGTGACTATTCCCAACGCTGTTTCTCTCTCTTTTTAGGTTAAAGAGAAATGCGGTGCTGTTGTACTTTTATGCTTTCACAGGAAATTACGCAACGTTTGAAATGTGCTTGAAGGTTGTCCAGCCTTACTGAATCAACACTAAAAGTAAGACCTCTATTGTTTACTAATTCGGGGGCTAGGCACTTAGATGAGGATGTTCATCGTCTCGCTGAACTTCTTCATATTACTGATTCCTCTAAAAACTGTAGCCTAAATTTTCAACCAAGTTATCCCACAAATTTGGCACAACTGTAGACTAAACAATCGTTCTAGACACACCCGTGGCTCATTAGAAGCACATATCTTTCGCTAAAACCTTGTTGCGCATGGCAGCATATTTTATACCATTTCTAATACTGACACCCCATCTCTCAGACACCTTCTCCATGGGCTAATCATGTTTTGTCACTTTGTCGCTTCCATCTCGTGTCCCACATCAGGAAATCTTATTTTAAGAGGAATCCTTGATTTGAGCCCTGCATGCATACGTCGGACGAATGTGATCTAGAGAATTGAAGAATCACAAGTAATTCTATTGAATCACTGTAACAGTCGAGACGCGCAACTGTATATCTACACTCGCTTGCTACTGAATCACCATAACTTGCTTAAACTTTGTGGCTACATTGAAATAGTTCAAAACAACAAGGATCAGTTTCTAAAAAAAGTTTGCTATTCACAAATGTTATCTGAAGTTGCGTGGCACTCACGCACTCTCTTTACTAATAAGCTATTTTCAGTTAAGGTTCCTACATAATGTTAGTCCATATATTATATCATTCGTGGTTGTTCCTCTAAACCACGATGGGCAGGACTCACTCGGGTGCAGAATAAGGTTGCCTATACCTCTCCATCAAATGTAAAGTTGAGCATATATGTGGAGTGCAGTCAAGCCCGCTCTCTAATGCGAATTCGCTTTTATGCACCAACAGCATTTCAAGCGGCGTGCTCCCAGTCAGTACGACAAGCCCCTCACGAAACTATGACCCAGACAGAGCATTCCGAAACTTCGCAATGCGGCGCTTTGGTAACTCAACAAACGCCGATTTATTTTCTTTATTTTTCTTTGTCTTGTTAAACGTGACTCTCTGGTTCCCTGTGCGGGTTTTTGTTTTGTTTTTTTCGAAAAAGATAGGTATTTGATGTTACGCTGCGGCGGATGAACAAAACGCTTCGCAATGCCCCAGCAGGCTCACACTCGAGAGCTGAAGAACCGTTGTCGGTGCGAACCGTGGTGGTTACGTTCCAGCAATTCACTGGCGGGCCGTCGATTACGAGCCTCGGAATCGATCATGTGTCGTGCGGCTCAAATGTGGCTTGCGTGAGCTCTTCAGGAAACTTTTTAAACACCGGCTTGAATGGGAGAAACAGAAGTTTTCTGCGGCATTAGCATACTTCGATACGCGCAGGGGGCTTCATTTTTTGTCTCAGATGTGCGCAGGATGTGGCGGAGATACCCCGAGTTTGTGCCCTCAGTTATCCATGAGCTTCTTTTGTGTGCGTGTGTGTGTGTGTGTGTGTGTGTGTGTGTGTGTGTGTGTGTGTGTGTGTGTGTGTGTCTTGGCTATTTTCTTGTGTACACGTCACATTATCAAAAAAGATAGAGTCCGTGGGAAATGTTGAAGGACAGACCACATGCGGGATGAGTAGAATAAACCTTTTTTTGCAAAATGAGATTAAAAAAACAAGTACAGAATGTTTGTTGGAGTCAAAAATTACCGCGTCTTCCGCGACTCTGTATAGTAGAGTTCACCGCGTTGGATTCACCCGTACGCTTGCTCTAAATCCTCCCCCCCCCCCCCTCTTCTTCGTCAGAATTTCTCTCTCTCGTCACCTTCGCATTGTTTGTCCAACACGAAAGCCGCTTTTCTTTTTCTCTGCAATATTGTTTGATTGTTTTTTTCCTCGCTACCTCCATTCGTTCCTTTCGATACTTGCGAAATTGTGAGGCTCACAGTCCTAAGAGCTGGCACAGCTCTCGGTTTCAGATATCCTCTTCCTTCGAGAACCCATTAAAATTTTCTTTTGAATCCGACGCGGCTTCTTGGGCTGCTATGAATGTGAGCGAGATGCTGCTGTAGAAGCTAATAGAAGTTCGGTCAGGTTAGGCTGATTCAAGCTGCACATGAAGAAACCGCACAAATATTTGTTCTTTTCTACATTCTTTCCTCACCCGATTCCTTTGCGCTGGAATCACACGTTTCTGTGAATGAAGCCAACGTGCCAAGACATTCGAAACCCGATATATCAGTGGGTCTTAAATAAAGAGACTTTTTTGGGACTTTCTTCAACGAGATTTTGGACCATCTACGCAGCTAGAATGCTTTTCTATTGTGATTACTGTAGTCTTTCGTGGGGGATTACGTTAGTGAGTTTGTATTCGAAATTACCAGGACTCCGAGTGGGGAAATGTCGTAGGCTATTTCCGTTTATGTCGGTCTTTGTTGCAAGTTGGGAAAAAAATGCGAACAGCGCCAAATGACTCCGGTTACAGCGACTTGGTAAGAAGCTTAGTTCTTTCTTGGAAGTTGGGAGTCAGCTTAGAAAAATCTACTTTGTTCGACGTCTTGCTTTGCAAATGGGGGATATCTTGAAACCTCGTATGCAAATGTTCACTACACGCTATCAGTTACTGCAGACAGAGAGTAAGCCTTTCTGGGGTGCGACCGCTAGTGGCAAATACTTAGGAAGAATGCGTACAAGTTGAAATGGCTTCGCTTTGTTCGCAATGCACTACCGAAATAACCAGCGTAGGCGTATTGCTGTCCTTTGTAGGATTGACTTGGCCGTTGGGCTTTCGCTAGGTGAACCACACGCTGATATTACTTATATAGGTGGCCACTGTGTAATGACAAAGGATGGTCAACTTCGCTACCGGCTTTATGCCTGGGAGACAACTGTTCGTAAAAAAAGACAGAAAGAAACACGTGGATTTTATAAAAAGAGCAAGTTGTGATGAGATACAAGTGTCACTTTATCTCCGTTAAACATTTTACTGAATGACATGCGTCTGTGTGTATTTGTGTCAATATAGACGACCTAACTATAACTGTTCTCACCGAACTATTGCTTCATGGAAATTTGTATTATATCCGCTTTGATGCTCACAGCTTTGTAAGACGTTGTTGTACGTACTTCTACTATACATAGACATTTATCTAACATTGCGTAAAGAGTTGAGTCATTTCTAAAAGATGCCTCCCTCGCCTCGTCGTGTGAAATGTTCTTTAGGATAACAGCTTTCTCTAAATATCTTCATTAGTGTCTTAAATTGGGCTGGTTGTACCCAATTAACCACGGTACCCAACACTGCATGAATACCTCGGCCCAATTTGCAGCGTACCTGAAATTTTGGACCACATGATCCTCACGCACTCTTGTAATGTACACGCAGACACATCGCCTTCACTGAATACCTGTGACACTGGTCAAGCAAACGAACACCTAATCGGAACGTGGTAGGCCAAGCTCGCCTCAGAGGACTTGTATAATCAACGATTATTGTAGGACCGCGGTAAGAATTCGTAGCGCGGCAATTTTTGTTTGCTTTTATTTGCTTTGCGGCGTAAGCTTAAGAAGGCATGTCAGCCGCGGGCGGCCAGCGTTGCTTGAGTGACAAGCGGTTGAAGCGCGACCGACCGGTTTTGCCACGAGCGCAGACACGCGGCGCCAGCATATTGCCCTGCTTTGTCGACGGTCGAGCGTTTCCAGTTACTACTAACTCAAAGAAAAGGGAACCAACCCGGGCAACGAAAGGGTTGAGATTGTAAACGTCGTGGCGACGGCCCCCTAATTGCCTCTCGGAACTGGCAGTCGGCGCATCAACGGGCCTCTTCCGAGACCCCGCGCACCGCGGTGACTCCTCGCATCGGTTCGGCGTATGGCCCGGCCACGTACTGTTTGCGCGCCTGCAAAATCGGCAGCGCGCGTTGCGAAAACTCTGAAGTCACCGACGACCTTTTTCTGCCGGGCCGGCTTTGGTCCAGTGACTCTCAGAAGCGGGCTCGCGACACGGGAAATGGTGACGGTCGCCCGTTCGACGCCTGGGTTTCCTATTGTTGAATCGGGCATGTCTTCGACTACATCCCCGTTTATCTGGGCAAAGGAACTCGTAAGCAGAAATATGCGCGGTCAGCGAGCGGTTCCTCGTACGGCGCACAGAGGCAAAAGGATTATAGCCCCGTCGTCAAGAAATTGACGTGGTAGAGAGAAATCGCCCTATGGCCGCACTACCGAGTACGGCTAGCTCTGTCTAAATAATTGTGCGCCGCGAAGCTGGCCCTGGCCTCTATGCTTTTTCTAGTTTTGTTTTATTTACGTTTTGGTTGTTGTGTGGTTTGGGGAGAGTGCATAAGTCCCACGTGCACGAAGGCGGGATCCTCGTGGCGTTTTTTTAATGTACCCAATGTACTGTCCAATCAGAGGACAAGCAAGTGATTATGTGCCGAGATGGTGGTAAGGGCGGAGCGCCAGGAAGAGATAAGAAGAGGCCCCGTGGCTCCGCCAGGTGTTCTGAACCGAGCTTGCGGTGTTAGGCACCATCGGCTCCGCCAAACCCCGTAGGGTCGCCCTACAGAAGTCGGTTCATTTCCAAGTTGTTTTTCTTTTCCTTTTTTTTGTAACATTGATGTCCATTGTTTTGTAAAATCTGTAAATACAAGTTTTTCTCAGCCATCTAAAACTTCTTCAGCGTTGCTTCTGCTTCCTCGTCAAGCGTCCAGCAGGCCAATAGCCGCTATTGGGATAGCGGCGTACGGTTCTTCTCCCACTTTGCTACACCACCACGGGTGGTGCGCTTCGGGCGCCGAGTGGGGAGAAGTGGTTTCTTCTACATCGAGAAGAGCACCTGATTTTACTGGCGCAGTCGAGCAGGATTGGCTTGCTGTGGACGGAGTGGAAAAAGGAAGAAGCTGGCTGAGAGAAAAGACGAAGTACAGATGAAGACGCCAAGTGGCACCAGACCAACGGACAGACACTGCAGCAAGTAGCTGCGGCGGCTGGAAGCTGCAGATAGCCTGGTGTTCCCGGAAGACATCGAGGGAGTGACTGGGTCAAAGCGGTCCTTGAACGAGTTCTCAACACCCGAAAGGCGCGTCCACGACGAGGTGGAGCATCGACCAGAAGCCTGCAGCAACAAGCCAGAGCGTCGCCACAGAGCGACGCCACGACAACGGGACCGAGCTAACGTGAGTTCCCTTTCTCATTGCTGTATTGTTGTTGCGGGGCAAACAGGCTAGCACCACTTTCAGCAGGATGGAGGGTGGCGATGGGGCGAGTGAGGATGGGAGTGGTGACGTCCCTTGGACGGCACGAGACCAAGCAGATCATGATTTTAAGATGGCTCGCGAACGAAGCCGGCAAATGGAGTTGGAGTTAGAGCTCGCTAAATTACGTCCGGCAAGCCCATCGGGTAGCGTGAGTGATGCTGGCAGAACATTTGAGCGCTGCTCCAACACTGAGTGGCGCAAATACGCCAAATTGTTAGTGGGTGCCTTCCCGAAATTTCCCGCAGACGCGGAGGTCCCAATTTGGTTCGAGTCAGTGGAGCACACTCTGGAGGCATATGAGGTACCTCGAAGTTATTGGGGACAAATAGTCTTCCCACTCGTGGCTGAGCGCATAGAGTATTTGTCAACTCGGCTCACACCCGCCCAACATCGGGACTATGAGACCGTGAAGGAAGTAGTGCTTGATGAACTGAAGCTGTCTCCCTTAGAATACCAAAAGAAATTCACAGGGGCACGTAAACGAAAAACAGAGACGTGGAAAAGTTTTACAACAAGATTGGGCAGCTACTTAAATTTTTATGTGGCGTCAAGAGACGTGTCCACCTTCACGGAGCTTTTGGAACTACTGGTAGTGGACCAATTGAAGACCGTGTTGTCTGAAGAGGCATTAAAATACTTGAGGTTACGTGAGGGGGCAGCGTGGTACAAAAGCACAGAAATTGCAAGGCTCTTGCACACCTTTGAAGACGCGAACGGCAGTGCGGAAGCGCAGAAAGGACAGCCGCGTAACGCCAGCAGCAAAGGGGTAGAAAAGACGACCGACCAACAGAGTGGCAGCCCATCGGGCCCGAGTCAGGGTTCGAACACGAGACCGAAGGGTTCCTATAATTCAGCTAGGCAACCAGGAAAACGGGATGTTTTGAGTGTGGATCGAACACACATATTAGACTCAACTGCCCGCACTACCTTGAAAGGGTGGCGCCGAATCCTAGCGCTTCGGAGGGAAATGATAAACTCACTGCTCGAGTCTGCCTAGATAAGGTAACGCCGGCCGACCGCTTGTGGAAGGTAACTCTGAATTGCAAAGATAAAACTTTGAATGCAATAGTAGACACGGGCGCCGAGATTACGGTAGTGCAGGAAAGCGTGGTCCCTGAAGAATTTATCCAGGCCCATGGCCGCGTAAGCCTCCGGGCAGCATTTGGTGAACGAGTCGAGGCCAAACTAGTAGAGCTCCCGCTAACGCTGAAACAGGGGCAACCGGTGTTCGCCGAAGTTTCACAGGCCACACCGGTCTTGTGTGCGGTCACAGATAAACTAAACGTGAGTGAATGCCTGCTCTCGGCGAGCGATTGGACCGCGTTGCAGCAGAGCCAGTGTGATTACGACAAACAGGACATGACACTATCCCCCCAAAACTTCTCCGACGAGCGAGAGGCGGCCGCAAAACTAGATGGGAGAGTAGTAGAGCAGAGTAGACCGACTCTGGATTATCCGCGGTCAGCGGAGGGAAGCGTACTACAGCCCAGCGAGGTCGAACGCACACGGGAGGAAGAAGTGGTTACAGCCGTGGCGGTAGAGGGAGAATCAGGGCCGGAAGGAGAGCGTAACGCTAGAGAGAAAACACCACACACCGCCGAGAACGAGGCAAGTTGCGTGTCGCAAAGTGGCGCTAGTGGCGAGAGGGGCGATTTCGAGGCGTTGCGTGAGGAACAACAGAGTGACGAAACGTTGGGCCGGGCATGGAGAGACGCCGCGGAAGGGCGAGGTGGAATGCTTGTGATTGATGGGTTGCTGTATCACCGAGAACAGGTATTGGGTCAACCGATCAAGCAGTTAGTTTTGCCGATCACCCGGCGGGCTGATGTGCTCAGCCTGGCGCATGAGTCGTATTGGGGCGGACACCTGGGGTTTCGTAAGACGAAAGCGAGAATTAAACTTAGTTTTTTTTGGCCAGGTATAGAAAAGGACGTCCGAGACTACTGCAATTGTTGTCACTCGTGCCAGATCAGGGCTGACAGGAGGCAGACTGACAGAGTTCCCATAGCGCCCCTCGTAAGGCCCCGATACCCCTTTCAGAAAGTCAATATCGACGTCATAGGACCAATTGAGCCGCCGACAACTCGCGGCCACCGCTACGCGTTGTGCATGATAGATCTCTGCACCCGCTGGCCCGAGGTCATATGTCTCAAATCATTGACAGCTAAAGCTACCTGCGACGCAATGTTGGAAATTTTCAGCCGCAGCGGTATACCAGAGGTAGTATGTTCAGATTGCGGGACCAATTTCACCGCCGCGCTGACCCGCGAATTCCTGACGCGCCTCGGCTGTTCCCCTCGGTTTTCGACACCGGAGCACCCGGAAAGCAACGGGGCGGTCGAACGGTGGAACAGAGTGTTCAAAAACATGCTATTCCATGTGATATCTGAACAGGGGCGACAATGGGACAAGTTCGTGCCACTTCTACTGTGGGCATATAGAGAAGTTCCTCACGACACTACGGGCGTGTCCCCGTTCCAGATGATGTACGGCAGAAAACCCGTCGGTCCGCTCGCGATCCTACAGAGGGCTTGGACGGGAGAACAGGAAATGCCCGCGACAGTGGCAGACAAGCCGGCGGAGTATATGCGAAAACTGAAGCAACAGTTGGAGATAGCCGCGGAAGCTGCTAACGTGACCGCAACTAAACAACAGAGGGCGTACGCGACGCAATACAACCTTCGTGCGAAAGAAAAGGAGTTTCAACTTGGGGAGCAGGTGCTTGTTTTTGATAGCAACCGTTCCGGTAAGATGCAACCGAAATGGGTAGGTCCGTGCAGGATCACAGGAAAGTACCGCCAACACTCCTATTACTTAGAGACGCCGGCGGGTAAGCGTATGCTAGTGCATGCCAACCACCTGCGCCCGTACACGTGCCGGGTCGCTGGCATTGGTGTCATATTCCATGACGACCACGAGTTCGGGGAGGTGGAATACGTGCCGCGTCCTGTCTCCTCGCACGACAGAGCATCTATCCTATCGGCGGGTAGCTTGGCTCATTTGCAGCCCCATGAGAGAGTGTTAGTACGGGAGGTGTTTGAACGCCATGCGGCCTTATTTAGCAGAGAAGTGGGGATCGCGCAAGTCGGCGAACATAAGATAAGGCTTATGCAAGGGGCTACGCCGAAACGTAGCCGCCCTTACCGCATGCCAGTGGCCTTGAAGGACGAGGTTTCAAAACAGATAGCGGAACTGCTCGAGCTTGGTTTAATATACCGGTGCGAAAGTCCATTTGCTCACCCCCTTGTGTGCGTCCCAAAGAAAGATGGCACGGTGCGCCTGTGTGTCGATTACCGAAGCTTAAGTGCCATAACCGAACCAGACGCATTCCCGATGGGATTCCCGCAAGAACTGATTATGAATGTAGGTCGGGCTAGTTATATAAGTCTCATTGATCTCCGACGAGGCTACTGGCAAGTTCCCTTAGCGGAGGGGTCACAGCGCTTGACTGCGTTCGTGTCGCACCTAGGCCAGTTTGCTTGGAGGGTAATGCCGTTTGGGCTCAGGAATGCGGCAGCCAGCTTTCAGCGAAGTATGAACCAGCTGTTAGCACCCCATGAGGCGTATGCTTGTGCCTACTTGGATGACATTGCGGTTTTCAGCAGGTCCCTACAGAAGCACGTCCGGCACCTCCACGCTGTGTTCTCCGCCCTAACGTCCGTAGGTCTAGTAGCTAACATGGAAAAATGTCAGGTGGCGTGCGCGTCTATCCGCTACCTCGGACATATTGTGGGATCGGGAAAGCATGGTCCGGACCCCAGCAAGCTCGCGGCTATCGAGGGGCTGCAAGTACCCCAGAATAAAAAAGAGTTAAGGAGTGTTCTAGGTCTGTGCGGGTATTACCGGGGTTACATACCCAATTTTGCTGGCATTGCCAAGCCCCTTACCCAATTGACGGCTAAACATGTTCCTAACCACATCCCTTGGACGCCCGAGGCCGACGAGGCATTTGCAAAACTCAAGGGTGCCCTGTGCAGCGCTGTTGAATTAACCACTCCAGACATTCACAAGCCGTTTTGGCTTTTTACGGACGCTTCCGCTATCGCTGTGGGAGCTTGTTTGGCCCAAATGGCCGATGACGGTACCGAGTGCCCTATTGCTTTTGCCAGTCATCGCTTCACGCCTGCTCAGATGAAATGGTCTACGATAGAACGCGAGGCGTTTGGTGTCATTTGGGGACTCAAAAAGTTCGACACTTGGGTATTCGGGGCCAAAATCTTTGTCGTCTCCGACCACAATCTACTCGCGTACCTCACTCAAGCTTCGCCACAAGGGGCCAAATTGATACGTTGGGCATTGGCTTTGCAGCGCTACGACGTGGTAGGGCAACACAGAAAGGGTACAGCACATGCTAATGCAGACGCGCTTTCCCGGCTGACAAACCAATACTGGGAGGAGGTGCAGTAGCCTGAAAGCCCCGCAGCCGCGATCAGTGAAGGAGGGGGAACGAGTGTTATGTGCCACGGGACTAAGTGATGGATTTATGGTGCAAACATGGCAATAACACTTCAGAATGATGATGGAACTTTTGAACATCATACAACAGTGTGTGACAATTACCAAGTGTAGTGGTGTGAACTGCGTGTGGTGTCTGTTTGCTTTTACGTGCCAATATTTTTTTGTTGCGTTTTTTTATTATGTTGGGTGGGGCAACAGCGCCCAAATGTGCTGGGGCATGTGTTGCAGTGTGTGTCATGTTAATGAAAACTCTTACAGAGTGTGCAAAAAATTACCCACGGCAGGGAATGTGAGATGTTGCATGCATCATAAGCGTTTGGTGGAAAGGCGCGTGGAGCGAGCAGCTCTGGCATGTTTGGTCGGGGATAGATACCGCGTTTCAGCCGCATGATGTTTGGAATAGGCTCGCTATATTAAGAGAGCAGGGCAGCTCACCAAGTAGCTTTGTCATGTCAGCTGGCGCTGGAGATTGGTTTGTCTCATTGTGTGTGAGTTTTTTTTTTTTTTGAGCACCGAGACCAAGTGGGGCTCTTTGCGCGCTTTCTTTGCAGGAGAGAATTTGCGCATGCTGCTGCCGGCCAGGTGCAGCGTGACCACTGCATAGTGGGTGGGACACCCCGGCCGTTGGCAGTAGCTGTTCACCCACCGTACACCCACTGGTTGAACGCGGTCCGTTTTTTTTTTGTGTGTGGGTTTACTTCGGCAACACTGTACGCAAGTTGTTGCGAAGTCTTGGATGGGGGGTGTAGGACCGCGGTAAGAATTCGTAGCGCGGCAATTTTTGTTTGCTTTTATTTGCTTTGCGGCGTAAGCTTAAGAAGGCATGTCAGCCGCGGGCGGCCAGCGTTGCTTGAGTGACAAGCGGTTGAAGCGCGACCGACCGGTTTTGCCACGAGCGCAGACACGCGGCGCCAGCATATTGCCCTGCTTTGTCGACGGTCGAGCGTTTCCAGTTACTACTAACTCAAAGAAAAGGGAACCAACCCGGGCAACGAAAGGGTTGAGATTGTAAACGTCGTGGCGACGGCCCCCTAATTGCCTCTCGGAACTGGCAGTCGGCGCATCAACGGGCCTCTTCCGAGACCCCGCGCACCGCGGTGACTCCTCGCATCGGTTCGGCGTATGGCCCGGCCACGTACTGTTTGCGCGCCTGCAAAATCGGCAGCGCGCGTTGCGAAAACTCTGAAGTCACCGACGACCTTTTCTGCCGGGCCGGCTTTGGTCCAGTGACTCTCAGAAGCGGGCTCGCGACACGGGAAATGGTGACGGTCGCCCGTTCGACGCCTGGGTTTCCTATTGTTGAATCGGGCATGTCTTCGACTACATCCCCGTTTATCTGGGCAAAGGAACTCGTAAGCAGAAATATGCGCGGTCAGCGAGCGGTTCCTCGTACGGCGCACAGAGGCAAAAGGATTATAGCCCCGTCGTCAAGAAATTGACGTGGTAGAGAGAAATCGCCCTATGGCCGCACTACCGAGTACGGCTAGCTCTGTCTAAATAATTGTGCGCCGCGAAGCTGGCCCTGGCCTCTATGCTTTTTCTAGTTTTGTTTTATTTACGTTTTGGTTGTTGTGTGGTTTGGGGAGAGTGCATAAGTCCCACGTGCACGAAGGCGGGATCCTCGTGGCGTTTTTTTAATGTACCCAATGTACTGTCCAATCAGAGGACAAGCAAGTGATTATGTGCCGAGATGGTGGTAAGGGCGGAGCGCCAGGAAGAGATAAGAAGAGGCCCCGTGGCTCCGCCAGGTGTTCTGAACCGAGCTTGCGGTGTTAGGCACCATCGGCTCCGCCAAACCCCGTAGGGTCGCCCTACAGAAGTCGGTTCATTTCCAAGTTGTTTTTCTTTTCCTTTTTTTTGTAACATTGATGTCCATTGTTTTGTAAAATCTGTAAATACAAGTTTTTCTCAGCCATCTAAAACTTCTTCAGCGTTGCTTCTGCTTCCTCGTCAAGCGTCCAGCAGGCCAATAGCCGCTATTGGGATAGCGGCGTACGGTTCTTCTCCCACTTTGCTACACCACCACGGGTGGTGCGCTTCGGGCGCCGAGTGGGGAGAAGTGGTTTCTTCTACATCGAGAAGAGAACCTGATTTTACTATTATACAACGATTGCCAGGATCAAGGAGGTAGCAAAGACCAGAGGGTTGGTTCTTGGAATTAGGAGATTTCCAACCTAGCGTAGCCACTGCTCTTGCACCGCGATATATAATCACCATCATCATAATCATCATCATCATGACTACGCCCACTGCAAAAAAAAAAAGGCAAAGGTCTCTCCCATAATCTGCCAATCAACCCGGTCTTGTGCTTTGTGCTGCCACGTTACACCTGCAAACGTTTTAATCTCACCAGCCCACCTAGCTTTCTGTCTTCCCCTCGTTTGTTTTCCTTCTCTGGGAATCCGGTCTGTGATGCTTAACGACTAACCGTTATCCTGTCTACGCGCTACGTGTAGGCCCTATTCATTTTTTCTTCATGATTTCAACTATGAGATTCTTAACACCGATTTGCTGACTGACCGATTCTGCTCTACTTTTGTCTCTTAAAGTTACACCTACCATTTCCATTTTCATCGCTCGCTGTGTCATCCTCAATTTAGGCTGAACTCTCTTAGTAAGCCTACAGGTTTCTGCTCCGTAGTTAAGAACCGGCAAGATGCAACTTTTATATGCCTTCCTCTTGAGGTTTAGAATTAGGTTACCAGTACGGATTTGAGAATGAGAAATAAGGATGGTGTGATCCACACCACCTTTATTCTTCTATATATATAGGTATTTCACTTTTATGGTTCGGGTCTGTCGTTACTACCTGTCTTATGTAGACATACCACGATACACTTTCGTGAAGTAAACGTTTGTTTCTCCTCCTACACCTACGCCACCTGTATTAAAGTAAGAAGTAAGCTGCGTTATGTGGATTAGACTATGTCTCCATTTTCTGGTGTTTCTTCGCGTTTACGCGAGTCTTCCACCGTGATACGTGTGACTAAGTTTACAAAACGTCTGCTCAATGAATAAGAGCGAGCGTCAGGGATCTGGCGTAGTTTTTGCCTGGCGCAATACGTGCAGAAATGCGGTGCTTTAGCTTCTGCTTCATTTACCCGTAATGTTCACCGCTAGTGTAGCTAAGCACATTCCAATGGCTGAACTACAGATATTTCACGGGCAATGTTAGTGCACTTCATCGGGTGGAACGCCTCTAGACAGCAACTGAATACTGCCACATTGTATGAAAAATCTAAGAAATAATTTTAGCTCAATGTGTGCATCATCATTATTACCATCAGCCTGACTTAGTCCACTTCAATGAAACGGCGTCTTCCACGTTTTATACAAGTAACCCGGTCCTGTTCCTGCTTCGGTGACGTCATACCCACCAATATTAAAATTTCGGCTCGTGTTGTTTTCTCTCCGTCTCCCCCACTTCCATACGCTTCCTGTATTCTGCAATTTTGGCTGTTGAGTTTAATTACCAACAGTTATCATACCTATCAGCTACATGCACTGCCCATATGCTCTGTAAGAGAACTATGAACTATGGTGAGAAATCAGACAAGTAGCCATCATGCTCTTAGCACCCTCAACTTCATCGTCTACTCTCGCTGACCTCGGCTGCGCACGTTTATTCTTTTTCGTCATGTTTGTCTTGACTTTGACTAAGATGTACCTAACATGCGTATCTTATTCCCTGACCCACTCTGCTCTCTTCTTGTCCCTTAAGCTTACGCCTATCGTTTTCTTTCCGTGGCTCACTGTGTAGTGCTCAATGTGTGTACACACTCGAGCATATCACTGTTACTGAGCAAATCACTGTCACTGCTAAATATGTCACACCGGGTCTCGTAATATCTGTATCGCACTATTACGTGCCCTCATTTATTCATTGTGCAAAAAAACAAAAACTCATCTCGCACCACCTTTTGCCCACCCGGCAGCATGCAGCAAGCACGCGATGTATTTTGCCAATGGGCTCATTTATTTCGTTTGCATGCGTCGAGATCCCCTCGCTGGCAAAGTGTAGACACAGGCACGGCGTCGTCGTCAACAAACGTGCCGTGACAAGACTTCGTCAGGTGGACTACACACGCATGAAGCATAGACACACGTGCACATACATGAACCCACCAGTGGCACGAGGCCGCGCTGATTTCGTCTCGTCCCTTCCGGGTATGTGTAGCGGTGGCACCACGATACTGCAGGTATGGGCGCAGTAGCACCACGCCTGGCGACAGGATAAACGAGCTACTGCGTGTTCACTTTAAACTCGTTGCACGTCACCACTCATCGGGGTGGGCTATTAGGGGAATCACCGTAGAGATAAAGAACGCAACAAATAGGAGTGGTTGCTCACTTTGCTAACAGCTGCATGTCCGTTGCGTTGATGACTGAGGCAGCTTTTACGGTATAGCTTTTTTTAAAGACAGGCCACCAGCTCATGCAAGTACCGGGAGAGTACTGAACACCTGAAATATTGGTAGTACAAATTAGAGACGTAAGAGAACTGAAAATTCTTTATGTGCGAAGTGTCCTTGCCTATAGGCTTGTCGGCGTTTCTTGTAGCCACGGTGCGTCATGTAGTCGGGATCCGTCATCCTTCTCGTTCATGAAATGAAGGTGGAACGGCAGATGTTGACAAAAAGGTGGTGTTCAGAACAAAAGTCGGTGCATGGCCATTTAGGAGAAAAAAATGCACTGTAATTCGTCGTACGTTGTATGGTGGTATTATACGCGAACGTGACGAAAGGAAGTACAGTGGCCCAGTTTTTGTGATCCGGTTGAACGTATAGATGCAGATCATGTCAGACAAAGTGTAGTAGAAATGCTCGGTCAGACAATTAGTTTGTGAATGATACGCTGATTGGGTTTTGTGGATGATCTTAGAGGTCTGGAGGACTTCACCAAGGACATGCAAAAGAAATGTTTTGCCCCGGTCACTAAGAAGCACACGTTGGGTGCCATGTCATAAAATAATGGCGCGAAGGTCGAAAGTCCAAATCGGCGGCTTAATAGGTAGATACGGAAAAGCTGCCGCCTCCGTGTAGCGAGTAAGATGGTCCACGGGAGTAACAATCGAATGGTGACAGGTTGGTGTAAGCGAAAGAGGTCCTTTTAAGTATATATGCCCATGAATTCAAAGGGAGTGGACGATCACAGAAGTGGTTGTAATATGGCCCCGCGCGGGAAAAGACGTGGTACGTTTTCGGGGCTGGCACGACGCGCAGGAAGTGACGTACTTGGCGACAGAAGTGGAGAGGTCAGGCCAAAAGCAGCAAGACTTGAGGCCGTCATATTATCATGTCACACAACGATGAAATGCTTATTTTGAGGCGTCGTCGTCGGCGGCGGCCTATAGTGGGACCATGAGATCTGAACACGAGCATGATGTTCAGTCACGATTGTGAAATGCTGGCCGTATAAATCACAGTGTACGAGATGACGTCCGGTAAGGCAGTAACCAGGTTATATTTTCAATCCAGACGCACGAGCGGAAGCAGCCCAGCCCACTTCGCGTGACAGACGATGATGATGTATACAGGTTTGGTTATACAGATTAAGATGAAGTACACGACACCACAACACACACACACACACACACACACACACACACACACACACACACATATATATATATATATATATATATATATATATATATATATATATATATATATATATATATCCTTTAAGGCCCCGCCACGGTGGTCTAGTGGCTAAGGTACTCGGCTGCTGACC
The DNA here is from genome assembly GCF_013339725.1 of Rhipicephalus microplus. Taxonomy (NCBI): domain Eukaryota; kingdom Metazoa; phylum Arthropoda; class Arachnida; order Ixodida; family Ixodidae; genus Rhipicephalus; species Rhipicephalus microplus. The sequence continues at coordinate 64,167,608 of NC_051169.1, forward strand.
CGCAGGACGCGGGTTCGAATCCCAGCTGCGGCGGCTGCATTTCCGATGGAGGCGGAAATGTTGTAGGCCCGTGTGCTTAGATTTGGGTGCACGTTAAAGAACCCCAGGTGGTCAAAATTTCCGGAGCCCTCCACTACGGCGTCTCTCATAATCATATGGTGGTTTTGGGACGTTAAACCCCACAAATCAATCAATCAATCAATATATCCTTTAAAATATTTTATCTACACGTAGTTATATAGCGCTGATTCCTTTCTCCTGCACGGCTGACCGAAGACATCTTTGTACCGAACCCCTCTTTTTCTCAGGTCACAGGGGAAAGCAGAACGTGTGCTTTGGGCCCCGCGTTCTAAAACTGTCTCAAAAACTGCGTTAGGCTCAGTCGAGCAGCGGCCACGCATCGATTGAGGCATGCCCCGTGGTTTAGGCGGACGCCACCGCGTGGAAGAGAACGAGGTACGCCCCGCCGAGTTATTAACGTCTTCGCAAGCTGCTCAAAAAATACCCCGGGTGTTCGCGTCTTACTACACGGCACACAGCTGGGATGACGGCGAGGACGACGATGGTTTGCGTGTACAAAACTAAACAGTGCGGGACCCGAAAAAAAAAACGACATTGAAGGGAAGCTTCAAGCTGAGAGTGAGAGAGACATAGAATCTGAGCATGCACACGCTGTCTGGATCACAAAAGCATGCAGCGTTGTAGAGGCTAAAGAGCACACAGGCTGTCACTAAGGTACGCCTGTGTACCGACTACAGGCTTACGTTACTGTGGCCATTTTCATGTAACGGGAGGAGATTTGTCAGGTCACGAACATGCTGTAATATTATGGCAGTAAAGTCTACGAACCCACGTGGGGCAGCCTTCTGCAACAGGTTATGGTTAGATTGATGATTACAGTTAACACTAGAGACACGTAGCCTCTGGAAGGCTGCACGCTTGTCGAGCATAGCCCGCGTGAATTTCAAGGAATGTCCTGGGGACAAGGATAGCAGAATATGAGAATGAAAAGGGTGGAGGCCTTTCAATATGTTGAAAAAAAAAAGGGAGGGGGGTACGGAGGTTGGCAACTCGCTAGTGTAACGGCTCTATTGAGAGAAGACGTTACGGAAATATCCCGATCCTTCATCGACTGGATCTAGGAAAGAGAGCGTCTTCGCGCACATCGCTTAACCGATGGCGGCCTGGGGGAGTCACGTATGCTGCTTGGCGAAGACATCTTGATTACTCGTTCCTTCGGTTTTTTCTTGCGTTGTGATTTTGTGTCTTCCGGTAAAAAATTACGATAGTCGCAGCTTTCCCTAACTCATGTTTTCTCTCAACATGCAAACACGATGCACCCCCCTCACCTTATACCCCCTCGCCTTTATGGTTTTGAAGCGCAAAGACACAGTGAATGGCGTCCCCCAGCACCTGCCTCTCCGGAAAGCATGCCTTGCGGAGAAAATGAATTACAACGATTCCTGGTAGCAACTTGCGAAGGTCCTCATATATCAGGGTGTCCTTCCCCCCCCCCTTTTTTTTTTTGGCCTCGCATTGCTTCTGTTTTTTTTTCTAGCGCTTGTCTTCTCGCTCTTCTTGCGTTCTCTGACACTTTTTGTCGACTCACTGTTGCTCACTTCCATCCCGTGACATCTAGTAAAATTTCACGCATTCCCTCTTTTTTTATCTCCCCTGAGGCATTATTCGTCACTCTATTTATCAATTCTTTTCCTCGGTCCTTATACACTTTGTACCTAAATGAACTCCTATATTCGCTCTTTTTTTTTCGTGTCTTCGCTCTAAGCGTAGTGTCGCGCCTTCGCTATCCTTGTTTCGCGCCATCTCTTTCCACCTCTCCCCCGTGTTCTTTTCATGTTTAAGAGCATTTTTTTTTCATTTCTTCCTTCAAATCCCGGGCAGAGTGTCTATTTCACACGCATTGTCAACGACAGTGCTGTAGCGCACGCCCAAGTTTGCTTTTTTTTTCCTTACGCGTTTCAACGTAATTATTATATTATTTATACTTATAATTCATCCACTTTCCCTTTCTTTTCCTTGAGATCTTTATCGCCAGTTTTTTTCCCAATTTTTACTGGTCTTATTTTCTTTTCGGCGAAGACAACGGAAGAATGGCCGTTCATTCCATGGGCTTTCAATGTACGCAGTATACTGTTTGGCTTGATTTTTGTTTTGTTTTGTTTCATTTTTGTTTGCTTTTTTTCCAACACGCTTCTACATATTCTTGGACAGCCGCACCTCATTGAAGATTGATGAGCTTCATAATTCGTTTGCCTTGGCTGGTCAGTGCCTCCTGTACTCCTACCCTACATGAATTCGTGTCTGCCATATGCACCTCTCTTTATATATATATATATATATATATATATATATATATATATATATATATATATATATATATATATATATATATATTACGGCCTTTTGCGATGCGCTCGCTTTGCTAGTGTAGTCGTCCGGCGGACAATGCGTTCAACGCGTTTGCTTTCTCCGATGTCTATTTTATCAGGGAAAACAAACGACCCTCGGCTCGTTGGCGTAAAAACGGTGCCTGTACCACTGAAAGAAGCTCGTCTTGCGATCTTCGGCACTGCTGTTGCTTTTGAAAAGTGAATCCGGGCGAGGGAAGAAGAGAGAGAGGTATCTTTACGGGATTCGTCTATTACGTTTCTAGTCTTGCGTTTCAGGACTGTCGGAGCGCATATTATTTTCTGAAAACGATTACAAGGAACACATTTGGCTTTGCCACTGAATCACTCCAGCAGCGAGTTAGTCGTAATTCGTAAACAAGGAGAAGAACAATTTTTATCAATGTTTATGCGTTGAACTTGTGTACGTCGAACCAGTGTGTATGAAGTGCTCTCACAAACAGATATCTGAAAAAAAAAGCGGCGATGGAGCAATGTTCTGATTGTGCAGCGCTCCTACTTAAAACTGCCGCTTTGCCAGATTCTATTCAGAGGTAAATCTGCTTAAGAAGTCTGTAGGGAGCGTCACGATATATCACGCTCTTGAGTGACAATGGCAGTCAGCATACGTGTATGCCTGCAAATCTGGTATACAATTGTACGTCTTTACGTTCGGACGCACTGCAATGTACAATATATACATTTTTAATTAGGTGAACACTGTTCCTAACGCATTTATGAACGTTTATGTGCACTTTGCGGTGTTTAGCAAGGTAAGGAGCCAGCTGATGGAAAGTATAGTGCAGTGTATTTTCCCACAAGTGCGTTGGATCTGATTGTCGTAGATGGAGCGCGGATGATTCGGGAAGAAGTTTAGATGTTCTTCTCACATTTATCAGCGAATCTGGATGGAGTGGCACCTAATAAACATAACACTTGAAAGAAGCGTTCAGTTGAAACAATAATCGATTAAGTCTGCCAGGCTGGAACCGCCTGTAAAAACATCGTCACAACCACAATTGTGTTCTAAGGGCGTCTTCCGCAAAAAAAAAAAAATAAGTTAGCATCAAGTGTACCAGGAAGTGAATCATAAGCGTAAGCCACTTTTCACCGAGGTGCCACTCCACAGCTTGGTAGATTATAAGTAGAAGTTCTTCATTCTTTCGTAGACGAAGATATGTCACCAAAAAGTTCCGACGCTGTCAGGCGCTGAGTTGCAAGAGACTTCGTAAGCTTCTCGTTTCAGATTGCGCATGCGTATTATTACATGTGTGTTGACTGACCAAAGCGCAAAGCTTATTTGTTATCTCATTGCCACTTTCATCGGGAATCATGCCGGCGACAACTTCACCTCTCCATTTCTTTTTTTCAGTTAAAAACGCAAGTTATAAATGCATCGCAGCACTTCGTACCTTCTTTGTTTCCTTTTTCTTTCCCTTTCTCAACTTGTCATTGTATGAACGCTAGCTTGCTATTTCACTTGACCTTATTGTTCAACAACGGCACGTACGTCCTAAAGCAGCCTTGTTCTACTGCTTATACCTCAGTTTTTTTTTTTCGGCATAGTGTGAGACTGCCTTACCAGCGCTTTCTTAATGTCTTCCGATATCAAGATATAAAAAAAAGCAACGCTTAGGCTGTGATGAGCAGAGCAGCAACGCAACCGGCAGTCAACATAACACTACGGAGAACCACAGGTCTACCTGCATCAGTGGTTTAAGGCAAGCCGCAAAAACCGGAGTCGTATAGTTTTGCATGTCAAATGAGCGATTGCGTCATGTGCATATATATAGCCGTCTCCTGCAGGCAAGTGCTGCCTCCCAGAGCTGTTTCAGCCAGCTTTTTTTTTTGTCTTATATATTAAATAACTCTAAGCTACAGTCACCTGATGAAAAGTTGTTGGTGGCGGCTTTCACACGCATCACTATAGAAGCAAAAATCAGTTTCGTAGAACAGAGATAGAGAGGGGAAAGATTAACCGTTCGATGAGGGAGAAGACAAGCAGAATACAAGAGTCTGAAGAAGAGAGTACGACAAAAAAACAAAACGCAACTCGCAAATCAAGGCCCTACTCTGGGACTACGATCGTGGCGACTATATAGGAAAACGAGAACACCGTCCTACCCGCATACGGAGGCACTTTATAGAGACATGAAAGAAGGGAAATACGCGAGTTGATGGAACTGTACGTTCCCCCGCAGCCAGGGCGCATATGTACGGCACACGAGGCCCGCCGCGAAACGGGAGTTGCCGGAAGCGAGCTCGCACGCGTCTGTAAATGACGTTTCTGCTGGTGCGGCGCCGGCTCGCTCCTTTCTTCCAGCGAACCGCCAGATTCGGTCCGCCTTCTTCGCTAACCCTAGCGGCTGGTTCTTTTAGGGAAAAACCTATATGTATACTTAGGGAAAGACTGAAGGAACGGTAGGGACACATATTTTATGCAACTCGCGCTCCAGCCAGCCAAGCGGCAAAAAGCTCGCGCGGGAGCGCAAAATACGGCTACGCGCCGCACGTATGTCGGCGCTCGGCAGCTCCGAGAATCGAGCTCAGCCGACCGGGATCGTCGTCTCCGCTCTTCCTCTTCGCAGAACTCTTCAAAAGAACGCGCTGCGTTGTTGCCGCGTTTTCCCGTTGTCCGTTATGGCCGCGCCTACTGAATGCATTTGGCAGGTGGTGCCGGCTGCCCGGTGCAGTTTCCGAGTTTTCTTGGAGGAGCAGCGCCCATCGCTCCGTACCCGCGCAAACGCTATACGTCGTTCATCTCCACCGGGTACCACTACGTATACCTCTCTCCCAGCGATCCCTCTCCTAGAACCCTATTCCTTATTTCGTATTTTCGTTCACGTACTCACGTGCGCTCACAGATGAACATGTACGAACAAAAAAGTGCAAAGAAACCGTGAAATAAAGGTACTGGGAAGATAAACGAAGCCCAGAGTTTCTCGGACTACCACTTCAAACCGCGTTCTCTTTCGTAGTGGTCAGTTTTTTTGCCGCGGTAGTCAGCCGCCATCAGTTCTTGCGGCCGGTGTAGCGCTTCGCTAGGACAATATTTTTCTTGGCCGTTTGGAACGACGTCTTCGTTTTGCCATTCCGTCTGGTGCTCCACCATTGCCGCCTTGCTGTGAACGATGAAACGAATGCGAAAGAAAACACGAAGGCGGCGCTTTTTTTTTTCTCCTTCTCTTCGTCCTTTTCTGCCGTCATTTTCCAAATAGTTCGTTTTATTGATTGCTCCTCTGCATATATATAAAAATAACAAACAGTGCTCGACTTTTCAGCGCTGGCAGCTAGCTTAACGTTCCTTTCTTTGGCGAGATTTGTTCCCGTGCCTAAATAAAGACGACGTGCCCCGAGTTTCCTTAATTTCCTCCTCCCCCCTCCCGGGTAGAGGATCCCCTTTTAGCACGCGACATCTTCGACGTGCTTCTAATTCCTGCTGTTGCCTACGAGAACGGGAAATGCTGTTAGTAAAGCGCGATTAGCGAGGAAAGAAAGCTGCTTTGTAGAGCGCAGCTCTTGAACAGTTTGTACATGCGGCGCGGATTTCCGGCTGCAAATCGGCCCGCAGCGCGTCCGTAATCTTTCGCGCGCAACCATGTCTGGGAACAATTTAGCTAGAGAAACACGAAAAAAAAAACGGTGCACGTCTTGTATTTCTCGCGAACGTACTACGACCTGTTTTTTTCTTTTGTACGAAACATATAGCACTTTGCGACTTAACAACGGCATTAGCAGCACTCGTATAGGCTCGAGTGCGCTTTCCTGGCCTTGTGGAAACTGCGTGGTTATATTTATTATGTTTTTCTTTTGAAAAGAATCACACAACGCAATGTTTTGTGTCTCGTATTTTATAATTAACTCTTTCCTACGCAATTATTCTTTTTGGTTTTATCGGACTCTTGCCCTCTCTGAAAATTCAGTAGTCAAACTTATGCGATCACCGTGTTATTTTCATTTACAAAGAAACTATACTCACTTATTAGATTGATGTTATATGAAGACGACAAATGGGGCAGCACAAATAAGCGGCGTCAAATGTAACAGCACTGCTGCGTGTTGCGACAGCGGGTAACGGCCATTAGCCGGTATTAGCCAATAGATTATACGCTCTATTATTGGCCAGCAAAGGCAAGAATGCGTAGTCCTAGTTGTATTGAGTAATTAAGGCATCTGAAATTCAGTCATAAATTACTAATGTTATTACGGACGACAGGAGCGTCATCATATCTGATCAGAGAGAGTGGGTGAAATATTCAAATGTTGGGGGAGCTACAAAAAATTTCAATGCTTCGTCTTAGTTCTGCGACTGATTTTGCGATGTCGCTTAGCAAACATTCGCGAATGATTCACGTTATGTTTATGTTTTCGTTATTTTTTCAGCCATGGCTTTGCACGTGTTTTGGCTGATTTTTACTTGGGGAAGCATTGCCGTGCCACAGATAATTGTAATATCTAATTTGTAAATTGGTGATAGAGACGCCAGGTGCTTGTTTTTTAGTGTTTTTTTTTTCTTGTACGTGTTGGCGCCTTGCAGTCATTTGCGTCTAACACTTCTTACGCTTTAATGAATTTGCTTTATTTTTATGTTCAACGCTTCGCAGTATATATTTGCTTCTCATTTGTTTTTTAAGCGATGCATTTGTTTAATGGCATGTCCTTATGATATCTGTTTTACCCGCCTCCTAAGTAATGCCTTGAATAAGGCCTTGAAGTGTTCTAAGTGTTAGATAAGTGATTGTGATGGTCTATATTTGTTTCGCTTTCGTACGTCAATGAAAGTAAAACATTTCAATACTTCATTTTCTTGAAATATCTGTCTACATAATTTCTAGAGGGTCATTTTGTTACATGTAATACTCACGGCAAGTGTATCTCTACGTTGCTGCAGATCTCTGAATACATTATTGTACACATAAAGGTCAGACAGTACGTGCATCTTGTCATAAATCCAGCTCCACCTTGATGTTTTTGGTGCCCAAGCCTGTGTCAAGGCTCACATCACGCCCATTATTCCTGAAAGAAATCCTCATGGGCCCCTGAAAATACGCAGAATAAACGAGCACTGTAATGTCTCTTGGCGTGTTTTCGCCTTTCTTGTGCACTTTGTAACGCGTGAACAGTGATTCCGATGACTTCTATAGTGGACATACCCTCAATTTGTTCGTATACGTGAAATATCTGGTGTAAATTGTCTCCTGAATCGCTTTGCCATGCCGCCGCCTCCACTTTCTTTCTTGTCCCGCATGGGCATCGAGCGCGACCAACCGATTTAATTTTTCATCTTGTGCGTCTCCGACTGCACAAACGGTGATAACAGCGTGCAGCCGACAATCGCCGAATTTTGATCGGTTCAACACTCAGGGCTGACATTGATCGTGTGTTTTAAAGAATAAGCGGTGAGGAAGAGATATTGATTGTAGGAAAGGTAGCGAATATGAGCAACAAATCACTGCCTATTTTTTAAACGCGCGGTGGTGAGCGGCCTTTTAAAGTCATTACCAACGTATTTTCAAAAACTTAAGCGTTGAAATCTGCATCTTAAAGATTCGTCACATTAGCTAATCATAGAGTCTGCCAGAGAAAAAAAAATCGAATTGCGTATTCTTACAACTACATCGACGTCTTCTGTTACGTTTCCCCTCGAATATACCACATTGCTCCGCCTATAATTATGTTATCCCTGGTCCTGCATTTCGGCTCACTTCGTGCACAAGATGGCTAATTCGATGTATGTAGAACGCAAGCAATAAATACCTTTTGGCGTCTTCTAACTCACTGCATCATTCTTCATTAAACATAATGAAGTTGGAATGGGGGGGAGTATCAACAAAGGTTAATCCGTTCAGTGATAATTCATTTCGTTCCCTTTTTGATTATTCGCTCACTCTGCCAGTCAATTCTAGGTCGAACTAGTCTTTATGCCTAAAGAGACGACTCAATTTCAGTAAGCTCGCCCGCTTCCCGACACGTGCATCGCACTTATTCCTTTTTAAGTTCATGTGGGGCAAAAAAAACTCGCTTTGAGTATTTAAAACATTACGCGAGCACCTGCAACAGGCGTCAAATCGTCTTCTCGTATGGACACGCCGCCTTTTGGGAAAACTTCGTGTGCCTTTTGAAACAGGACTGCAATTTATTCAAGCAACCCTGACCGAGGCTGTACTTATTTTTAATCCGGTCTCAAACCCCTAGATCTCGCGTTAACAAGAGACAATGGACTAAAATAAACCTGGGGGTTGTGCCACCACTTTTAAATCGAAGGAAAGATACTTCATCTGACAGCTTCGCTTGTAGCGTCCGGATGGTTGCGAAATTGTTTCAAACTCTTCAAAATGAGACTTTCGCGACATGCGCCCGTCCATGCTTCGCTGAAGCAGGGTTATTTCGGCGAGACGGTCGAATGGGGCACGATTTCAGCAAATGTCCTACCTCTGTCTGCTTACCCAGCAGTCTATATACACTCGGCGTCATCATGCAAAGCGTGCCGCCAGTGGCGTACGACATCACGCCATGTGGCGCGCTCGTTCTTGTAGAGCAGTCAGTGTTGAAATATTTCGGATGCACCGTCGCGAATGCGCCATTTTGGAGATTACTGCGCTCAATTTTGTCTTTTTTTTAGTTTTTGGTGGCTACGCACAGCAAGAAAATGCGCGCTCGGGTCTCCCAACCATTGTTCTTTTTTCCCCACGGTCTTGCTATCCTATTCATTTGTGCGATGTTATCCAAGAGTTTTTCAGATTCAATCCTGTACTGTTCTTGCATTGTTTGCATGTTTCTGTGGATAGCGTAACTTCGTGTGCTCCAAGCAACAAAACAGGCTAGGCCGACCAGTATATTCACTTCGGGCTGTCCCTGACCATTTTCGAAAGTTTTTGAAGAGACGAAAAGTAAAGACAGAAAGATGGCAGGGAGGAGGGGGAAGGGGGTGCCGTGATAGGGCGAGTGACCTTCACCAGGCAGGCTCCATGAATGCGGTGCCTGCTTTTCTGTCTTTCCGTTTGAATGAGCAGTGCGGAACAACGGAACGTTACTGCCGTTAAGCCATGCGAGATAATCAAAGGTTCTCATTGCATAATGTGCCAGGGACAAAAACAAGCAGTACCGAGAGACGTAGTTAAAGAAAATTGGACACGAATTCAGTGCTGGCGAGCTCGGACTGGTCGATTCTGACAAAAAGTTTTTACAAATAGTCGATGGTTCTCATTGGCGCTTGCGCAATTGGCGCATAATGCGAGCGGTGGACCGATCAAAGACTGTTACGGTCTCGGATTTCGCAATATATTTTACAGAAATAGGAGACAAAAAAATGAACAAGAGTGCCATATCTCTAGAAGAAGAGCAACAGCAAAGACTCGAAGCAGGGGTGAGGACTAATCTAGATTCCTTGGAAATGAAAATAACTGGTGGCCCATTAGGTCATGTAACGCGAAAGAATTCGTTTGTGGAATTTATTCCGGATCTATTCGCCTGATCCTAATTACGTATTAAAAATTTAAGTATTTATCGCCGAATTCATAGGCCTAGCTTTTCAAGAACATTCAGTTACATCGGGAGTATTAGGCGTGCCGATGACCTGTAATACATTGAAATGAAGCAAAGATGGTGAATATCCACAAGCAAGAGCCTTCTCAGTCGGCCTATACAAAGAAAGAACATGGCTGTCAGAAACAGGTTACCTGTATTCAATGTCTGGGCAGTGTTTCGAATGTCGTGTTTCAGTAATGTCGTGGTGTTTATTTAGTTGAAAATGAAAGCAATTTAAAATATTACCCGTTTCATGTGCCCAAGGTGAATCAGCGAAAATTTGTGCTTCCACTGTGAGTGGCGTACAGGCTGACTTACAAGGTGTCTGAATCTCCCGCTCCCAATTTTTTAACGCGATAGCGTTAGAGAGCTCGTGTCGCAGAAGTTTCGCCATCGGCGTCGGCACCATTGGTTGAGAGCGAAAAACCGTCCGAGAGCAAAAAACCTCGAAAGGAAGAAATAAAGTCAAGGATAAAACTTTATGTCCCACTGAAGATCAAACCCAGGGCGTTCGCGCGGCAAGCAGGTGTGTTACTTGCAGTTGCTGCGAGAAAAAACACTACATAATTGCAATGGAGTGGAAGGAGTCTCCTTAACATTCTTCGACAGGTGCCATTACGAAAATAAGCCCATTCGGCGATTTGTTGGTGCTGTTTGTGAGGCCATTAGACTACGTCGAAGAAGCCCGGGATACTGCAGCCGTCGCCGCTAAAAACACACAAGAACTTTCAAGCACCTCTGAAAATGGACAGCTATGTTCATCTAGCGGAAAACATATCACGCTTTTCCAGAGGCGTTCATAAAGCAAACAGTAAACGCTAGATAATGTGCTGCTAACTGTGAGGCCTAGTGAGACTCTTCATGACCTTCAAGAAAATGTCATTTAAACAAACCACAGCAATTGTGTAGATTTAGCTTTTCATTCTCACGACACCGTAAAACAAGTGAAGTACTGGAGTTCCAATTTCACCGACCAAATGGCGATGCTTGTTGCGGGTGGCCAGAAGAGATCTAAAAAAAAAGAAGTCGAACAATTGCCAGATAACTAACGCAAGACGGACGACAGAATGTGACCATTTACGAATACAAGTGTCACGCCTACGTACAGCTCGTAATACAGGACCATGGGACTATATTACTGTAAAGTATTTTCATGAAGTTGTTATAAATGTTCTCTTAAATGAACCGAAAACCTGTACCATTACTATAGATACGTCGCGATGCGCGCGCGCATGTTTGTATGAGTGTGCGTGTGTGTGTGGGCTTGCGTGTGTGTGCGCGCAAGCGTCCGTGTGTGTAGAACAAAACGTTTTAATAAGTATGCACTTAGCGGTTGAAGGGCGCACTATAGGGCCAAATTTCCCTATCGCGTTCAACTCCTACAGACGAAGCTTAAGGATCCCCCAATTTTATTACAAATATACATCATCACGTTGAAACGTGCTTCTTTGTTTCTGCGCCTAAGTAACGGTACTCCGTAAATGAAGACTGTGCTAGTGACTGCGTGGTCAGTTTTACGTATGTAGGAAGCAACGCTGGTATCCCAGAATGAATGATCTGCTCGGCGCACTCTTCAAATAAGAAAGCTTGTTTTGGTATAGTGCACTATCAATACATTTCAGTAGGTTCTGAGGAATAAATAATTTTGGGCCTCAGATATATATTATTTGCTAGAAGTGAGAAAGTTAGCCCCACAGAAAACTTATCACTGTGCGTCAAGCGAGAGCTTTATAACGAAGCGAGTGAGCATGACCTTTCCACCAGCTAAGTACAACATAATACGACTAGTTTCTCGAATATTAGAGAAGTAAGTGAAAACACTGGTTTAACTTTTGTTGAGGACTCCTAGACAAACGTGGGACAAGGCTAGACAGGAACTGAAGGAAAAAAACAACGAAAAGCCCGCTTATTACACCAAGCGTAATGTACCATTCATTTATTATTATTTGATTTGCATACACGAATACACAAGGACACAGAAGAAAGAGGTAGAGAGCAAGCTGGCAAATGCCACCTGGAGAGGCACAACGCCTGCTCACTGCGTAAGTAGTGAAGAACGAAACCAGACAGCCAGGGTGCGCGAACGAACGCAGAGGCAAGGACGAAAGGAGGAACAGTGAAACTCCTAGCCAGAACATATACAGGTCGAGTGAAAGCAGTGATAAATGCCATAGCCGGGCAAGAGTGGGCGCAAAAAAGGGCGCGAAGATGAGGGAGTCCAATATTAGGGGCGGGATTCTCGGAATTCAAAAACCCCCCTGGCGCCACACGCCCTGCCGAGCTTACTACACGGCACAGCGGCACTCGCCAAAGCGGCGAAGCAAGCCTGCAGGCGAGACGACCACTGGTTTCAGTTCAGAGTTTAATTTCTTTGGTTCCACTTTTTTTTTTCAATCTCACGGAGAACAGCTTGTTCTTATTCCACAGACTTCAACGTCAGGCAGCAGGCAGTTCCAACTTTTTTTAGTCGTCCCTATTTTCCCACCTGGTAGTTTGCACAACAAGTAGGTTTTTCTTTCTTTCTTTCTTTCTTTATTTTTGTCTTGCGGTTTCGTTAAGGCTCTCTTCTGCGTTATGCTACCCAGGTGTATCCGCGCAATATTCCTAAAAAATTTAACTTCTCTTTATACAGTTCTTTCCCGAGATAAGAGTGCGATTCGCACTAAGTTGAGCATACAAAGATTGATTAAACACACACACACACACACACACACACACACACACACACACACACACATATATATATATATATATATATATATATATATGTGTGTGTGTGTGTGTGTGTGTGTGTGTGTGTGTGTGTGTGTGTGTGTGTGTGTGTGTGTGTGTGTGTGTGTGTGTGTGTGTGTGTGTGTGTGTGTGTTTTCACGCTGATTCAGATGGTGCAGTTCATGCTTTTACATCCCGTTTTCTTTGACTAAATTCTATTTTATCTGTTAGTTCGGTTAATTTGAATATGAATACCAGCTGTTGTGTTTTTGACGGCTGTTATTCTTTCTTTCTCGTAAGATAGGCACAAAGCGTCATTTGTTTATATCTTTTTTGCAGATCTACTGGAGCCAGCTAGAGCACTTGCGAGCTTTTAGCGTCAATTAGAGCCGAATTTTTAATGTACATCTAACACGTGCTCAAGTAAAAAGCGCTAGCACAACTGTACTTCCACACAGTATGTAAATGGGAAGGCTTACATGAGGAGCGCTCTGTCTCCCCCAGCAAGGGGAGGCTTGCAAGGGCAGTGCTACGGTCTCCTGCATAGCGCAAAACAACCTCACTACACTGCAACCATCGACAATATACTAGTTCTGTAGATGAGAAGGGAGCCTTTTTGTCTTCCTTGTTCGTGTCAAAGAGAGCTGAAAAAGGAAGAGCACAGAAGCCCACGCTTTGCGAAACGGCACACAAATAAACAAGTGTTGTAGCTTATATAGGTACGAAAAAAAAGCGAAAAAAGAACCAAAAAATTTTGGCAAGTCACCCATTCCTTGGAATCGACGTCATGCGAAGCAGGCAGAGGGAAGGTTGCCGTACTTACGATTTTGAGTGACACGTCATGAAATTACGTTAAATATATGTACAAATGTTGCAGGCACAGACATGTGCTGACGAGTTGCAGATGCTTATTTAACCACTTGTTTGCACTTGTACAATGATGCTAACTGGAACATGCGTATTAGCAACACCACAAGCTGATACGAAGCACCGATGCTCGCGAGGTTGCTGGCCCTGGACACTGCTACATAAATCAACTTCAGCGCATAGCAACTAACCACAATTGACGTTAACCTGACGTGACGGCTGTATCGAAAGAGTACATACGTAATGCTTATAAAATAGGGCAGGCAGCACTGCAGCCACTATTGACGTTTCACGAAGAGTAGCGTCTACTTGAATAGTATTTCCGAGACCTGGCGTAGCTTTGAGGTGAAATGCTTAATTGCCACGCAGAATGCTTGAGTTTGATTCCAGCTGGGACCCCGACATTCATGCTTTGCATTCGTAGGGTTGACGATACCGATGTCGGATATTTTTTAACGCTCATGCGTTCAAATTGCCCAAGTGTGCTCTTGTCGTTCTTAGCTAGATACGACTGAGTGGTAGATACTGTCATCACATGTGGCACATACCCACCCGTGGGTATGTGTCACTGTCTGGCGGGAAGTGTTTGACGACGCACGCGACGGGATTGTGGCATTATTGATGTCTTGATCAGCGCGTCATATTTGTCAAACCATCTTACCTTCCCATTCTATTTTTGGTTCACGCCAAGTTAAGGGGGTGACCACGAGAGCATCCAAACGTAAGTGGCAAGACAGACACACAGACAGACAGAGACAGACCATAGAGTTTCTTAATATACACTAGAGGGAACTCTGGCGCTAGTGTCTATGGGAGCTGCAACGCACGGCGCTTCAGCGAGCATGGAAATGATGGGCAGTACACACATTTGTCTAAACTTCGTGCTTCTGGCCTGATTTTGGCTCCGTGTGTCGTTGTATGGCTTAGAGCTGTTTTCTCACGAAACAAAAATCAGCAAATGTTCAGCGATTAAGCTTAACCACCTCATTATTTAGACTTACCTTTCCAAATTGGGTCATGAAGTTCAAAATGCTTGAACCTTTATTTCAAACAAAACCAAAACTTAGCTATAAACGAAGCTGCAAGTACGATTCGCCGCCAGTAAGTACGAAAACTAGACAAATGTGTGTACTACCCATCATTCCCATGGTCACTGAACGATCGCAGCGCCAGAGTACCCTCTAATTAGACAGACAGACAGACAGACAGACAGACAGACAGACAGACAGACAGACAGACAGACAGACAGGCAGGCAGGCAGGCAGGCAGGCAGGCAGGCAGGCAGGCAGGTAGGCAGGTAGGCAGACAGACAGACAGGCAGATAGACAGACAGACAGACAGACAGACAGACAGACAGACAGACAGACAGACAGGCAGGCAGGCAGATAGATAGATAGATAAATAGATAGATAGATAGATAGATAGATAGATAAATAGATAGATAGATAGATAGATAGATAGATAGATAGATAGATAGATAGATAGATAGATAGATAGATAGATAGATAGATAGATAGATAGATAGATAGATAGATAGATAGATAGATAGATAGATAGATAGATAGATAGATAGATAGATAGATAGATGGATGGATGGATGGATGGATGGATGGATGGATGGATGGATGGATGGATGGATGGATGGATGGATGGATGGATGGATGGATGGATGGATGGATGGACGGACGGACGGACGGACGGACGGACGGACGGACGGACGGACGGACGGACGGTGCTTAAAGTAGCTGAAGTTCGCTGACAAATGGTTCACATTTAATAGCCTGACGAAAAAATAAGACGAGGCCCTCGAGTTCTTTTCTTCATTCCTACTACTTTCAGCTCATGAAGTCTACGATGCGTTGCATCAACTGGCTCAGCATACCAGTTATAAAAATTGTTCTTCGTCTACCTCGAAGTTGACGCTCGCTAAACTGCGTTCCAGGTATTGTTTTCTGCTTACTTTCGTCGTGCTTATCATGAATTGTAATATAGAACTTTCTTTCTGACGGTTTTTATATCTGAATCGGTCGAGCTCAGTTTTGAAACCGCAAGTGGAGACACGCGGCGTGAAACTAGGAGAACGGTGAACACAAGGTACCACGTATTTTCAACGCAGTTCGTTCAATAAATGAGCATTTTTTTGTAATGAGTAGTAACAAAAAAACTCGTTATTGAATTCAAGCCTTAGGCGCATTTTAAAAGACTCCAGATGGGCAAAAACGTTTTCAGTATTAGTCTTTACTGGGTCGCCCCTTATCGCGCAGTGCCCAGTTGAACAGGCTAAAAGTCAGAACGTATTTGTTATAAACGATATGACGACATCATTTTGTGTTATGCCTAATCCCTCCAAAACAACATTACTGGTATACTAGTGCTGAGAAAGATCATTACTAATCCAAAAACACCGGCTGAAAGAAAATGAAGAAAGAAACTAGTTGTGTCTGACATTTCGAGAATTGTAGCGTGGAGCAGGGGAAGAATTGTTGCGTAGTGCGATAACAATGCTTGTCTACGTGGTGTAGTCCATGTATCCACGGCAAAGCTGTGATATCAGTAGAAGGAGGTGGCGTTACTTTTTCACGTTCAATGGATGAGTAGTCGCATTGGTAGGGCAGACATTTATGTTGTCGCTGAATGGCAATTCGAGGTGCTCACAGAAGTGGGCTGATCTCATGAGTTGTGCCAAATTGAATTCGGCTATAGCTTTGGGCCGGTATAGTTTTTTAAATGTGGTCTGTAATTTTTTAAGGTGGACCGAAAACTTTAGGGTGAACCGAAAGACCGACCTTTAAAACTAATTTCTTTTAGCTGAAACCAAGAGGGCTACCTCGAACGTGGCCCTTTCATCTCTAAAGAAGCCCTGCAACACTTTTTCAGCATGATCAGAAAACGCTGCCGATCAATATCAGAGGCTCTCGAGAACATGCGAGCGAAATAATATAGCGCAGCACGCAGCCTTAAATTCATAATAAATTGTCAAAGTCGGCTGAAAAGTGCATCCTCTTCTCTCGACATATGACGGAAGACGTTTAAAAATCACTCGTACAAGGCCATCTAGCAGCCATTGGCTGATTTGAACGTGGCGCACTCAGGTGTCGCAGGGATCGCCGCAGGAGGCCACCACTTGTCCACGCGTGCACGTGCGATCACACTGACAAAGGCGCGTTTTCGAAATAAAAAAACATTCTCAAGGTCACGAGGTTAGCGTGGCATATTTTTCGCCCCTGACATTCCTTCCTGCTTAGCTTCGAGCGCTTTCGTCGGAGCAAGAGATGAGAGAATGCGATTACAGCGGCTGCAAATCTTTGTAACTCCGCTCATACTGGACAGATTTTTAAATTATGTGTGGCATTGAATTCGTGGATGAATGGCAGCTTTAGTGATTCCATTTCATGGGTACTTGAAAACGTGTTTCAGGGCCCTTTTAAAGGAGCTCTATAACACTTTTTGAGCATGGTCAGAAAACGCTTCCTGTCGGTAGTCGATGCTCCCGGTACCACGCGAGCCGAAAATTATTGCACAGCCCATGGTTCGGAAATTACGTTTACAAATTCATCTAAAAGTCCCCTCTCTTCTCTTAATGAATGACTTCACAAGCTGAAAAATTCCTCGCCACAGCCATTGCATCAGCTGTTGGGTGATCTGGGCATGGCATGCTCGGTCGTTACTGAGGCCGCCGCGGGAGGCCGCGACTAGTCCGTGTGTGCGATCACGATCGCACTCGGCAGCCGCTTAAACGAAGAAAAAGAAAAATATGGAAAAAGTTCTCAATGTCAAGAAGCCCGCATGGCGTATTGTCTCTCTCTGTGCCATCTCTCCTTGCTTAGCTTCTAGTGTTTTCGTCGGGATGAGGGAAGAGAGAAGGCAATCACAGCGTGTGACAAGTCTTGGTAACTCTGCTCGTACTGGACGGGTTTTGATAATTTTTGCTGCGTTGAATTCATGAGCTCCTTCAGTTAATTCATTTAATGGCTACTTGAAAAGTGTTGCAAGGCCAATTTAAACTGAATGAGCTGTATTAAATTTTGAGGTCACATGTCGTCAGCTTGTTTTTCAAATACGTTTATTTTCTACCATGAATACGTATATTGCTGACTCACTATTCCCTGTTAATCAGTGAGAATATCGCCGGGATGAAGCACAGACAATTAACAATTTTATTTATTTATTTCTTTATTTCAATACCCTAAAGGCCCAATTGGGCATTACATTGGGGGGGATTTAAGTGAATACATACATTTCAAGCAACATGAACGGAAAACAGAATACCAAAAAGTAAGAATAAAAAGGAAACAGCGAGTAAATCGAATCAGAGCATCAAGTCAAGTACGTTCACCAACATTAATCGAGTCAAGTACGTTCACCAACAATTGGTTTCCTTTAGTACGCCAGCAAACGCTGGTTGTGGTCCAAAAAACGAGACAGAGTCAAAAGTCGATAACAAACAGAAATATATTCTCAGATAAGGCCGAACAATCAACACACAAACAGGCACACTCAGCAATAATTTAATACAATACGTTGCCAATCACAAGAAACTCAAAAACAGTGGGCTGCACAACACAACGAGATACACTGAAAACAACGAACGTGGACAACAACACGTGCTACAATGCAATTTTATGCATTAACTTAAGAGACACTTATAGACTAAAATGTTCGTGAACGTATTCAGTACAAAGTTCTTGGAACAAAGCTGCAAGTCGAGCGAATCAAATCCCGGCTGCGGTGGCTGCATTTTTGATGAAGGCGAAATTCTATAGACCCGTGTGCTCGGATTTGGGTGTACGTTAAAGAAGCCCAGGTGACAGGTGGTCGAAATTTCCGGAGCCCTGCCACTACGGCGTCTTTATAATCATAAGGTGGTTTTGAGACTTCTTACTTATCCATACTTACTGCCTCATTTGTTTAATGGCAACTACGCATGATTTCTTATAAATGCTTTATTACTTCCCGCCTCTACGAAGTTTGCAAGGTGGCTTTGTTGCATTACACTATCACCTAACAGACAAAGCACGCTTTACAGTCATTGACAGTCAATGACAAACACTCATTCGAAGTCAAGCGCTGGATGTCATTTCATTGCTCCCGAAGTATCTCGTCCAGGAACTTTTGCTTCGTGAAATATCTACGCTTCAATACTAAAACTTCTTCGCCGGTAACACTTCGGCCACTCACACACTGCAACTGCAGAGCACGTCTTCGCCCGCGGGTGGTAATCACGCAAACTTTTCTTCTGCTTGTAGCAGAAGCCTTCTCCCGCAGGTGGAAAACTTCATCTCGTGCTGCGACTCCGTCCCTTGCTGACTTGTACTAGCCGCTGGGTTCACGAAATTTCTAGGCGTTTCGTTGGAGCGCCGTGCAGCCCAATGCTGTAGAAATGGCGGGACCTTTCTCGTAACGTGACGAAATTCTGCAGCACCACGCCCATTTCCTTCAAAATGGTTCTGGAGTTCATTCGGCAATAGATGCGAGGAGGTTGGTCCGGCGTAGTGGCAGCGCCTTTGTAGAGAGAAAAGCCGTGCGTGCGGCACCCTTTGATGCTTATTGCTTCTTTGCGCCGGCTTTTGTCGAATCTGCTTGGTGCCTCAATTTCACGTAGCGGTGAGAATTCGGATCTGCACGCTGTGTTGAGCGCACGTTCGTGACACTGATGTCGTATATCGTAACAATACTGATTGCTGGCCTAGTTGGTAACTGCACGGGTCAATAAATGATGGCGTATAATGCCATAATTGTAGGTTTCATTTCAATGTGCAACCACGAAAGTCTGGCTCAGTGTTGTGCCGTATGTAGTTATTGAATCTGGCATTGTGTTAGGTAAAGTGCAATAGCACTTCGAACTGTGCAAATCCCAAGGTTTCCGAAACTTCACTATATTTCGCGAAACCAAATAAGACTGCGTAATAGGACATTACGCGGGCAGCAGGACTTCACGAAACTTGTCTAGGATCCGCGATAGTTGGCGAGATACCACGAGACCTTGCGAAAGCACTTGAACCTCTCGGAGACCTGTGGGACATTAAGAGAGACCTGGCAAAACATTACAATATTTTGTACACGTGCTCCCTAGAAAAAAAGATTTTCAGTTTTTTATATAGATTTATATAAACCAAAGGAAAATATTAATGTTTATGGCACATAAATAAGGCCAAAAAGTGCTACCCCATACTTGTCTGGAGCTGGCGTTCGCATTTATATACGCGTTCGGAGGAGAAAGTGCTCGACAAAGAAGTGCGCGAGTGTGCGTCGGCAGTTCGCGACGGGGATTACGCAGGAGATTCGTTTAGGGCGCGCTTGGACCGCTACTAATTCCCACGCCGAGCGACCGGTGGATATCTCAGTGCCCGGCGGATATGATTCCGCTCACTGTACGAGTATCACGATGTTGATCTTCGCTTCCTGCCCGTGTGGCACTATCTATGACGTCTTCCGTTGCTCTCCACGATGAGCCGGAAGTTGCTATACAGTGTCGGCCTGTCGTACACGTGTCTTAAGGCGATTGAAGACGAGGCACAGTGGTACAACAAACGATGGCAGTGTCATCCTCGCGTTCGCTAGTTCTACAACGAAAAGCGTTCAGAGTAAGGCTGTGTAGAAGGACGTGGCATCAAGTAAACAGAATAACGCTGCCCGCGTTCAGAAAGAGTACACACTCATAAATTATTCATAAGATAAAATTACAGCCAATCTTTACACTGTCCATACGTTCCTTGCTCGAATTCACGGGTCCGATTCCTGATCAAGGCAGCTGCATTCGGGTGGGAGCGTGTTCCGAAGATCACTGTGCACAAAGCTTTAGCTTCATGTTAAAAAGGAAACATGTATTGAAGATTAATCAGATGTTCTCCACTAATGTGGATTTGAATTCAAATCTTTGCTCTGGCACATGAATTTTCAGGGTTCATATTTTTTATGTAATGTACGTCGTATTAAATGATTTATCTGACCCATAACAATTAAAGAAAAAACGCGAACGAAAGCTGATGGACGTTAACACTAGCACATTTATACCTAGGGAAGAAGTAGCTGTTTTAATTATTTCTGTTTGTAACACCTCCACTGCACGCAGTACTTTAATCGCATCATTCGTAATGCCAGAAAGTGCGACATTTGTTTTTTTACCTGCATCTAGTAATTAAATACAAACACAGGATGGAAGTCTCCCACGAGAGATCAAGGTGGGTATCAAACCGAGAAACGCTCGCCATTGCTAGGTAAGGGACAAGCTGCGGAAACTTCCAAATCCTTCTTGAAGAAAGAAACAACAGATGCAAAGCAAAAGTGAGATGGGAGGCTAACTGGCAATTTTTGGTGCGCGGTGCGTGCTGCCCTTTCGAGGTATTGAGTGGAGGAAAACGAGCGGGCAATCTCCGCAGGGCGGCGCTATTGGCGTTGTCATTTGGTCGACGGGGCTGGATTTCATCAAGTGCGGTTCGCCAGCGACAGCTGCCACCTAGGTCATTGCATTCAGCCTAAAATTGTTCGAGACGGGAGGTGGCGGTGCAACCGCGATATGTTGCCTTCTCATGACTGGCGGCTTTCCTCTCCTGCCGAAGGATGCAGTGGCGAGAAGATTCAAAGCCGAAACAAAATGGCCGTCGCCACGAGGAAGAGTCGTTTCATTTTCTCGCGAAAGGCAATAGCTGTCACTCGCTCTCGCTCTCAGAGTACGCACACCAGCATTGTAAGAAGAAGACGAGATGTTGAGTCTCTTCGTGGGGGCAGGCTTCTCCGTACGCCCCTATTGTGACGGCTAACAGTGACACTCAAGGTTCAGCTTTCACTAAAGTAGCTGGCTTTGGACTCTGCGCAGCTGGGCTACAGCTACTCGCCACTACCATGTAAATGGGCAACACATGGCTAACAATTTAAACACTTTACTTTCTTAAAAGTAAAAGTGAGGCTGAAGTACCCTTTTCTTGTAGTCCGCCGCGGTCGTGTATTGGTTGTGGTGCTTGGATGCTGGCCCGAATATCACGGATTCTATCCCGGCCGTGGTGGTCAGATTTTGATAAACGCAAAGCGCTAAAGCCGTTAGTACTGTGCGATGCCAATGCGCGTTAAAGAACAACAGATGATCGAAATTTCTGGAGCCCTCCACGATGGCCTCTCTCGCAATCACATGACACTATTCGGACGTTAAACCCCAGATATTATTATTATTATTAACATTTGTTAGTATGCACTCAACGATGCTGCGTGAGAGTTTCAGTACGTATGTGTATTGTTGTGTTTTCTTAAGGCAAAGGTCATGTATGTTTTGTTTTTCAAATGTCATAAGCGACCACCGGCTTCGACGGGAGTGGCGCCAAAAATCACGACGTCACATATTGTAAAAAAAACTTAAAACTTGTGAAGTCTTCATGACGACACGTGACGTCAAATCACGTGACGCCACACAAACGTCTTTGCATTACGTCCCCGCATCCTTGAGGGTGGCCTGATCCTGTAACCTTAGCAGAACTGTTGGTGGTGTATACAGAAACTGTCCATTACACCCGAACCCGGAGGCACTCCGAAGCGACGTCGGGTTCAGAAATACTTTAGGGCTGAAAAAGGTAGTTCAATACAATCATATGAAAAGAAAACTAGGATGGCTTTCGCTTTCTGATCGTCATGGACAAGTTTATAAGAAATCTTGTCGATTCCTTAGAGAACAAAATGATTTTTTGGGGCTGAATACTATTCCAATTTAGGGGCTTGTTTTCCGAACATATCGACTATCATACATGGCAACGCGGCTTTCGCGCAAGCGATCATTGTGCAAGGAGCAATGTCTATGAAGCAGGCAGGTCGCAGTGTTGCCCTGTGGCTATTAGTCAAGTGTAAACATAAGCCTGGTCATAGCGATAAGCACTGATGTGTATACACTAAGCGTTCTGTAGCTCACAAGAATACACACGGAAAAGGCAATGCTATTCTCAAACAATATGGTGTGAAGGGCTGAGGATAATGGTGCGCAGAACTTGACGTACGCTAGCACATGGCCTCCTCCTGCTCAAAAATGCTTGTATTTCTTTTTTTTTTATTTTGTCGGCGAGCTTCAGTATATGTCTATTATGCTGACGGCGTCCTTCTCTATGCTTTAACAGTGACTACATAATACGTTTGTAGCCACCTGATAGCCGTTGTGTTCAGGCGTTATGGTCTCGGACTACTGAGTACGCATTGAATATTGTCCCAACTCCAAGCACATTGGCGATCATAGGGTGTCAATGTTAATGATATTCCTTGAATACTCGTTCATTCTGATTATTATTACGCCAGCAAGTAACAGGAGCTTCTAACACAACAACTAATCCGTGAGGAATATATTTACACTCAGCATTCGGATGGTACTGAACTATGTAGCATCCTTTGAAGAGTGTGGGTCGCGTGCTGTAACCTTGTCATTTGAATACTCCTGATGGAGAATTCTACTCAGAGTGTAGGAAAAAAGGTCTTTGCTGAGAGGTAGGCCCACATAAAAAAGCGCTATATTACACAGCTATCTCGTGATTAGTCATGTTGCTCCGCTGAACCTGCAGCGTCGAAGTTATGTAACTGATTTTTAAGAAAGTGGCAGTTTTCTAGGCGAAAATACGAGTAGTTAACCATTCACATTCTGCCTGAGCAGGGTCGAGCCCTTCGTGGCTAAATTTTGCAGGAACCACTTTGAAGCGACTGATAGCACAAGTACACGAGGAGAAGGCAGATCGCTATACGACTCCTCGTCGATTTCGTTTCTAGCCTATCTGAATCCTTTGTGAGCGGCGTAAAGCATTCATGGTGTTTCGGTGCCTATTCACAAACGAACATGCTTACATATTCATTCTGATGTGCAGAAAAAGCTTAAAGGACGCTTTGCCTTCAACAGTAGAAGGTCATAGCGTCATCGTCAGGTCTCGCACGCATCGTGTCTTCTCAATTGCCGGCCTGGCTTCGATTCTTGGTGCATGCCTCAACCATGCCGTCAAGAAAGGAACGAATGTCTGCGTATTATAGTCCATTTCAATTTGTCCCAAAATGCCTTACGCCAGCACAGTTAAGTGCCCACTATGCCTTTTGCGGATCAGAGAAGGGCCTACTACGCTTCCGTAAAGCAACACGCGAACCTACACCATTGCTCACTTTGTTGAGAATCCTGCAGCAGGTGATGAATAATTAACATGTCTAAGCGCATTGTATTTGGTGGGTCTTTGGAACATACACTCATTGCGCAGTTCAAGTGTTTCGACACCTGGCGCGATTCCACGCTTCTGCTACGATATATAACATGCCCTAGGTAGGCACCCTTCTCTACGTAACAATCATGTAGTGTTTTATTGTGAAGATTCTTCCAGAAATAGTGAGCCTCTGTGGTGGAACACCTGCCTAGAACGCTCATTTTCTGGGTTTGAGGCTCTTTCAAACATAAAGATTTTGATTCTCTATTTTATATGCATCTTTCTCAATCGCTCGGTCGCTGCCAAGATGATTATCTTTCGCTCACCCCCACCGACGCCAACACCGGAATTTCTGCAAAACGAGCTCTTTAACGCTATCCTGTTAAAATAGCACGTAGTTTAACGGTGGCCTGGTCATCTACAGAGTTCTCTTTCTGTGTCATCATCTACAGCAGCCCCTGAAGACCTTCAGCATGAATAGGTGGGTGGAAGAAACCTATTGAGGTCCAATAGGTCAGGCTATTTTCTTATCCCGAGGAGGGACGTTCCCACTTAAGGACATGGCCTAGCCTTCCGGCTAGCCTACTTTTGCTTGCTTTGCAGACTCATGAGAAGACATACTTCTGTTGCGTTTAATTTTTTTTTCATGTCTGTTTTATCATCACATCACTCTAGAGTAGACAACACAGGCTGCTATAAAATGTACTTCAAGTTCCTTGTTTTGTCACGTTAAAGAACCCCAGGTGGTCTAAATTTCCGGAGCCCTCCACTACGGCGTCTCTCATAATCATATAGTGGTTTTGGGACGTTACACCCTACGTATCAATCAATCAAGTTCCTTGTTTTGTCGCCATTACATTTCCCGTCTGCATTTGAACAAACTAGTGGTCATCTTGAGATGGCGAGGAATGATTTGCTGGCAAATCAAATATTTCAGTGAATGCATCAATTTATTTAGACACAATTCCAGCGTTGACCACAACGGGGGAGGAACAAGTAAGGTCATAACAGTTGAATAAGCGTCAAGTGCACAACAAATACCACATGAATTGAAGTTTACATTTCTTTTGTGCAATTTACAATAAGCTAGCGATATCCACTCATGTCAAGCAAAATGTCTTGGTCGAGTTTAAGGGCTGTTTTCAAGACCCGCGACGCATATCGTTTAAGAAAACAGAGTCTCGCAGAACTCGGGGAAAAGTATCGAAGAATCGACTTATTTGCAGTCTCTGAACAGACCGAAAGCGGAAGGGGGGGGGGGAGTTTTCTGTGTACTTACATGTAACAATAGCTGAAAGATTTTGTCACGTCGTTGGAAAACTACCCACTCGTGTACAGCCACCGTTATTGGCCTGATAACATATCAGCAGTTTGCATTCCTATTAATAACATCTAGGGTCTCTGCCACATCATGCTGGCAAGCGCACGAACACGTGATATTCTAATGCCTACAGCACGCTTTCTCTCTTCCCTGGGTGACATAAAAAACAGCAGAAGAACAGCTTGCTAAAACAGTATCGTTGTTGCGTGTACATATGCCGCAACACCTAATTACAACTAGCTAAACGGCGTGTACATGCAACCTCATTATGTGACCTCACGACATTTTAAAGTAGTTTAACTTAGCGCACTGAATGTAAAGAAGAAACTTTGCAGCAGTAGTTTCTCAGCGGGAACCTCAAATCCTGCGCTTCATCGTCTTCTCATAGGGTAATGCGTCTTACTTAGAAACTTGATGAATGATACGTGACGCACTTTAACCTCAATATGCAAATAAAGTCTTTGTTGGGAATCCCTCTTTTGTTCATCTCTCCTCGTTTTTGTCGCTCTTCTCTGACTTGCTATCATATCTTTAAAGTACGGATTATCAACTCAGATCATTCCTATGTTCTTCAAGAATTCTGTCTTTTACGACACAGTTTTTATTTATTTATGTATTTATTTATTTATTCATTTATTTGATCAGAAATTTGTCTTATATATATTTTAACGCCGTACCTCACTATAGCCGCAGAAAGCGTTTTTTTTTATTTTTAGGCGCCGAGTGACGGGGAATGGAGAACCGCGGTCGCGCGAGTGGTTCGAAGAGGCGAACGGTAATTTCTGAGTACGAGTAGCCCGCTATGATATCAGCTTCGAATAAAAAGAAATGTGTGAAAAAAGCAGCAGAAGGTATAATGTCAACCCTCGTGGCAGGATCCTCTTTTTGGCCGGTCGATCAGTGGACTTGTTCAGTCGATTGGCGTAGACGCCTCTCGTTACACTTATTTTTCTTCTCCCGCACGGCGCAGCCGGGCAGCGTTATGCCGAACGGCGTGATTACGTGAAGTGGGAGTCGTTATACACCATAAGGGTTTCGTCGCTTCCTCTTTTTTTATATACGCTTCCTCTTCCAGAAGCCTCATCTCTGGCAACATGATTCGCTCGCCTTGTATATATATTTATACACATCCCTGTTTTCTCGGAGTCCCGGCAAGCTCGCATGCTTAGTCCACAGCGCGACCCATCAGCTGGCCAGCGGGCCCGCCTAATTAATGCTTAGCACGGCGAACTTTATGGCACATACACACTCAGCTTCTCTTACCCTCTCTTCTATTAAGGCCCTTCGGCAAACTGCCAGGCGAGAACGTTCGGAACCAACAACGTCATCATTGTGGAAACAGCTCTCTTCCTAACCACCCTTCCGCCCCTTTCACTTCACCGCCTCCCTCTTGCACACCTTTCCTATACGTATGCCGCAGAATCTCGCGTCGCTTAGCGAAAGCGCTTCTGAATGGCGGTCATTAGGAGAACAAGTGTCTGGAGTCACGGTGCTCTACTTTGTTTTCGTTTTTATAGGTATTAGCGCTTTCCCTTCTTTTCCGCCGCATTTTTGTCAGTAGCTTTGATCCAAGCATCCTCTCTATTTCTCTGTTACTTTCACAGGCGACGTCTCGAACATTCGCGCTAACTGTTGCTTCGTCTCGAGTTGTTTCCATTTGCATTCTCCTCGTCTCGTCTCGCGTATTTTTGTGCGAGTAAAGAAACGACGAACACGTCTCCTTGAAGTTGAACGTACTTATACCATACGTTCCCGAAGGAGTATTACGATA
Source organism: Rhipicephalus microplus (assembly GCF_013339725.1). Lineage (NCBI taxonomy): Eukaryota > Metazoa > Arthropoda > Arachnida > Ixodida > Ixodidae > Rhipicephalus > Rhipicephalus microplus. The sequence continues at coordinate 64,194,362 of NC_051169.1, forward strand.
GGGAACTTTCCATACATCAGAAAAGAGGTGAATCGGGGTTTGCTTTGCTATAATGCCTACTTTATTGTTCTCTCTACTGATTTCATGTTATTCACTTGGCCTTCCGGGCGTGTTGTTTTGGTGTGAACATCGCTAATAACTGGGCATGCTGTCGGTCCGATGGGCTCTTATCAGCCGCCCGCACGGTGGAAGCAGGCGAGGACAACACACGCTCGCATTGCCCATACGCGTGACTAGCGTCGGCGTGACATAAAGGGGGTGGTAAATAGCTAGCCGCCCCCTAAGGTACTCGGCAGGATCAAAACCTGGCTGCGGTGCCTGCATTTTCAATGGAGGTGAAAATGATTGATTGATTGATTGATTGATTGATTGATTGATTAATTGATTGATTGATTGATTGACATATGGAGTTTAACGTCCCAAAACCACCATATGATTATGAGAGACGCCGTAGTGGAGGGCTCCATAAATTTCGACCACCTGGGGTTGTTTAACGTGCACCCAAATCTGAGCACATGGGCCTACAACAATTCCGCCTCCATCGGAAATGCAGCCGCAGCCGGGATTTGATCCCGTGTCCTATGGATCAGCAGCTGACTACCTTAGCCACTAGACCACCGTGGTGGGGCATGGAGGTGAAAATGCTGTAGGCCCGTGTGCTCAGATTTGGGCACACGTTTAAGAACCCCAGGTGGTATGAATCTCCGGAGCCCTCCACAACGGCGTCTCTCATATTCATATGGTGGTTTTGGGGCGTTAAACCCCACATATCGATTAATCAAATGGCTAGCCGATAAGAAGGGAGGTCAAACGAGCCCAGGGCTTTTAGGGGTTGGCACGACGAAGGAATACGTTGACAGTCGGGGCGATGGTTTCCCTCCGAGAGTGCTGCAGAGCGGACGCCACGCCGGTTTGGGGTACCCACCAAGACGAGTCGTTGGCTCGTCTTGCACTGCAGTTTGTTGCGATTTTGACTTCATGCCGTTATGTCTCGCGCCTGGCTTTCTGCTGTTACGTTTCGCACCGTTTCTTGTGTTGACCACCAGTCTGCAGGCAGTGTTAGCTTTTGCTTCTGCAGTAGGCATTAGTGCCGCCTTATGGCGGCCCGTAAAGCTTGTTAAGATTCTTTTGAGTCGTGAATTAGAAGTAGTTCTTGTTACCGGGCATTGCTGGCTCGTGTCATGCAATTTCCGGCTCATTAACCCCCCAGAGTCGACATTGCGCACTGTTGTGTATCTTGTATACTTTGCTTTTGTTTTCTGCTCGCAACAAATACATTCAAGTAAAGCTCTGCAAGCTGAACTGCCAATGTAACTGTGTGTAAATATTACTAGAATTCCTTCTATTGTTATTGTTGTCGCTGCTGTTCCTGTTGTAGTTGCACAAAATCATTGTTACCTTAAACATACCGGCCTCGTTTTTACTGGATTACATGGAGAATGGGGCCAAAAGAATTCTGAGGATACCAAATGTTGTAGGCCCGTGTGCTCAGATTTGGGTGCACGTTAAAGAACACCAGGTGGTAGAAATTTCCGGAGCCCTCCACTACGGCGTCTCTCATAATCATATGGGGGATTCGGGACGCTGAAGCCCAGATATCAATCGACGCTGGGATACCGTAAACCATTAGATGACTGTAGAAATCATTGTGAAATGCTTCGAATATCCAGTGTTACACAAATCCCCGAGAGACAATTTAACCATCAAAACATAATCTCGAATCAAGTGCCACCCAAGAGCCAGTGCACTTGCATCAATGATGCAGTTAGACTTCTCTTTTGCAAATATTCTGATACGGCCTGTACTACTAGCGTTACGTTTTCTTCTCTGCGCACATGGCACAAGACAGCACAAGACTAAATCATCACATTGTTCTTTCTCCTCCACTGTTTCCTAATAATTCCCGCTCATACGTTAGCCAACGTATGACAGGAAATTCTCTGCCATACGTTTAATCATAAGGTGGTTTTGGAACCTTAAACCCAACATATCAATCAATCCCTGTCTTACGTTAGGAAGGTTCTTTCGAGAGATTTTTTTCTGCCTCCCTGCCACTTTTAGAAATGTCGCTTCAGTAGGGTCCTTCACTGAGCGTTTTCATCACTGTTATGGTTCTCTTCACCGACTCTTCTTTTATGATGTTTCGGCATTCATTTAATCTCTTCGTCGTGCGCCTGCACCCCTTGTGGCTGAGAAAAAGTAAACGCCAAACGACTTCTATTTGTCTCGAGACACTGCCATTTGTCCTGTGCCCGTTTTCTTACTCTCATAATGCCCACATCAGTCTATTCTGCTTGGCCAAGCTGGCTGAATGGCCTCTTGCGCCTCGCTATTGAACGCAGAGCACCCATCAGGGCTGTACAATTGTGCAACACCGTCTGGCGGGGCGAGATTTTCGCTCTATAGGTTCTTGTTATGTGATGCCGAATATAGGTACTAGTATATGAAGTTATCAAGTACGGGATGTCCATAGACTTGCGTGTAGTTGAAGGTCAGGGGGATCAGGGAGACCTCCTCCCTCCTCCCACTTTCCGTGACACGTCACCTTCGCACTTTGCTCTAATGACCTCAGTAGGAGAGCGTCGGGAAGAGAGAGGGGACAATTTCTAACACAGTGAAACCTAATTTTGTCACTGCATCTCTTTAGAAAACCCTGCACAGGTCGATGATTACGTCACTTTTTCGCAAGTTTTTTTTTCTGTTCTAATTTTACGCGCCCTACACCAGTTATGGTGGCTCAGCTTCGTCAGGCTTCCATACCATTCTAAAGAAAATGACAGTAATGATAAATAGCTAGAGACCGCGATCACAGTCGGCGATGCCGAATTCCGTTTCCTTACGCCAAGCTGCTTTTATCTTTCACCTTCGACATCTGTAACAGGCGCAATCCTATGCATTTTGCGTGCTTTAAAGCTTGTCTTGTTCAAACTCGTCTGGCTAAGTAAACTTAGCAGAAAATCAACGTGTTTTTCGTAACTCTATTCTGTTCATGTACTTTCTTCTGAAGCTCGTCTTGACACTTCATTCCATGTAGTTGCTTAGTGATACTTTGAATCTGAGGGCAAATGGTAGGGGAGTTTGTCACAACAAATTATAGTTATAAGCGCTAAACTTGTCTGCGTTTTGTTGTCAAGTGCCTGAACCCTACAGTGTATTTACTGCGTGAGTGTCAAAAATCGCAGAACAATTCCTATATCTTTGTTTTTTGGAGATACAGCTGTCATGGTCTTAATGTCTTAACCTTTGAATACCGCCGAATTTGGGTAACCGGTGCTCTTCGTCGAAAGAATGTAGAAGTTCTTTCTGTGTTAAAAAAAGAGCAAAATACAATAGAAAGTCATAGTGCGCTGAATGTAAGGGAACTTTGTTTTTATTGGTCGCAATTGAAGGCGTTACGTCTCAGCTACTTGGCTTTTTTTGTAATCTATTTACGTACACCCATCAACTAAATTGCTAACTTCTCTCATTATATCTGATTCGCGTGTACTATGTGAAACAAAGAACGACCTATAAGACCGCCGTCATGCCACAGGTTACTATTAGGGGAAGAAAGAATTAACTTAATGTGTCTCCACGTCTTCAGAACCACTTTTTTTTCACGTAGCTTTCACAGATAAGGATGACGATGTCTGCAGTTAGCATGAAATATTTCAAAGGAGCAAAGCATCTCATGTTATCTGCTTGTCGGCGTCTAATGTCGTCACATTTGTCATGTAATCACGGCTTTTCATAAATGGCTATGTACCACGAAAATGGGGTACGTTGCACTACTCGCCACCGGTCCTCTAAAAATGGAGAAGACAGCAGCTATTTTAACGAATAGCGAGCGATGGTGGTGGAACTGAGACACCCTTACCTACAAGCCGCAGGGAACTGAAATCGGGCCTGTGGAAAGAAACACTCACCACCTCAGGGTGAGCTGCATTGTGGCGCAGTTTTCAGGTGACGCTAGCGGAGCGGAAAACACCCTTTTATACGCGTCCGGTTTTGATTTTGGCAGCACTAGTGTCTCATCAAAGATATAGTTTTTAAATCACTGCTTGCTTTACGTCTCTCCAAGTTTCACGCGAGTGGTGTTCCCAACACACTTTACCCCTCTCTAGTTTATCGCGTAAGTAGAGTTCTCTACATATTGTACCCGTCCCCAGTTTGTTTTTTATCGCGTAAGTGGAGTTCCCTACATACTTCATTCCTCCCCAGTTTTTTATCGCGTAAATGGAGTTCCTCACATACCTTATTCCTCCCGAGTTTTCATTTTACCGTGTAAGTAGAGTCCCCCTACATGCTTCACCATCCCCAGTCTTTTTTATCGTGTAAGCTGAGTTCCCTACATACTTTACCTCTCACCAGATTTTTTATAAATTTTTAATGTCGAAAACAGCACTCCTTAACAAATAAAATTACTAGCGCAAATACAGAACATCCCTTACAAAAAAAAGAAGATACACACACGCGGGCTTCTTTGTGGGGCGTATTCCGTGCTTGCGCTGGTAATTTTAATTCAGTGATACGTACCAACTTGTCCGAATGAAGTTTTATTGAGAGCAACATGGACTGCTCGTTTCGGCGAGTGTCCTCCGTGATGCAGTGCGTTACTTACATCGCAATGCGTTTTCAGCGTTTCAGTAATTACTACGCCTCACCCACGATTCCCTTTCAGGTGGTGACTCTTCAATCGAACGTCAGAGTGCCGTAATTGTATATGAATAGAGAAACTATGGTTTTAGTAACTGAAGCTGTTTTGTACGCGCACTGTTTGTCCTCTATTTTTTTCTTATCACCGTTTCCTTATCACCAACGCAGGGCAGCAAACTAGACGAATCTTCGGTTAATCTCTGTGTCTTTACTCTTGTAACTTCTCTCCTTCTTTCTCTCGCTACGATGCACTGCACTGCGCCAGCACTTGCATCACGCTTCATATTATAACGAAGGAGCATGTTTCTCCCAATGTTTGGCTCTAGAAAATGAAGCGATAGTGATAAACAGCGGCTCCTGATATAGCCAAGTGAATCATTTTCTCTGAGTGTAAGAACTTATACTAGTACGCGCAGGCACTTTTCCCGTAGATGATACGGGCATGTCTTTATATTACAATGATATAGCTGTCTAGACTAAACGCTTATTTGCAACATGTGCACAGAAAATATTGGCTTTTCTGGCTTTTCGTGCGGGGATAATACCAGATCACGAATTAGGAAAAAAAATACCGCAGTAAAAGAAGGAAAGTGGTAAATGACCTGGTGAGTAAGTACAGAAATTCGCTTCGCAATGGCCACCATAACTTCATGACGTGCTTTCCGTCGGTAGTTTCGTAAGAAGCGCAGCCTCGGGATGACCACTTACGATGAATGATCCATCGTTGTCTAAACGATGGTGAAGTAACCGGCTGCAGAAACTGGTCTTGCGTCTCCTCGAGGGTGACTGAAAGTCAAGACATTCCGTGATTCTACAAAACAAGATAAAATAAACAAAATGTTGCAGGCCACACACAAACCGCGCACAAGATATTGAGCGGGCGCGTGCGGTATTACAAAACCGACTCATAAGAAACAACAGCTGCACAGGCTTCTTTTGGTAGAAAGGTGCTGGAACCCTTGCCTGCGCCGTTTCAAACTTTTCGGCTGCTGGCTGACCAAAGTAATCAAATACTGACTTGTTTCGCCACACCAAGTTCTTATTTCGTTTCTAAACTACAACAAAAAATGAAAAAAAGACATTCTCTGATCTTACTGATCGAAGAAGTCTGTTACGAGAAAGGGAAATGCGTGGGTGCTCCTTGAAAGGTGAAAGAATAAAAGAAAGTATTGCGAAACCTGCGTTGGCTTTACCCATATTGTAACGAGGTGAATTCTAGGAACACAAAAATGACCACTGGCATCTACAGTTTCTCTGTCCTCTATATCTGCTTAACTTCTAATATTCTGAAACCATTCCGTTTATATCACTCACGTCTACATTTTGCAGCACGGTGCTACTTTTTGTCTTTCATGCTTTAGATTGAGTCGTTGTACTAGTGCGGTTTCAGAGACCATGCTCTACGACGATGCAAATAATAAAATAATGTGCAGATATTCTGCTTATTCATGACTTGACTGGTTCTGTATAGAATGATTCCGTGAACAGCAACACAGAATCTGTACTCAATGCAAGTTCACCATTTTTTCACTAATACACAATCAATTTGACCTTAGCCTGTGCGTGTGTTACTATAGCTATGTATGTTTAGGTCGATTCAGAAGTTAGGGTATTTCTACCCGACTTCGCGACATCGTTCTATACTTACGAGCTTATATCGACTACAAAAAAGCATAAAAGCAATCCACGCTATGTTTTAAATGATTTGATATTACTGTTTGTGTGACGTGAGCCAAGTTGTGTAAGAATGCGACACCGGACAAGCTGGTTAAGGCTCAATTTCGAAATAACCGTAAATGACTGCAGCACAAGACAAATGCATTGTCCTACGGTCTTCTTTTTCTCGGGTTTTCGTATTTCGCACAGTGTACCCGCATTCTAAAAGTATACTTTGAAACTTGCGATACCAACATACGCCAAGTATAGTGTTCTAGTCAATGGGACGTAACCCCTTGAGGAGAAATAAGTGGTTCGTAGGACCATTGCACCTAAGGTTTCCGTGTACTCTGTCCAACTGAGATGGGTAGAAATAATCATGAGGTGCCCGTATTTCTTTATGCTATGTATTGTCAGCTATGCGACTCTGCACTGAAAAGCTGCCGTCATTTTCTAGTAATTTTTTTACATATGACTGTTCCGTCTAAGTCAGTTCCCCTCCGCTTGTCTCAGCAGGACGCGCCACACTTCGGTCAGTGAACTGTTCAGTTCAACTACACCACCATCACCGTAAATCCAGATGTTACAACAAGCACAGGACGCATTATGAACTCTCAGTGCAGTATGCTAGAACCATAACCCCTATATTGTGTAAATTGCTGATGATTTGCTGGCGTGGTTGTCTCCACCTGGAGGGTGCATCTACTAAGAGACATCTTGAATGTGTCTATCATATAGGTACAATAAAGGCCCGCTACTGCTTTGTGCACAATGAATAACTTCAGTATAGTAAATAAATCCCAAATAAATCCATCCATACATAGAATTAGCGACTTCCTTCACTATTATTTCCTTAAAGAGGTGTATTGCATAAGCGTTCGGTTTACGGTTGTACAGAACACTACAGTAATTACACATACAAATGAAAAAAGAATTAGTGATCCAGCACTTCAGCAAATGTTGATGGGCAATTGATTTCAGTGATAGAACAAGGCAGGCCGTTCCACTCGCAAAGTGTGCTTTGAAATCCCTCACGACTCATTCAACAAGTTTGCTTCACCTAATAGTTAAACTTATCGTGGAGGTGCACCCTTTACAGGGTGCAGAATTCTTTGAGTACGACTGGACTTAAAGGTACTTGTTGCGCTCTTCAATGTATTTTACTGCTTCCTTCCGTTGTGCTTGTGCAGTACGCGTTCTTTCTTGTCTCGCACCATCAAGTGCTCTGAAAGCTTGGCTAGTTGTCAGGGAAGTGGAGGGACAAGGGGGTAAGAAGCTGTGTCCGATAATCTGTATCCGTCATGACCTTGAATGTCTTTTACTTGTTTTTTTTTTTTTGAGCGCGTGACTTACTTTTTGAGCGCGTGGCTTACAGAGCTAGATGCCTTTATGTTGCAGCATCTCGTGGTGACTACGGACACTATACAACTCCTGAGGCTCAAATCAGACAATGGCCGTAAACTACCTGCTTACGACACGGTCCCATTGGAATTTGGAATCATATGTCGAGAGTAGAGTGGGTGATCTTCAACTGATTTTCTAATAAAATAGAAATTTTAGCCCGCGTGCTGCGCAAAAATCTATGTCACGCCTGTTCTCTCGCTCAAAGAGTGTTCCGGGGTTCCTTAAGTTTAAGAAATCCAGAGGAAAAAATTTGAAGTAATTACAGAACGCAGCAGGATACCAAGTTATCAAGAAAAAAATGCTAGCGTATTTGCCATTCACTACATTACCTTATTCGGTGAATGACACAAAGCAGGTGCACGAAACAAGAAGATAACTCTACGCGCAATCGATAGTATTCTCCTGGCAATCACCGAAAGTCGGCCTGCACACCGGTGGTTGGCCCTTTCCGTACTCCAGTAAAGGAGCCAGAGGAAGAGAGATCAGAAGCAGGGTAGTCAATCACACGCACGTCCGGTTTGCCACCCTGCTCGGGGAGAAGGGATTAGAGGGTTTAAAGAAAGGGAAGAAGGGAAAGGTAGGAGAGCACAGTCAGGGTGCTATCTTAAATTGCACGCCTACAAGCAGTTGCTTAATTCAGTCGATTAACAAAAAACACAACAGTGCTCGCGTCACTTTGCTGGCTTACGACGCGTAGAGCCACAATCTGAAGATCCTTTCGGAAAAAAGTCTATCGTATAGTTTGTTCAGCGTATCGCGCTGCACATTGCGTTCGCTCGCAAAACGATCATAGGAACACAGTATATGTTGTATTGTTTCACCACTCTCGCACGAGCCACATCTGGAGGTAGCTATCATTCCTATGCGAAAAGACTACTCCTTCTGGAAAGCTACTGTTAACCACATGCTGCACAGTAAAGTTGTGCGCCAGTGCAAAAGGTTCGATGAATATTTGGACCTTCCTCGATGCGTCAACGTTACGTAGGTGGTGGTTCCCGACAATGAGGTCGCCCAGCTAAGTTTGGGACATAGCGTGACTGACCTAGTGAGGACCACTTGCAGCGTCAGTTGTCGACAAGGGTATTGCGCAGTCTGTGCGTTATCGTCGGTGGAACAGGCAGCATTATGAGCGAGGTCATTACCGGCTATGCCACAATGTCTTGGTAGCCTTTGGAACAAAACTTGATCACTCATTTCATTTACAAGCTGCTCATGCATTTTGCGTCATAACGTGGATTAAAAACTTTGAATATATGTCCTAAATAGCAGATACAACCCAATTTTGAGGCTGAGTTTCAGCAATTTATAAAATAGCAGCACGTAACACAGCAAGCTCTGCTGCTGTGGATGTCGTTCTGTAGGACAATGAATTTTAGAGTCACTTGGCTCACTAGGATTATAACAGCACCTGTGTAGCTGTCAGTCGAGACCGGTAAATTGGTGTAAAAGTGGATCCTTTGGCCATACTGCTCGTTGAGTAGTGATAATGGTGCTTGTCGTAGTACCACTGTTGAAATACGGCTCTTGTTCGTAATTCAATCCTGGAAATAGTGTGGCGTATTTGTGGTTGTTGTAGGTACAACGGAGGCAAAAGTGGCCTTTCTGCTGGAGTGAAGTACAACGGAAGACATTGTCTAGAGTGGAAACAATACTTGAAAACATGACTTGTGGTCTCGGAAGTGGCAACGTAGCAATATGGTGACCGGGAGCTGGGCAGAGGTATTTACTGTGGGCTCTCAAGTTGTCAGTGGTGACGTATGTTGAAATTGAATGCTATCTTGAGATCATAAGCTACACGGAGCTAAAACCTTATGTGTACAGAAAGCCAAGCAACAAATGTAGTGAGTGTTCTTACGTTTCGTTGTGCCACCATGAGGGGTTGATTGAAACATTGCGATTGCTTTATGGCTGAAAAGAACCTTATTTTTATTTCTGATCAATATTTCTAGTGGTGTTTTCTTGTTCACCAGACATCTTCGATTGTGTTATTGCTGTTCTTCCTTCCCTGGTATTGGAAAAATCATTGATATTTCTAGTCTTGCAGGTAAAAAAATAAAACGTACTAAAATATCCATAAATCCCAAAAACATTCTGCATATAAAGCACAATTTAAAAAAAAAGCCGTAGTGAGTTTCCTGATAGACTACTGATCGAGTTGTTCCGTTACAAAGTAGGCATGTGTACTTGCCTGATGTTTCGCAACAGGTTACGAGACAAAGCACCGCATTTCATAAATTTCGTGAAAAAGTGGACAGATGGATAGAAAAACCTTTAGTCAGAAAAACACTCCCAAAGTTGCCGGCCCGAGTGCAGGCCACAGATTGAATATTGCTCAGTGAGACATACCTCTTCCATCACTGCCAAGGTACTTAGACTGTCAACGCTTGCTCGTTCGCATCTTAGCTAGTAAGAGCGTTTAGCTATCACTCTTAGAGAACGTCTAGTCCTATGTTGTCCTGCGTGAAAATTTCTCTGATTTCTCTGAATGTCCATAAAATATGTGCTACGTCTGTATGTTTGTGTCTGCAGAGCTTACCGCTTGCTTCTCGGAATTATCGGGAATTCACCCTGTTTTAAGAGCACCAAATTTACGAATGATGTTGTTTCCAAGCGTCTCCAATCTCTTTCTTGAAGACATTGTTAGCACTTAGGTACCAACAACCCACATTAGGTAGCTCACAAAGGAAAGGTTCTTTAACGTGCAGATTTGGGTGCACGTTAAAGAACCCCAGGTGGTCAAAATTTCCGGAGCCCTCCACTACGGTGTCTCTCATAATCATATGGTGGTTTTGGGACGTTACACCCCACAAATCAATCAAGGAAATCATCACCAAAGCTTCTGCCATAAGAAAAATTCTCTGATGGAGGAAGGGTTAAGAGAGAGGGGGGGGGGGGCCGAGTCGTACGCTTGCTTTTATCTTGTGATAACATTGCTTGCCGAGAAGAAAAACTTTATGCCTATTTTTTCTTGGCCAGAAGTGTAGAAGACATTTTGACAAGGATTTTTTTTTAATTTTCATTCGCAAACATAAACAGACACACATGCTTTGTTAAAATGTTTTCACTTGTGTAGCTTCTAGTCGGACGCAGTACAAACTCTTCCAAAGCGATATATGTGCTTTATATTTTTAACCGTTTTCCCGCATCAGTCAGCTTTATCCTTAGTTTTGGAGGCAATAAAAAAACTCCTGTGGACATCTCCAAACTTTGCACATTATGACTGTTTCTCACGGGCGAGTGAACATGAAAGCGACCGCTTCGTAACCGCCACGTCTACTGTTCAAAAGTGCATGCACAGTAGCTCTCTTAAAAAATGCATCCGACAACAAAATTAAACCAAGCCTTGAGTTTTCTGTATGAAGAGAACGTGTAGTACCCTCGGCAGAATAATCAAAACTGAAAGAGAAAGTTCAAGAATGGTATAATAAAAAAAGCAATGATTTTTTTTTTTTCATTTCAAAATACGTGTAGCGACGAGTCAAGTTTCGTGTTTCCCGCTTTTCATACAAATAGGCTGCTTGAGCAGAGACGCCAGAATGGCACTCAGCGCATCAGCCACCGTCAACACGTAACACAAATGGTTTTTTTTTTTTTCTGCTTTCAGCTTCACGTGTTTCCGCGAGTCCTGGTACGTTCGCAACTAGCCTGTCGATTTTTCTGCCTTCCTTCCTTTTCCTTTCCTTCCACCCTCCCAGTTCTACCTCTTCTTGCTTATTTTTAAATGCCTCAAAACTGCTTCTAGCGGGCTAAGCAGGAAACTGTCGAAAACAAAATGCATTTTGTTCAACGTTATGCTTTCAAGCCTAGCCGACATAGTGCCTACGGAAACCTAAACTATATATCTGAAATAAAACAGAAACGAATATACCGGGTGCGTTCGCATTGCTCAGTAGTAAAAACGGACGAGGGAAGGCAAATGGTGAACGAGAGGATGCCGAGTAGGGGGGGTGTCCGCAAGAAGGCGCTGTAAAACACGCCTTACCGCGAGTGTACAGCCAAAGCGGAGTTTGTGGGAGGGAGGCAGCGCAGACGAAGCGCGGATGAAGACTTTAGCGGAAGAGGGAACTCCGCTCGGCAAGCCCCACTGGACGCGTCGTCTCTCGACTTGATACGTGACCCGACGCACGATCACGTCTTTTCCACGGCCAATGTGTTGCGCGGTGCGAAGCGACCCTCGCCAATGGATACAAAAAAAAAAGCATATAGAGTGAAGAAAAAAAGAGACACAAAACGTCTACTCCGAATGTAAAGACTGCAGCCCTTTGCCATCATTAAAGCAGCTCGCCGGCACTGTTGTTCCCTGTAGCCACGCTGGTACACGTCTATAAACTTGTGCGCGTTTGGGTCTTTCGGTTCGACGGTGACCCCCCTTCCCCGCCTTCCCTCCTCATTGTCCACTGCTCCTTTCGTTTTCGGTCTCGCTGTTCTCACAACGTTCCACACCAACGCCTCTTCTTCCGTTTTTCGGACACTAGGGACCTACCGAAACAAAGATTATTTTTGTATTACGTTCTTTTCTATTCACTCTCTTCATGGTGCGTTTTTTTTTCTAGCGGACTTTCCGCAGCCTCTCCGTTCATTGGCGCATTTCCTCTTATTTGTTCACGTCGTCTACGCGTCGCCACCTCTGTAATGCGCCTCCTTCGTTCGGGTCGAGTGCACGGGAGGCGAAATAAAGTTTTCTCCGAATGACCACCACCGCCACGCATCAGTATTTTTCGCGGCTGGACGCGTCCGCAGCGCGTACACTCGACTCGCTGTGCGCGACTTGCTTCGTTTCCTGTCGAGCGAAAAATTCCGCGCCACCTACAGGTCCCCAGAGGCTTTATTCCGGTGTTCCTTGCGCCTTCCAACGCGGTGCTTTGCCTGCTTTTTCGTTATCTGGTTGTAGTTCGTCTCCCACGTTATTTCCGCTCTTCCAAAAAAAAAATCCAGCACGTCTGTAGTAATTCTTGAGAGTACGTTGACGAAGCCGAATTGCTGGTTAAGCATTTATGAGATCTACTTTTTGTTCCTAGTTTTATCTCGGCGCGCTGACTGGAAGCTTAGTATAACGCAGAAAAGAAGATGTAATTATGGTTAGCCTTACTGCCTTTACCTCTTGTATGCCTCATTTTATCTCTCTCTCTCTCTCTATATATATATATAATATATATATATATATATATATATATATAGAGAGAGAGAGAGAGAGAGAACAGAGAGTAAAAAAGAATATATATATATATATATATATATATATATATATATATATATATATATATATATATTGTCACAGGTAATGGGTATGAGCCATCAACTGTAGGTGGAATCCTTGGGAAGTGAAGAAAGAAGAGGGCTTTTGCGTCCTGGTCTGAGGGCAAGCAAGACGTCGTTTCGTCGCTGTCTGTAATTACGTTCGTGGCACTGGTGGAGGTGCTGGGTAAATGCGCCTCGGCTGCAGATTTTCAGCCGACACACCGAGCTACTTGGAGACAGCTACAGCTCCCACGGCAAGAAGCAGTCGCCGCCTGCGAGGACTATCTCCCGAGTACCGTCCCCTCTCTCAAGGCGAGATGGCAACTTCAACTAACAACCAGGCGAGTCAAACCAACGACGCCTATTCTTTTCTCCCGCATGTTTTTCATGCGCCGCAAACACCACGCTCATTTCACGGAGACATTTATGAAGATGTTGACGACTGGCTTGACCACTTCAATCGAGTTGCCAACATCAACGAATGGGATGAAGCTCGCAAGCTGCGGAGAGTTTACTTTGCGTTAGAAGACTCTGCCAAAACGTAGTACGAGAATCACGAGGGTTCCTTTGCGACGTGGCATGAGTTCAGCCGACAGTTTCGTGATGCGTACCGCAGCACTGAAAGGAAAGAGAGAGCGGAGCAGGCAATCTCGTCTCGGAACCAACGACCCAACGAGAGAGTTTCGATGTTTGTCGAGGACATGCTTCGACTCTTCAAGCGTGCTGACCCTGCAATGTCCGAGGAAAAGAAGGTGCGGCATTTAATGCGTGGGGTAAAAGAGCAGCTCTTCGCCGGACTCGTGCGCAATCCACCGACGACTGTGGCAGAGTTCATAAATGAGGCAACCACGATGGAGCGTACTCTCCAGTATAGGTCGTCACAGTATGAACGCCACGACGTGACCCCTGCTGCATGCTTTATCGGGGCTGACAGCGAGAGGCATGCCCTCGCTGAGTTCATAAGAAGCGTCGTGCGGGACGAGCTGCGCCAACTCCAAGCAGCGGGACCCCAACCACCCGTAAGTGATCTCACAGACTTAATCCGAAATGAGATCCGACAGGTGGTCACCCCACTCGCGCCAACAAGGCCTGAGGCCCCTGTGCTGACTTATGCGGCGGCTCTGCGATCCCCTGAACCACATGGCCCTGATCCCACCATGGGGAGAATGAATCAGGCTAGCCATCGATTCCAGGGCACCTCTTCGACTCCGCCACCCGCCTCCAGGTTTCCGAGTGCACCAACTTATTGTCCGTCTCGATCGCGGCAGAACGCCACAAAGGCCAGCGTGTGGCGTACGTACGATAACCGTCCACTCTGCTACCAGTGTAGCGAAGATGGTCACGTCTACCGTAACTGCCAGTACCGCCAACTTGGTCACCGTGGCTTTCACCCTGATGCTCGGCGCCCGCGTTACGGTGAGCGTCCTCGCGACATCGAAGCGTACCTTACGGGCCAGCAAGCTCCTCGCCTTGGTCAACGCCCCCAATCACGATCACCATCACCTCGCCGCCCCACGTCACCTATCATTCCCTCGTCATCTTATGCTCCTTTCAGAGGCCGGTCACCGAGTCCCCACAGGGGAAACTAGAAACCGCGGCTCCTGGGGGTGAAGCCGCGTCCCAACGAACTGTCCAAGAGCCTCCTTCGACTCAAAGACCCGACGAAGACCGTTCTGACTTTCCAGTCGCTTCCGAAAGTCATAAGACTGTTTCCGCCGACATACACGTCGTACACGTCGATAATTACGTCGTCACTGCTCTCGTCGACACCGGCGCCGATTATTCGGTTATGAGCAGCGCCCTAGCATCCCAACTGAGAAAGGTAACTACCCCTTGGCAAGGACCACCGTTGCGCACGGCAGGGGGCCACCTCGTCATGCCGACTGGAATGTGCACAGCCCGTGTTCGAGTCCGTGCTTCGACGTTCATAGGGTCTTTCCTCGTATTACCTGTGTGCTCCCGTCCACTCATTCTGGGGCTGGACTTTCTTCGCGAACACGGCGCAATTATTGACCTACGAGACTTGCAGGTGTCGTTCAAGGACCCGTTTCATCCTGAACCAGAAAACGCCCGCTCATCGAAGGCTGCCCTACGTGTATCCTCCGAATCTGTTACTCTGCCTCCCCGCAGCAGCCTTTTTATCAACGTTGAATGTGACCAAGACGTCCCCGATGCGGTAATTGCAGAAGAAAATTTGTCCCTACTTTTTGCACAACAAATCTGTGTTGCCCGAGGTATTGTTCAGCCCAGTAGAAAGCAGGCTTGCCTATTAGTCACGAATTTCAGCGAGGAGTATCGCCATCTTATCAAACACACTGCGATCGCATATCTTGAGGATATTGCCAACGTCCCTGGTCCCTCAACATTATCTGCTCTTTCGTCGTGCGACGATTCCGCCATGACATTTGCAAGCACTCTCGACGTAAACCAGGGTCTACCGTCTGCACAACGGGAACGTCTTTTGAAGCTACTCGGCTCATTTCGGGACTGCTTCGCTATGACTTCGAAAGTTAACCAAACACCCCTTGCCAAGCATCGTATCATCACCGAGCCTACCGAGAGACCCATTCGACAGCATGCCTACAGAGTCTCGCAAAAAGAACAAGACGTTATACGCCAACAGGTGCAGCAGATGCTCAAGGACGATGTCATCCAGCCATCGACCAGTCCCTGGGCGTCCCCTGTTGTGTTAGTAGAGAAAAAAGATGGTACTCTGCGATTTTGCGTCGACTACCGAAAGTTGAATAGGATCACGAAGAAAGACGTGTATCTTTTACCACGAATAGACGACTCACTGGACTGCATTCGCAATGCTCGTTACTTTTCTTCCATGAATCTACGCAGCGGCTATTGGCAAATATCTGTTGATGAGCACGACCGCGAAAAGACCGTCTTCATTACTCCTGACGGACTCTACGAGTTCAAGGTCCTTCCTTTCGGCTTATGCTCGGCACCAGCTACTTTTCAAAGAATTATGGACACGGTTCTTTCTGGGCTAAAATGGCAATCGTCTCTTGTCTACCTTGACGATGTGGTCGTCTTCTCGGACACGTTTGAGCAGCACGTCCAGCGCTTACAGGCAGTTCTTCAGGCGATTCGAACAGCTGGACTTTCTCTCAAACCTGAGAAATGCCACTTTGCATTCGAGGAACTGAATGTTCTTGGTCACGTCGTCAGCCACGCCGGTATACATCCAGACCCTGAGAAAACGAAGGCTGTTGCCGCATTTCCTGTCCCAACAAACAAGCGCGACCTCCGCCGATTTCTCGGACTCTGCGCATATTACAGACGCTTCGTCAAAGGCTTTTCTAAAATCGCTGAACCACTAAATGAACTTACGAAAGACGGCGTACCGTTTGTTTGGGGTCATGATCAGCATCACGCCTTTGACACGCTACGAAACCATCTCCAAGCCCCACCTGTACTCGGTCACTTTGATGATAACGCTGCCACAGAGCTACACACGGATGCCAGCAACGTCGGACTTGGAGCTGTACTGGTTCAATTTCAAAATGACGTAGAACGCGTGATCGCCTATGCAAGTCGAACACTATCATCTGCAGAGAAAAATTACTCTGCAACAGAAAAGGAATGCTTAGCCGTTGTTTGGGCTATAACAAAGTTTTGCCCTTATTTATACGGTCGACCATTCAGGGTAGTTAGCGACCACCATTCTTTATGCTGGCTCGCCAACCTCAAAGACCCTTCCAGTTGTCTAGCACGCTGGAGCCTTCGGCTGCAAGACTTTGACGTTACAGTCATTCACAAGTCAGGACGCAAACACACTGATGCTGACTGTCTTTCACGTGCACCAATTGCAAGTACGAACGCGGACGTTGAAGAGGACGATACATTCATTTCCTCTGTGTCAGCAACCGACTTGGCTCAACAACAACGCGACGACATGGAGCTAAGCCCGCTGATTGACTACCTCGAAGGCCGAAAACGCAGCCTTCCTCGAAACTTCGCACGTTCGCTGGCCTCGTTCTGCATCAGGGATGGAGTCCTCTATAAGAAAAATTTCGACCATACCCAGGCTACTTACCTACTGGTTGCGCCGACCTCGCTTCGGGACGATATTTTACATGCTTGTCACGACGAACCACCATCCGGACACCTTGGCTACACGCGCACATTGGAAAGAATTCGCCGCTCATACTACTGGCCTCGCCTCGCGAAGACAGTCAAGCAGTACGTCCGCACATGCCGCGACTGCCAACGCCGTAAGACTCAACGTATCCGACCAGCAGGACTACTACAGCCTATCGCCACGCCGAAGACACCATTCCATGAAATTGGCATTGACTTGCTCGGCTCATTTCCCACCTCTTCGTCTGGAAACCGGTGGATTGTGGTTGCCACCGATTATTTAACGCAGTACAGTGAAACAAAGGCCCTGCCCAAAGCTACCGCAGCCGAAATTGCACAGTTTTTTGTCACCAGCATCGTACTTCGTCATTGAGCGCCAGCTGTAATAATTACTGATCGTGGTACAGCTTTCACCGCAGAGATGCTTCAAGAAGTGCTGAGACTAAGTGGTACAGAACATCGGGAAACCACGGGTTATCACCCCCAAACAAATGGACTCACTGAACGGTTGAACAAGACCATTGCAGATATGCTATCAATGTATGTGGCCGTTGATCACAAGAACTGGGATGATATACTCCCTTACGTAACTTTTGCTTATAATACAGCAGTCCAAGAGAGTACAGGTTTCACCCCATTTCGCTTAGTTCATGGTCGAGAGGTCACTACAATGCTCGACGCAATGCTTCTTCCCAACAACTTGAGCATGTTCAACACGGACGCTGCATTGTTCGCTAAACGCGCCGAGGAGGCCCGTCAACTCGCCCGATGCCGTATTCAGGCTCGCCAAACTGCCGACGCACACCGCTACAACCTTACACACCGAGAGGTTACCTTCAAACCAGGCGATGAAATTTGGGTGTGGACTCCCATCCGACAGCGTGGTCACTCTGAGAAGTTGCTTCGGCGCTACTTTGGCCCTTACAAAGTTCTGTGCCGACTCAGTGACGTTACGTATGAAGTTCTCCCTGAGGGCGCCTCAAGACGTTCCCGTCGGTTTCCACAAAGTGATGTGGTGCACGTGTCAAGAGTCAAGCCATATTTCTCGCGTCATACATCGAACGTGGACCAACTTACCATGCAATGACTATTTTTGTCACTTTCGTTTTTTTTATTGTCTTGTGTACTTACCCCTTTCTTTATTGAGTACTTCTATGACGCCAGCCTATTTTTTTCCCCTTACGACGGAATTGTTGGGTTCCATGGTAGCATATTTTTTTCTAATTTTTTTTTCTCAACGCTCATTACCAGCATCGAGCCGATGCTTTTCGAGGAGAGGGAGTAATGTCACAGGCAATGGGTATGAGCCATCAACTGTAGGGGGAATCCCTTAGGAAGTGAAGAAAGAAGAGGGCTTTTGCGTCCTGGTCTGAGGGCAAGCAAGACGTCGTTTCATCGCTGTCTGTAATTATGTTGATTTGATTGATTTGTGGGGTTTAACGTCCCAAAACCACCATTTGATTATGAGAGACGCCGTAGTGGAGGGCTCCGGAAATTTCGACCACCTGGGATTCTTTAACGTGCACCCAAATCTGAGCACACGGGCCTACAACATTTCCGCCTCCACCGGAAATGCAGCCGCCGCAGCCGGGAATCGAACCCGCGACCTGCGGGTCAGCAGCCGAGTACCTTAGCCACTAGACCACCGCGGCGGGGCTGTAATTATGTTCGTGGCAATATATATATATATATATATATATATATATATATATATATATATATATATATATATATATATATATATATATATATATATATATATATATATATACATCAACCGAACCGTTTAATGCGTCGAACGGCAACGACACACAAGTTAGTGACATCATCAAAACCAGCACGAGCCTCAACATCAACAAACGTCTTTTTGTTGTTGTAATTGTCACTACAATGACTCCCTAGTAGAAAAGGAGCCATCCCGCCGACCACATAAGCACAGGTAGGACTGGTGGGTTGTAGTGAGGTTTCAAACGGTCGACGTGCACACTCGCGCACATGCCGCGTCGTTGATCCAGGTGGCTGAATAGGCTCAACAATGTAGTTGACTGGCAACGTCTGGTGCAGGACCCGGTAAGGAACCTCATAGTTGTGAACATTGAGGAAGCGGCGGTGCACGTTAAAAAAACTAACGCTGGTCTTAATTTTTGGGGCCCTCCACTACAGCGTCTCTCATAATCATATGGTGACTTTGGGACGCTGAACCTCACATATCAATCATCGAACTTTGAGGCTGGGGGCAGATGATTGCATGCACGGCCACGCGATCGTTCCAAAGGAGTATGAAGAAGGAGATGAGCTTCGGTCATGAGAGTGCTTCTGGAAAGCTTATTGTGCGTTGTAAGCAAAGGTGCATGCTGTCGAATTATTTTTTTTTTGGCATACGTGGTGGCTTCGGCAAAAGTTTTCAGTTCTGAAGGGTCTGGGCGGTACAAAAGCATAGAGTCCAAAAAAAACGAGTAAGGTTTTTTTTTTATCATAAACGAAGAAGAACGGTGAGAATCCATAGTAGATTGAATGGCGCTGTAGAACGCATACGTGACGAATGGCAGTGTGCGGTCCCAATTGGTGTGGTCATCGGAAACGTACACAGAGAGCATATCACCTAGCGTGCGATGAAAGCACTTGGTCATCCCGTTGGTTTGAGTGTGATATGCGGTGACATTTCGATGCAAACTGTTGAATTCGAGCAGGAGGGCTTCGACACCTTCGGACAACAAGGAACGGCCACGGCCAATGAGGAGGAGCTCGCGGGGTGCACCATGCCTAATTACGAAGCTGCGAAGAAGGAAGAAGCCGACTTCATGCGCAGTGGCCTCTGGAAATGCCAAAGTTTCAGCGTAGCGCGTAAGGCAGTAAACAGCCACGATGATGCAGCGGTTGTCATTTGGTGTTTACGGTAGGGGACCGTACTAGTCAATGCCGATGCGGTCGAAAGGCCTAGAAGGAGAAGGCAGTGGTTCGAGTGGCTATAGAAGTGCAAAGAAAGCTCTTCCCGCGTTGGTACCAGCAATATGAACGGACGTACTGCCGAACAAAGCGGTACTTTCCACGAGAGTAGAAACGAATTGATTACAGGCATACGTCTTCCCCACACCAGCTTGGACGCATTGAGGATCCGCGGGTAAGGAGGCGCAGGCATCAGAACGTAGGCGGCTAGGGATCACAGACAACCATTTTCGGCCACCAGACAAGTAGTTTGGACGGTAGAGAAGGCCGTCGCAGATTGTAAAATGACGAGCAGTTTGTCGAAGTAAACGGTGGGGGCATGTACTCTACGAAATACACTATCCATGGATGCCTGCGTTGCTCAAAGGACATGTCGGCATGTTCAAGTGAAGAACATTCGCAGCCGGAAAAAGATGCTGTCACATAATCATGGGGCTTTGCCTAGGATCCTATTGTACCGAAAAAAGGTTGAAAATTATGGTGTATGCGCTGAAGAAAAAACCTGGTGAAAGATTCGCTCCTTTGAGAAAGCGTCTTGGGAGCCTCTCAGTCAACTTAGGCTTTACACTGTTGGAAATTGTGAATCAACGTTCGTCATTCGAACGCTGTTTGTATATTCAGAACATACAAAAAGTAGCACAATATGTGGAGACTTCGAAGAATGACGCCGTGTTTGGCTATGCTGGTCGCTTCGTAAAGAGTGTTTTGTATGTGAAGAACACTTGTTACGGTGACGACATAGTTCAAGTTCGTCATTTTAAAAAACGTGCGGGACGTAAACCTTGAATACCTTAGAGGACACGTCGTACTCAGTGAAGTTGGTGAGCAGCTGCCGTACCGACCATAACGCAGTGGTGGCATGGAGCTTTGATAGCCTTAATCAGATCGTCGTCTTTTGATCAGGTGTACTTTGAGATGCCAAGGTCTGGCCTAATATTTGTTGCTGTGTACTGCTAGGAGCCGGGAGAGTACCCAGGCAGTGGCACGCCAGGTACGTGCCCCCCCTCCCCCCGCGAATTTTTTTCCGGCAAGGCATAGAGAGCGAAAAATGGCCATTTAAGCGAGTGCCCCTCCCGAAATCAAGGTGGGGCCGCTGCCCTCGAATTAATTTTTTTGGCTACGTGCTTGCAAGGAGCTGGTGGTTTGGTAGTCCATGTCTGGTCATTACGCCTGGTGGAGAGCATCGATGATGTGCAACTGATGAAGGAGTTGGCAGGTCTTCAACCTGTGGACGACTTGTGGGAAGCTACATGTTAGAAACGTGGCTTAGCTCTTACGCCATATCTTCATTTCATCTCGTCACACATGCACTCGCACACACACACACAAACACACACACACACACACACACACGCACACACACACACACACATACGCACGCACGCATATAATATATATATATATATATATCTATATATATATATATATATATATATATATATATAGAGAGAGAGAGAGAGAGAGAGAGAAAGAGATTGATAGATAGATAGATAGATAGATAGATAGATAGATAGATAGATAGATAGATAGATAGATAGATAGATAGATAGATAGATAGGATAGATAGATAGATAGATAGATAGATAGATAGATAGATAGATAGATAGATAGATAGATAGATAGATAGATAGATAGATAGATAGATAGATAGATAGATAGATAGATAGTAGATAGATAGATAGATAGATAAGAATTCGTCTACCCAAAATGGTGGACCATCACGAAGCTTAAGCCTTCAAATTTTCCGGTTCCCGGCGAAATCGACCTTGCATTCATTGCTACGGCACGTACATTTCTGGCGTTGATTAATTTTAGCAGCATGTGTACCTGTGTCATTTATTTTTCTCTTTAAGTACCTGTTGAACTGCGCCATCGATGCTTCTCCACGTGTGACACCGCGTGCTTCCACCCTTAAGTACAATAAACCGCCAAACCTCAGCGAACGACCACACGAAAACGACGCGGACAGGAGAAACAGTATCTCCTAATTGTTTCGCGAAGCATGGGTCCGCACGCACGTGCGCAGGTCTCAGAAAGAAAGCAAGTAAGAAGTGCCTTGAGATTATCCGACGCTCGAACGAGTTTCTTCGCTATAAGAGCTAGCCGAAGGGTTCAAGCTCCTACACCCGATCCGCCGCGCATCAAATAAATAATGCGCGAACACGTCTGCCGAGAAATGGCTGGGCGCCCAGCATTGGCGCTCCTTGCGAGCGCCTGCGATTGCCGGTGCTCAGGGGAAAGAAGCGAGTCGACCACCCAGGGTTGCGTAATTATTCAGGGACCCATGAGAACGTAACAAAGCGTCAGAAGTCTCGACCTTCTATAGTGGAGTAAACACTTTTACTCCTTTCTGAACAAACTCACCCGTAAAAGCCTTGAAACAAGAAAAAAGGTAACTCTTTGAAACAAAAATAATATTAACTAAGCAAGAAGAGGTGCCGTTGTCTATGTACAGGAGAAAGGGATGAGTTGAGTGTCTAAGAAACGCAGTTTTTGTTTCATTCACGAGAAGAACTCTTAGCTTTTTTTTTCCTAATGGCCACGTTTCGGGAAGCCACTTACATGGTAGCGGCACGTCGCTGCAATCATTTATCTTCGCCGTTCCCGCACTCTTGTTCCTGGGGTCTTCCATAGTTCACGATTCGAGGCAATTTTAGTCGATGATACAGGCGAAACCAAAAAAAATAAATAAAGTGGATAACCTTCTGCACGTATTATGTGGTATAAGCTATAACATTTCGTGGTTGGCGTATATGCGGGCGACAGCTTGTACCATGTGTGCTGTGATCTAATATGCAAAAGTGCTTTGTACGACAGTGCTGCCGCCCCTCGTTGTATTCACTCGGGAACTGAGCGTTTGGGCTATGTCAAGGATAGTTTCATGGACAGCGGTTTTGAAAAATGGAAAGCCAACTCCTTTTTTTTTTATTCGCATCCCTGCAGAGCTGCTTGAACCGGAGCAAATAGATAAATAGACCCGAAGGCCGGGCCACTACAATGCCTGCCCATGCGTCGCATTAGGAGTGCTAGTCAGTAAGAAAAAAACGAGAAGCAAGCGCACAATATAAAGCTAGAATAAACAAGTGGCATTTATTAGCGTAAAACAGTCTTTTGGGCTAAAGTTTTAACACGTGTACTAAGCAATGGGCAACTCTGTGATCCACAGGCACGAAGTTTCTGTTCTTGCTCCTGCTTTTGTTGAGTTTTCTGTGGCTAGAATGAGCGTTTTCCAGCACCGTCTATTGGACACAGAGTGTCCCAAACTTTTTTCAATATACCAATGGAAGAATATTCCCTTCTATGCTTCTTTTCCGTAGTTCTACACACCTGAAAGAAAAACGACTGTTTGTAAGAGTTTAACGATGAATTAACGACGTTTGTACGCATAGTTCACCTGAAAGCCTACTCACAAGTGAGACAATGAAATTATAACAAAAATAGCACAACCAAGGACGTTTTGTGGAGATGACGATGCACAGTGACAAATACAACTGAGCTTCTGGTACAAATATGTTACAATTATTTTAGAGATAGCTAAAATAAGAACGTAATAAGGACTTTTAGCTGACCGATTTTGCGCTCCGTTCCTCGTTGCGCTCAAACGCCTAACGTTACCACAGTGCAACGCACGTTTTCAGTTTTAGCCAAGCGTCGTTTGGTCAACGCTATCGCGACGCCACCGGTGCATGAAAGTTACTTAAAAAGAAAATTATCATAGTTCTTATCTTGCGGCAAGATAGAAACTTCTGTTTTGAAAGAGTGTGAATTCATTTACTCTTTGGCGCATGAGTATTTTTTAAAATTTTTTTGTCACCTTCACTTGGAGCTGGACTACAACCGAAGCCTTCAAGGCAGCCCAAACGCATTTCAAACGCCCTGCCCTGAGGCAGCGTGTTCATCGCGTTGCAATGCGGGAAATCAAACTAAAAAGCTTTTCTGAATAGGTGATAGATTGGCTGCTGTTAAATACTAAATTGTTACTATTGTTACATGAAATCGCTTACTATTGAAAACTCGCGAAGTACCTTTGACGGAAATACCACACACACACACACACACACACACACACACACACACACACACACACACACACACACACACACACACACACGCACACGCACACACACACACACACACACACACACTTCTCGGAAGAGGTACAGATCTTTGTGCGTCTTGAAGTGCCGTCGGTGCTTGCTTGTTTGCAGAACAACCACTGCGTTTCTCGAGCACCGCGGACTCGAGGAACAGGACGCTGCCATTTCGGTAGTTTATCCTCGCGTCACGTGATCCTTCGCTCGCTAAGACGGTCCGCTCACACGCTCTGTGGCTGACCATATAGCGCACGCGCAGTGGCGCAAGCACCGACTGGCTGAGCGGAGCAGGAGGCAAAGTACGGTCAGGTAAAAGTCCGTAATGTTAATAGTACTAAAATTACTTGCGTTGTACATGCCAAAAACCTATCGATCGATCGATATGTGGGGTTTAACGTGCCGGAATCACTATATGATTATGAGAGACGCCATAGTGGAGGGCTCCGGATTTTTAGACCACCCGGGGTTCTTTAACGTGCACGCAAATCTGAGCACACGGGCCTACAACATTTCCGCCTCCATCGGAAATGCAGTGCCAAAAACCTAAATAATTAGGAGGCACGCTTTAGTGGGTAGCCACGGATTGTTTCAGACCACCCGAAGTTTATTCAAATGCTCCTAAATCCAAGTAAACGCTGTTTCTATCTTCCCTCTCTGCTCTCTTTCATCTCCCCCATCCCTCCCCCATGCGCAGGGTAGCAAACCGGCTGCCTATAGGCTGGTTAACCTCCTTGCCTTTCCTTTCCCTCTATTTTCCTTCGTTCCTTGTTCTCTTTCTTTCACCCCCATATATATCAAAATGCGTCTGCCGTGGCCGAGAGTCGAACTCACAACGTCGAGCATGAACACAATGAAAAACTGAACAAACACGTCTAATGAAAGGTTTCCCTTTGATTCACACACACACACACACACACACACGCACGCACGCACGCACGCACACACGCACGCACGCACGCACGCACGCACACACACACACACACACACACGCACGCACGCGCACACACACACACACACACACACACACAACGAGAGATAGAAAGATGGTGATTTCTTGACCTTATCGCGAGCAAGCCCAAGTGACTAGATGACTGCATCGCGTTTAAGGAGGTCTTCATAGAACGGTGCAGATATCTTAATAATGATGAGCGCGGTGAAGAAGTAAATATGTTCGACTATCACCCTATGGCGAGGTGAACTTGACTGTAGTAAATAAAGCCAGGTGCCGGAACGAAAATAGGAACAAAGAGTGATTCCAGTCTGCTAAAGCACTGCCAGACGAGAACCATCTGTCGTGCTCCGGTCGTTTTTCTGGAGAAACGAGAGAGGGGGGGGGGGGGGTAAAGAGACTTGCCAGAGGCTGTGTCTACAGTCCTAGTCGTCCAAGATCACTTTGAAGGTGCTGTGATAGCCGCGGGAAAAACGATTAGCAGATATAAAAGGAAAGGGAACCAAACAAAGCCCGTCATATACGAACGAAGGTGCGCGATTGTGATGGGCAAAAAAACGTTATATTGACCGTGCCATAGTGTGGAGCACAGTGCCTCGTTTATTTGCAGAAGAAGACGTAAATAATGTGTGCGCGTGAGTGCTTCTCTTTATTTGTTTTCGGCATCCACCTCTCGTCGGTCGCGCAGCAAACGTCAGTCGCATTCAGTGGTCGGTGAGAGGTTATTGTTGCGGGCGTCGCACAGACCAGCTGGGTCACACCCATAGCAACAGGCAATATGCCGCAATTTGCGCAGTACCCGGTCGTACGCCGATGTGTGTCGATAGTGACGCCAGAGGCGATAATACCTTGCCTGCGACCGTGCGTGTCGTCGTATTTTCCGTGCAAGCGCCCTCTCTGCCGTTTGCTTTATTCTGCTATTCTATTTCCGTGTTGACGCTAAGCAGTGGCTGATAAGATAGTGGGGTTACATTTATAACTATTGCATTTAGTTCGGTGCTCCTACCACCTCCGTGAAGTGCAGCGGATTATGGAAATGATCTTGCGCACTTGGTGCGCTGAGAATTACCAAGTCCCTAAAATATCTGCACAGGACGTCATTATATATTTAGCCTAAACGAACTCGTAGCGGCTTACACGCCGCTCTTAAAGAAAAAAGTGATTTACAAACAGAAAAACCATTTTTAAACGAGGTTGTTAATCATGCATGCTTTTCGAGTACATTATGATTATTGGCGACGATGATAATGGGATCATAACGTGATAAAATGATTATTCTTGCACGCGTTTCTTGTATTATGGATACAAACGCATAAAGATAGTTAGGCATCTCGACAACATTATAAAAAGCTCGGATTCACTAATAACACCTGAGATTTTACGTGTCAAAATCGCTGGGATTTTACGTCTCAAAAGATGTGATTGTGAGAGACGCCGTGCTCAGGCTCTCTGAAATAACTCGTTCTATTTGGAGTTCTTCAACGCGAACCCAAATGTGCGCTTTCCGATCTCATTGATATTCGGCCGTCGTATTTGTGACTTGAACCCGTGCCATCGAGCGTAGTCCAATATAAAACTGTAGAGACGGGAAAGAAGCAACTGTGCTGACAACAAATGCCAGCAAAGTTTAAATGAAAACAAAAAGAACGAGCATGTTCTTCTAGCACTCAACAGTGGAGTATCAAGTAATTCAATTAAACGTGCTTTTAGAATAAACGTTTTTCGCTTAGCATTAGCGAGCTGTGCGGAATTTGAGGCAGATGTATGTTCACAAGGCATTGAATCACAGAGAGAGAATACAGGCTCTGATGACAGTGTGTCTCGTGTGTCTACACTTAATTTCACACAGTCAGCGCAATGCCATCGAAGCTATGCAATAATGTAATTCAGCAACATAATGACAGCAGCACTGATCCACTCTCTCGTCTTGATGGTGCACTTGACCTTTAAGGCTAATTCACCCTCGTTACTAGCACCGATAGTGCGACCAAGCTAGTCGCGAAGTGACCGGTCACAAATGCCTGCAAATGACCACTTTAATCGAAACGTGTCTGCTCTGCATAGATTGTCCGCTGCTCAAATTGTCCACGGCTTGATTCACAAACATTGGAGCTAATCAGATGTGCAATAATGAGGGTTCAGCCTATTAGGCGAGGCGATGGCTTCGCAGGCTAATGTGAATTCGAAGCGTCATAGGGTATGGGTTGCAGGCAGTTGCGAATGTCGATTGAATTCAGTCTTTTTTGTCACCAATCAAAGATGGTTAGATGAATCACTGATGGTTACTAGTGGGTATATGTGGTGGTTCTTGGGCCCTCAGACGCAGAAACCCAAGACAAGGACAAGAGAAACATCTATTGACTTCACACACAAAACAATCACAACACTGTGGCTATCTGTACAACACACTGGCTCCGTAATTCAGTCATACAGTCCTTATGTCTACGCGCCCGCGAGTAACCCACGCGTCCTCACTACTCGGAAGTCTAATTCCGTCGGGTGCCACTCACGCTCCCGCTGAAGACGATGGCGTCGACGACGCGACCTCGCCACGGGAAGGTTGCCAAGTGCACGGGAGCTCACGAGCAGACCATCAGCTGCTCGTGCTGGACCAGGCAGCCTCACGCTACGGCTGACGCAACACCGAGGTCGCACCTTCAATTGGCGGTTGTGCTGGACCGGCTCCGACGTGGCACTGTGGCCACGATCTCGGTGACTGGTTGTGCCGGACCCGAGTCTGGACAGGATCAGCCGCTTGCCCTGGCCCGCACGCTCGTCCGCCACAGGAACAGCATGTCAGGCCCGGCCCGGAACCGCCACTCGCCTCAGGAACATGCCACGCTCGTCCCGGTTGGGTTG
Organism: Rhipicephalus microplus; assembly: GCF_013339725.1. NCBI lineage: Eukaryota > Metazoa > Arthropoda > Arachnida > Ixodida > Ixodidae > Rhipicephalus > Rhipicephalus microplus. The sequence goes on from NC_051169.1 coordinate 64,222,232, forward strand.
GTGACACCCGCTCGTTGGTTCGGTCCCCTGAGGCCCAACGCCTAGCGCTCCTGCTAGCTGGCCGCGTTCTTGTTGTTGTTGTTGTTGTTGTTCTCCTATTGTTAGTGGCGCATACCCACTGTGAGGGATTGGCCAAGAATCGAGTGGCTTTAAAATTTACTGTTCAGATTTAGAATGATGGACGTATAACAGAAAGATTACCGATAGCCTATAGGCAAGTGTGGTGCTTAATGTAATGCATACAAATATTTACATAAACAAATTTATTCTTAGAATAGAGCATTAGTCTGATTTTATACGTATATAATTACGTGAACATGTTAAGATAATGAAACTGGTTAATTAGTCAACCTATTAGTTTCATCAATATAGTCCCGGACGGCCGCGCATACTGTGCCATTACAGAAACCAGAAATGGAAGCTCCAAAAGACAAAATGACAGGCAGAGATAAGTCCATACCAATGCCACGCAAAAGTATTTCTAATAGGGTTTTTCGTAATGTGTTAAACCGCCTGCAGGTCAAAAAGAAATGGTCTATATTTTCCAGTTCATACAGAATGCACACAGTGGCGAAGGTGCCTGAGCAGACCTGTGTTTATAGAAATTTAGATTTGGTACCCGGCAACGCAGCCTTGTGATAGCTACTTCTTGTTTTCGAGTGCGGCAAAAGTCTCTTCACCAGGGATATAATAAATGGCGATATTCTGTAGAGTTTGTTAGTGCTGAACCTTTAAAGACTTGCATAAGCGTACGTCTGCGGAATCGAGCAGCAGTCACATAAGCGGATGATGGACAGAGCGGTAGAATTGGTTCGCTGATTGACGACTTAGCTAAGGAATCTGCTATTTCATTAAGAAACAAACATTTATGTCCAGGCACCCAAACTAATCGCACTTTTCTTAAATGCGCAGGTACTAGTGCACGGAACGCCTTTGTTACGTGATTATCAGCACCAACAGAAAGTGCCGCACAAAGAGATAGGGAATCTGTTATTATGACAGCTGATGTAATTGCTGTATCTAACTTGCGTAAGGTGAGCACTACTGCCAGAAACTCAGCCACAAAAACGGGTATGAAATCGGGTAGTCGAAGGGAATAAATCCAATTTAAAATCGGGCTGAAAATACCAACCCCTGACTTTTCGTCGTATTGCGATGCGTCTGTAGCAATAATAATGTTCGTTGTAATACGACGCAGGTGATCTTGGAGTAAACCATCCAAAATATTATGGGGAAGAAATTTGGCATTATTAGGAAAAATGTCGTCGAATTGAATTTCCACCGGGGCTGAATTATAACGACTCGGCATGATGTCGCATATACGTACGTTTAGAGGCTCCAGTAAATTTTGCACAAATATAATTTGTGGCGTGTGAAATCGCGGCCATCTAGCAGCAAAAAATGATTCCGGGGTGGAAATAAAGGCTGTTTCTGAATGTCGTAATGGTGATTCATAAATTCTTAAGAATGTCTGAACAGTCAGAAGGCGAATTCGACAAGAAAGCGGAGGGACCCTCGATTCGAGATATAACACATTGTTGGCGACTGTTTTGGGAAGGCCAAGGCATAAGCGCAAAGCTTCTCTTTCCAGAAGTATTAGAGGCCGCAACTTGTAAGCTGGAACTCCAAAGAAAAGCACACAACCAAATTCCAAAATGGGACGAACATACATGCGATATATCATTAATAATGTGTCTCTTCTCATACCTATGCGGTAGTTACTTAGCCTACGTAATATGCCAATGGCCCGCACACCTTTTCCGGCGATATATTCGATATGAAATCGCCAGTTAAGCGATGTGTGATAAATTACTCCAAGGTATTTAACAGATTCCACCTGTGGTATATCCTCATGATGGTAAGACAGAGAGATGTTCACAGGGTATTGCAGCGGGAAAACAAGGAGGGCACATTTACTCGGATTAAGTAAAAAGCTGTTGCCATCGAGCCAGCTCTCCAATATATTAAGGTAAGTCTGCAGCCGTTCATATAAGGTCTGAATGTTATCTGCCATTGCAGAAAATGCGATATCGTCTGCATAAACATAAGTTGTTATATCTGTTTACGTGGAATGGTGCTCATTAGTAAATTAAATAGCACCGGGGAAAGCACCGAGCCTTGCGGTACTCCCCTCGTTTGGGTATGAGTAGATGATGAAAACCCATCTTTAAAACAATAAAATTTCCTGTCTGCGAGAAAATTGTGAACCCACGCTACTATGTATGATGGAAAATCAAGGTATTCTAATCGATCTATCAAAATACAGTGCTCCACGGTATCATATGCTTTAGCCATGTCTAAGGTAACTAAAGCAGCATATTTTTTATGTAGCCGAGCTAATTGAAGCCTACTTTCTAAGTCAACGTGGGCATCCCAAATTGAACAACCAGCCCTGAACCCAATTTGACAGGGACTTAGAATAGACCTCATGGTAATAAGTTCATTAATTCGTATATTGATGATTCTCTCAACCAATTTCACTAAGTTTGATGTCAGTGCGATCGGCCTTATGTTATTCAACGTGTATGCATCATTTTCATTTTTTAGCAACAATACAATTTTGGCAAGTTTCCATTCTGGAGGTATCCATGCATTCCCCAAAGAGTAATTCACTAGTTCTAGCAAAAGATTAGGCGATTCCTGGAGTAAACATTTCAACATAGAGTTCGTAATCCCATCTGGTCCGGGAGCCGTCCTCGGTAAGCATAATACTGTCTGATTCAATTCAGCTAAAGAAACTTCTGGAAATTCATGCAAGTTTACCAGAACGGACTGAATAGCCGAAAAATTCGCAGTGAAGCGGCGTTCTAAACCTTGCGCTATGTCTTCTAGAGAGGTGTTCATTTCTACCGGCGTCAAGACACATGACTGCAACGTTAAAGGTGCTGGTAGTACTTTTCTTGTCCGAAGATAAGCGAACAAAGCACGCTTATTCTTTGATTTAGAAAGATAATCAAAATGTCTACTCTCGTATTCTTCTTTCGCGCGGTTCACTGTACGCTTAAATACGCCAGCAAGGTATTGATAGTCTTTCCAGATTGTAGGGCTCTGATTAAGAAGAAGTTTTTTCCAAGCGGCTTTTCGTCTTCTATAATCGCGCGTACACTCATCATTCCACCAACGAGAGGAGGATCGTTTATTAGATGGAATAGAAAATTCAGAATTTTTTCTAGATCCCTCCAGCATTGAACCTATCGTAGATGCAATCTCCTTAGTACTGGCATTTCCAAGCTTGGAAATGGCAGAACGGAGGCAGGCTTGAAATTTGCTTTGGTTGATGTATGTGCGTTTTGGCTGATCTAAAGTTATTGTTGGACAAGTAATGTCAAAAACTGCAGGAAGATGGTCACTGTTAGTTGCCGAATCCAGAACAGCCCATGACAAAATCTTGATTGCATTGGAGCAAAACGTTAAATCCAATACTGAGCTAGTTTGACCTCGGACAAATGTTACATGACCTTTATTCAGGCAGGAGAGGTTGTGATCAATAGTCCATTCCCACAGTCGCCTACCACAAGAATCTGTCCTTATACCCCAAGACAAATGGTGTGAATTAAAGTCTCCTGTGAGTACAATTTCCTTTCTACATGCTACCAAAACGCTGTCAAGATAACGCGTGCTTTGCACACCGGAGGGGAAGTAACAATTTACGATTGAAAATGGGTGGTAGCCGGGGAGACACAAGTCTAATGCTAATAATTCGCAATCGAAGTCTAACATTCTGAAAGAAATTTTCGCTTTATGGCATAATTTACTTGATACAAGGATCATTAAACCACCACCACGTGATGGGCGATCTAATCGAAAAGAACGAAAACCTGCAAGATGGAAATTTTTATCTGGTGTAAGCCAAGTTTCTTGGAGAATTATAATATCAAGATTAAAATTATTGCAAAAGTAATGTAAGTCGGTTGAGGCAGAGAATATAGAACGGCAGTTCCACTGCAGTACCCTCAACTGACCTATGGTGTTGAGCGCACCGCAGAGGCGCATGTCGCGCCCTTGTTAGCATCTTCACGCGAAATAGCTGATTCATTCCGTTTAGATTTGGACTTGAGATCGGTGAAGATAGGGGATCTGGTACGTTTATTAGTTCGTATATCGAGTTCCATATCTGTATCAGTACTTGTACTCGGCCGAGGCGAATGTCGGTCCAAGTGCACCTGTGTTCCTGGCTGCTTAGCCTTGCCTGCAGATGCAGAAAGTTCGTCCATCACTACATTGCGTAACTGTGTGGCGTCACTAGTAATGTGTAATACTGCAGGTTCTGTACTAGTCTGTACTGTTTGTCCAATCTGGCTTGAAAGAATTTGCACTAAACAGTCGGAAAGGTTAGATATTAGTTTATCCATTGCCTTACTCAGTGCCTTTTCCACAGCAGTTTCAATAGCCTGCGATAGGGTTGAGTCCATACTGGAAGTGCAGCGCGCTGTTATACCAGAGTATCCAAATGCCCTGTCTCTAACTATGTCAATGGCTTCCCTTCGAGAGCAGCGGCGGCGGTCAATAACTTCTAGGATTTGAACCTCCCGGGAACGAGCGGAACAGTCAGAGTTGTCGGCGCAGTGACTGCCCCCACAGAGACAACACTTTTCCATGGTTGCAGTACAATTGCTTGAAGGATGACTCTCTCCGCAGGTGCTACAACGAACGTTAGATTTACATCCTCCCGCACTGTGGCCGAATCTCCAGCAGTTCTTGCACTGAATCGGACGAGAAGCGAGGGGTTCTACTCGGAAGATCAATGGCCATAATTTTATTTCTGACGGGCATTTTGTGCCCACAAATGTCGCGATAACAGATTCGGTTGGTACCCTCTGGTTGTCGACTAGGCGATTACACCGGTAAATTAAAATTACGCCTGCTCCAGAGAGCCTGTCTAGGGTCTCAGCTGGACTCAGCTTGGAGTCGACTCCCCGTACAAGGCCTTTGGTACATGCAAGGTGAGGCGGAATAAAAGCACTCACCGGGGTAGAAGCAAAGGAGGTGCATTTGAGAAGATCCTGCACGCAGGTCTGATCCGGCAACCTACACACGATACCTCCTCGCCCAAATGGGCGCACATCTGTGATGGTCTGGAAATGATTTGAAGTTGTCTTGAGTTCCTTTTGAACCACCTGAGGGTTTGAAAGTCTGATGAAGCCTCCATTTGTAGGTACCAGTGCTACGGGAATGCTGTCGATACCACTGCGGAAAAAGGAGTCTAGCGGTAATTCATTAGACGGCAAGGACGCTGACCAGGCGGATCGCGCCTGGCCAGGAGAAGTAGTTGACATGAGCACTAGAGATATGGTTAGACTCAGAAACAAACTATAGAGTCGGACTCTAAGACAGAAATTTAAAACCACTCAATCCTCAGCCAAGAACACCCCAGTAGGTTGAGCGCGGCACCAGCTACTGCAGGAACGACCGCGTTCTTCCTCTGCCCGTCGCTGTTCCCAAGCTCACGCGCTCACGTTCGTCTGACCCCGTGCACACTTTCGTCTTCGTCGGTTATTTTCCGCTGTCGGTTTCACTTCCAGTTTCGATTTTGGTTGTGAGAAGCACTCACAGTATATAAGCCTTTCAAAAATGCCTAATAATGGCGAGGGGCCACTGTCAGGCGCACTACCATGGGACTATTACATAACATTTTACTTTAGCTCACATTCTTTAAGCATTCACTGTAATTGTGGTGGTTTCGTGCGTCCACGCTATCAACCGTACGACGTGCTGCGCACATGAGGCGGCGTTGATAGAATGTCGCTTAAAACAGCCTGCCACCCCTTCCCTCCACCCGTCCACCTCTTTCAGTGAGGCATCCTTCATCACAGGGATGATACAAGGACGATAATGCTTACTCCCGACAGAAACTTATTAGCTTCATTAAAAAAGCTAAACTGCGTGGACTCTCAGATAAATATCTAGAGCGAGTGTATGTGGACAAGGGCTGGTGCGCTTTCCTGCAGCTTTATAGAGTCTGTCAATCACTAAAAAAATTTGAGGGCTGATAATTAGGAATTTCTTAATACGTATAATAAAACAAAATATAGTGAAAAAACGTACCATTAGGCCAACTGTCCCTATTCAGTGCGTTTCGTCTCCAGGAATGCGGCTGTCGCTAAGCGAGAGATGGTTATTTAACTCAACGCACGCACCGAAGGGCCTTAGTAAAGATATTCATTCATCTAACCATTCATCCTTCCATCCTCGTCATCTCAAAAGCTTCGTAGAACTATAGGCTGATTAGTTTTACCGTCTAACATATTATATGCGCGGTCATTCGATGAACCGATATAGTTACTCACACAGTTGTTTTCCATTTACGCGGTAATTAGCTGCCACTGGAGAGGCCAGCACATTATTCTTCTCAAGTGCAGAAGAGAAGCGGAGCTTGGAGCAGAAGTGTCTAAGGAGAGCAGCGTTCTGTTACGACAGCGCCATAAAACCAGCGTGCTAACTAGCGGCGTAACGATCTGTCGGCCCATTCCGGGTAGCTAACTAAGTAAGTTAGGTACTAATTACAGTGCCGCAACAGATCAATATTGGCTAGGGCTCGTATCGCCTGGGATTCCAGCCAGCAAAATATGCTTCACCTTATCGCCTTATAGTAGCTCTGCAGTGCGGCTGAGAAAGATTTCTATATTACTACTCATATATATATATATATATATATATATATATATATATATATATATATATATATATATATATATATATATAATATACTGCCCACATGAGCCAAACCACCACCACGCCTGCCTTGGTAAATAAAAGAGACCTCGTGAGTGCATAAAAATTGCCGTTTCCGCTTTCTAGCGTTGAGCTGTTTCTGCTAATGAGAACGTTAGCTCTAGCGGTTCCGTGGCGCAAAGTATGCTCTCAACACAGGACGGGTGCTGGTGATTTCGCCAAGTGCTCGTGTGGTCCAAGTTGATGCGGTGCTGACTCTATACATAACTAATCGCAGACGTAGTAGACCTTGAAACAGTTTGCAGTTTGAAGCCTTGCAAGTACGCAATAATAAATTGTTAGTCGTGTGAATGTATTAGTTATCCTCTCTTTCCTTCTTAGTTCCTCTTTTCTGTTGTTTTCTTTCCCTGTCCACCGTGCAGACTAGCAAACCTAATACAATCCGGCTGAACTTTCCACCTTTTCATTACATATATTTCCCTCTCTATTCTCACGTGCACCAGTTGTAACGTATATTTAACGGTTTTTAACTGTATGTGTGCCTGTCGTACTGTCACAATACTTTGCTGGTTATGTTGCATAATGTGGTATTTCAAATATTAATTCACTGTTTGTGCATACGCTGCGCTGACTTGCCTTCATAGTGCTTGCATGCGTTTCGAATATTACGGCAAGGCACTTTCTGGTAGCTCAAGGGCTGAACGTGTGAAGATGATAATGCGTGAGTATGCGTGCAACCGGCGTCAATTTTCTTTTTGCCCTCTGATGCGGTTCATCGTGTCGCACGGTTGATCAGAGGAGTGGTTCTTTCATGCGGGAATTAGTTTATTAGAAGCGTTTTTTTCTTTTCTTTTTGATTTCGTTTAACTAACAAAATAAATATTCCGCTTTCTCCCTGTTGTAAACGTGGAGATGCCGTGTGTTGTGTATAGGAACAAGGTTCTATATCATTTTTAGGGCTAGGAATAGGTGTGTGCATTAAGCGGAAATTGGGTTAGGCCTTGATCAATAATTCTAATAAGAGCAGTTTCATTAAATTGTCCATTGGTAAATTGCCCTTTTTTACTTCTGATTTTTCTTGAAATAAACTTCGACTTCATTACTTTATTACAGAATGAAAGAAAGTGTACAGTGCCGGCAGTAGAGAACGTTAACAAAAAAACGTTTTTTCCGCATTTAGTGTCCATTATTCTTGCTTTTTTTTTCTTACGATATAGAGTAAATATCAGCAAGCTATAACCAATAAACTATGGTGAATAAACAATTTTTGTGTGATACGTGCTCTCTAACAAACCACGGCGTGCGCAAAAATGGCTCTTATAAGCCAACCCGCGTTCGAGCATACACACTTCATTGTGGCACAGCGCTCAGCTGGCGCTTCCAAGGGAAGGCATTAAGCAGACTTAGAAACTGCGCCTCCAGGCTCCAGGGCTCCGCCGTGTTACAAAGAGCACCCTTATAGCATGCACTCAGCTACGTATATATATATATCAATCTATCGATGTATCAGGTGCGATAGGCGACGTCTGGATTACCTTTAGGTAATAGTGAACGAAACTTTATTAGTAAAGCTGCTAGGCGTCTACATCGCCTCTGCGTGCCGTGCTTTGCGAGCTGTACCTCGTACGGCTCGTAAGGTAAATTGGGTGATTATAAGGCGCCTACGCCAGAAGACTGCTTAGCAAGCGGTGTATGCGCCGCCGGCATACTCTTTAGCTGTATTTTTTTTTCCTTAATTGTTTTTTTTTGTTGTTGTTGTTGTCTCGGGAAGTTTTTCTCACTGCCATTTGGCTTCTCCGAAGACCCGTAAGAAAGCCGTATGAGGCTTGTGGGAGTGAAATGGGATGGCCATGGTGCTGGGAAATTAGGCTCATTTGGGGGCGCGTTAGTTGGAGAACATTTGTGCAGACTTCGCACATCGGCGGTGGCTGGAATCCACCACTGAGTGCCCCATGTAGCCATTGCTCACCGCTGGTATTGAGTCGAGCTTACTTGTACAGCACTGTGTTCTAGCGCATTTCTACGGGCAAACGTTCACCTTCCTCGTTGTTGTTATGATTGTCGTTGTTTTTTAGTAGGTGACTATGGCTGCGCTTTTCAAACACAAGGAAATGGCAGACACGGACTAGTGCATACCTACAACATACTTCATTTTTCTTTCGTAGTTAATAAATAGGCCAATAATTCACATGGGGGGTATCAACAGTCGTCATTAGCACACTCTGTTAATTACAACAATCAGTATATCATTAGTTTTTTGATGTCGTCGTCGTCATCGTCGTCGTCGTCGTCGTCGTCGTTGTTGTTGTTGTTGTTGTTGTTGTTGTTGTTGTTGTTGTTGTTGTTGTTGTTGTTGTTGTTGTTGTTGTTGTTGTTGTTGTTGTTGTTTCAAACTAGACGCGTTCGACTCATGAGCGTCGGCAGCATTTTGTCTCGGGGGGTGTAACCAGTGTTGCGTCGTGGCTGGAAGGGGGGCGGAGCGCCAGTGTAGCTTGGGTAGGCGCAAGTGATGGCGTGGATTGAACGGGGCGAGTGCCAACGGCGTGCCGGTGCCGCATGATTCGATTGTGGGCTTGCATGGTGTTTTGTAGAGGGAAGGATCGGCGACTATTCATTTGCTTCAAATAATGGAAGCGAAAGATTTTCTGCCCGAATGCGTCGAATTTTCAATGGAAAGAGGCAGCAGCAACACCGCATGGTTGTTGTTGATGTTGTTATTGACGATGGCAGTCCTGTACATGCCTCGTACCTTCAAAAAAGATTTCGGTATGCATTTGAAGGGTATGCTTAACATTGAACACGATAATGTTGGACAGTCCGGTTCGCAGAAAATGCGGTGTTGGGGGCATTCCACGCGTATAACGACTGTTGATGGATAAAAGGAATGCAAACTAGGGTTCGGGCCGGAATGAAAAAAGAAACGCAAGTTGGGTGTGCTGGTGTATGTTATATCGATGAATAACAGTGCCACGCAGTTGCAACATGGACACTGTAAAAAAAAAAAGAACACGGGCACCTGCGGCTTTGTCTTTCAGTGCCGAAATTTCAATTATGTTTTACTGTAAGTTATTCTCTGGCTCGAACCGACGCACTTCGCATTATAGTGAAGTATTATACCATGCAGCTATGCCCTCTAAGAAACAGCTTTCCAAAAAGATCGAAGCCGTTTCAAACTTTGGCAGTACTGTTGTGATGTCGGCTGAGCAGTCACGTTAACAGGTGCATATTACATGGAAGAAGCGTGGAATTGCACCAAGCCTATAGCCACGCGAATTTGTTACTGTTGTAAATAGTTTGTACAGATGGAGACACAGACATCTCTTCGAAAGAGAATACGCTCATTGAAATAGATGCTTGCTCTCGCGTTCCAATTTCCTACTTTTCCTCAGCTGCAATTACACTCCAAAGGGGTGGCTTTCTCACAAACCCGTATTTATTGGGTCGGTGCATGATAACTGGAATGTTCAGTAACTATACCATCGCATTTATTTATACGCAGAGCAGCTTCGAACATTCCGCGCATACCTTCTCTATCACCTGCTTGCTCTTCATCTTCCAGCCTCTGGCCCTGACCAAAAACTTTTCTTTCTCCTCTTTTTTTTTCATTTATTCTCGCTTCCTTTTTCTCGGCAGTGGGGTGGCCCTCTCTGGCGACGCAACCAATAAGGCGTGAGTTGCGGCCTTGCGAGCCCTCAGACGACGCCGGCAAAGGGGTGAGCCTAATGAAGGCACTCATGATCGGTGATTAGTCTCCTAGCGGGAAGCGCGACTAGCGAGCCTAACGCGCGTTCGAGCAAACACGCCTCTTGCACGCGGGTGGGTTATAACGGTGGACTACGGTGATTATGGCTACTCGGCACATTTCCTTTTATTCCCGCTCATATTCACATTGTACGCGTATAATTCGCTCCAACCTATTCCACTGCATGCATCGTTCTTCAACTCTTCATTTTCTTTTTTTTTTCTTTGTTTACTTACAACGTGTTTACTGATATGCTTTCGAGATAAGCGTGCGCACTCGAACGTCTTCGCCAGGTTTAGCGGTTATTCTTTCGGAAGTCTGCTGTACCAGGCTACGTTGAGAGAGTGGGAGCGGGCTCTCTGTGCATCATTCGGCCACAAACTTGCACCGCCCAGCCACCGTTAAGTGGCTGCAGTTTTGTTTTGCATGGGTGAGCAGTATGACGGCCCGCGCGAGAAGATGGACGACCCGCTTTGTTGCTACGTGCAGGCCACTCCAACTCCCTCTACTTCTGCGTTTTCCCTACCGTTCTCACAACCGTGGGTGCACCGGCAGCTTTGTACGCTAGCAGGCTGTCTTTAACTGCCCCCTACAGCTACTCGAAAGCCCAGTTTTCTTTCAACATGCGTCAGCGTCTGCGAGCGAGGCAGTTCTCTGCGAAAGCCCACCTCAGCGGCGCGCTGCCTGTGGAGCGTTAACGATGTTTCGCCATGCCGTAACACCGTTGAGCGAAAAGCAGATCGGCGTCTGCTTTCTAGTTAAAGCGTAATGCTTCTTGAAATGATAGTCTTGTAATTTATGCGGCTTCCTTTCGACGTCTCTCGCTTCCCGTATGGAACAGTTCTCATCGACAGTTGAAGGCACTTATTAAGGTAGTAGAATGTGCTTCTTTTGAACCTTTATTTAAGAGCATTGAATGGTGCTCACTGATACTCAATGAATTATGACCTAACTAAATGATCCCGAAATCACCCGGATATCGCAAACGTCAGAAACGGTACACCGAAATCTTTCACAATCCGGCGAAGTATTTGGCTCTTCGTGTCCCATTTTGTGCTTGTCGAGCCTCTTCTCGTCTGGCGTTGCAAACTTTTGTACTTTTTTTTTACCAGCAGGGTTATTCTCGGGTTGGGTATGACGACAAAGTGCGCGTCGCGGATTGTTACGTTGCAGTTTTCAAATACACTGATAGATAGAGTAGTTGCCTGAACCTTCTAATGAAACACGGCATTAACGACGTGCACGAACCTTCTAACAAAACAGATTATGATTAATATGGCACACTCAACGAGTCATCTTGAAGCAATTCCACAAAATCACCGATAGGCAATATATTGCTTTTGTTCTGGTGGCCCCTATAGTAGTCACACTACGCGCTGAGGGAGTAGGAAGTACTAGCTCGGAAAAGCGCCCCCCACAAAAGGCGCAACCTACGTACTTCATATTGGAGCCTCCCAACGGAACAGATTCCGCCGTAAAGCGGGTGGCACTTCGTGTGATACTTTCAACCTCAACAACAATAAAACATTTTCGACCTTGTTCCGTTATGTTCTTTGATTTATATGTGGGGTTTAACGTCCCAAAACCACCATATGATTATGTGAGATGCCGTAGTGGAGGGCTCCGATAATTTCGACCACCTGGGGTTCTTTAACGTGCACCCAAATCTGAGCACACGGGCCTACAACATTTCCGCCTCCATCTGAAATGCAGCCGCCGCAGCCGGGATTCGATCCCGCAATCTGCGGGTCAGCATCCGCGTACCTTAGCCACTAGACCACCGTGGCGGAGCTTCGTTATATTATTTAGCGTGTACCTGGGCTATATTGCTCACTCCAAGTAAACTCCTTGCCTCTGAGTGTTTTATTACTAAATTAGCAAATAAAATAAAGTTCGTGTCATACTCTATACCAATTGCCTGAGTGATGACCGACAGCATAGTTCCTCGTTTGCACTATAAGCGTTGTTATGAACTACAGAGTTTGACGAGAATTCATTCCTTGTGTATATTCTAGTTTCGAGTGCGTTAATGAGCACTCTGTCAGAACCTGTGAAAGTAGGATGAATATAACAATAAAGTTCTGCTAGTGAGCAACATTGTGCTGTGCCGACTCTTGAGCCACAGCCAGATACGTTGTAACTGCTGTTTGCGGTACGTTAAAGAGTTTCAGTTGCCAAAGTATTATTTACAAACTCAAACCAACGTACGCCGCTGTCCTGTGCAGCCTTCTTTCGTTACAATAGCCTTACTTTATTTCAATGTTAAAGTCTGGTCTGCGCAGTTCTACAGAGTTTGACAACGAAATCTGTGGCATAAAATATGCAACTTTAACCTAAATTGTACTCCTCCCATTTAATGACACTCGCGTAATACAAAATAATTTAATTTACGAATACTTGTTTGATGACAGTTTACCATTCGCAAACAATATTAGGCGAAGTTTTCGTGTACAGTGCCTGAAGAGCTTTGACATAATACGCACAACATTTATTTTCATCCGGTACAACGTGCCGAGAAGGCATAGGATCAATAAGAAGACAGAGAGGCTTATAAAAGGATATTTTTTGTTAAAACGTACAGTAATGTACTACATTTGCTTGCTCTTACGCCACTAACAGCCATGTAAAAAAAAGAATTAAAAACGTCAACGTCTGTGTCACGAATATATGCTGAGGCCTGGTTCGCTCGTCGGGCGTTGCAAAATGAACCATAGAGGCTGATGGTACGAAACGAAAACTATCACTTCATTACCATGACAATCACAACACGAGATAACCACAAAAACACGCACACGTTGAAAAACACAGAAAAGGAGATGTCTTAATGACGCGCGTTTCAACGTCCGATTCCGTTGGCGTTCTCTAACTCTCGTGCTTACAGTTGTGGCGTGGCCTCTGGTCCGCTGGGAGTCCCTCTCTCAGGCGTGATAACACGCCATATCGATGCTCAACGGTGGCGACGATGTTGAAGACCCACTATATCGGTAGCTCCAGTGGTTTCTCGCCGAGGCAGGTGCTCGGGCGGGATACACTGCAGACCAGGGTCGGCGGTGGTTCCGGGGCTGCTCGCCGAGGTCGGTGCTCGGGCGGGAAACCGCAGCCCAGGATCCGCAGTTGCTCTGTGAGCTGCTCGCCAAGTCAGGTGCTCGGGCGGGAAACTGCCGTCCAGGATCAGCGGTTGCTCCGTGAGCTGCTCGCCGAGTCAGGTGCTCGGGCGAGAACCATTGCCGTCCAGGGGAAGCGGTACTTCCTTGCGCTGCTCGCCGAGTCAGGTGCTCGGGTGGGAGCCTGGAGCGAGACCCAGTCCGAACTTCCGCAGCCCTTGTCCCCTCGAACGCCACGTCCCGGCTCTCACTTTCCTCACTCGCCTCGCGCCCTCTTCTTTTTCCCCTCTTCCCCCTCATTCCAGAATGTTAAATTACCTATTCAAGACAACTTCTTTCTCTTCCTCTTTTCTTCATCTTGTCATCCTTGACAATGGCCCCCAATTTTTTGAGTTTTCGCTCCACGAAAACTGTCGTCCCCACTAGCACCATACACTTCACTGTACCACACAACACTTTCCAGCACGACACAGCACTTCACTTCACGGCACATCTCGGCACTTCCCTTCACCGCACAACGCTTCACTTCACGGCACGTCACGTTACTACACGGCATACTTAAATCCACAGTGGCACCACTAGACTTGCCTACACTAACACGCACATCCATCTTCGTGAGTCACAGTCACACTTCACTGTCACCCCCCATCATCCATGAAACAGTGATACTAGGTATGTGTTCGCACAGAGTTTCCTCTGTGGGACACTGGTTTTATAGGTCCTACAATGTCCACTGCGACTCTTTAAAAAAGTTGCTCAATAATAGGCGTAGTCATCAAAGGTACCTTCGAGACCAAACCTTTTGGTGTGGTTCTCTGACATGTGTCACAAGATCGCACAAACCTTTAATGTCACTTTGCATGCACGGCCAAAAAACTCTTCAGCGACCCTGCTAGTTGTCTTTCTTACTCCCTGATGGCCAGCCATAATAGTGTCATGTGCCAAGTCTAGAACAGCCCTTCGTAAACTCACCGGCACTGCTAACTATCTCTTTTCTCCTCCCTCATGGGTCTTGACTATTTTGTACAACAGCCCTGAAAGCTTCTCAAACTTATGCACGACCCGACTCCTCTTACAATAGATTCATTTGCCCTGCATCTCAAAACACCATCGCAGCGTACTGTCCGCTTCCTGCGTTCTCCCCATTTCTGCTGCAGTTATGTCCATGGCTGCTACTGGGTTGTTCTCCTTGATGTCCTCCTTTTCCTTTTCACTCTTGTTCGTCGTAGCTTTCTCCACGGCATAGGCGGAATCTTCCCTGGTATGCTGATCAACACATCTCTCGTCACGTTTATCCATAACCTTATGAGGTTCGAACTCCGTACCCTCTGCGCACGTTGTAGTAGGCAATCTCCAGAGGGGATCCGGATCGTCAACTCCTCTGACCCCTGGCATATTACCGAGAATCACGTCATAAAGAGGGTCTTTGACACATCGGGCTTCAATCCAACCGCAGTAATACGGCGACAAAATGAGTACCCTAGCAACTGGCATCCGCCGTACTGTTCCATCAGCAAACCGAACCGGCTTTGCTGTACCCGTGATATCCGTTTCTGGCACCATGGATTCTCTTACAAGTACAATGTTGGAGCCCGTGTCTCGAAGTACCGAAACTTTACGTCCGTGCAACATCCCTATGACCACTGGCATAGCATCTTCGACTTCTCCCGCCTTGACAGATGCCGTAACAGCACTTGTCTTATCCTTGTCCTCCTGGTCACGTTGTTTTTCCCTGTCAGCATCAGTAGAGCTTTCATCTGCAACCATGCAAGCCGTTTTATTTCCTGACCGATCACGACAGGTTTCTGTTGTGTGCCCACGCTTTCCGCACAGGTCGCATTCCGACGATGAACTGTGAGTGCGACCCGCGGCACAATTTGCTGCTCTATGCCCAATCTTGTCACAGAGGTAGCATTTGACTGCGCTCCGGGTTTGCTCTTTCTTCTCCAAACCTCTCTCATCTTGGGCTTTCCCTAGATTCCTTTGACCTTGAGGTTCCAAATAACGGTTGGCGTGTTCGGATAGCTCAGCCACCGTCTTCAAGTTCCGCTCCTTCAGGAATATTGCCACTCCCTTGTGACACGATGCCAGGAATTGTTCCGCAATCATGCTATCTCTTAGATCCTCGAATGATCTCTCTATGTTAGCCATCTCCAACCACCGATCGAAGTAATTGGCGATTCGAGCAGCGAGCTGCTGGCCTGTCTCATTTTCCTGTGGTTCCGAGCTCCGAAATTTCTCTCGGAAACCCTCGGCAGTTAATCTGAAGCGTTGGAGCAGAGCCCTTTTTACCTTGTCGTAATTTAGCGCATCCGCTGCGGGCATACGGCTAAAAACAGCCAATGCCTCTCCCGCAAGGCACATGCTCAATCCAGTCGCCCAATCACTCCTCTGCCAGCCTTGTCCTATCGCTATTCTCTTGAATCGCTGTATATAAGCGTCGAGGTCATCTCGCCTTTCGTCAAAAGGTGCGATTAACTTACGCGGGCTCACTTTTGGTGGCTGGGGTACCATCTCTGACCTATCTAGTACTTCCACACTAGTGCTTACGCGCAACTGCAATTTTTTTTTCAGTCAGCTCCTTTTCCAGCATTAAGTTTTTATACGTTCGCTCGTCAACGGCTATCGCTCTCTCTTCAGCGGCTTTCACTCGCTCTTCATCTTCTTTCGCGGCCTCTTGTGCCGCTGCACGCTCTTCACGTAATCTTTTCTGTTCCTCATAATAGAGCGTCATTATAGCCTCAGCCGATAATCCCTCAGCACTACCGGCTGCCATCAAGCGTTCCAGATCTATCTCACGGCTCCCGACAGACCTAGGCGTGTGACAAAGTTACATGGGTCCTGGCAGGCTCGCCATTGTCACGAGTATATGCTGAGGCCTGGTTCGCTCGTCGGGAGTTGCGAAATGAACCATAGAGGCTGATGGTACGAAACGAAAACTATCACTTCATTACCATGACAATCACAAAAACGAAACAACAACACAAATACGCACACGTTGAAAAACACAGAAAAGGAGATGTCTTAATGACGCGCGTTTCAACGTCCGATTCCGTTGGCGTTCTCTAAGTCTCGTGCTTACAGTTGTGGCGTGGCCTCTGGTACGCTGGGAGTCCCTCTCAGGTGTGATAACACGCCATATTGATGCTCAACGGTGGCGACGATGTTGAAGACCCACTACAGCTGTAGCTCCAGTGGTTTCTCGCCGAGGCAGGTGCTCGGGCGGGATACACTGCAGACCAGGGTCGGCGGTGGTTCCGGGGCTGCTCGCCGAGGTCGGTGCTCAGGCGGGAAACCGCAGCCCAGGATCCGCAGTTGCTCTGTGAGCTGCTCGCCGAGTCAGGTGCTTGGGCGGGAAACTGCCGTCCAGGATCAGCGGTTGCTCCGTGAGCTGCTCGCCGAGTCAGGTGCTCGGGCGAGAACCATTGCCGTCCAGGGGCAGCGGTACTTCCTTGCACTGCTCGCCGAGTCAGGTGCTCGGGCGGGAGCCTGGAGCGAGACCCAGTCCGAACTTCCGCAGCCCTTGTCCCCTCGAACGCCACGTCCCGGCTCTCACGTTCTTCACTCGCCTCGCGCCTTCTTCTTTTTCCCCTCTTCCCCCTCATTCCAGCATGTTAAATTACCTATTCAAGACAACTTCTTTCTCTTCCTCTTTTCTTCATCTTGTCATCCTTGACAGTCTGTTACGTAACCATTGCCTAAAATTAGTCATGGCCGCGGTAATATTATTCCTGACAACTCAATACCGGTCTCATAATCTGACGGCCAAAAGCATTTAAATGAAAAAGTACACTAATACACAAGAACAAAAACTTTTGTCATTATGGTAGCGTACCTTTCTGGAAATAGTTTAGCCTGATAGTTCCCGCTGTTTGGTGTTATAGCATTTTCCTGTAATGAAGTAACAGTTACATGCGGGATATGATCACGCATGCTTTCGTTTTTTTTTTTCAAGCTGCGGCCTGATGTATGGCGAAACGTATTAGCGTTCAGCTAGACAGAAACTTCCACCCACTTTGTCTTGCTCCACATTTACTTCTTCCTGATGAGCGTCGCCCCACATTGGAAACGCCTATGCTTGGGGGTAAAGCTGGCAGCCATTAAACGCGCTTGCCTTCCATCGCAACCTAATGAGAACTTTTCTGATGACGCGACACAACCGGCCGCACAACAGATCAATATTTAATTACTTCCTAGTTAGGCTCACTGGCTTGAAAGTTGCGAATTTACAAGACAATAAGCAACGGTTGGCATTATTTTTCATATACATACTGGGAACGCGATGCGTGCTACTGTTGTCCAATTTCATTTTTTTTTTCGCACAAAATAAAATTGACGTTAGGCGAAAATTCTCGCATCAGCAGTGGGGATCGCTCTTACAGTAAGTCACCCGTGACATTGGCCACGCGCACTTGTAAATGAGTGACAATGCGTAGTTCCGTATATGCAAATCGTTTTTCGCCATTCAGCCGTCGCTTCGCGCACCCTTAACTCCGCGGTGTAACAGCTTTTCGGCATTGCACTCTTGCCGCTGCTTGCCGAGCTTACTTCCGGGGGTAGCTTGGTGTCTGCGTAGACGTTGAGGCGCCGCATACCGCGATCTCGCCTCCGGAGTAGCAGGTTCTTGTCGGTGTTGCCACTTCGCCGACACTTCGCAAGCTCTCATCTCCGAAGTAGCTTGTCTGCGTCGGCATTGCCGTTCGTGAGTGAGAGTGCGCTCACGTTCTTTTTCATCCATGGAGGAAAGAGAACGTTGGTTGGTTGGTTCCTCAATACCCTGGCGCAACCCACCTAGGGGGATAGACCGTGAATGGGTCGGTGCCTTGCTTTTCGTGTGGTTCGGTGCCTGCAGCGTCGTCGTCATCGTCACGGTGGGTAGTGGGTGCCTCGCATTGTCATCAGCGTCACCTTCATCGTCACTGTGAACACGAACAACGCACAACATACAAGCCCAGACCATAACGTGCTCCGCCCCCAAAAACCTGACAAAGGGCCCAGAACTCTGGTATGTAGTTTGGACATAGCTCACATTGGTATATAGAAAATAAAACATATGAATAGTAAACAAATGAAAGCTTTAATATTGCTCGATTCAACATTTAGGTATGAAAAATCAGTTTCGGTGGTGATGGGAGTCGTCCGCGGCACAGATTTGTGTTTTTGAGGATCCAATAAACGCTTTTTTTTCAATCCAGTTCAAGCAACTTGTGGCGACGGAAAATATCTTTATACGAAACGACAATCCACCGCCTTTCGCAAGCCTCCGACCAAGGTGTGAGATCTCAAAAGTTCGCTTTAATATGATTTCTATGCGCGTGTGTGCATTGCTGTGATTTATCTTTAGTTACGTTACAAAAGATAATCTCACGCTACTAGTCTGAACGCATGTTTCACCAGAAGTCCATAAATGATTTGATAATTTTTTTTCGTGACAGTGGGCTGTTAAAAAGAATACATTTCTCCTGTACATCTGCGCCTAGTTTTTTTTTTGTTCTTTTTATCCTGAAGCCTTTCTTGCCCCCAATATTTTTTCTTTTCTGTTTTCCATAGCGTAGGGTAGCAAAAAAGATGTTTTCTTGCTGTTGACACCTCCTGCTTACTCGCTTTCACTCACTCACTCACTAACTCACTCATCACATTCTGAACAAGCGTTGTCGAAGTATCCTTATCGCTCGGTGGAATGCACGTTAGAAAGGGTGTTCGATAAAAACTATTACCGACAAACTCGATTCTGAAAAAATAATAATAAAAATTTAAAAAATAAACCCTATGGAAACACAATCCATTTGCACGGTTAGTGGAATCACGCTGCAATAAAAATAGAGATAACGGTTTGACAAACACTTTTCCTACGTGACTACTTAGGCTCGATGGTGTCATTTGCGTTAGACAATTTTTAGTATCGATTTTAAACCTACTATGCTTCGTACGGGTGCCAACCACCGGCGCTCACCCCATTTCCCTCAAACCTTCACTTGAAAAGTCGTTAGCGCCGAGCTAAATAAGAATACCTAGAAAGTTTAAAAGTGTTCCACCTTGCTCCTTCTCCTAAATCTTCTTTTTCATTTTTTCTTTACGCTTTTTATGGTATCATCGCATGATGGTTGTTACAAATGGTTGTCCCAACCCCCCAGAAACGTGGTCATTCTTCGTTTGGTTGCTTTTTTTAGTTCTCTTTCTTTTTAATGTATGGCGAAATTGTGACCATTATTCAATTTTATAGTCTCCGCTGTAGTTAAGGTATCCGAATGCTTTTCCACCCAAAAGATGCACATTCACTGCAGGAGAAACTAAACCTCGTACACATTTAGTAACTAGCACAGAATATGTAGATCGCGCTATTAATCAACTATCGAGTACTGTGCTGGGCTCACTACATCAATTAGGTTTTGGTCCGCGTCACAGACTAGCGTTACAACGAGTTTACGCTCCCTGCTAGCCAGGTGATACTCACAGCTTACCCAATGATGGGATTGGTGAATGTGTAACTTACGAGAAGTAGGCAGTCTGTCATAGGGTAGATATTATTTCGTGATTGTAAAATGATAAGAATGCAAGTACGACCACACATATGAAAGCCGCTTCTTCACTGCAGTTTATCATTAACGCAGGCTCGTCTTAGTTGTAGCAAGGATCCTCTCTTTGTCTGCTTAAAGTGAGTCGTACTTTGTTCATCGGTGTGAATGGAATATGTTCCTCGTTTTCTAGTAGACGACGCCCAGACGCCCAATAAGGGCAGCTGAAGCATTATGTTTCATTACGTTGTCTCTCCTGACGATGCCAAAGTATCAGAAATAATAGGTTGTTCGGTGTTCCGAGCAGCTGCCTTATACGAACACGGTTTATATTCCTTTCTATGTTCAATCTTTTAGAATCATGTCTCACACTTGAATAAATCACGTCTCATGCGAGATTCGTAAATGCCGTCGACATAAATTGAACGAGGCGAAATGGATCCGTGGCGTCAAATACAAGGCTAGGTGAGTGAGCTGGGTGCTTCAAAAAGTAACGACAAAAACATCCTTGGCGAATCACCAACGTCATCATGTCGGGAACATAGGGGCAAAGGCATTCCTTCTGAGACAGATATATTCAAATATTCAGGGACCAATTGGCCTCCTTTTGGGGATATATTTCATATTTCTCTCTACGATGCGTTTACTGGTTCATAGCTGCTTTTTTTTTTCAATGATTAATGTATTCATCTTTCAGAAGTAGTACTTCCCTTCAAACGTGATCAACTCTATTTCACTAAACAGGTGTTCGTTCATCGGCATTCTATGCAAATTGTGTTTATCCCGGTGCACTGTCCTAAAAAAACGGCGACAAGAGTTCTTGTTTACAAATTCACTCATACTGCATATAGTTGCCTAATAGACTAAATAACGCTTCGAAGCACGACTAAAGGGTGTTTTTATTGCAGTCCTCATCGAAATAGAAGGTCCTCATGTGGGTACAAGATAAATTTGTGTTTCATCAAACAGATTCTAAAAAAAGCACCGCACAATTTATTTAGGTTATGATTTATTGAAGCAGCAGTGCAGTTCACAATATTCTTAGTATTTGTGAATCATCTCTGAAAGGCCATAAGTAATGCGTGAGTAGATTATATGTCTGGCCCTTTATTTGAAAGTGAATGCATGCGTACGTATGAAATCGCGAAATGAGTACAGATCTACGATACGTAGATATAATACGGCGCACCAACTTTTCTTGATGTTCCCTCCAACACACAGGGTTCACTCCAGCGCGTGGGTGAGAAGTAAAAGAAGTACATTTAACGGCTTCAGTATAGTTATTTAAAAAGCTCTGGGTCATCGGTACAGCAGCCCGAAAACATTTCACGCCACAGATGTTCTCACCTTGCATACGTACTGGAAGTTTGCTCATATACATGTTTAGATGATTTTAGAGCTTCATGTACTTTCTTGATATTTCATAGACGTATAACATCTCAAGCCCTCACCAGTTTTTGACCATTAGTAGTTACTAGGCTTGTGTCCTTGGTCGAATGCTAACAAGCACATTAAGGCTAACGCTACCAGGCAGTCCGACTTGGTGTCGAAGTTTGGAAGCACCTTGCCAGCGGCGATTCCTGCACACTTCTCCCAGCCTTACTATTCTCAGTTTTGCTCATTGCGTCACGTTAAAAAGGTGCAATCTCTAAATCTAATTTTTCTCTCTCGCGCACATTTTATTTCAGTCAAAAGCTGAACATTCCCACTCCTTAATTGTTCATTGGTATTCAAATATGGTGTCTTTCACTGCTACTGAACATGACTGAACATTGCGTGGCAATAATTGCTTCTGACAAAAAAAAAAGCATTTGCAGTACAAGTGAAGCTGTTACTTCGTTTCTCATTTGCTTTACGGCAATGGCTCATTTCTCTGGAGATGATAAGTGGTTGGTATCAATACATATGGTTAATGACACGGCATGTGTCCACACCCATTCGGCATAAAATATACGCTGAAAATGACCTTGAACATGGACTTATCACATCATCGTAAAAAAGGACAGATATGTTGAAGATAGTGACAAGCGCTGTCCATTTTTGATTGATGATATGTGGGATTTGACGTTCAAAATCCACCATATGATTATGAGAGACGCCGTAGTGGAGGGTTCTTGAAATTTAAACCCCCAGTAATTCTTTAACGTGCACCCTTATCGGAGCACAAGGGACTACAGCATTTTTGCCTCCACCAAACACGCAGCCGCCGCAGCCGGAATTTGATTCCGCGGCCTGCGGGTCAGCGGTCGAGTACCTTAGCCACTATAGACCACCATGGAAGGGCTGCTGTTTGTTTTTCAGCTGCACGTTACTGCCTACAAATTTGTTTTTGGAACAAAGTGGTTTAAATTTTTCCGATAAGAGGCAAAGTTTTGACGAACAAAGAGCCCTGTGAAGGTTCACGTCGTTCCCGGTTATTTCTGCTTTGAAATTTCACGCCCGCTGTCTGAAGTGGAATTCACTAGAAGAAAAAGTAACTATAGCTAATCCTGTGAGATGGACATTGGACTGTGCCTTGCTGAAGGGATGAAGAATTTCGCGAGGTGTCAAGCGCGTGCGCTTAAACTTAACCTTCCAGGCCACCTTGAGAAATACAGATAAACTCAACGCTATACCTTATCCGATCTCGTTTTTTTCGCGTCAAAAAACCAGAGCAAGCAGATATAATGCTCAATCTTGCAGCAGCCGTCGTAATGCGCACACGTCGCCAAAGTAGCTTTCTCTCGCAGTTGGCTTCTGTTTTTTTTTTTTTTTAGGCCATCAAATTTTCACAGCGTAAACTCTAAGCGGCGCGCATTCACGAATGTCGTAAACAAGAATCTAGCGCAACCAACACTTAAGTGACCGGCCGCCGTCCCAGATATACAGCTCTCGCTGTAAAAGCAGAGTGATATATACATACGCGCATCTCCAGAAGCTGCTTCAAAAAGACCGTAAGAGCGTCTAGCTTTTTCTCCTTTCGCACTGACGTCACGCTTTTCGAGAGCTATACGGCAAGGCGCGAAGTCTGAATTCAAAGCTATTATCTTCCGAACTTGCCCGAAATTGACGATTTCTGGCACATTTTCTTTGAAGCCCTCTTCATGTCCTGCCTATCCAAGACTTGTTTTTTGTGTTTCTTATCAGCATTGATTCCCGTTTACGCACATAAATCTATCTTGCTCCCCCAGCCTTCTCTTTGGGAACCTTAAGCGAACTGGGAGTGATGGAAGCGAAAATTGGCTTCATGGAACGCGGCGAGCGCTTTAGAGGCCATTTTCGGCGCCTAGCGTTGGTATGAGCATGAAGCACCGTCCTCTCCTTTCTCTCTTCATCTGTTCGTGGAACTCATTTAATACCGTCGCCTATAAAGGCTCTTATATCGCGCGTAAACAGGCTGAACTCTGAAAAGAGTGGCGGTGCAAGAGCGCCTGCATGGCTCCACCTGCCAATCAATACATAAACAAACAAACAGCGCTCACTCAACCGGGAAAAAATAGCGGGCTACTGCAAATCTTGTTGGGAGTCGCGCCCGCCGGCCGAAGCACTCACGTTCAATATTCGCTTGTCGCCGGGACGTTGCACCCTCTGGCCCCCTTGCGTCTCTCTCCCTTTTGCAATGTAGGTCCCAGTAGGCTCGACGTTGGAAAACGGGTATTCGTAAATAATGCGAGATAGCTCTCCATTCCACTGCTGGTTTGTTTCCTTTGCCGTCCACTGCTATAGGTGGCTTTTAGGTGAACGCTTGTGCAAATATTCTTTTTCTCCGTAGGATATATATTTCCACGGGTTCACTTTAGAACAGCGGGAAAGACAACTGAATGACGAGAAAAGGGAGCTGGGCAATTCCTTTCAAAGTTTCCATCGTCTCCGAGTGTAACCAGGCACCAACGATCGGTGTCTGTTTAAGTGAAATGTTCAATGCCTTAAGAAACTACTGGGAACCTTAATGAAACATTTCAATCAATCGGTACCCGGATAAATCAAGGTGGGCTTTGCCGTGGTAGCTAGGTGGCTGGGAATTCGTCATGCGGCTGAGCTCGAAGTGACACGTTCTATGCAGACCACGCCATGCTACTCTTGAATGCAAGAAAGCTCTTGCGCATACTAGGTTTTGATGCAAGGTCATAAGCACCTACGTGTTCTCAGTTACTCTGGAGGCCTTCCAGATGTTCACTGAGCCCTCAGATCTGAAGAAGATTGTGGCGAGTGAAGAACGAATATTTCGTCAAATATTCACTTCAACACACAGATGTTTCACTCATAACAACGTCTTAGTCACGTCTTCAACACCGTCTTAGTTGCTTAGCACTATCTTTGCCGCGTGCAGTTACATGCGTTTAGTTAGGTCGTCCGTCGCAGTGGTGGAGCGGTAACTGTGCTCGACTGTTGACCCGAAAGTCATATGTTCCTTCCCGGCCGCGGTGGTCTCATAATAAAGGAGGCCAAAGATTAGAGCTCCGTGAACTGTGCGATGTCAGTGAACGTTAAAGGAACGGCGGATCGTCAAAACTTCCAGGGCCTTCCACTGTGTGTCTCATAATGATTCTTCGCCCTCCCAGGCCTGTGAAGAATCAACTCCTTTAGTAATTTACGCAGACGTTCTACAGCACTACAGACTATGCCGTCTCCTCTATCCTCCAGCTCATAAAGACCTCCCTCGACGTGATGCCGTCCTGTGGCGCAAGCTTCAGACGGGTGTCTTTACCAACCCCTGGCAAGGTATACCCACACCTCGTGACACCACACTGTAAATACTGCTCACAATCGGCCACCCTCATACACATGGCATGGACGTGCCCACAGTACGCTGACGCTTTTCGTACAAAAGATACATGGGAGTCCCTTCTGCGTATCACAGACTCAGCACAGCAATGCCGGGTAATCACACGCGCATTGGAGGGCGCCGTGCCCCAAGGGATCTCTGCTGACCTCCTCTAAGCAGCGTAACCGACCTCTCTGCCGATCCCCTCTTTTGAGAGTAATAAAGTTTTGATCATCATCATAATGATACCATAGATATCGACTTTATATCTAAGAGAAGATATTATTGATAGTTACTCTGGTCGGTGAGTACTGTTAACCAGATGCACCCTGATGTGTCAGTTGCTTCGTCGATATAGCAGTTTCTGCGTATTCAACAGAGCTGTGAGCTGTTCAAATAGTCGCGCACTTGCGAATGACTTTAATATTCATGTCTGATGTAGTTAGATGTATTATAAATGCGTTCAACTCACGCATACATCTGTGCTGTCAGCCACAAAACAATTAGGATCATGTGAGAGCTTACCCATATTGCCTTCTGTGCCATCTGGTGGCAAGCTGTCTACTGTCGAAAGGATTGCGCCGGTGATTTCGTGACCTGAGTCGCGCTCTCAACATCAAACAGCCCACCACTAGATGTACCAGACAGCAGTTTTCGGCACGTGCTTAGGTTGTCCGTATTATTGAGGGGCACACTGCATGCCTTATCTGTAAACAAGCTCGGCGTATATATTCTCCGACCTCGTACGTTTGAGCATGTCCTTCACTGACGGCACTGTCAACCAACGTGAGAGCACACGTCGGTGCTGGGCGTTCACCAGCATTCGTAATGATCGCTGCCTCGTTTCAGCCATCCGGCACTATGCATTGACGGCGTCCTTGGGTCGTCACTTCGGTGTATAAGTGAGAGCGAACCCTGCGGGGAATGCGTCGCTGGGATAGTAAATCTGAGCGAAAATCTCATCACAAGGACGCAGCTGTCTGCTGACATTCAACTCTAATTGATATCGTGAAGCACCACCTGGCGCTAAATTCCCACTAACACCAACACCCCAACGAAGGACAACTGAAAGTGTTCGTTGAACCTAGATTCAAACTTTTAAATTGAATTGGGGATTGGGTTGTTGCGTTTAGACGATGCTATAGATAAGTCATAACTTTGCACTTTCGTTACAGACTCTCTCCTTCTCTTTCGTTCTCTGGAATTCTCTTTTCCCTTACACAGTAGAGTGCCTCCAACCAGATACTTCCTCTGGTGATCCTCGCACTCTTCCTTCACCTTTCTTTCTATCTCGTCTCATTCTTGTGAACTTGCATTCTAGATCCGTTTTTAATGTGCTATCATAGCTTAACGTCCATGAAAATCTAGCCTCACTGTTCTTGGTACCGTACTTGCCTCGTCCTAATAAAATATTATATTTGGTTTTAGGTCCCAAAACCACGATATGATTATCAGACACCGTAGCTGTAGGCTCCAGGAAATTTCAACCATCTGTTGTTTACCGTGCAATGATATTGCCCAGCGCACAGGTCTCTATTATCTCGTCGACACCTAAATATGACCGCCACAACAGCGGTCGAACACACGATCCTCAGTTCAGCAGCCGAGCACTCTAGCCACTGTTATACACCGAGGCGGACCTATCTTATCCTGGAGGACGCTCCATTGCCAGCGCCCTTAACATAAGGGACAGGCCAAGAAAACGTTTGGTGCCATCTGAATGCATAGTATAAAATACACCTTCAAAGCCAGCATTCTGAAGACTTTATACTTCATGAGGCGCCGCAAGAGCTATGTGTCTTCGTTAACGCTCTTTCTTCTAAAATTTTATAAAACACAAGGCCGGACGGCTGTGCTACGCTTGGGTCTCTGGTGTAATCGAAGTTAAGTCGAGCCTTGACCAAAACTGGGGAGGCGATAATCTATTTTCATTTCCTCCACTTTCCCACCAGGCCTGCTTCTCTCATCCGTCTTCGCAATCGCATTTCTTACTGCTTCAATCTGCAGTTGTAAGATGGACGAAGCCGGCGAGCTTGCGCGATGGCTGCTGAAAATCGATGGCTGATTTCCCGAGCCGTGCACATGGCGGAAATTCAATTTGTTACGGCGCGTTTAGTTGGCAGACGTTGTTTTCTGGAGCACCGCCGCTTCCGCGTGCGGTTCGCGAAGTGCGCTTCCCTATAAGACGAACAACGACGACACGATCGAGTGAGTTGCGCTCTCGGTTAGACATTAAGACGGTACAGCTCCGCTGTTTCTCAGCGGACAAGTGGCTGCATCGTTTCTTTTCTGTTCGTCTTGGCCTGCGCTGTTTGTACGCACCGTCTGGTGACGCACGCGTCAGCTAGCACAGTCTGACGCGAAGTTAGCTTTCTCGCAACGCGCGTCTACGTCGCCGAAGAATCGGTCGCTCGTCGCGCCCAGTTGCGCTTTCCCTATCTCACTCGGTTCTCATCTGGTTATGGAAATGAAACGCGAGACTCAAGATAATGTCATTTGCAGTGATGGATAGTTATGTATGAGCGTCGTTATCGTCCGTTACCTCGGGGGGCACTGAAGCAACACCGGAATGAGAAAGTATGTTTAAACACACACTCATGCACACATAAACACACGCATGCATACTCCCTCTATCTCACACACGTACACTCACACACACGCACACACACCATCAGGCATGCGCACGCACGAGCACACGATTACAAACGCGCATATGCACAAACACACACGCACACGCAAACACACAGATAATCACGCGCGCACACACATGTGCGCCCACTGGAAAAGGTGCCTCACTAGCAAAAGTGGCTTTATGGCCTGCCACACTTGTGGTCTCATATTTAAACCACTCGTTTACGTCTTTACGACTGTGTAGCTTGGGTATAGGACGTAGACGGTCTAGCTTTAGCCCTGCTTACTCCTTACCTTTGCCCTACCGCTTATCTGTATCTGTTCATTGGTGTAAAAAATGAGGAAGGCTGAGAGTCCAGACGATTTTTTTTCTCTCGAGTTAACTAGTCCAACCTACCTGACGTCCCGTAATGAATCTTCCGTATAGTCTGTGCGTCAAGAGACAGATAGAAGAAAATAATAAACCTTATGCAGAACAGTATGCGGGTGAAGCGAGCGTGGCCAGCGTCTTCGCTGCTGATTGTCCGTTCCTTAAGCACAGGAATCCAGTGGTGTTAGTTCCCCGTTACCCTCGATAGACCACTTTGGAGCATCCATCCAGTCAGAGCTAAAGTGCGCTGCCTTTAATTATATATAGGTACCGTGCAGTGAGATGTGCAGTGGGTGCAAGGTCACACCCTCCCCTAGAGATTTGAATATACTTCGCAGTATGGTATCACCTCGATGATATGTGGGGTTTAACACCTCGAAACTACCATATCGTTATGAGACGCCAACAGTGTATGGCTCTAGAAATTTTAACCACCTGGGGTTCTTTAACATGAACCCAAATCTGAGCAGATGAGCCTACAGCACTTTCACCTCCTTCGAAGATGCAGCCGCCCCAGTAAATATGCTTTCACCTCAAAGGCGAAGCAAGGAATGTGATTAAAACCAATATGACGGTTATACAATATAAGGCTAGCAGTGTATCTTTTTTTAGTATGCGATCTGGCGCACATATGCCGAACAGTGGCGTAAAAAAAAAACACTACCGCTGCTGCGAGTGAAGCAACCCTTGGGCTGCCTGTCACTTGGACGCAAAGGAATGAGCATGCAGCACATGCAAAGGTGTGCTCCTTCAGCTAACATCCTTCAAGGTAGACCCAGTAAAGCGTGCGTGACTACGGGGGCGTTGTATCAAAGTTTTCAGTCGCTGGCACAGTGACGTACTCCTCTGCTTCGTCCGTCATGACTTCATGCATATTCCGATTACGAAAACAGCCGGCCCGTTTCATTTTTGCCAGAAGAAGCCCGCACATACTTGAATCGCACATAAAACGCACGATGCGCGGGACAACTTATTTTACATAGAATTTATACGGTACATAACGGTGACGATGAAAAAGCGCCTTGGGTACCTTTTTAATTGATATAGTATTAGTAGAGCACAAGGCGCACAGGATACACGCTTCTCTGTAGTTCGCGCCATGCTACGACTTTCTAACGTGCAAAGCTTTACGCTCATAATAATTTGAACATTCAGGTGCGGTGAACTATGGAAAATTGAATCGCGTCTTACGGTTGATGCGCGTCTACAGAAACCTGCCACTCGATTAGATCAGCTCTGAGGCATTCTTTTTCTGTAACGAAAGTTATTGATGATTGATTTATAGGTGGGGTTTACTGTCCCGAAACCTTATTGAAAGTTATCGCTTGGTGATTTGGTTCCCGATGCTCAAGGATTATAAATTACATGCAACATTTTGCGGAAAACAGGTCAGCCGGACAGTTGCACCCACTGCATTCTTTGGCCTGCCCATATTGACTTCTTGTCTATGTTTAATTGGGCGCGGTACGTATAATCCTTCACCTTCATTTCGCCTCGCTGATGGATGGAAATGAATTAGCTGGACAGTCTTTGATATCTGGGCTGTAGGCTGTTTCACGCCGCATGGATCGCGCAAATGCGTCTACGACGAAACCACCCGCATGGAGGCATCCTTGGTTGCCATCACGACAGCGGGACTTCGGCGACTTGAGATGGGAGGCGTCGTATAACCTAGCTCAGCTCCGCAAACACAGGGTCAGTTTGCGCTTTCCGAGGCCATACCCGCCCAGCAGCGAGGCAGCTCTCGAGCTGGCTCGAGAACTCTCTTCCTTCCCCCTTCCTCTCCCTCCACTGCCTCGATCTTCCTCGCATCTCTTCTATTTGCGACATATACGCCATGAGAACACTTGCTCATGCCATGCTTGCTCGGGCCCATGGTTGCCAATTTCTTTCCTTTCTTTCCTTGTTTCTTCAGTCTTTCCTTCCTTTCCTGCTTTTTCTTCTTTCTTTCTTTCTTTCTTTCTTTCATTCTTTCTTTCTTTCTTTCTTTCTTTCTTTCTTTCTTGCGGCCCACAATGGCGTCGTGTATCACGGTTCTTCTATATCCGGCCCTCGGCAGAATTGAAACACCAGACCTAAATAGGCTAAACGGGTACCGAATAACGGTTTTCGTGATTCAGGCTTTTGGCTCATCGTTTGCCATATGTGGGTCGTGTTGAAACCAGCGTAACAAACCTACCGTTCCTTCTTTTGACGCGTAATCATTGGTCGGATCAAGCTAAGAAATATGCGCGAAAGTACATACGCGCAAAATGTGAGGACACTCGAAACAGGAATTTATTGCTGCCCCGCCGCGGTGTTCTAAGGTGCTCGGCTGCTGACCCACAGGCCGCGGTAAACGAATACCGGCTCCGGCGGCTGCATTTTCGAAGGAGGTGGAAATTCTATAGGCCCGTGTGCTCAGATTTGGGTGCACGTTAAGAAACCCAGGTGGTCTAAATTTTTGGAGCCCTCCACTAAGGCGTCTCTCATAATCATATGGTGGTTCTGGGACGTTTAAACCCGGCATATCAATCAATCAATAAATCAATAAATCAAGGAATTTATTGCTGAAAACAGCTTTACGAGAAAAAAGTAGCGTGTTATGGAAACTTTTGTCGGATAGTTGAGCGCATTAAAAAGCTTTCAAAGCTCAAAATCTGAAAGAATGAAAGGTAAATGAAAAAAAGGCCCTGTATCTGCTTGTTTCACTGCAAATGTCGTCGAAAGACGATAGTCTTGCGTTTGGAGAGAAACAATAAAATGTTTATTTGATGTTCTCCGCGAGAAAATTGTTGAATTGTATTGTGGAAGCGCTGCGTTAGAGAGTCCCCATCCGTGCAGCAAAGGCGAACCAGCACATTGAGGCACGTTCGACACGAGCGCCATCTAGCAGTTATCTTCGAAAATGAAAGAAGGCGTGTGCACCCATGGAGAAAGATGCGCGCCTGTCTCAGAGACCATACGGTGTAGAACGCAAACCAATGGGCAGGTGCCACCACCGTGTCGTCCTAGCCAAGCGTTGGAAACTCTTGCCTTTTTGGGCATCGCTGGTATCGCGTTGCACTGTCAGCGTAGTGTGATAAACGCTAAGGTCCTTTAAATTAATTCTGTTTGTCTTTTCTGATATAAAGGTACACATACAAATCATCGTCGTGTTGTTATGGTGCCTCTGATAAGTGCA
Organism: Rhipicephalus microplus; assembly: GCF_013339725.1. Lineage (NCBI taxonomy): Eukaryota > Metazoa > Arthropoda > Arachnida > Ixodida > Ixodidae > Rhipicephalus > Rhipicephalus microplus. Next base: position 64,253,173 of record NC_051169.1, read on the forward strand.
AATGCTTTTAATTTGACAAGCGCTCAAGTATGAACGCTGAAACTTCAGCAATATTGGTGGGCGCTGTGGATTGGGGTGGCCTTTTGAGGTATCCTTTGGTGTCACTGAGAGGATCATTACCGTGACCAAACAGACAAATGTAGAGACGGACAGAAAGACGGACAGATCAAAATTTTGGCATCAAAGGTCCTCAATAAAAACTATAGTATTTAAAAAAATACCTTGAAATAAACTTCCCGAAACCACGGTGTCTCAGGAAATGAAGCTCGCTTGCGCGCTAACCTAAACTAAGCCCAGTGCAGCTCTATTCCAAATGCAGTTGCGATTATGGATCGATGAATACAGAAAAGTTGGTGCCCTAACCACTTCTGACAGCCCGCTGCGTTTCTTGCTTTCTCCAAGTTTACGACTTCTAAACCGACTGTACAAATCACTCACAGCTGCCACTTCCACACTCCACAAGTCATCGTGGTGGTACACGGCATATACGCGATCAACGCGGCGACGGTCGTCTCAGTTGAACTACAAGAATTTCAAGCAGTCATCTGAACAAGTAATCAAAGTGAACGGTGCGCCGTGGTCGTCTGCGAGGAGTTCGATATGGCAGTGCAGGCCTGATTGCCACGAATGCCTTCACATCGGTGTGCACTAGCTGCTGCGAATACCGTTATGGTTCTTTTTTTTAAAGACGATTGTCTTTCTTGGGGACCTTCGACGCCAAAATTTTGGTCTGTCTGTTTGTACATTTGTCTGTTTGTCTGCGGTAACGATCCCTCTAAAGCATAGGGTTTCATACAATAATAGCTAGAAAAAAATCTGGTGCTGCGATTGTGTATCTCCATGGGAATTATGGCATGTACAGGCTTGGAATTTCATAGGGTTAACTGACGGAGTGTCTACGGACATTTTTCTACAGTTTCAGTTTCGTTCTTTGTGTAGCGCAGGTCGTGGGGTGCGGTGAACAAGCCTGAAGCAGTGCTTTAGTTGTTCGAAGAGGCTGACGACCACTAGGTCTTCAAATTTTCTGCGGCTTTGAAGCTTGACGAGTTGTATTTTACTGTTTAAATGGTCCACTCACCGCTGCACATGGATCTGGCGTCTCATGCCTGTGCAAGATATTGCCTCGAGTTCATGTTTTTCACGAGTGCGTCTTAAGCTCGTTTGAAATTAACTGCAAAGCGATGATGAAGCAAAGTAGATGCACCATCAGGCTCTGCTGACTCGACTTCACAACAAAACCAGAGGTGCGTTGTGGGCATACCACTGGGACCACTGGGACAGACGCACCTAGCGTCGCAGAAGGCGAAACAATAACTGATTCACACCTAATACTGTACTGTTATTTCCATAATAAGATAGAACATACTTTTGTGAGAAAAACAAGCATGTTTGTTTTCTGTAGAAAATAATTTATTAAAACTCAACGCCAAATCTGGAACGTAAAGGCACAGCAATGCAAACCCTGATAGTTGAGTTTGCCCAGGTATTATTTTTGCCGTCTGATCGCGAAAGCGTTTTGCAATAAAGTTTGCGCACAAATATTTGAAGCAAGTTTGAATTAAATTTGAGTTCGTATCCCTTAGTTTTACACCAGAAAAAGAAGCGTCGCGAATCTCAAGAACGTAATCCATCCAAAGCGAATCCGAAGCCTGTACTTCCCATAATTCTCATGGGGGTGCAAGCGCCACTGAAGGATCTCGCGTAGACACTAGCGCCAGATTCAGTTCTAGGTTTTAGTGTATGAAAATCTATGCTCTAAAGGCACCAAACGATTGCTCAAACGGCCAACCACATTCGCAGCAGCCACCAATATTGCTCAAGTTTCAGTGTTAATATATGTGTGATTGTAAATTAAAAAGCAATTATTGCGCATATCTGAGGCACCATGACAACACGTCAGTGTTTTCTATGTGTGCCGTTATACTAGAGAAGACACACACACGTAATTATAAGGATCATAGCGTTTATCACGCTGTGCTGACAGTGCAATGTGATGCTCAAAAAGGCAAGTGTTTCTAACGCTTTTCTAAGATGACATGGTGGTGGCACCTGCCCGTCGCTTTGTGTTCTATTCCTTATCGCTTCCGAGACAAGCGCGCATCTTCCTCCGCGGGCGCTCACGCCTTCCTTTGTTATCGAAGATAACTGCGAGATGGCGGTCGTGTCTGACGTGCCTCTATGCGCTCTGTCGCCTTCGCTGCACAGATCGAGAATCTCTAACGCAGCGCTTCCAGAATACAATTCACTGATTTTCTCGCGCAGAACATCAAATAAACGTTTTGTTCACTCTTTTCGCGCACAAGACTATCGTCTTCCAAGGACATTTGCAGTGAAACTTGCAGATACAGGACAATATTTTTTAAAGGTTTCCTCGGCTCGATCATTCGGCTGAGCTTGATTGAAAGCTCACGAAGGAAAACCGGTTGGCGCACTAGCATAATTCGATTGAGAGCAACTGGAAAGCAAAACAGTGAGCTCTGGTTACTGTTTGCTCTTTGACGCGGCCCGCTCAAGTGTCTCCCCCTGAGGCGTTCCAAATTTCAGACTCTGGTCGCGGATAACTTGTTTCCTTTTTCTCTCTTACTTTTTTTTTTGTTTCCCACCATCGACGCTCAGTTAGCTGATGACTGGACAAATGGAGATTAGGTTGGCCTACAAGACAAATATTTACAGCAGTCGTCTTGCTTGGCGAAATAGGGATTAAATTGACTCGATAATGTTTCTGTTTTGTCTTCATCGCATGCCCGATTGGAAAGCGAAGGAGGCAAAAAGAAAGCTTTTGTGGTTGTCTACAGTCTTGAACGCTCCTCGTTAATTCGGCATTATAAGTTTATTTTAATGCTCCGCTGGTCGTGTATTGTAGGAGTAACTAGAAAAGTGACCTATACCAGATTTTTTTTCTTTTTTTTTGTTCCTTTATTGGCAGATTTAAAATCGAAATTCGCTCACTCTGGTGTTAGAAAAAACAGCTAATACAAAATGTTGCACTTTTTCTTGAAGAGCATACGTTGCTACAGTGCGCTGCTGGCAAGACGTTGCCAAAAAGTAAGGTCGGAGCTTCTTAGGAGCGGGTTTGTTTGTTATATATAAGGTGTGTTTCAACACTCACCGTAGATGTCGAAATATACAGCTGAGTGGACATTCTCACGTAGTCGGCAAAACAGACAGCTTCGAGAATACGGCATCGTAGGCAGAAATGATGCAGGCCACTTTGCTGTCTGATAAAGATGGCGGCTCAGTGAAATGCTCGTATAGCTGTGATCTCACCGGAAGGGTCGTCTGAACACAAGCAGAGGCTTTTACAGCGAAAACGGTTATGATATCACAACTCGGGTCACGCGCGGTGCCGTGATTGTCCGCCGGCGCCGGTGTCCATGACCAATATCGCACGAAATAAAAAAAAAGAAACCTGGTTTCAATCACACAGTGGGCTGGAACCCGGGTCCGCTACGTGCCAGCCCAGAATTCTACCACTGAGCCACCCCGGTGCTTGGGTCTTGTTCGCAAACTTGCCTTAGGCAGGCTTGCTGTCGGGAAAGCAATCCCGTTGTATGAGTATTACAGAGTTTTAGAACAACAAAAAACAGCTAGGCGTCACACAATGCGAATATCGTAACGAGTGGGTCATCTAATGAGCCAACCCATTACAGAAGGTTCTTCTTGATCACCTATCAACTGTGGCCCATACCCACTTCAAGCATAACTCATCATTTTCTTCAGCCACTGCATGAACAATTTGCACAAAATTACTTGCAAGTGTTTAGCGGATACCGCGCTTCTCGGCATATAGACGAAAAGAAGCATAGCGAATGCTGTCCTACTACCCAGAAGTTTTTATTAATACTGTAGTGCGTACCCAGCAAGTGTGCTTGCAGCAGTTGCCCAATAAGCGTTTAGGAAAGGCTCTCAAAGGCCACTCTCCTAGCTTTCGCTGTGACTATGCTGCGCCTTCTGCGCAGGCCTGACGGTTTTTTTTCCAGGCGCTGAATATGTGTAACGTTCAATTTTCGTAAGTTTGAAGACGAAATAACCAAAAAATGTAACAGTTACGTTTTTTTATCTTAGCTTGCTCTTCTCAACGTCAAGTGGCGTCTCATCGCGTTGACGCCATCCTGATGCGTTTCATTTGTTGGACAACATGGGCTCGATGCTGTTTTCTAAGCTAATAGCATTGACACTGTCTACAATGCTGTCTAGAATTCGAACACAGCCATAATGAGAGAGAGAGAGAGAGAGAGAGAGAGAGAGAGATAAATATAGAGGAAAGGCAGCGAGGCTAACCAGGCCATAGTGAGAAGTTTTAAGGCATGAAAGGCTGCTTGGTTGACGACAAAATGTGAGAATAATCTCTGCGTGACTGTGACGGCACAAATACTCATGGATTTGTATTTAAAATCTGGTTAAAAGCGCCCCGTTTCCCGTCTACCTTTCTTTCTTAGGGGCGAAGCAAACCCTTTATACCATGGGTCGTATGTCCCGTGTCGTCGTAGTCGTCATAGTCATGGTAGCCAGTTGCATTGCATGCCAATACAAAATGTGTCACGGCATATCTACAGAGTGAATTATGATGAGTGGGGCGAAGCATCCGTCAGTCCGTCCGTGCTTTCGTGCGTCCGTCCGTGCGTACGTTCATTTATCCGTCCATGCATCCGCCCGTACGTGCATCCGTCCGTCCGCTTCGCCCTACTCGTCATCAATAACCTCATGGATATGCTGTGATTTTTTTCTCATTGTTTCGTGATAGCTGCTTTACGTCGTACCATGGCATCCCGGATGGCGGGCGCGCAGCGATTTTTTCTCCGACCATCCCAATCCCACGAAGAGAGCGTGTTTTTTAAAGGTGGGCGTGGTCCACTCTTGTCTCCGCACCACGGCGCTCTACGCCGCCGTTACACTCCCTTCAGCGCCCACACCAAGACGCTGCTCCACCACACTTCTGTCGCCAGACGCCACCGCCACACCCATTACCACCACCACCAACGCCCTATCGTTCTCTTGTCGGCCAGAGGTACACACTAAAGAAAACGGTCATCTGGCGTGCCCCTGACAACCACCCGCTCTGCTACCACTGCGGGGAGGCCAGCCACACCTACCACCGCTGTCAATGTCTAGAGATGGGGCTTCGGCTATTCGCCGTCAACGCGCCGCGTCGACAGCCGGGTGAAAGGCCTCGAGACATCGCCGACTACATCACCCGAACGCAGTGGCAAGAACGACGACCATACCGTTCACCGTCCCCGACCGCTATGACTTGCCGCAGCTCCAGCCCTACGCTAGCCCAACCCATGGCCGGTCGCCTAACTCGTATCCTTCTGAAAACTGAGGGCAGCAATTGTTGGAAGTGCGGTTGCTGTACGGCAAAACACCGCCATGACGAAACATTAAAACACGTCAGTATCCCTATGGATCTCTAACATCGAAACCTCACATACTGAAGACCATAGGTCGGCAAACTCAGTCATTGACTCACTAGGGCTCACTCAGACTCTGACAAAGCCGCGAGTCTGAGTCTGAATGAGTCTGGGCTGAGTAATATTTTCGGGAGTCTGAGTCCAAGTGAAGAAAATTTTCGTGAGTGTGAGTCCGAGTGAGTTCGGCTCAGGAAGATTATCGTGAGTCAGAGTTCGAGTGAGTCCGATAGTCAAAATATATTTTGTGAGTCAGTCTGAGTGAGCTCCACAGGTTTTGCCGACCTATGCCGAAGACGGCCTAAGGACGCAACGCGGCAGCATCGAAGCAAGCCGACGCAGCTCTGACCCAATGACATGGCCTAACTGCAACATAAGACGGCAAACTAATGACCTCGACGTTCTTATCGACGGCCACAGTGTGACAGCTCTCGCCAACACCGGAGCTGACTGTTCCATAATCAGTGGACCGTTCGCCACTAAGTTGAAGAAAGTGAAGACCACCTGTGAAGACCCTTGAAATCCAGACAGCTGGAACTCACCTCGTAATTCTGGTAGGAAGCTGCACAGCGAGTCTTCATAAGCAACCAGATTTACCCCGCAAGTTTCGTAGCCCTACAACGTTGCCCCAGAGACGTGATTTTTGGTATGAACTTCTTAGGCCTTCATGGTTAAGTCATCAACCTGATATTAAAGTCGATAACACTACCGACAGAATAAGCACTTCCACCGCACACGCCATCAGTAGGGCACGCCTTGAATGTGCTTGAAGACGAAGTCACCATTCCTCTTGACTCGGGTGTCAGTATTGCCGTCGGCACTTCCAAGTGCCGGCATTAACAGACATACAGGGCATCGTTGAAAGTGACCAGCACCTGTTGATCAACCGTGAAGTTCGCATTGCCAGAGGAATATCCGAGCTGCGAGGAGGGAACGCAAGAGTAATACTAACGAACTTCAGCAACGCGAACAAGCACGTGAGCAAAAGCAAGACGGTTGCCAACATCCAACAGATACTGGAAGCCAGCAACGCTTCCACCCTCGCCGTGTCTACCGAACCTGCTACGACGAACCAAGCTTGTCAACAAGCTTTCGACGTTAACGCAAGCTTTCCGACGCAAAAGTAAGAACAGTTCAGAGCTCTGCTTCGACAATACAAGGATTCGTTTTCACCATCGTCAAGAATTTGGCAGAATCCGGTCGCCAAACATCGAACCCTAAGAGGAGAGAGTGCCAGGTCACTCCGTCAGAGCCCGTACACAGTGTTGATGCGAGAACGTGAGGCCATATAAAAGCAGTTCGAAGAAATGCTACCCGATAACATTATTCAGCTTTTAAAAAGTCCATGGGCGTCATCCGTTGTGTTAGCCGAGGAGAAGGACGGAAACCTGGGATTCTACGTCGACTATCGCCGCCTAATCAAAATCACGAAGAATGACGTGTACCCTCTCCCCCGGATACACAACGCCCTGGATCGACTTCCCAACACGAGGTACTTTTCTTCGATGGACTTCAAGACTGGCTATTGGCAGATTTAAGTTGATGAGAGAGACCGAGAAAAAAAATCCTCATAATAGCGGACGGCCTGTTAAAGCTCAAGGTCATGCCCTTTGGTCTTTACTCCGCACCCTTGACTTTCCAGCGAGTTATGGATATAGTACTGGCTGGCTTTAATGCCATCTCATCAATTACGCTACATAGTCTAACCTACGCATTCATTTTGGTGCCACCGTCACGAGTTTTATCATTGCCATTACGTATCTTTAGCAACTAAAGAAACAGTGCTACCATACATACAGACTCATGCTCATGAATGTGGTAGGGTTCTCACATTCGACGTTTCTTGATCTTACTCATTCGCGTCGATTTGTAGAGAAGTAAGAAAGCCTATGTTCAACAGCCCAAGGTGTACGCGTCCATGGGTCTTACGTAGAATCGTCTATACGTGGCAAGAAAGACTCACCGAAAATAATGATGGGAGTTTGAGGGCTCGTGTCTTCATTTCACGCAGCCTGAAAGAAAATCAGCAGATAATGAGGGCAAAGAAAGTGTATACAGAACTTTAATCGTACAGTTTTAAGTGTGTTGTGTAATTGCAGAAAGTAAAGATGACAGAAAGCTGACTTGCTGAGGTAGGGACCAAACCTGGAGCCTTCGAAGTTGTCTTTCCGTACACTTTACTTCATTCGCATCCCTATTGCGATCACCATGATACAATCAAAACAGTACAGTTAACGTCCCCTATATGCCTTCCTTGCCCTCATTATCGGCTGGTTTTCATCAATGCTGCGTAACCAATGAAAGTGGCACATGCGCAGTCATTTTTAGAGTACCATATTACCATGAATATATATCGTAGTTGCAAGTGAGCTGTCGGTGGATTATAATTTATTCGAAAAGAGATGAGTTGCCTCGACTAAACACCTTAATAATTGGGACTGTCACGTGCTTAAATCACGAGGGAAAAGTGTGAGAGTATGCGAGGTTCTGATTCAGTACTGAGAGCAAACAGCTACGACCACGAACTGATTTTTTCGTTTTAAGAGCGCCTGCTTGGAAGTAAATCAATCAGAGCCCAAAAATTAAAGCAAGGAGAAAACGTACTATGGTTTACCGCAGTAATAAAAGGTAGCAGCCTCTTTGTACTTATTATCAACAATTATGAATTCTTTGTTGAGCCAAATTTGTGGGGGTAACATAATATTGCGCGTTATAAGTGTGTGCTTGAGCCTAAAGAAAAGAAGATTCGGCAATAAATGAAAAGGAGCTGGCCATAAAAAAACGGAAATAAACTTACACGCACTCAATTTCTCGAACAGCACATGAGCTCTCCACAGTTCTCAGAGCACCAAAAAAAGTCACAGCTTTGTCGCAAAGGCGAAGCAATGAACGTGATAGCAACAAATTCGAAGGTCACGCGAAGAATAGCAAGCAGGTCAAAATGTGCCCCATATTGCTCACGCATAAATGATGCTCGAAACGTAATCACAGGTACAGATGAACGCGAATAACTTCTGACAAACGGTAAATATTCTGCAAAACGCGCATAGCCACTGGATAACTAGCTATGTCTCAAGAAGCTTCCTCGGTGGCTATGTATACTCGTACGCATGTTGTCAAGTGCAGTTCTTGACTGTGGCAGGGTGATTGGACAAAATCAATTTCACCGAAAAGGTAAAGCAATGATTGTGATAGCGACAAATTGCAATGTTATACGAAGGGCCACTGGAAGTCAACTCATTCACATCCAGTCTCCCATCACTCTACAAAACACTGGTGTAAGAGAACACAGCCGCTCCAGGTACCCTCTTGGCACCGTTTTTTCGTGTTGAGAGCGCAGCCCATAGAAACTCCCGCCTGCTTTCAGGGCACAAGGCGTGCGCTGATTGTTCCCGCGATAGCACGGCAAGCATAAGCGTCCCCCTCCCCTCCCCTTCTTGTTCGCTCACGAGATAAGCGCACGTGCAGACGACCGAGGCCAGAAAAGTGATGTTCGCTCAGCAGAAAGAGGAAGGTAGCGCATCCTTCTTCGTGTATATATACACACATATACATATACGTGAATAATGATGGTGGCAGCTACAGCAAAAAAAAAACAGCCCATCGCAATAAACAGATGACAAACAAAAGAACCCTCACATTATAAGACGGCCATACTATCGTGGTTTACGTTTATGAAGCGTCTTGCGGTTCTTCTTTTGTTCGTCGATCAAGGGCACGTAGTAACTCACGAATAGGAAGCATGCAATACCATGCATGCTCGCATATTTTCTGATTCTCGTATTCGCGTTCGCTACTTCCTCAATAATTTGTAAGCATCACTCGCCTTCTCCGGTATTCTACCTCACATATTTCCACGCTCAACTGCAGACACCAGTCTACGCTCACCCACCGCTTAACCATACGGCTCTTCACACAGAGTAGAGCACTCATCTTATTGCTGAAGCGTGTCATGTTTGTTATTTATTTATTTAGTGAATACTGCCGACTTCTATGCGAAGTCGTAGGCAGGAGTGGGTGACAGATACACTTGATTGGACATTTTCCAAGGCAAGAAAACAACAGAAGCATATATATATTCTACTCACAAAAACCCATCTAGAATACAAAAGTTTTATTTTTGATTTTTACTTTCTTTACTATGTTGACCCTGTGAGTGTTATCAGGCCTTACGAAATATTCAAAAAACGAAAACATGAAGGACACTTAAGCTTCGCCTTTAGGAGCGTTATTAGGCCTACCTGTCACAAACATACGATGTCCTGAACATATTTTGTCCCTTTTTTTGATATTTACAAAGGTGGCTTTGTATGCTGGTATATTAGAGAGAACAGACTCTCATAAAAAGAATAACAATGACAATATTAGCAATAATTACGGTCATATCATACAGCGGAAATTATTCTGCTCATAATAATAATAATAATAATAATAATAATAATAATAATAATAATAATAATGCCGGGGTTTTACGTCCAAAGCCATCATATGATTATGAGAGACGCTGAAGTGGAGGGGTTCGGAAATTTAGGCCATCTAGTGCTGTTCAACGTACACCGACACTGCACAGCAGGCAGACCTATACCATTTCACTTCAACCGTTATGCGACCGCCACGACCGGGATCGTACCCCCAACCTTCCGGTCAACAGTAAGAGTGTTAGTCTGCTAGTCCTCATTATTATTGTGTCTGACAAAAAAAAAGAAGAGTTCTTAAAATATTCCCTCCTTCCTTTAATTTATGCTGGTAGAATATCTGTGGATTCCGTGGAGAAATCTTACTTCTGAATTGATTGACAACTTTGCATCCAAGTTGGAGTGAGGCCCAGTGTAGATATTCGCGTCTGGGTGTAACTCTAGCATCACGGCACTCCATCGCGGGCGGGCATATTTATCTCGAATGGCTTATTCTTTCGTACAATGCAAGTGTGCCGCACCGCACTTAGGTACTTTACACTGCAATTTTATCACGCACCACGTTACATCAAATATATTTGATCCCCGATGATATCGCAAGACAGCATCTGTAGTGCAACTTAACAACACGTTCTTTTATCTTTTCCGTGACGTACCAACTTAAGAAACGTAATTCTTTTCGACATATTTTATGAAAAGTACTGCTGCTTTCTCTCACGCTTTAGTTAAAAATTGAAAAAGCCATTTAAGGAGACGCCAGTAGAATGGCTCAAATCAGAGCTTCACAGAAATAGTTTTGACACACTTTCACTCTTCGAAGTAGCACGTAACCACTTCGTCATTTATGCATAAATGTGACCTCTCAGCGCAAAGGACATCACATAAAAACAAATGTGGGTTCATTTAGAACAATACGGGGACCGCTGTCCATTTGATATTTGAAGTAAATAATTATCGAATTCAGTCCAGAGCAGCCTAGACACCGCCACTTACGAGATATCTGGGGAAAACTCGACCTCAAATAAATACAAAATATACGCGAATCGCCTTGCTCGTGATCGTATCAACAAATACATAAGGGCAGAGAGAAAAGATGCAAATTGGTTGCTAATCCTTCGGTAAGCCCATCTCATAGGAAAAAAAATGATATGATTACGACTCTTCACTTTTTGTTGTCTGACCACCTTGTTATCGCATTATTCAAACAAGTTTTTCGTGCACGTTGAGGCGATAAAAGCAAATCTCTAGACTGCTCCATCTCGAGGGAGGCGCAATCTAATTTGGTTGGACGGATGTTTGGCAGATCATATTTATACACAGGCAGCCTCCGACTAGCTAAATCAATGCAAATGTCAGCTGTTCTTGTGAACGCAATATTTGCTAGCGTGGAGATCCCACATATTTTTTCTCGCCGTCACCTATATAGCACTCAAAGTGCGACCTGCATCTTTATTTTTCCCGACGTATTGCTGTTGATGTTGCCTGTTGGAGCTTTGGGCCTTCACAAGCGAGATATGACTCAACATGTCAGATATTTACCATGAATAACAAGGTTAAGTAGCATCAAAATACTTTTACGTTGTGGAATTGGGTTTGTTTGTTTAGGCCAACTGCTCAACTTTTCTACCACGATATCTATATATATTCTTTTAATGAACGTTATTGTAGAAATTTTATCATGAGTCTGTAGAATCAGATTACATGGTACCCATCACCTGTCCCTACTAGGAGTCTGTTTAGATGAAAGACTAAATCTAAAAAAATAATAAATATCCTCTATTAGATTATGCAAAATCATTTCTTGTTTCAGCATAGTTTGGTCTTGTAATTGTTTTAGCGTGCTGGGGGGTGACATATCACACACTGAAATGAAGGTCACTGTTTCCTTCTTGGCCTTTTGTGTCAAAACTTCAGCCGTTGAGACGCCATTCCTTAAAAATGTATTTTTTTATGTGAGAGATGTCGTGAATTTCGCAGGGTCCTCAAAATTTGATAGGATATAAATATTCCAAAACTCTGAAATACAGTGTATATGCACTTGTCGAAAATTACATTTAGCTTGACGGAACGTTGCTGAAAATGGTGTATTGTGCAAGAATTTTCAGAATAATTTCTAACCATGCAGCCTCGCGTCTTTTGTCGCCTTCATGGTTTCATCTCGGAGAGCAATTGTCCGTTCTGCGAAAGCAAAAACGTATTTAACGCAGAAAACACACGACAGTAAACACTGGGACGAGATAAGCACCGGAGAAGTGTTGATTTTTTTGTGCTCTTGGCGGTGGTCGCACATTCCATGGCCAACACTTCGGGTGCAAAGCTTCTTAGCCTCGAACCCCACCATCGCCGGTGTCGCCGTCGAAGCTCTCTGCGCCCGACAAGCACGCCGAGCAAAACGACAAGTGCGTGCTCCCAGCGTGCGCAGGCGTGGCAGCAGATAGGTCGCGCGGCGCTGCGCCCACCGCACACACACTCGCTCAGTTGCTCCCACCATTGAACGCAGCAGACGCTCTCCCTATCCGCTCCCCACTTACCGCTTTCATGAACGCCAGCAGTGAGATCAGGAGCGTAGTCGTTTGCGTCCCATTTCTAAAGAGTTTCGCTCATCGGTTTCATTCGTACATGAAACAACTGCTGGTTTTTTTTTTAACCTACGCCTTACCAATTGGGCCGTAAAACTGCACTGCTAAAGTGGAAGCATATGCTATTATAGTTTATTTATCTTTTTATTCCTTCATACACCTTAAGGTGTATTTAGAGTACGTTCAGTCTGCTGCTCTCAATAACAGGTAACATAATAGGTGCAATAATTAAAAAAGTAAACAAGCGCTTCTTAACTGACAATATTTTACTGCGTGGTAAACCACATACATTGTAATGCTTGTTTTTTGGTCAAGATAGATGTTCACAATGGTGTAAGTCACTATGAGAACGCCGCTATGGGCACTGTGTAGCATATGTCAATGAACCTCTGTTGTTCTTTGTTTTTTTTACGTGCAGGTATTAACTGCGTAAACCGGAATAAACTGGGCTGCGAAGCAGGGACTTCCTCTGTCATCTAAAGAGCAGGTGAGTGTTTGCACAATTTTTTACCTAGGTAACTAGAACATCACAGTAGTACATTGGATTGCTGTAAAAGTTTTCTTACTGTCAGGTGGTCATCGGGCAATGCAGCCAGTCATAAAACGTCGATGCACGCTAAGTAGCCTTGATTACTTTTGGCCATTTCGCTCAAGCGATCTCACGTCAGTTATAGAAAAATATACAAGCGTACAGTACATACAACACCGATGAAAAGACAAGTCCGCATGTCTTTCAACTCGGAACGCAGGGCGTCTGTTCGGTACTTTCTCGTGCATGTACATTCATTTATAATAAGTGAATGAGCGACGGGATAACTCGAATCTAAAATTGTTATCTCAACGAAGTATCTAATTGAGATCTAAAATTTCCCATCAAAATGGCCTTTGGGAAACCGGAACAATTCTTTGGACAAAACATTGATCTTGGTGTGTATATTTATTGAAAGTTTAGTACCCATGCATCTTGGTGTGTTATGACACCGTCACCAATTCTGCTTGAATGTTTTAGCCTAAGTAAAGCACCATGTTGTGACGCACTGTATAGATAAAAACGGGGCTATAATCACGTCGCTCTACTTAACGTGACAAGCCCACACAGCCGCACGTAGTGGCTAGGGGTTGTCTTCGCACATATATGTTATCTAACTGGGCTGTGGATTAAAAACTTCCTGCATCAACTTTCATCGTTCTTCTCGAATACACACCACAATTGCGCATAGGCATTTCAAAAGTAACAGTAACTCTTTACATTTTGAAAAAAACAACAACGTTTCGAGCGTTTGAAATTATCTGTAAGGGTGCATTGAGTGATAGCGTTGTGCGTTGTGAAGAGAATGGCAAGCTCAAGCCAAGCCTAGCGGTGTCAAGCCAGAAGAAGCCAAGACGAGAGAGGAAAAAGCGGAGCCGGAGGGCGAACACAACATCCGGACAAGCACGTGAACATTCCATGTTCTTGCCCCGAAGTTGTCTCCGCTCCCGCTCTCGCCAGGCGACAACGGCGACGTCTCCGTGACGAGAAAGGAAGGACGTGTTTGCCGGCACAGTGACGGCCAAGACATGCCGCGCAAAAGAAAAAAAAAACAGATCATAGCGAACAAGTGAGACAGATGGCATGCGTCAGATTCGTTCAGAAGTGGCGAATGTCGTCGTTTAAGCGCTAGGGCAGGCTCGGCCAAAGTGGCCATCGTAGGAAACGTCTTCAACAGTGAACTTTGTTGCGGCAATTGCGGCAATATTCCGGGAAATCGGAGACCAAGGAAAATAGTGTTGCTAAGTATTATAGATCGTAATGGCCAATTACGTGATACGTAGCAGTCGTTCCCTAATTTACGATACTGTCTTTAAAAATTCCGCCCACTAAATGATTCATGAGTTGCAAGGAAAGCGGACAGTGACGACAAACCGTTTCTACAGATCTTCCAACTAGTGTTCTCTGTAGAAATAAGCATTGTGATATAAAGTCACTTAAGAAAAACTTACCCTGGTCAACTCGGTACAGTGTATTGTAAAAAAGAATTCAAACAAGTCATTTCGCTTAATTGTCCTAGAACAAGCTTGACTATTAGAGGCTGCGGAGAACACTCATCCAGGAGTATGTTCATTAGACAATAATGATAAAGTCGTGAGTTGAAAAAAAAAACAAGAACCTGTCTTCTGCCTTTTCGACAACCGGGTGCAGCGAGAGCGATGCATATTTGCCGACGCGAAGATGCGTAGTGTTTGTTGTTCTCGTTCTTGCATGTTAAGGAACATCACAATGACGACGAATATTCACCGAGTGCTTCCGTCATTGCCGTCGCCACAAATAAAAAGTTTCTTAACTAATTTCAAATCTGCAAATCGTGAACGTCTAGTGGCACGCTAATCAAAATGGGCCAATCAGCAGTTTTCCAACCAAACAACTGCGTAAGCGTACGAAACACACGATAGGTAAAAAGTGAAAACCAGTTGTCTAACATGGCTGCTGGCGGCTCACTGCTGCGTCACGTCAACACTGTGCGCTAGCAATGGTGAGACTTTTCCCCGCTTCGCATGGATAGCCTGGCGAGTGCTTAGGCACGTTGCCTTCCTGCTGTTTATTTAACGTGCATGCGTGCTCTCCCTAGGAAAAGAAACAATGCCTAGAAAATGCGGAGGAGCACGTCCAAGGTTATGCTTTTCGATCGTAAGTTTATATGTGCAAACAAGAAAGACCCTAAATCACACGCCTTCTAGCTTTTTGAAAGTGTAAACAGACAGCGTACAGATCGGCACGGAAAAAGTCTATACAGGCAGTTATATATAGGCAAGTCTTCTGCAGTAGCGCTCGTAAAAAAAAAACTTTAGCTCTTGGCTTTCTCAAAGATGCGCATAGGCTTATACGTAGCACTAGTTTTTTTTTTTTATCTCTCCGCTTCCCTGGTGGTACAGAGTAAGGGTGGTAAACTGTGCTGCTGTCAGTGTTTGTCGCGTCTATCACTTCTATGATCTGGTCACAATCATTGACTCTATTCTCCACTGCCTATTTTCTGGACAAGAGCTCCCACCAGAATTATTTCTTTTTCAGGGAAGATATATATCTTATTCAAAATATATCACTACAACATCCTTTCTTGGAACATTCATCGGTGTCAGCATGCAGTTTTGCACGCTGTCAACCTTAACATCACTGTTATCTGAGCTGCCCTCGAGTGCAGACCACTTTGAATGGGTCTAGTAAATAGTTTTTTTGAATGAATCTCAATAAGTTCTTTTTATTTCTGTAGTTATTGTCTAACCATGCTTATGACCATTGTAATACCGTCTTCATCCTCAGCTATTGATTGTAATATTAATGGGACTAATCAGCGCAATCGTTGTATTTCTTCACGATTTGATTTGAGATAAATCAGGCAAGAGGTGCGGTAAAATATATATGTTCTCCAAGTTCTCGTCATTATCGAATGATCATTGCCCAGGCTTTGCACTGCACTCGAAGCTAAGTTTGGTGTACAGTTTTTTCCTCCCCCCCCCCCTTTTTTTTTCACTTTTTTGCCTAGTGACTTCATGCCAGTTTTGTTTTTCTCTTTCTTCGACGTTATAGACGATGTTTCGAGGAACGCACGAATCATAAGTGCCGGCTAGTCGAAACAAAAAAAATCAAATGCGCCGATAAAATGGCTCGAGAGCTTTACAGAATTGTCGATTTAGGCTCACCTTCCGGATCGCCGGTGAAACAATTAGATTTATTTGTACCACTCCGCCTTTTCCTTGGCGCACTCCTTCGTTGAATTTCAGGGCTTGTACCGTGCTGCTATTCGTATAGATTCTTCGCTTAGTGTTTGCTTTGTGCCAAGTTGGCAGTCATTGTAATATTAAAGAACGATCAGGAGATGAAAAAAAAGAAAACATAAGCAAGAAGCACTCGGGCCAATTCAGCCTCTCGATTTTATTTCGGTCTAGTCAATGAACAAGCACGCCGTTCTTTTAGAAAGTTTAATATTGTTCTATCGATGAGGCATTCATGCCGCCGCTTCGCCATTCCGGCTGAAATTTGAAGTGCCAGAAACGCTCAAGCCCCTGTAGTATCCATTTTCAAGCGCTCACAGAGTGAAGCAGTACCAATTTGACACGTTGGTATTAACTCACGCTAGTTAAACGCAACGCTTTTAAACTACCTTTACTCCGGTATTAATTAATCTTGGGATATGATTAAATTAGTGCAGCATGAAATACAGCAGTGTGGTCTATTTGTTATGTACGGTACATGCTAGTCATATGCATATAGCGTTCTTCTCGCCAATAAATGACTGATGCTGGAGCATGGTACACTCTTGAAGCTCACAACTGAATTTATTTTCTAGTATGCAGTCACTGCTGTTCGTTGTTTTTCGCATTAGCCTTGTTCTTTCGTCACAAGCACCCTTATTTTACGCAATGTTGAAGCTAAAACGATTCATCAGATGACTGTTCTCGCGATCACTAGCAAGAAAAATTCCCGATGTTTTTTTTTTTCGTTTCGTGTGTTTTTCCTGTTCTGGGACCATGCATTGCAGTTGTATTTTTTTTTCGTATTACCTGTTGCTTCGCAAGATTTTCCTTTGAACTTCTCATGATATTACCATCTTGCTACCATCAGCATGTAAGTTAATTTCGTTTTTCTCGATTTGGTCTTTCAACAGAACGACATTTGTGGCATTGCCTTAAATGGTAGCGCCTGGAACGCAATGCTCACTATCATCGGTGCTACCTAACTCGACCGAAACATGAAAACAACTGCGACGACAAACAATTTATAACTGTTAGGCGTTCTAAACGGTTGGGTTCGACCCTCGCGAAACTGCTTCCCGAACTCCGTGTTTCATGATTCGTGGAAAATTCGTCCTTGAAAGCGACTCCTTGGGAGCGACTCCTTGGGAAGCTTACGAGTGCTGTGAGGCACGTGTTTACTCGCAGTGAGCCATCACACACGCAAACGCGCGAATATGTTAGTTCATATTATGTCAACCTCCGTTATACGGCCTCGGAAAGTTGCGCCGTATAGAAAGAGGGAAGTGGTTCGCGGACGCTTAAAAGGAGCATAAAGGCCATACCGGGGAAGTCCCTCGCCGGACGGCGCTTGTACTACGCGCCCTCTGGCGTTCCCCGACCCATTCTTCCACCATGCGCTCCCTTTTGACCTGTTTCCGTTTTTACGACTTCCGGAAAAAAAAAAAGAGTTGCGGGTGTTTATGTTGTTGCTAGACGAGCCGTGCACTGCAGTGCTCTCTGCAAGGGGCAGGGCGATGACGAGAGAGTCGTGTCTAGTCCCGGTAGAACTGCCTACAATCTTTCCCCCACTCCCTCGAGACCTTCCACGCGTTCCTAGGTCGAACGTGTCGGGCGCTCCCAGTGATGCGACGTCGTACAAAGGAAGCATACGGCGACCGCTAACTTCCGCAGCCGTACGGCCCCTCGCCGAGCTCGACTCTTGGCCACTCATGCGGTTTCCTCGCGAGCCATTGCGCCCGTTTCCGAATCGCTTTCATTACCACGTTTCCCTCTCCCGCCCTGTACTCTCCAAAGATCTTAGTGTATCGCCCTTCGCCTTATCTCTGAGCTTTCTTTTTTTTTTTTTTGCCGTCTGAACGACTGCATGCCGTATCGTCTCCACCAATGGTTCTCGTGACCCTTCCTGTATCTGTGTATTCCAGCTGCCATTCCCCTTTCGCTCTTCCTTCTACCCAGTCTAAAGTTTCTTCCACGCGTCTTTCGTTTTGTCCCGAAAATGTGCGTTGGTCCTGAACTTTTGCTACCATTGCCACGTCGGGCTCCGCGAGACGGGGTAAAACGAGCGAAAAAATGTAGGCGTGCGTAATACCACACTACGAGCCTTTTTTTTTATTTTTTGGCCTTGCCCACCGCTATTATAAGCGTCCAGATGAGGTAAGAGGGGCGGCAATGAGAACTTCGCGCTCAAGTGAGATGTTCGACCGTTTTCGCACCCGCCTCTCGGAAGGGAAGCATTAAAGTTTGTCGCCATTTGTAAATATCGACCCGGTGGGTGGCTGACGGTGCTGGGGCCGTCGTAAAACAAGACTTCCGTTGTTTGCTAGGCTCTTTCTTTCTTCTCATTCCTACTACCATGTTGTTGGGTTTATCTCATCTCTATAGAAATCTCGTAAAAAGCGGCTCCCGTTCCTCCATGCGCGACGTAAGCACTTCTATTTCTTGCCAATGTCCAAGTACAGATGGGGATATTAGGCTTCCTGAAGTGTTGGCCGTTTGCTTATCTCTATTTGTTTATCCTTTTTAGCAGAGTTCTAGGCTGCACTGCGGGCCAGCACGGGAGGGAAGGACGCACACACGAAAACGGAAGAACGCGGGAAAACACACACAGAGGAAGAGAAACGATCGAGTGACTTCCGTTTATTATGGTTCCTGCCTTAGGCCGCCGTTCGTTCTTACGGAGCCGCAAGGAACAGACAGTCAGAAAGGATCAACAAATAGGAACTATTGGTACCGTTTGCTTTTACAAATGCCGTGAAAATAAAAAAAAATGGAGAGAGGAAAAGCACACGATGATGAGGTGGAAGAGGCCAACGTTCACACTCGGCAGTTTCCTCTTAAAGAGCATTCCAGTGTTTGCGGGCACATTTCAGGGGCCGCTCCGTACGGCCAGGCTATAAGAGCGCCCGTACGTAACCTTTGTGAATAGCCCGGGGGTTTGCGAGATTGAGAGACACTTACAGCCCTTGAACGAACGGCCCTTCTCCACCGATAATCTTGTTTCTTTTCTTTTTTTTCTTAGTGTGGAGAGAGACTTGTTTGTATTTTAATGGCTTTCTTGCTTATAGATGCGTGCCATAACAATGAAACATCGATTTGATTCGCTTCAACAAGCGTGAGGCAATACCGCGAGCACAGTTAAATTGACTAATCGTGATAAGTGCGCGTCAACCGATTCCTAGATAAAACAAGAATATGAGCAAGCGGATTCGCTAACCTAATGTAGAGTGGCTCTAGTCAACATATGTGCGTCGATATGACAACCCATGTTATTGTGATCAATTTGTGTTAATGAGTACTAACAGACAACCATGCCAAGAAAAGTATAGTGGATGCTATTAGAAGTAATTCTAATACGAATGCGAAGACACTCTTATAGTTACTCCAAAGTTGTAGCAAATTTCGCTTTTTCTAGAAATCATCATAGGATTACGTGTGTGTCTATATGAAAGAAAAGTTTCTATATGGCATCAGGCGCACGAGCCCGTATAATTTTTTGAGGGCATCGCGACAGCGTGATATCCACACGCTTTAACTTCTTGTGGTTTTGATAAATGCGACTTTTTTTTCTTCACCACGTTTCAATTTTTTAGATCAGTACGGCGGTATAGGTTTCTTACTAACTTTTAGTGCAACCGCGTTGATAATCTGGAAAGCATCGCTGGAAAGCATCGCTGATGGTCTCCGCAAGGTGGCAGCACACATTGATTGATTGATTGATTTATTGATTGATTTGTGGGGTTTAACGTCCCAAAAGCACCATATGATTATGAGAGACGCCGTAGTGGAGGGCTCCGGAAATTTCGAGCTTCTAGGGTTCTTTACCGTGCGCCCAAATCTGAGCACACGGGTCTACAACATTTCCGCCTCTATCGGGAATGCAGCCGCCACAGCCGGAAATCGAACACGCGACCTGCGGGTCAGCAGCCGAGTACTTTAGCCACTAGACCACCGCGGCGGGCATAGCAGCACACATACACGCTCCAAACAAACTATCCTCTTCCAAACGCTCTATTTTTTTTTTCGTGCGATTTCGGCATGTTCTCTACCCGATTCAGCATGAAATGAAGGCTTGAAAAGTTTATTTCTTTTGCACGAGTTTCGAAACGTGCAATTATAGTGCGTTTGTCTGGTCCTACTCATTCAGTTTTCTCAAAAATGAGTACATTGCAAAACTGACAAGCATTCAATGACACATTATCGAAGGCGTAGCCAGTCTTAAATTGTGCATAGCTGGTTGTAGTCGTCACAGTGAT
Organism: Rhipicephalus microplus; assembly: GCF_013339725.1. NCBI lineage: Eukaryota > Metazoa > Arthropoda > Arachnida > Ixodida > Ixodidae > Rhipicephalus > Rhipicephalus microplus. The sequence continues at coordinate 64,273,557 of NC_051169.1, forward strand.
TCATGCAGGGAAGTCTTTAGCAGGAAAAGGAGCCGTTAAGCTTAATTAGTGGAAAAACTTTAGACTGTTCCAGGCAGGCCCAGTACCCATCTGCTGCTCGAGTTCTGTTATAGGGAGGGGATGTACATAAAACATTTAGTCAACTTTATTGCGATAGAGAGTTGGTGTTTGTCGTTTGTGTTTTTTTATTGTATGACAGCAGCAAGTTAGCACAGAGAAATGCAGTTTTTTTTTTCTAAAGCAACTGCCCTTCAATGAGCAGTGGGACACATCTCTCCCACTTTTCAGATACACTCATAGGACAGAGGGTGGCATATGTCCCGCATTTCTTCTCTAGACACGTAACAATAAAGAAGTCAAATTCTTACATATCATAAGAAGCTGATACAAACAACTATACCACTATCAATTGTTGGCGTGCGTTCTTCATAACATAAGGGCTCATAAAGTGGGGCTCTTAAGATATTTTTTCGATTTTTTTTTTCAAACCAATCGAGCTCGCAGCGTATATTCTTCGCATCACATACAAATTGATTCGAGACTGTCAAGTGCGCAAGTTCTTAGGTGGTTTCAATGAACCGTATCAGCACGTGTCCCGACGACGCCGCTCCACTGTGTTTTCAACCGTCCCTGTATTTCTTCCGATGTCACGTGCGCGAGACTAGATCTTCGGCAAGTTGGTTATACCTTATGATGGACGGGCAGTGTAACCACACACTGACAGAGCAAAGCAGAAACTCGTGACACCGAGTGGGTCAGTTTCCTAGCGCAGGTGAAAAAGGTCATTGCACAGCTTTGTGGTGACACCTGGCGGTGCAGTGGTTAGCCGGAAAATCCTGTAACGTAGCCCCAGAGATCTTCGGAACACGGGTGGAATCTGCAGTGGCAGCTGGTGAAGAGGTTAAAGAAAACAGAAGCTGTCCTTGAGAGGAGGGTGTCCCTTTTTTGTCTGTGTCTATGCTGATACAAGGAGCTGCATTTAAATTACGTGTGCGAATGATTCATTGTCACTGCAGCTTTTCCATCTACGTAATTGCGAAAATCTGTTTCAGCGACTCCTTGGCGAACTGAGCCTTTTGAACAATTTATTACAGAACAAAGTGAGACACACGTCTCGGTTTCTTTTCTACGTGTATACGTCAAATCAGGCGTTCTGAAGGTGACAGCTCGCCGCATACTCGCCATATTCTACGACATTGACAACACGAAAGAGTTTAACAATGACCGCTGTATATTATGCCCGAAATTCCTTCTATGCTTGCTCCGTAAAAAAATCGTACGCATGTGTTCTTGAGCGAAATATACTTTTGCAAGGTTTTTAAACTGACTATAGGTTGCGGACTATACCGCGTCCTTCATCCTGGGTTTTAGTTGTTGATTTCCGGTGATTCATCCTCCCTGCAGTTAAATGTTACCGTTAAACTAAATAATTCTACTGACCTATCTTGAGAGCATATCCTACAAGTATTACGTATTTCTGATAGGTATTGATAGCGTCAGTGCACTACAGCCTGGAATTGCCTTTTTTGTTTTCAAAGAGTGTTATAATCGTTCACGGGGGAAAATAAATATGCAAGAGCAAAAAGAAAGACTGCAAAGTGTTTACGTGTAGTAGCATTGAACATAGGAAATTTCCGGGAGTTTATTTCTTGATCTGGCACAACCTAATGATAATGAGCAAAAAATAACACGAAAGATGGTATAGAGAGTGCTGATTGTACTGCTTTTAAGTGCATTGTAAGAACTGTGACCTAGATGTAAAAAAATTATAGTAGACGCAAAAGACAACCCGAGTAGCAAGAGTAGCTGGTCACATAGAGTCAACATAGAGCCAACACAGAGTCAACATAAAGCCAACGTAATGTCACATAAGGCAAAAGTACCAAGTCACACTGCCCGTATAGTCACCGTCATAAAATAAGACACCACGAGACCCCACAAAAGGAAGAATAATCCGGAACTTTGGACAAGGAAGCCCCGCCCCGATTCGGACGTCTGGTCTTATCTACAATGTTCTTACGACATGTACTGTGCACTTCAACCGAATACAGTGTTCGCTTGCTGGGAAAGTTGTTGCTTTTTTGACCTAGTAGTCTCGAAGATTTTGACTCCGTCTGTACATGATCATCATTGTCCAGCCTCTTGACCTAACAGAAGCTCCACGAAATATTCAGCATGATGCGCTTTTTAAGTAAACTAACACAAACTTTATACTGATGGACTTTGCGGTAGAACCGGCATATCCGTATTTTCAAGTCGGACTTGATCTATTCCTATGTTGCATCAGATGTCAATGTATTTAGCATTGGCGGCTGACCCGCAGGTCACGGAATCGAATCCCGGCTGCGGCGGCTGCATTTTCGATGGAGGCGAAAATGCTGTCGGCCCGAGTGCTCAATTTTGGGTGCACGTTAAAGAACCCCAGGTGTTAGAAATTTCTGGAGACTTCCTCTACGGTGTCTCTCATAGTCATATGGTGGTTTAGGGAGGTTAAACCCCACATATCAATCAATCAATCATTCAATCAATCAATCAATCAATCAATGTATTTCGCAACTATAGGGAGTGACGTGTAACTGTACGGATGCAGCGCTGAAATTCCGAACTTCGTCGCGTAATACTCTACTTTTGCGGCCAATTTCGCGTCTGACACTGTGCAATGGCCTTGATTCTCTTCGAAGCATTATTCCGGGTTTCTTTTTGCTTTTGTTTTTTTACCCCGACTTATAACATATATATGTGCGTCAGTCGTCCATCTTGACTAAGCCTAAGTCTTTTTCCGGGGAAAGGCCTCGCCAGGCGTCACGTCTCTGGGCGTCCCGGTGGTTGCTGCTATGGGACTGCCTTTTTGTCACCGCTCATGGATTCATCAGGGACGGAGATTTTGCAACGCGCCTCTATATTACCGAGGGGCCTGCGCGATTCGATAAGACTATGGTTGCCTGCGCGACTCCTAGAAAGTGACAGAGCTATAGAGTCTTACTTGACCTCTTTCACAACGCCATGGAATGGTAAAAGAGGAAGGCGTCTAAGACTGATTTCGCAAGTAAATGAATTTGGTACGAACGCATCCTTCCTTGCAGTGGCAGACTGCGCACACGAAGGGCCTCAGCCAAGGTCCCTCAGCAGTGTGCATTTCTGAAGCCAAAGTTAATCAAATGGAGACTGCAGCAGAGAGTGAAGATTGGTAAGTAATATGACTTCGTGGGATCTCAGCAGCAAAAATAAAAAAGGAGATTTTATTAGGGGGCTCGAATTCTGAGAGAATAATTGGTTTCTGTTCCACGTCGTCTTTACAAGTTGGAATATTTCAGATGAGTCAATAGGTGGGTGTTAGTAAGCACAAATTTCAACAAAAACAAGCAATTCCAACTTATTATTCTTACTGCATTGTTTTCTAGAACAATGAACCTTGCGTTTCCTTCACTTTGTTTCGGGTTAACCTATCTTCTGAACACGTGTAAGGTTACCTATGCCTGTAAACATGAATACTAAACTTCAAGGTATTGGCTAGCCCGTTTAGGCACAAGTTCATGATTTTGCTTGACGCCGCAAAAAACATTAAAATGACCCGAATCAGCCGTTTGAGTTACGAGAAAAGAATGCGCAAAGCATTAGAAAGTATGTTTTGTCGGCCTGAACATTCGCTACCATTGCCACGTCTGGCCACCATTGCCATTCTCGTCACAGCTACCATTTTCTGTCTATGCTGTGACGAGATGCACCGCATAGAATGGTTGATGTTTCATTACAGTGGGCGTTCATCTGTCAAATTGAATTCCCACACTGCACATCATCATGCTACAGAAATACGGATGTCACGAGTGCCGCAGTCGTGTATTTGAGTTTCTCCGTGTTTAAGGTACCTAAAGTAGATCAAGGAGAAGGCGGAATGCCTCAAAATGGAACCACGCAAACGAAATTGGTGTAATGGTTCGCCGAAAGCTGCAGTCACCCTTCGAGAAAGATGGGCAGAAAATTTTGTGAAGTCGGCACGAAGAAGTAAAAGAAATCTTCAATTTCAAATAGGTGTCCCTAGCTTAGGAAAGTCTCGAAAGGAAATGGATGTATCATTGCTTGGGTGGAGTCCGTCAATGCGCCACTTTAATCTTTTTACTGCCATTTTGTCCTGTTCGTCCCTTGAGCTGTCCAAAAAGTAAAGAAAATTAAATTTTTCTCTTTATGGTTGTCACATGCCCACTTCTCAAGGTCCCCTTCAAGCATAATGTTTGTTCTCCTACTTCCTTGCAATACCGCAATGCCATCTTTTTATTTGTGCGTGAACAACGTTTGCGCATTGCTCAGCAACAAAACTTAAGTGCGCGCGTGCATGCGTTCGTTCGAGTGTGTGTGTGTGTGTGTGTGTGTGTGTGTGTGTGTGTGTGTGTGTGTGTGTGTGTGTGTGTGTGTGTGTGTGTGTGTGTGTGTGTGTGTGTGTGTGTGTGTTGGGGGAGGGGGGTGCGCGTGCGCTTCAGGTCCTTAGATACCTTGGAGTCCCTTAGCCTTAACTAGTAACTCATACATGATCAGCTCCTCAACTAACACTAACCAAAGAAGCGCTATAGCCTAGTCACTTAATCACTGCCCCCCCCCCACCCATACCTCGCCCACAACGCACAGGAACCGTACATTTGAGCTGCTGCTTTCGGCAAACAGTATTGACATTGCCAATGTTCCAAGAGAGGGGACTGAAAGTAACAAAACAAAATGTATAGCCTCAAGAGGTACATTCGAAAAAACGTAAAAGGAAAACAGCGGATTCCCCTGCGACTTGACAAAGGTGCAGAGGGCAAACTGGCAAAAATTGTCGTCACGCACCGAGCCTGGGAAAACAACGGAGGAAGAATCGAACAAAATTTCTGAGCGTGCTATTGGCCAGCCTATACAGGCTTTCATCGAGCAAACACAGGCTCTGATTCGGACGCATGCAGCTCCTACACGTTTACTCACACACGTAGGACTCGGACAAACAGTTCCAGAACAGCACGTATACACGTGTATGCTGTACAACACGCTGCACTAGGACATCGGAAACGAATGACTCGGGAAGCCTTACTGCAACTTGGCACTCAAGGAGCTCCGCTCAGGGTGCACCCAGAACTGTTGTCGAATCCATCCACGCGAAGCGCAACTTTCTCCTCGAAGTGCCGCGAACAGTGTCGTCCCGGATATTGCCGCTATGGAGGCGCTCCGCCGAGATCGTGGTGCTGTTCTTCGCTTTAACCCTCCACCCCTCTTTTCCACTGTACATCCAAGTCGACAAGCGGTCCCGGCAGGGAGATCTCGGCCCCACCGAAGAGCTCTCATATTTCGAGTGACCATCCTTAACCGCTGCTGCATCCTCCTAGCTGCGCAGGAGCGGCCCACGTGTCGCAGGAAATATGCGATTTAGGGTACAGGGCCTGGGCCGTTTTCTCTGGAGGCGGCAGCGATATGTCCCGCCTCTTCTCAATTCACTTTATTTATTTTGTATGCCTAGAGATATGCCATACAGACAGACTTTGCGAAGCTCCATCGGCCCACCTTATTGCCTCGTGATCCTCTTTTTCGTTCAACGCTAGAAACTTCCTCTCACGGTGTTCATTTGCAAAGCACTGCTACAACAGGGCTTTCGTGCAAGCACTGTGTATACTGGATCTGTGCTTCGTAAAACATGATCCTGTCAACAAAGCACCCCTTGAGCGCCGCTCCGCGCATACAAACCTGGTGAGCACAGGTCCTTCGCAAACAGAGCTAGCTATACGAACCGAGCAAGGCGCAAGTGAGTGCCCATGACGGTTTGTCTAGCGTCAGCTGAATATTCACTGTTCATGTTGTATGCATACTTGCAGGAAAAGATATGTTTGAGTAAAAGCAAGGGCACATTTATATCTACATTCCTACTTCACCGCGCTTGGAAACAGATCATCCAGACACTGCTAGCAAAAGACAGTCTTGAGCGAAATACAGAAAGACGCTGCCAGCACAAGGACGAGTGGTTTTCACGACACGGTGTTCTAGGTACGTCCATAGAGAACCAAAACAAAGATCGAGCAGCACATTAGGCTCGAATAAGAGAAGACAACAAGGAGTGGAGGCCTCGCGTACGAAAGCAGACTGTAGGGAATCCAGCTTAGCGTGCGGCCACCGGAACTTAGTTGTGTGATTTGGTTCCGACGAAGCGCCCTGCATGCGACGGAAAGGCGCGTGCTGCAACCAACTGCACGCGCAATGTTCGAACACCCTCAAGACGTACAACACGGGTGCTTGCTCGACGGAGCGGGCACACAGAAAACGGAATCCCGCGAAACGCGGAGCTTCCCTCTTTGGGTGCGTGTGGCGCCTTGCGTCTGCACTCAGTTGTTTGCCTCGCGTCTCGAGTGTCTTATGTACTTGACCCGGACACTACCCACGCAGGCTTCTGGAGACGCTCTCGCTCTCCAGCCCTTGCATTGTCAATCCCTGCCAACGACGACGAAGACGGTGGCGCCTAACTGAATCAGAGCGGCGGCGAGCGACGTTCCCCTCTCGTACGTGAGCCCGTGCTCGCGCTCTCTCCGCCTCGGCGCTCACCACTCCGCTGCCAGCGGCTGAGGAAGGGCCCTCGCTGCCGTATCCGGATTTTTGTCGGTGCGGGCCTCTTTTCGCTCGCCACCGTCGCGCCACGTCTTCTGCACGAGCCGCCACCGACGTCGTCGTCGCCGTCGGACAAGCGGCCGCTTGGTCGGAGACGTTAACACAGGCCGCAACGAGGTTAGCGCGCATTTGCGCCGAGCATGCATTGGAGAAAAGAAGACGACGCTCCCCGAGAATCACGGCGCCATCAGAAAGTGAGGAAGGGAGCGTCTCAAGTAGAGAGAATCAGCCTCGGTAGTATGACGCAAACGACGTTGAAATAAATACGAGGACGTAAGCGACGACAAGAAGTGCCTGGCGACAGCTGCGCTTGTCGCGCGCCCGTTTTTCGGCATACGGCTGCGCGCGTACGCAATCCAGCTGCACGTGTTGCCAGAGTGAAAAAAAAAAAACACGTCAAAATCAAATAAATACATCAGCATTGCGCGCGGCTTGACTTGTTAGGTGGCACATTCTGCCTTCTTTGGAGCGAAGATGCCGAGGAAGAAAGCACTTCCGCGCGTTGTCAAATTTCTAGCCCCTCTTTTATTCATTAATGTATGACGGTTTAAAACGCCTCCAAGGATCGCATTGTTTCACTTCAGAAGGAAGTAATAGTGCTTATACAATCATATTAAAAGAACCTGGGTCCGCAGAAAATATTGTTTGGGGGATGCCGAGGAAGAAAGCATTTCCGCGCGTTGTCAAATTTCTAGCCCCTCTTTCATTCATTAATGTATGCCGGTTTAGAACGACTCCAAGTATCGCATTGTTTCACTTCAGAAGGAATTAATACTGCTTATACAATCATATTAAAAGAACCTGGGTCCTCAGAAAACATTGTTTGCCATTTTTTAGTGGCGTCTGTTTAAATAACTCATGGTGGGCGTGTAGAGCTTAAAGGTGATTCTATTTAAGACGAAGTGTTTCCTCGGTGAAACGCTAGTTCCAGTCTCTGTTATTTTTTCTCGTTTTCTTTGATGCTTGTGGAAGATGACGTTCTTCTGCCTTCGGAAATGAACGTAGAATCACCAGGGCCTCCTCCCATACTTTCCACGTCTGCTGCGGCCACTCTAAGAAAGTGCTCCGGCAGCTCCAAGTGACGCTGACAGTCGGGAAACACTGATATACTCTACGGCTAGTGATGAGAGCTCCGATGAAAGTGACTTTCTGCCCGTGGCAAGGCACAAGGCGAAGAGGAGGCTACTTATGACATCTCCTCCCCAAAGTAAGGCCACCACTAATATGCAAGAGCCACTGGTTCACACTATTTTGTTTGTCCCGCTGAATGCAGCAGACAGCATAAACCGACTTAATCGCTACGCTACGTCTGTGTGTCTTGAGGTGCTCGTTCTGGTACAGATAACTGACGTTAGAATCAATGGCCGCAAGAACGTTCTGGTGATAGGCGTTACGCAACGTACTGCTCTCGACCTATTGAACGAAGTCCATGTGCTGGACAACATCAATGTGCGTTCTTACGCACCAGATGGCAAGGACTCTAGTGCAGGTGTTATATACGACGTCGACACTTCTATCAGTGACATTGATTTTCCCATTCTAATCAAACCAGTGATGAAAGCTACCATTATCTTGCAAGCCCGCCGCCTCGGGAGATCACAATGCGTAAAACTTGCTTTCAAGAGTGACAGTCTTTCATCTCAAGTAAGACTTGGTCATTTTGACACACAGTGCGGCCGTTCGTGCCGAGACATCTTCAGTGTCGGAACTGCTGTAAAATAAGACACGTGAGCGCTGTTTGCACAAGTTATGCTGTGTGCTCCCGATGCTCGGAGTCGCACAACACAGAAGCCTGCCAAGCAGGAAATCGCAAATGCGGCAATTGCCACGGTCCTCACCATGCGTCTTCAAAGAGGTGCCCAGATGTGAAGAAAGAGATGCAAGTGCTGAGGCAGACGGCCAGTGAGGGCTCCACCCCCAGGGAGGCTGCTGATTAAGTCCGACGTCGGCGTTCGCGCCACAGGAAAACTTCAAGGACACCTTCTGCCAAGGCCAGGGATACACCGCTACCCCATATCACGCAGTCACCACCGCAAGCACCAACAAGTGCCAACAACAGGCACCCTCAAAAAGACGCAAGAATCATTGACCCTGACGCGTGGCCAGCGCTGCCGTCGATGACACCTCTGGTAGAGCTGGAACATCGCCCGCTGAAAGCTACTTCAGAGCGAGTAAATCACGACAGTTAAGATAACGAGGTAATAGCCGTGATTAAGACCCTCATGAAGACCATTCAAGTACTCCTGAATAATATTCAGGCGCCAGCTGCTCACAGTGCTCTTCAAATAATAGAAGCTTTTAATCCGGTGCTATCAAGCCTAAAAAAGCACCATGACTGTTTCTCTGTAGCCCTTCCATAAACAAGCGAAAGAGGACTCCATTTTCTAATAGAATTCCCGAGGCCTTAAACCCCACATTTCGGATTTACGGCCTTTTTTATTCAAGAACCAGTTGCCAATTATCGTCATTTGTAAACCAGCCTTCACAATGCTATACGACTATCCAAATACGAGGCTTTCAGATCGGCAGCCTGTAACAACAACAGTAAGGTCATGGTTTACATTAGGTAGGAACTCAGATATAATGAGCATCCAGTAACACCGGATGCCAACAACCAATACGTGTGCCTGACAGTTAAGCGTACGAACGTGAATTTTACGCTAGTGGCATAATATATTTTGCTTTCAGGCTGCTTTGACCCTGCAAAATTAAGTGCCATTATATCAAAGACACCTGGGGGACGGATTATTGCTGGTGATTTTAACGCTCATCACCCGCTGTGGTGAAACCAGAAGATGGACCGTCGGGGAAGACATGTGTCCTCCTTTGCATCTGACCACCAGCTATATTGTTTAAATGACAGTACTTCTACGTTTTTACGAGGTCAAACATATAGTAGCTGTCTCGATCTAACTTTTGTGTCAAGTAGCCTAAGTACCAAGGTGCAGTGGTGTGCGGGCAATGAAACTCATGGCAGTGATCACATCCCAACCTATATAAATATCAAGCGGCTAAGCAAGTCGCAGATCGCTTCCTCTTCCCGAGTCGACTGGTCAAAATACAGATCATCCACAGAGAAGCGGTGCGAGGGAAACCAAGAAGGCTCTTTTGAAAGCCTAGAAGGTATATTGAAAGCCGCTATCCAAGAGGGAACGTTTCGTTGTGGACCTTTGTCAGATTTTTGTAAATATGAGGTGCAGCTGGAGCGACTTCGAGCAATCCGTCTTCGTGCTGAACGATGTTATAGGCGCACGAAATTCATCTACGACTTGAGGGAGACGAGACGTCTACAAACGATTCAGCGTCGAATCAATGCACTACAGTCACTACGATGAAAGTCATTATGCGAGTCACTCGATCACCACGAACTTCTTTCGCAAATAAAGAATAATCCACGGCCTACGAACATTGCCACAACAACATCGCCCGTCCGAATGCCTTGCTCTCCACTAAAGCCGACGTGAAATCGATGTAGTAGAAGACTTCTTTTCCAGGTTTGCCATCAAGGGGTCCTGGATCACCATGAGTAACCTTCGAAACGCGCCGATGTCCAGAGACACTCGCATGAACATGTTTTCTCTAGAGGAGCTTCAGGGCAGCATGGGCAGCATGCAAGCACTCGTCATTTCCTGGACCCGATGGAGTCACTTACATGGCCCTTGCTAACCTCACACAAACAGCTCATCGTGCCCTTCTAGCTGTTTGCAATGACTCGTGGAGTACGGGATGGTTCCTTCTTCGTGAAAATGTAGCCACCTTGTGCCCCTGCTCAAACTAGGCAAATCACCTCTGTACATGGCCTCCTATCACCCCATTGCGCTTGCCAGCTGTTTTGGAAAGATCATGGAGGGAATAATGCTGACTTGCCTAGAGTGGTACCTGGAAAATAAGAATATATACCCCGATGCTTTGACCGGATTTCGACGTGGACGGTCTTCCATATACAATGTTGTTGACCTTGTCACGTCAGTACAACAGCAGAAAAACCTAAAGAGATTATCTGTGGCACTGTTCTTGGATGCTAAGAGTGCATATGACAATGCATTGCATGAAACCATCCTAGACACCTTGGGCAACTTTAGATTCGGGGGCCGTATCTACCAATGGTTCTACAGCTATTTGAAATACAAAACCTTCTTCGTTCAGACAAAAGGTGGTTCAACAAGGCACCATAATACTTATCGCGGTGTACCTCAAGGTGAGGTCTTAAGCCCCATACTTTTCAAACTTGTGCTCATCGGCCTCGTTGACATCCTGCCACACTTCGTGCATCTTTCGATCTAGCAGACAACATCTGTATCTGGGCCGCAGGGGTCACGCGTCTACACGTACGAACCAGGCTTCAGAGAGCGGCTACACCGACGTAAAACTACCTTCAAGAACGAGGACTGGAGCTGTAATCTGAGAAATGCTCACTGATTGTGTTTACGCATAAGGCAATGACCCCATTCATCATCAGAATTAATAGACACACGATCAGGTATCAAAAGACCTACCGCTTCTTGGGAGTAATAATAGATCGTGACTTGTCCTGGAGCCCTCTCATCACTCGCATGAAAAAGAATCTCACTATGATCACTCACGTTCCAAGGTTTCTTGTGAGAAAGTCATGGGGCGCATTGTTACGAGCCATGCTTCAACTGTATACTGCACTTTTTCTAGGCTTCATGCGCTACAGCGTACCTGTGCTCGGCAAGGCCCGAATAACAAACGTACGCGTCCTCCAGTCAATACAATCTCAAGCACTGAGAATATGACTCGGGCTTCTGAGATGCGCATCCTCAGCAGTGACTGTCGCAATCGCTCATGGACATCCTCTCACAACCTACATTCGTGTCGATGCTTTAAGAACGCACATAAGACATGCTACCCGGATTCAATCGCATCACCTCGCCCCCCTTCTGACTTCTCGGCCACAATCTGCGTTCTGCTCTATTATCGCCCCACATCGCACGGTGATTCCCGCGAACTTCACTCACACAGCAAGACCACCGTTACCATTGTGGTGTCTACATCCACTCGAAGCCCTCAGAACCATCACCGGAAGGCAAAAGAAGAACCATTTGTCAAATTTGGCCCCAAAACAAAGAACATTGCTGTTTCTGCATGAAAAACACAGTGGACGCATTCACATTTACATGGATGGGTTGGTTACTTCAGCAAGCTCACAGGCACCGTGGTGATTCCGGAGAAATCCGTCATGATGAAGTTCAGGACATCACATCTCACATCATCCACGGCTGCAGAACTCGCCGCCATTCGTGCCGCTCTGGAGTTCATAGTTGAAGAACCGCTGCCGATATAGAGAATCTTCTGTGACTCCAAAGCAGCCCTCCAGGGCACTGCTTCGCCATGTCGTCATGGGCCAAATCAACAGCTTGTCGTTAGGGGAATCCACCGCTCAATGGAATTCACCGGCACTCACCAACGTCCACCTTCATAAATTGAACCCACACCTACAGCTCCGTCCTCTGTTAGAAATAACCACAGCTGAGGGGACACTTTTGTACCGTCTGTGGATTGGGGTGGCCTTTACGAATGCTTACTTGTTTCGAATCGAAATGGCCAGCAGCCCGACATGCGACAACTGCGGCTGCGCGGATACATTCTCCCATCTTCTCTGTGACTGTCCTCGCTTCAGTACGCCAAGAAAATAACTGTCAAAACTTTTATATAGACTAGACAATCGCCAATAGTCAGAATTTTAAATGGGTATTAGGACACTTGCTGAGGCCGTCCGCGGCACGCATGGCATTGGGGACGTTGTTGCGCTTTTTGCGGGCAAGTGGTCTTAGAGACAGACTCTAAGCAGCGTCGTGGATCGTACTGTTGTCCTGCTCCTTTTGGTTTCTTTTTTCTTTTTTTCTTAATTTTTTTGTCTACTTCAACATCTCTTTTCTCTCATCTTTTATTCTCCTTACCCTCTTCTCCAGCACAGGGTAGCCAGACTGTCTGAGAACAGGCTCACCTCCCTGTTCTTTCTCCTTCAATCCTCCTCGTCCTCCTGTTTACCCAGCTGACCATGGTCCGTCTGGCAGAAAAAATATCTGCATGTCTTAGTCAGACGTCCACCTCGTTAAAATTGTTTCTCTCTCTCTCTTCCTTCTATTCTTGAATGAAGTGAAAATTACGGGGGATAAGTGAGAAGTTTCTAAGCAGTTTTATATTCTACTTATGCACCTGTAATACCGCTTTCTTCTCGTAATAAGTCCTACGAATTCGCAAAAAAAAAGTCATGCAGTTATCGTGGCACGACTTCTTATGCTTTTAGGGTACCGCAGTTTGCAAGAAAAGTTAAAGAAAAAAATTATTGATGCTTATTCTCCAGTAATTCCTTTGTATAGTGTCTTTGTGTACGGTTTTCATGATGCGCAATGTGCGCTGTCCTTTTTGACAGCCATCGGTGGTTGCATGGAATGAAGCGAAGTAATAAGTGAAATACTGCGCTAACAAAAATCCGCTGTTTTTTTTTGCTATTTTTCACTGTTGTCGCTGTTTTCTCAGTATTACGTTACCATAGACATTGAGTCAATGAATGAAAACACGAGGGAGAAGCAAGAACGTAATGCTAAACTGTAACGCAAGGAACACGTTGTACAAAGAACGGCGTTTGCACAAGACTTGGAATGCCTAATTACTACTGCAAGTCTCAAATAACTTTGATGCTCCTTCTTGGATGACATAACACACACTAAAACGAGTTCCGACTGTTTTCGAGTGATTAAATAGGAAGTATTTCCCCTTTAAAATGTATCCGCATTGAACCGTATGGAGAGCACCTCCCAACTCTAGTCTACCCTTGACCCAGACATTCAGACAAAATTAGAGAAAAAAATGCGAACGGTGCACCATTGCTTATAAAACAACGACCCCGTACCACGCACAACTCGGTGCTGGCACTCTGGAGCCTCGCATCGTTGCGTCAGCTTTTTTTAAATGCCAGACGAGAGAGGATATGGTGGTGGACCAGCGAAGAAAAAAAAAAAGTGCCGGCAGCGGGAGCTATAGCTTGAGTGCGACGAGGCTGGATGAGCATAGCGCTGGCTCGCGAAGGACGGTGAGAAGGTGGAGGAGCGGGCGCTGGGATATGAGGTCTCTCCTCGGAGTGCCATATTTCCTAATAAAGCGCCCTGGCACGCTGGCACCCTCGTTCACGCTTTTCCAAGTCTGCCCGGTAAAGTCCAATCATCTTTCTTCTCAGCTACATCCCCCTCCTTTTCCCCGTCGTTTTTTCTCGTGTGTTTTTTTTTCTTTTGTTTTACCTTACTTTAATTTGGGTTGTCGGTAATTTTCCTATTTTTTCTATTTTTTCTCGGTCTTCTTCGACAACGGTCTTTTATGTATGCCGTAATATTCTCCTGTTATATCAAAATATAGGATCATTATGGAGTGGTTGCGTGAAGCAATGCGAAGAAGCAGTACAAGGGAGGACACCGGTGGCTCGATAGAGACTTGAGTAAGACAAAGTGGGCACGAGAGAAAAAAAAATAGAGAAAATGAATTGAACCAAATCAACAAACACCAATACCGAAGCAAAGTTAGTTGTATCAATTATGTATCACTCCTTGGCATGTTCGATGCTAGAACGGGAAAACAGAAACAGGGAGAGGAGGGAGGCCAGGTCGACGCTCGATCAATGGTAGGGGGCACCAGCCTGAGGCTCGCTACTTGATGCAACTTGCGTTGCCCTTCGTTTAAAACACGTCTCCAAGCTCGAAGAATGTCTGTCCTTGCACCATCTTTGAATATTAAGTCTCGTTTTTTTCCTGCTGTGAACCTGCAAATGCCGATGGAGGAAGCTGCGCCTGCAATCATATTCACCGCGCAAGAAAAAAAACGCGCATGCACAAGAAACACATAACCAGTACAGGGTGCTAGCCTTGTGTGACTACACGAATATGACTACAAGTGACTCAAACCAACTATAATCCTAATCACCGCCTTGAAGGCTATGTCTTTCCGTACGCTGTGCAGTGCACTGCGGAGGCCTTGTTCATTTTGTTTCAAATACTCAGCGGTAAGCGTTAGCAACAAGTAGCCGAATGCTGAGTGCTGTTGCGAACGACGGACCGATCCCGACGAAGCCACCTCTGTTGCGAAAGACAGCGATGCCTACACGGTCCCAAGGCGCCACTGCTTTCAACTCCGCCGGGAAGGTCACCAGCCGTTTGGTAGCATATGTTTCTCAGCTCGCGACTGCTTCTGCGCAGAGCTGATAAGACGAGCGGACGAGACGACGTTGAGTTAAATAAGGTTTATGTACAGCATATATACAGAGGCGTTACAATTTCGGCACTGGGGCCGACAGAGACTCGAAGAGCCGAGCTCTCCTCTCTAACACATAGGTCAGCCTTTCGCCTAAGACCGCCGACTCACACACATGTCGGCTCTCCAACATGGGGGTTCCTCTCTCGTAGGACCGCCGATCGCGACGCGCCGCAGGGCTTCTTTTATTTACACCGGGTCCAACCAAAATGTCCAATCAGAAGCGCCGCTGGTCGTCAGGGCAGATTCCCCCAATGGGGTTGCCGCGCCATGCCTCAGACCACCAGACACGAGAACGCCGGCTCGCTGTCACGTGCGCCGCTGACTCAATGCACGTGGGCGAGAGAGGCGCCACGCGTGTTCACGCCGTTGAGATGTTCGCGTCAGGCGGACTGCGGGCTGGCATTGACCCAGATTGTCTTTTTCCGAGGCACGGACGTTTGACGGGGACTCGCTGGCATAACAGCACCCCCGCCGCCAGACAATGCACCGGAAAGACGAGCTGCTTCCACGGGGCTCGGATGTCAGGTGCGCTCGTTCGCCAGGTCCCTCCAGGTTCGCCTCCAGGGCCATGGGGAGAATACAGCTCCAGACTGTTCCGGGAACACGTCCCATTTTTGACGACGGATCCCAGCTCCAGTGGCTTGTCGCCACAACTTGTCGACCAGCTTCACTCGTCTCTTCTGACCATCTTCAGTTTCAGCACTTGTCGATGGTTCTGCAACTTGCCAAGAACGGATCGACAACAGACAACACACGACACAAGCAAGTGCCCTCGGTCACCCGACAGAACACCAGACAGAGTATAGTACAACATATACCTATCTACGTGTCTATCGGAATTTTGTTCCCTCTACATCAAGAGGCACATGTGGGACACAAGACTCTTAAAATGACAACTCAATTTTTTTCCCACGTACAACAACGTAACGAATTAGAATACCACAAAGTTGGCCCCTTGAGACCACTCTGAACGAGAGCGCTCAGGCCAGGTCGTGATGAGGTCAAAATTTTGCCCCGAATCACCAGCGAGAAACCGAAAGGTTGAGAAGTTACTAGCTGGAACGCACTGCTCAATGCACCTGCATTAGCGTTTACCTTTCTTTTTTTTCTTTAGCGAACGTCAAAGTTGCGCTGTGGAGCAACATGCTCCACTTCAGTAACCGGCCACTTTTAGGCGACGATACCTATGCGGCACCAAGAGCGGCTCACACTTTCGACGTTGCACAGGGGGACAACGATACGGCTTGCTACGGATTGACTCCTCACCGCTTAGCTCGATATCGTGTTCCATCACCCTCGTGTTTCCGGGGCGGTCCGAAAACACGTCTTCAAACTCGGAACCAATCTTTCTCAGGTCCTCTTTCTCAGGTCCTCCTTCACTTAAGCTAGGCTCTAGGTTTATCTGCTCCCGGATTACTTTCGATCCCCCTTCAATTACCTCACTAGAACTCAAAATTTCTGCTTCCTCTTCCTTTGAAGCATTCAACAACAGATTTACGACCGCTTGATGTTGAACGTATGGTTTCATCAAGTTGTAAATTTTGTCCGGCCGCCTTCCTAATTTCACTTCATAATTTGTATCGCAAGGCTTCGATAATACTTTGGCGGGCCCTTCCCAATCAACCTCAAGCTTGTTCTTTTTGAACGGCTGCAGCAGCATTACCTGACTCCCTACTTCAAAAGCACGCTTCTTCACCGATTCCTCGTAGTGCTCCTCCGACAGCACTTTTGCCGCGTTTTTCTGGCTTTCCACTAGCGCTTCAATTTGGCTTTCCACTAGCGCTTCAATTTGGCTTTCCACTAGCGCTTCAATTTGGCTTTCCACTAGCGCTTCAATTTGGCTTTCCACTAGCGCTTCAATCGAGAGATCCTCACGCTGCTCTCGACTGAGCGTCTCTCGATCAACTCTCGGCAGCTCGCTCCAACTTTCCGCTACAGGCGAGAGCGTTGCAACCCTCTCGCTCTGACTCAATGGCGCCATGTCGTCTCCCCTTTCTACGGAAATCGCGCTGGTCGGTTCGGCGACGGGCCGCTCGCGTGACTGCTCATATGACTCATGCGGAAAATTTCCCTTCTGGGGTTCCGTCGACCCGCCGACAAGGTAACTTGAGAGTTCACCGCATTGAACAAGGTCAAGCTTCCGCGCTTCCGATCGCGTGAGGGCCATGCACGCTACGTTGGGGAAGAACGATTTGCCCTGCTCTTTGAGAAGCTGCTCCGAGTTGTTGGAGAAAAGATAAGGAAAACGATCATTTAGCGTGGCAGACACAGCCGCTTCGGTGCGAAGCTTACCGAACGGGCCTTCAATGACAACGGTGGCGATTGGTAAGCGAACACTCTGCTCCTCGGCGACTTGCCTGATCCACGCGCATTCTCCTGTAAAGTCATCCGGAGACACCAATGAAGGATGGACAACGTCCATGGTTGCCGCTGAGTCTCTAAGTGCTCGGCACGTTTTCTCATTCACCCTAATTTCTTGGAGATACGGCTCCAACAACCGCATGTTTTTTTCTGATTCTCGAATTGTTGCGAAGGCAAACTTTTCCTGACAGTTTCTCGCGATGTGTCCTTCCTTTTTGCAGTTGTAGCAGATTAGCGGCTTCCGTTTCTTTTCCGATTCAAATGCCTGTGTGGTAGAAACCTCACTCGATTTCTCCGCTTCTGTTTGCCCTTCCCCTACACTGTCCTTCGTAAGAGACGGGTCCTTCTTGAAATTACGGTGCGGAGCGGGTCTCCGTTGATCAGGTTTCTTTGAAAAGCCCTCTTTTCTCTCATTCTTTTCAACGCGCACTGCCCTGCTGTGCAACTTTCGACGAGTATAATACTCCTCAGCTAACTCTGCTGCCTTGTTTAGCTGTACTTCACCAAGTCTGTCCTGCAGCCAAAGCCTGACATTATCCTCGATGCAGCGGTAGAATTGCTCCAATGCAACGCATTCCACCACTTTATCGCGGTCGTCATAAACACCTTCGCCCTTGAGCCATTCAATTAAATCGGCTTTAAGACGAAACGCGAAGTCAACGTGTGACTCATTCCCCTTTTCAGCATACCGGAACCTTTGCCTGAAAGCCTCGGGTGACAACTTGTAACGTCTCAAGAGCACTTCCTTAACCTCGTCATAGCTCTCAAACGCTTCCCTAGACAAGCAAGTTAATGCGTCGGACACTTCGCCGGGAAGAAGAGCTAACAGGTTCTGCGCCCAAAGAGACCGCTCCAAAGCGTTTCGCTCACAGACGTGTTCAAACTTGACGAGGTACTTCGCCATGTCCTCGCCTACTACGAACGGTGGCAGTTGGTCCCGAATTCTAAAACCGCTGACCTGAACTGTGGGAGAAGCTACGCTAGGCGCCTGCGAACACTGTAGGATTGCCAATTCTAGTCGTTTCAACTCGAGACGCTCCTGTCTCTCGGCCTCCTCGCGACGTTCGCGCCTTTCAGCTTCTTCGCGAGCTTCGCGCCTTTCAGCTTCTTCGCGAGCTTCGCGCCTTTCAGCTTCTTCGCGAGCTTCTACTTCTCGCCTTTGCGCCTCCTCACGGCGTGCTTTAATATCCACCCAGGCCTCATCGACTTCCTCAGCCGACACTCCCTCATCCTTCATGATCTCAAGGATCGCTTGCTTTCGTTTCGCACGGCCCAAAGTAATGCCGAGTTCCTCACAAATTTCGATGAGTTCCTTCACTTTAAGATTCTCCATCGTTCACACTAGCCTCTTGCTGTTTGCCCCTGTTAAAAATCTACTTGCCGTACCCACTATAAGCCTACTAGCAAGACGCGCAAGCAATTTTTCACACTTCCGTGTTTACCCCCTCCGCATTAACTTTGGTTTTCAAAGCACTTCGACTTTGCTTGAAACGATCAAAGCTCACTCTAATGCTTCACACAGCCCTTCTCTAAACTACTACAACCTGAGCTAGAGTAGTCTGGTGAACTGAGGGGAAAACATCAGGCACTCACCGCATCGATGTCGCTGACGCCGGCCGATCCCGCAGCTGCCAACCACTGTTGCGAACGACGGACCGATCCCGCCGAAGCCACCTCCGTTGCGAAAGACGGCGATGCCTACACGGTCCCAAGGCGCCACTGCTTTCAACTCCGCCGGGAAGGTCACCAGCCGTTTGGTAGCGTATGTTTCTCAGCTCGCGACTGCTTCTGCGCAGAGCTGATAAGACGAGCGGACGAGACGACGGTGAGTTAAATAAGGTTTATGTACAGCATATATACAGAGGCGTTACAATTTCGGCACTGGGGCCGACAGAGACTCGAAGAGCCGAGCTCTCCTCTCTAACACATAGGTCAGCCTTTCGCCTAAGACCGCCGACTCACACACATGTCGGCTCTCCAACATGGGGGTTCCTCTCTCGTAGGACCGCCGATCGCGACGCGCCGCAGGGCTTCTTTTATTTACACCGGGTCCAACCAAAATGTCCAATCAGAAGCGCCGCTGGTCGTCAGGGCAGATTCCGCCAATGGGGTTGCCGCGCCATGCGTCAGACCACCAGACACGAGAACGCCGGCTCGCTGTCACGTGCGCCGCTGACTCAATGCACGTGGGCGAGAGAGGCGCCGCGCGTGTTCACGCCGTTGAGATGTTCGCGTCAGGCGGACTGCGGGCTGGCCTTGACCCAGATTGCCTTTTTCCGAGGCACGGACGTTTGACGGGGACTCGCTGGCATAACAGTGCACAGTTTCTGTGACTCGCACCTTTGACCAAACCCTATGTCCTTGCTTCTAATCGATCAGCGGCGTTTCTAACCGTGTAAGCAGGTATTATTTCTAGCGCCATAATCTCACTCGTCAAGTTGCTCTTCGGTCAGCCCGGACAAGACAACAGGGTGCAACCTTAGCCGGCGCTCGGTAGTAGTAAAAGAAACGAATGCATTCAAGCTGAACTCAAGCCGGACAAGACGAAATAAAAGATCGAACACCGCGCTAGACAAACGTTGCTATAACCCTCCAATGTCCAGCATTGAGGCACTTTGAGAACAACGACGGTCACACCAGAGTGCGTCTGACAAGATATATGCCAGGATTTAATCATTGCACCATGTGACTACAGCCTTGTTTTTTGTTACGACTCATTGCATCTTCCTTTCTTTCTTTTTTTCTTTCTTCCTTTCTTTCTTTCTTACATTCACCAATGCTAAGTTTTTTTTTGTGATAATACACTATCATAAAAGACATTCTTGATTTACACTGCAAGGCAGAATAATGTAATTAAAAAGGTAAGTAGGTATGTGAACTCTGTTCTATTTTTATTTTCATTTAGCAGGCAGCGCTATCGCTACGAATTACAATTTTTTTTTCTCATTGAAACATAAATATCCCGTTCCCGCCTTCCATACAGTCTGAAATAACACATACCTGTAAGACCAACACTTCATAAGAACTGAGCCAAAAGAAATTGTTTCTCTCGGTTTTTTTCCTTCATAGTGAGCAAAACATGGACCGAAATGTCAGCTTTTTTCTTTTCAACTTTGTCAGCTTCTGGTCAAAGCTTTCGCCGCTTTATTGTTACCATCTGTCAGGTATCATACGATAACCGTTTTCTATGTTAGCACTAAAGCCCTGCTTACATTTTTGTTTCATTTCTTTTCGTGTTGTAAGCTCTAGGACAATCTCCCGTATTCTTTTTTCTCGTTTGTTTCTCACGGTGATGACGTAAGAGGTTATAGGCGCCATTCAGACGAGTGATTACACTTCCGCTCGCTTATTCAGTGCTAGAACGAAGGAATGTTCACAGAAGTCTTCTGCAATTATGTACATTCCTAGCATCCAAACAGCGAGAAGTCAGAAAGGGATAGTAAAAAAATGTGAGCTTTTCTCTGTGTGAAAGTAATAATGAGCGAAGCTCAGCAAACTGCGCAGAGATGGCACGATGGAGGCCAGTTGGTGTGCGGGCCCATTAACGTTCGAAACATAGCTTTGCTGTGGTGGTCTAGTGGCTAAGATACTCGGCTGCTGACCCACAGGTCGCGGGATTGAATCCCGGGTCAGCGGCTGCATTTTCGATGAAGGCGAAAATGCTGTAGGCCGTGTGATCAGATTTGGGTGCAGGTTAAAGAACCCCACGTGGTTGAAATTTTCGGAGCCCTGCACTACAGCGTCTCTCATAATCATGTGGTGGTTTTGGGACGCCAAGCCCCACATGATATTATCAATCAACGTTCAAAGCATTATGAAGTTCCTGTACCGTGACACAGCCCCAATGACACTGTCCATCGAGGTTATGAGTAGGCTTCACTGCTTACTTCTTTACTGCTTTTTTTCACACATTGTGTGAAAAACCAGCTTATAAAGAACGAAGCTTACACCGATGTTCTCAAGGTTGGCTTCCAATTTAAACACGTGTGTGTTAATAATAGAGCTTATTTATAGGTGGCTGTAAGAGCCGCATGTGCAACTACGAAAATACTATGATATTTCTTTGTTCCTATAATAATCGCTTGCTGTTGCTCTGAGGTGCCCGCTTGCACCGTTTACATTCACGTCGCTGCTGCCTTCGTATTTTTGCTGACAACACGTTACTCTGCGAAAGATCTAACTACGGGACAAAATACAGGACATTCATATGATTCTGATAAACTCACAATTAGCAGGTGTGGATCCGTAGCCTAGCGGTTATGTAGGCCCGTGTGCTCAGATTTTTGTGCACATTAAAGAACCCCAGGTGGTCAAAATTTCCGGAGCCCTGCACTACGGCGCGTCTCTCATAATCATACGGTGGTTTTGGGACGTTATACCGTACATATCAATCAATTACACAATCAATCAATCAATCAAGCTTAGCGGTTAAGACAACTGTTTTCTGAGCGTGGGTTCGAACCGTAACACTAATTTTAAAAAATCCGTTGTACTACATCACTTTTTTCCGTCAAGGCGTAGTGGGCGCCAGGGTTTCCACTTTATTCATTCAAACGGCTTCAATACAATCAATTTTCCGCTAGTCATTGCTTATAAACATAAGAAGAAACCTATTTCCCCCAGTTCTCACGCCAGTAATTTTCTTATCTTGATGCATGAAAGCGAAAAAAAAAGATATAGGAATGAGTGTCAGGCGTAAAGCAGCCAACGAATGTGGGAAACCGTAAGCGTAATCGTATACATACACCGTACTTCTGTACATGCAGACTATGTGTGTACTTCACAAATACATTGGAACTTTCGTGTAATATTGTGTTTTGCAGTATTTATATTCCCCACCAGGCTATTTGCAATGTTTGTTCATGGATGCACGCTGATTACTGTATCGCAAGAAAATTCATGATGGAGCAGTTTACGCTCGCACAGCCTGAAACCTAAAACATCTGCGCGCCAAATTTTCCTCATAAAATCTCAGCACGAACATTGTACACAAGAAAGTAACACCACACTAATGCAGACGCAAACACAACACATACACATAAGAACATAATCTAAAGCACACTACTTTATACTTCCGCCTGGTTTCAGCGTGTCTCTCGCATGTATTCTCTCACATGAACGTCTTGCTTCCTAGCACGCCCATTTTGCCTTCTCTTTATTTCGGGTAACTTGCTGCGCACAGGGGAGGTGCCGCACTGGAAGAGTAAACTAGCGCCGTTGGGACCACGTTGTCCTCTCGCGCTGTACGCAATCTTAACACTAAGTAACACGGCCTGTTCTGGTAATTTCTCATTAGGGTGTCCATCGCGGGAGCTGACGATGGCGTTTGGTACACACACACACACACTCCTTACTAGACAACAACGAGGGCATGAGCCGGTGGTCATATTTCCTGATCACGTGTCTTCGTTATCACACCTAGCGCGTAGGTATACACGTTACGCTGGCGTCTTCGTAAACACAGCGGCTTCCTTGTTGCCGCAGTGCGCCCGGAAGAAATTGCGGGAAACTATAGCTAGCGATATACAGCTGGCTGTGTGGTGACGCCTTTATTTATATACGGCCGTACGACAGCGTGGAAGCGCTCTTGGTGCGCCCCACTCCACGAGAATTATGACGAGGAACGGCGATGGGCTGTTACCCAAAATCTAAAAAAAAATTGTCTTAGCACTCGCGAAAGTGACGGTGTGCGAGCACTCGCACAATAGATACACTTACCGCGCGTTCCTGGGTTTCCGGCACCTGCTGTCAAGAGCGCGCATAAGCTTCCAACAACCAGTGAACTTTTTTTTTTTCTATTAAAACTCTTTTTCTAGTTCTTAAATGGTTCTTTCTTTTCTGAGCACACAACACACTGAGCTGCGCAACGGAGTGGTATTTATTTGTAAAAAAGAAATGCTACCAACGTGTGAAACCGACCAAGCGGTGTGCTTGGAAAGGGATCAAGCTCTCGGAGCGTCCTCTTCTTGCGCCAAGTGCATATTGAGCCCTACAGCGGCTGAAATGCGAAGCACCAGCACGCTCACTCAGATCTGTTGCAACAGCTATGCGTGCAGCGAATAATTTATTATCTTTTTTTTTTTTTAGCATGAGCGCGTCTTCTTTGTGGTCGTCGCAAAGAGAACTCTCAGTTTCCGCACAGAGTGCAGGGGAGGGAGCGGGTTCTTTACGCCTACAACTAAAAAAGGTGACAAGAGACCATTTTGGTATTCTGTGGTTTAAGTGTGCTACAGTCGCTATAACTCAGTCTGAATATTATGCAGAAAGGACGGTGCCAGTGCTCGTCTCTTGTATTCTTTGTGATCCGTCTTGGTTTGCGTTGGAGTTTTCACCTGAAATTCTATGCATCAACTAAGCCCGACGGGAGTTTTACTGAAGGCAGCGGTTGTATTACTAAGGCATGGCGCTGTGTTTGTTACTTTAAAAATGACGATGCCTCGATGTTCTTGCGGTTCTGATTTTAGAAACCAGTTGACGTGAGCGTGATGAAGTATAGCTACAGGTGGCGAAATCTTTCTTTTTTTATTTTTATTCACGGTCTGATAACTTTTGCTTTCGAATTTTCTGCTAATCAAATTAGCCAATGGGCTGTGCTGCTGTTCACTGTCAAGTCACTTTTAATATAGTGGCAACTTACATTGCTACGTTATATAAACAGAATGTTCGAACCATGTTTTCTTACCCATAAAGTGTGATGCAGTGCAGCTTATAGCATTACGCGAGGAGTCAAGTGGTGGTTTAAGGGAGGAACGTTTACGGAATAAAAGAAATGCGTGACAGAGCATAGTGATAACATAAATAACCCAGTAGCCTGATGGCTATATTTAAAAGAGAGAGAGAGAGAAGACGAAAAGTTATTGCATTGTGATGACATTATAATCTTAGGCAAGGTCGTCGAGGTATCCGAGAGCTTTGTGAAAAAAATTAATGACCCCACGCAATACTTTGTGTCGAGACAAGTGTTTGTCTTAAAACACAGGAAGACCTTAAGACACAGGAAGACAGTGGCGCTTATGAAAACGCTGCTAACGTGTAGACAATATTCCAACTTGCCCCAAGATAAAGAAGGTGGCTGCACAGTCGACGCGATTATACTTGACACAAATTCACGTAAAGAAGAGTCCGTCACAACTTTGAACCTTATGCTTTTTTTTTCACTTGTTTCTATGTTTGCTTAAACGAGCTCTAACTGTATAATACGATTTCGCCGCCTTCCCATGCTTCTTCTCCACAGGGGCCCAACCACCTTAGAGCATTTTCGCTAGTATAAACGCTTCGCACCACTCCTCTTCACCGCAGTGCGACAAATTTGCCGCAAGGCGAAGCGTCACCGTATTCCTTCGAAAGCACACACAGACGCACGTGCAGACGCCCGGGTCCTGGGCAGCTCTGAGCAGGGTCTTTCCTTACGTCGGGCTTGTTTTGGACCTGTCTCTTGTTTCACTAGGTAGCTCACGCATCCCTCCTTCTGTCGATTTGACGTTTACCGTAAACTGTTCACGGCATGGCATGTCGTTCCTCTTTACTTTCTGGCCCCGTGCTCTGTATCTTCGCTCTCATTCCATTACTCTTTCTGGCTTTCCGTGTCGGCAGATTTCAGCCATTTCCACCCTCATTTCCGCTTCTACCCATCTTCGTTCTCCCAGTACAGCGATCGCGACCGGGAGAGAAGATGCGGAACGACTCATTACGGGAGTTAAACTAATGACGCTCCGCACAGCCAACTGAAGAGTGAACGGCGCCCGTTCCAGTGACCTAACTCGGCGCAGCGCTAGCATCGCTGCGTGTCCCACTCGCATGACCAGGGATCACACGCATACACGCATCGGGTGCGCGCGCGCGCTCGTAAACCCAGCGGCGACAGGCTTCCGTCCGCTCGGACGAGTCAGATAGCATCGTTGCTCCCGAGACTCTTCTGTGCCCGCGGGGCTTTCGCTGGCAGGAAGAGAACATGCAGGAGAGGCTACCGTGGGCGGGGAGGATGCACGACGTGTGTTCCGACGTATCTATTATCTGGCCCTCGCAGTCGAAACTCTCCGACCATCCGTTCGTGTATGTCCCGCTGCGCCGACAACACGATGCGGCCACGCTTCACAACAGCCAGCGGCACTATCGCGCTCCGCTAGCTTCGAAGGTCGCCTGAAAGGCCAACGACGGAACGGCCGGGTATCTAATTTTAAAATGTCGGGATTCATCGCTTCTGTTTTTGTTTTTCCACAGATAAGCGATCCGTGTCACATAGGCGCCATCGCCCACGATAGTAAATCGAGGCAACTTTGGGCTATTTTACGTCACCAGGCTCGGCGTGTCGTGCCGGTCTCAAAGGTCTTTGACACTTCCGATCAGCGGAATAAGCTTTAAGTTTCTTTGTATGTTTGCTTTCCGCAGGTACCGTAGCCCTTCTTTCGTTGTAACCGATTATCCAGAATACTTTTCTTATTCATCGAAATAAAGCAGATGCAGTTTCACCATTTGAAGTGCCTTTGCAGTACGCGTTTCAAAACCTTAAAGTTCATTTTATTACTGCTAGAATAATTACATGTTGGTATGTTCGGGCAACACTGACGACGTCATTGTCACCCCCATTTTGCAGCTGTCCCAGTCGATGGCGCATGTGCGCGCAGTTTCAGTTTCCATATATGTTCATGGAGTGTGTTGCTCTTGTGCCGTAGGCGGTAATGTTAAAAGTTGTTTTCATTTACTTTCTTTGACGGATACTTGCTGCATTTCTGGATAAATGAAAACCCTGCACAGTATCTCGGTTCTTGTAAGTTCAACAAAGGCATGTAAATATATTCTGTGATTATTAAACCCATTAAGGCTCCTGGTGTACGTTTTAAATGCTCTAGATTTTAGGCGATTCACACTGTCGTCTAAGTTAGCGCATTCGTCAACAACGTGGATAATAGTTTAGCAATCATTGAGGTATCACGTCCCAGAGCGATATCATTATGAGAAACGCCGTAGTGGACTGTGGAACTTTTCGACCACAGGGGGTTTCTTTACGTACACACGGACATCTACCATTTCGTCTCAATCGAAATGCGGCCCTCATGGCCATGATTCGATCGCCTAACTTTCGGGTTAGCCCTCGAGCACCATAACGACTGGACCAACGTGGTGGCTTAACCAAGCAACGTGGTGTTCCTCTTATACACTTGAACTAGATGAATCAGGAATTATAATTATTGTATAACTTCTCCATGGACTCTGGAAACGAAAACCACGAACGCTATCTTAAAAACAAATTAACAGGCACCATCCAACTCAGTGTCGTCTGCTCTCTGGAGCTCGAACATTCACAAGTGTAAAAACTAGTTTTCGATTGTTCGTTCTGTGCACCGTATGTCTGGCTTTGGTATCAGGTGTTGCAAAACAAATCGTTTACGACGCTAACACAATGAACGAAAAGATACCCTAGTATGCATTACGCGAACTCAGAGCAGTACAGCGAATGCAACAGAACAAAAAACAAGAGGCCGGCCAATGTGCTGTGAGGACGCCGGGATGGAGCAGCAATGGACATGGACGGACTGAAACAAACGTTAACTCGGCTCAGGGAAATGTAGTGGACCGGGGATATTGAAAGGCCGCAACATGGAAGAATACAGGAAAAACGATGACAATGAAGAGTAAAAACACAAAAAGAGAAGGGCTTCTTCGCTAATGATGTCGAATCACCGCTGAGCCAAGCATCACTGGGGTGATGCAGGAAGGATTGCGTAGCTCGCGCTGCGAGCTGGTAATTCCATTGTATTCTTCTTTTCGCAAATAATTCATTTATGCTCTCATTCCCGAGTTATTCTATTCAGATGCGTTTGTCGTCCCACTGCTCGCGATCCTTCATACCCCAGTGCATCCACTTGCAGAACTAGACTGCATATAAGCGTTTCTCTCCCTCCCCCCCCCCACCCTCGCCTTCGTATACCGCGTTCTGGAAACCTTGCTGCCAGCATTAAGGCCACAGTGCTTCAAAACTAGATGACAACTCATAAAAATACAATGATGAATGAAATACAGTCTACATGGTTCAAGAGTTGTTCGCTTTAAGCTCTCGCGGTGGTGGTTTTGATAAAGTGGGGCGCTTCTGACAGTGGTGGCTTGCTCGCTAAACTATCTTCAACATGCCTGCCTCCCCCCCCCCCTTGCTCTCTTTCATTCACAAACAAACAAACACTGGCAGCCCATCTTCCCGTATCCATGACCAGTAACCCGCTCCCATGAGAGTTTTCGCACTCCTAACGCTTGTATAATTTCTTTTTTTCTTCCCTCTTCCAGAGCTTCCCTCTTTCTAGTTTTTTTTTTACTCTTTTTTTTCTTCTTTAGAAATAAAACAGGATAAGAGAGCGAGAGAGAAGAAAGACGGATGCTCGGGTAATTAAATTCTACTCCGGCCGCCTCGTCCCGTTGTGGTGTCCCTGGCGGCACCACCATTATTTATTGGCCCTCCAACGATGGCTGCAACGGCTTCTGGCCGAGCCAACAGAGATGGGTTTGCTTGCTCACCGCTGCAGTGCATCTCAGGGTTCCAACACAGGCACTGGCCGAGCCCTCCCCCTCTTTTTGTTTTGTTTTTTCTCTTTTGCTTGTCGTTTCTTTTCTCAACCTCTCCTTTCAAACCTATCACTCTCAACACTCACTTTTTTTTTCTCTCTAAACTCTATATTACTTGATTCATTGCTGTTTCTCCTCCTCTTCCTCCTCTCTCTCTCTCTTTCTCCGTCTTTCTTTCTTTCTCATTCTCCGCTGCGCCCACTAACTTCAAATTTCTTTTTTTTTGCCATTTCTTTTTTTTTCCCCTAGTTCTGGGGTGGCGTGGTTGTTCTGGTAAATTTTAGGAGCACGAGCAAGCGTTAACAAAACGATCACCAAAATAAAATTAAAAAAGAAAACAACCATGTGAGGTCCACTAAGTAAAGTGCGGAGAGCCGAGAAACGAAAGAGTCGCTTGGGGGACGGAGAGGGAAAGCGCTGCAGTGGCGATGGCGCCTTATTGGAGCAGTCAACCGGCGTCGCCGGTCTACCCTCTCAAGTGAATTAGCGCGTTATCCAAAAGTCCTTTTTCATCCTTTGCCGAGCCAAATGCGAAGATAGTGAAGGCCGTCACGAAGTGAGGGACGCCTTTCTCCAGCACTGCTAGCCGAGTGGGTTTCGAGAGCCAAAGGAGAGAGAATATATAGATCGTGTGCACGCACATTGCCGAGTCTGGTCGGCCATAAGAGTCTTCTGTTACCCGGTGGGAGGAGGGTGTTCTGCTGTATTATCACTGTGCCCGTGCTGGGTGAAGTTTGAAGGGACGCTCCATATAGCTTCAAATGTATGGTAAGCTCGGCGTGTAGGCAATTCATTTTTGAAATCATGTGTGACTGTACAGGAAACAAAAAAAACAAGACATGATGCAAAAACGCTGACCATTATGTCAATATATTTTTATTTTGTCGTGTGTAGTGTCACGCTATAGATTGAAGTGCGTTATCTATAGTTGCACTTCATCAATGTGGAAACATGAAACATACTTGCAAAAATGATGAAAGGTATATAATAGTGTAGCAATCAAAACTTGCATTTTATGTTTTGTGGTTTCTCTATACATAATTATACATGGGAATCATTACGTGTTTCGCATTAATTGTATTGTCATGTAATTTTTAGTAATTACTTCATTTAGATAAACTTTGGCTAAGAAAACCGAAAGCAAACTTTCATTATTATGCAATGACAAGAAGTATTAAGTGGTAATTTGGGCTTCATGAAGAAAGCACCACAGACATAATACATAGGAAATGTGGCTGCTATCTATTGCATAAACACACTGCTCTTACCTACCTCAACCTTGCATGAGTAACGCATTTCAGTCAAGCAAGGCTGCATGCCGACTGCGACTGAACGTCTGAGCCAACGCACTGGAACGACTTGTGATACCCAAACAATGCAGTTCCGTGTAAAAAAAAAAAACTGTAACAGGGGTGCGATGTCGGATGACCTGATTTCAGCGAAACTCCTCGTCTCCCCTAGCTTTGGCGACACCTTCTTTTGAATGATCTGATAGTACGAACAGCAAAAATCCTGCCCTCGGCGCCCGCCACGTGCCGTTGGTTGTGATGTAACGTGGCTACCCACCATAACGCAGCGTCACGTCATGGGATCTTGACAAAATTAGGTGGCATGTTCAAGCCAGCAGGCATCTTTTTTTTTGTTTGTCCTTTCACTTAGTGCATAAGTGCATCAATGGATACAGAGTGTCAGAAAGGGAAAGGGGTGGGGGTAAACAACAAGAGGGAAGCCAGGGAGGTTAACCAGGCACGTGCCCGGTTTGTTACCCTACGCTGGGGGAATAGGAAGGGGGCATAAAGAGAGAGAGAGGAAAGAGAAGAGAAAGAGAGAGAGAGAGAGAGAGAGAGAGAGAGAGAGAGAGAGAGAGAGAAAGAGGATTGTCAGTCAATCGGCTGGCGCGTATGCAGCGGTGGCACTACACAAAAGTTAAAGGTGGTCACATAGACATGTAGTCCTCAAAAAGCACAAGACAGCTTTGACTGCTTTTTGAGCCGACGAAAGAAGCTTCACAAATGATATTCTGGCAGGTATGGCTTGTTTTAATTAGGTTTAGAGCGTTGATTGCCTGCACCAAGTTTTATTTGAGTGATTAGTACTGAGGTTTTCAACATTAGCTTGGTAGGAGCGCGTTTAACGTGGGCGTGGCAGAACCTAGTCGCCAAGGCTCCATGTATGATCGTTATGGTCATCGAGAAAAAATGTGTACCTTCTAACGCGTAGCGCGGAGAGTGCGGGCTCTCTTTGTCGCCTTTTTCATCTTCTACTCGCTTCTGGAATACGTACGATCACCTGACAAGTCAATTAGCTATGTGATAGGCCTACCCAATTAAGCCAGGACATGCTCTAAGAGACTAATCAAGGCACGTGATGCTAATACCAGAGTCTCTAAACACCGTCTTGCTAAGAATTGAAGAAAACGTGCTCTTCAGGGTCACGTTAACTAAATTTATATAAGTACAAGTAAACTAAAACCATGCTAGGACTTTGCTAAGCACATGCGAGTTATGATTGCAAGTTCGTTTACCTATATTTGTTATCAATCAAAGAATGCATGAGTCATGCTTATGATAATATGCACTATATACATTAAAGATGAACTGTTCAAGAACAACATAATTGAGCTTTCACTAATTCAGACAAAGTAATTAATACCATAAAAAGTGAGACCGAGCAGAGTGGCTTGCGTTCCAAAGTCGATTGAGCAGACAGAGCAGAATGAGTCCACAATGAGCCACGTAGAAAGCTCGAAGAAGCTAGGTCATTACAAGCTCCACTGGTTTCTTGGACAGTTAGTAGATGCCAACCCCTATTTCATGTGGAAAGAAGCTGCTACTTAGCGTCCGCCTTATGAAAACTTTGGAAGTGTTAAGCTTCGATTAAGTGACCTCCGTCGGCCTTAGAAACGAGAACGCAGACAGCGTGCGACCGCTCCAGAGGCTGCAGATTTTCCCCAACAGGCGACGCAGAACTAAGTGCGAGACAGACGGTGTACGATTTTTCGTGCAATGCGGCGTGCGGCTTAAGATGTTTCGAGACCCATAGGGTCGAACTAGCGATCACCAGAAGACTCCACCTTCGTTCGGCGCCTCGGCATGCACACTAAGAATATTTCGTATTCTCGTGATGAAGTACGAAACAAACAACATTGCACAGTCACGCTTCGTTCTATAAAAATAATGATTAAAGCGCCTTCATGAAC
Organism: Rhipicephalus microplus; assembly: GCF_013339725.1. Lineage (NCBI taxonomy): Eukaryota > Metazoa > Arthropoda > Arachnida > Ixodida > Ixodidae > Rhipicephalus > Rhipicephalus microplus. The sequence goes on from NC_051169.1 coordinate 64,304,554, forward strand.
GACAAGCACGTCGCAACAGTGGCAACAGGAGATCATTCACGACTCCAACACGTAGGCCTAACATGGCGGGCGCCGGCCGTCGCCTATGCCGTTCACACGTGAGCTCGTCATCGAGCGCTTGTTTTTCACAGCGCTATTAAGGTTTCCGCTCGTACGTAATCCGTTAGCATACGTTATTAACTTTCTCGACGTTATTGATGTGATGAACAAAGGTGTAAGCGAATTGAGCCGGCTCAGAGAGATGCCGGTGTCGTTGTGTTTACCTGAAAATGGCCTTGCATCGCTGCTCACGATCTCGCTAATAGTTTCAAAACGGCGGGCGTTGTCTTGCAGAAATTGCACACTTCCATCTTTACTTTGTTCAATTTGGAATAATTTTACGGCACAAGGGAAATGTACAGAACTCACGGATTGAAACGGGACACTCGGAGCATGTGGCTGACAATACATGTGCCACCGCTCGTGGGTGCGCGTATAACCACAATGTGTTGCATTGTGGTATAGAGCGAGGGGGAGAACACGTACGGAGCAGGATTACTCCTTCTGGAGAACACGTACACTGACAGGGTGGCGCTGCAAGGCTCACGCACATTCGCATGTGGACCGAACTGGCTACCCGCTGCGCACCGCTTTTATTGCCGCGCCAGCTGGCAACCCTCTCGTTCTGCGTGCTTAGGCAATGTGGTACGCATGCTGTGCAAGTAAGACACAGGATTCAGTTAGGAGATTGCGCTTTGCGTGTGTTCGTACACATGATAAACATCTGCACAAAAGCATGAAAAGTTCACTTCGTGGTTCCTGCCTCGACAAGAAAGAAAATAAGTGGCAGGCTTGCCTTCATGCAGCATGGAACTAATATCATGTATTTGTGTAGTTAGGGCGAACTGGGGCCTATTGTTGAGAAGCTCGCTTATTCTTCCGTGGCCGACAGCTCTACAATTACTTGCCACGCAGAATAGCCGCACTATTGATTGGCTGCTCGGGGCGAAACAACAAAATACTAAGTCATTGTTTCGATGCTGCACGGAAACAGGCTCGTGGCTGCAGCTTCTCTTTCTCGTCGTGACAAAATGTTTGAGAATTTTTATATGCTTTTGTGCAGCTATTCATCATGTCTACGAGCGCACTTCAGGCGCGACATCTCAGCGGTATCCGATTTCTTACATGCGCAGCCTACGTGCCCCATCGTCGAAGGTCACCGTTCGGGAGCGTCGTCTGCTTGCACCACAATACAAATGCTTCGCACCGTCCACTCAATTCACGCTGCATGCATGAAAAAGCGCGCGAGCCTTACAGCACCATGCTGGCAGTGAGCATTGTGTGTGAACTAAATGGCAACTCTTTAGCGACCGGAAGGAGTAAGCCTGCTCCTTAGCTGTTCTCGCCCTGACTCTATACCACAATGCGACACCCTGGATCCGCGAGCATCCAAGAGCGGCTGCACATGCACCGGTAGCCACGCGCTACGAGTGTCTAGTTTAAATCCGTGAGTACTGTACTCAATGTTTATCACTCCGCCGCAAGTGGCGATATGATCAATCCAGGCTTGTTTCACTGCATCTACTCGCCTTGCCCATGTTCACGAGAGTGGCGACAGAGATGGCGCCCCCAGTGGCGTGACGACACACGTCTCCCGGACTGTCGTTGGCTGCGGCCACGTGATGGTCTGACGCGGCGACAAAAATATTTTTCTGGTTTGACGCCCACCAGACATGCGATGCGCTGGTGCGATGCGATGAAACGTCACGAAACACCACCACTCGGTATGCCGCATGCAAAATCGCACCGTCTGTCTCCCGCTTTAGATGTGGGGTCACCTGAGAAGCTAGCGGCATTGCGGTAGAAAGGGGCTCACTTGTGAAAGCTAGCATTTGTGCGGTGCGCGAGAATGCGGTACTTGAGTTCAAGGCTCATACTCGCCTGGTTCTTCAGCATGGGAATACCGCTGGCGAGATCAGTGGGGTGAAAACAATTTGAGCTTAAGGTGCCCATCAGATTTTGGCAATTAAGCATCGTCATGATCGGTGTTGTGAGAACAATATGATGTCTATATTTGGCCATGTCGGAAGGAACCGGATGTCACACTATCGTCTGTACATTTCTCAAAAAACCCGGAAATATAAACAGGACAGAAGAGACTTGACTGGAACCCTGATAGAGCGTTGCTCCTCGGCTTCTTGCTTTTGTACTATGTTCATTTCAACTTAAACGCTCGCTTTGCTCTAGCTGTGCATTCAACCTTAATACGCCATCTCGCTTGTGATTTCTTACTCGTCGGTCCCGATGCAACCTATGAGAACATTCTCCCGATGGCGCTGGTCCAGAACACCACAACAGAAGTCACACAGTTCTTGTGGTGGTCACAAGTTGAGCTCGGGCCTTTTCAGAGTCAAGGTGTTTCTAGTGAAATCCGTGCATAAACAAATTTGATTGGCATGCACCCACTACAACGATCGAGCCCGCTCACCTCGGCCGCCAGTGACGTCGCCTGAAAACACGTTCCCACATTTACACAGGTTACACAGAATATACCCTCACAGATACAGCAATCAGTGTCCGCGTCTGTGAGAACGTTATATATCAGTGCACAAAATGTCCGGAGGCTTCCATCTCGCATATGATGAAGCGAGGATAAATTTACTACGCCTAACGCAGGAAGATAAAAAAAAAACCCCACAAGTCTGTTTAACCAGCGTACCAATACGTGTCTCCGAACACTTTTCACGCGTTCGACCGCCACCGTCACTGCTGTCCACGTCCTTCTGTAGCCGATGTTCTATCGGTTTTTTTCTCGACCCTCCCGTATACGCAGTCGAAGGCGCTTACAGGCAAAGTAACAAGTACCGCTACGGTTGCGGCGCTGCCGGCCTTAACTCGACAGCAACTAGGCGACGCGCTTGGCCAGCCTTCACTGCACAGGAACGCACTTCAGCAAGAACTCTCCGAGTAACTCACGATGGGCCATTGCATCCCCTTCCAACAACTTTCGTCCCACAGTGCCTTGCTTGCGACAGTAATCTAGTCTGCGGAGTGTCCACTTAAAGGGCCAGTAGACGCACACTCATGGCTGCATACGCAGCTTTCTGTTCTTTCTCAGACCACCCATGCCATCGCAATACGCTCCTTGAAGAATGGCAGATGTGTGGTGAAGGAGGGCCTACGGGCGTGCATGGACCGGAGTGGTACAGGAAGGCTGCAACTACTTGGAGCTAAACGTTTTTGGGTCTTGCCAAACGTCGCGCTCGGCAGAAAAAAAAAAAGCTCTTTCCTCACTTTGAGTGGCTCGCGATGCCTCTCCGTCTTCTCGTTGTTGCACGAAGAAAAGGGGTCCCTGAGTAAATGCAGCCTTTCAGCGCAGGCATTGTTGGCACGGTCGGCATGCCGCGCTTTTCCTATAGCAAGTCGTTCTAAGAAAACTGGCGGCATCTGTGGCAGCGACCTTGTTGTTGGCTATGCTTGAGTTTCTGCCTTTTTGCCGGACGTTCTTTCCGGAGGCTCATTTCTTTTACTGATCGTTGCTTGGCCGCATTTCTCGCGGCCGTCCTTGAGCGAGCGTTCGCGTGCTATACGCATATGCGAAATTCCGAACGCAACCAGTTACATTCTGGCCATAGCGTCAAAGGAATCGGCCGCCAAAAAAACATTGCGCTGGCGCAAAGCGCTTTGTGAGCGTAGATGCGTATGCAGCCTGCATAGGGCGTAAGACGCATTGCTTGTGGCTAAAGGTGTAAGGAGGGTTAAATTAAATGGGCGACAGAATAGGGTGCGTGTGCTCGCCATGGCTTCCTTGCAGGCGTGCCTGCATTAAAATTCTTGACCGGACCAGCTGGTATGAAAAGAATGTGTTTATAAGAGCTGGTAACATGCGGTGCGCTCTCCCCAACTTCCTTTTCCAATTCATCCCTTTGTTTTCTCCTCCAAAGTGTTTGCATTGTCGCCGCGCTTCAGTACGTTGTCGTCGAACAACACGCATGCCTTGTCGGTGCGTTTTGTGCGTCTTTCAAGGAGCGAACATGAAATGCGGTGGCCCACCAAAAAAGTTTGGTACGGACCCTGTTCTGAGACTGAAGATACGGTGTCATCACTGTGATGCTTTCGAAGTGGCAGCAGTGTTGCCCTTTCAGAGCCAAGACGTGTGTCAACGTTAGCATCTATGGTAACGAAAAACTTCAGTTGCTCACGTGGCATGGAAAATTCGCCTATCTATACCTCAATAATCTTTCTTTTTTTCTACATTGTTTTTGACTGAGTCTGCGCAAAACTCTTTCTTGTTGAAAGCAGGGGCGGCATCTGTCCCGAGTTTTAGGGGAATGCAGTCAAACTTCTCAAACTTCCATCCCTGTTCTACTGTACGCCAGATATAAATGGGCGTCCAAGTCTATAGTACTTGCATCTCACGCCCATGATTGTGTCTGAAACAGTTCGGTTTATCAGGAGCTTCTGTTGACTTCAGAATCGGGGAACTTGGCCAATCAGTCATTGTCCCGGTATTGTAATACAGGTTTCGTTCTGTAGATACCACTAGCTGTACTCCCGTCATATAGGTTTAGGTAAAGACTATTGTGTCCTCCTTCTACGCGCTAAATGAAGTTCAGTGCTGCTATCAACGAAATATCATCTGTAAACGGAAGTGAAGACTGCGTTCTGCAGCAGCAGATGGTTCAGTCGAGCTTCGTGCTCGATCGGAGCATCACTGGCTGATCGCTTGCTACACGTAGCCCCACCGTGGTGGTATATAGTGGCTAAGGTACTCGGCAGCAGACCCGCGAGTCACGAGATGGAACCCCGGCTGCAGCGGCTGCATTTCCGATGGAGGCAGAAATGCTGTAGGCCCATGTGCTCAGATTTGGGTGCACGTTAAAGAACCCCATGTGATCGAAATTTCCGGATCCCTCCACTACGGCGTCTCTCCTAATCATATGATAGTTTTGGGACGTTAAACCCCACATATGAATCAATCAATCAAGCACTGTGCATGACGATTTCCTTTATTTTCAATTTAACATACTTTGACGCGATCACACCATGAACCAGCCGCCATTACTTTACTTCAAAATAAAACGTGCTCCGATCCGGGAAACAATGCGCATAACGAAAGACTGGTCCGCAAAAATGGTCATGTTACACGTTGTTTCCTCAACCGAGTAGGAAGTTTTAGTATAGCGGAAAACAGAAATGAAAAGATTTAGCGTTGCCAGCTCCAAACTGAGTATGTGCAGAACTTGAACGTATCCCGATCACTTACGTACGGATGCAATGTCTTTATTGTGGCGTTCAGCGCTCATGCACGCAAAAGATTCCGTGCGTGGGCAACATGGCAGTGCCTGTTGAAGAGAGAGCCATCCACTTCGAACTTTTCTTGTCGTCGGCCTGCATTATTAAACTCATTCATTCCCTGTTAATTCTCGTATTTTATTTATATTTTAGCAATGAGGCTTTTCATGCCATGCAATCCTGGTTAAAAAAAAAAGCTCTGTTTTTGAGATACACCACCGATTGTCAATGTAGAAAGTGTAACAAGGGTTTTTTACAAAGCTCGCTCATGTTCTTTGTCGGCATGCAGAGATAGCTGCTCTGTATTCCGTCTGCAGTTTCCAAGAGGTAAATACGGCTGCAAGTGAAGCTGAGACAACTATAGGGGACTATAGACAATAGAGGCCTTGGAGTATATTGCGGCAAGTGTCGAAAGAAAGCGATGTGTGAAGGGCCGTCAGATGCAACACTGAACCTGTCGAGGCACGCAGACGCAGCAGCGATTACTTTGGATATGCCTCATTTTTTCGCACTTGTTGATTCTACTTTAAAAATACTATTTTATTTTGTGCCTTCATGGCGCTATATGCGCAGGCGTTAAAGCCTTACTGCGTTAGCATAAGCGGGAAAGCTTTCTACTGTATACAAAAACCCCCTGTTCGCACGGTGAGCAATTAGCCTTGAAACGCACGCTAACGTTAACGTAAGCATTTCCCGTTTTACCAAAACTCGCTAGTATTATGTTGGTCGAGTTAGTGTATAGCTTAACGAAACATTTATTATGCAAGCTGAAATTCAGCGAAGATCAAGAATTGTTATTCCTATTCTGTTTTTTTTTCTTATTTTAACAGGCAATTGTTTTATTCCGTGAACCATCAAGACTTCATTGACATGTTGCCGTCATGAATGCTGCGTAGAAAAAATGTAAGCAATCATAGGGCGAAGAGAAATGAACCTGAAGCGAACCCTGATTGGATGCGAATCAGCAGCGGTGCGCACGGCGTTGACCCGGTTGAAAAAGGCGTCGACGCGGGTGCTCCACGAATGGTTTGAAGCAAAACTCGGCGTAGCGTTTACTCGACTAAACGTTCTTTTGAAACGCAAAGACACGGGAGGCGGCTTGGGTTTCGTGTAGGTTTGACCACTCGTGTGCGGTCAAGCGTTGCATATGATGGGGAGAATGAAGCGAGGAAGAAGTGTGTTCAAAGCGGGTGGAAGAGCTAGCAGCTGCGGCCACTGTGGTGAGCGTGCTGCGGTTGAGGGTAAAAGTGACGTCAGTGCGCACCTGTGAAAAAGGTGTGCAAGGGGAACTTGGCATCAACGCAGAGGTGCGGCGTGACCTACTTAGTACCGCTCCAACACCTTCGGGAAGGGGAACGCGTTGCGGCACGTTCGTATAAACGCGCGTACGTACGGCGTTACATACATGAGTCGAAGACCTACTTCGCATCTTAAAATCTTCTATCAACGGGGAGTCCAAGATACTTCCTCTCAGTATCCGGCAATGGAAGCCGGGCACGTGATCCGCTGCGCCACGGTGACACACTCTGAAGGCTTTGTTTCTTGATGATCAGTTTGGGCCGCAAACATTTTAGTTGGAAGTAGCTCCTTGACTCACGTGTGTAACGCCGTACTTGCGTCCGTACGAATGCGTCACACCACGTTACCCTCACCGCAGGTGTTGCAACATTTCAGAGTAGGTCATGCCGCAGCTGCACGTTGACAACATGCTCCCCGTGCAGTGTGCGACGACGTCACTCTCTCTCTCTCACCTGCTGCGTACTCGCCGCAGCATCCGCAGCTGCCGCCTCCTCCGTTTCTCGCAGCACATGCCGCTACCACCGCCCGCTCCGCTACCACGACCGCCACTCGCTACACCGCCGACTCGTCGGTTCGCGAGCAATAAACCTGACGCACGCCAGGCGTACGCGTTCAAACATGTTTGTACGTGTCACTTTTCACTCGCTTCAACCTGCCGCAACGCTCGAGGTACATCGAGTGGTAACACTCTTTCGGCTCGTTTATCTGCGATGAAAAAGACGCAGAAAGACGACGCTCCTTCACCCGCCAAAATATCCGCTGAAGCGATTAGGCCTAACCTGACTGTTGCCGGGGTTGTGAGGGTTAGGGAAGCCGATCATGTTTGCGAATAGCGACGTCATGCCTGCAACACTGACGAGGCATGAACCAGGGAAGCCGAACGCAAGCGTTGGCGATGCTGCTGCTTTGCATCCCATCAAGGTTTCCCGTGGGAAGATGGTAGTGAATTTTGTTAAAGGTTGTTGCTTCGTTTCCAATCACCTATTGGGCATACCAAGAACGAATTATAAGAAGACAACAATGTGGCAGATAATCTTGGTCTCCCAGTAAGTCCGGTTCATCACAACACGTCCTAGGCGTGCATTCAAAGCGAAAGAGGCATTGGACATGTTATTTTTATTTATTTTTACTTTCAAGAAAACGTAGATTAATCGTCTCTGCAATTAACCTTGAATGGCAACCAACGCAAAACGCCCACTTTTGCGTTTAAAAACCAGCAGGAATTTGTTGAAATCTCGCTGGATTGCAGGCATACTTTTGATCCGAGTCCCGGGCACTCGTAATGAAAAGCAAGCGATGGTACAGCGGATTTTCTCGGGGAGAAACTAATTTCTCATTAAGCGCAGCCGGATCAAGAGGTGCTGCCCCAATTAACGACATCTGCGCTCTGCAAGCGTACGGTGGCACAGCTTTTCGGGTTTAAAGCGCCGGCCTGGATTGCTCGCAGAACTGCGTGTTTGAACCGTTAGAGAGCCCTGGCATTTGAAAGAAAGCTTAAAACCGGTAAAGGAACCAATTTACTGGCGATACAAAATGTTTTGCCCAGTAGACGAGAGCCCCCACAGCTAACTCGTATTAATTGAAAACTTTGTCACTGTTTTCATTTTTCTTGATCTTTTTCTTTAGTATTGGCGATTTAAGTCTAACTCAGCGGTCGTTTTCATGTATCATCGCCCATGTGTTTTTATTAACCTTTGAATAAATTCATACTTGTTTTGCCGTCTTTCGACATATTTCGATAATTATAATGTGCGGACTTTTTTTCTCTGTAATCACCACGACGAAACTGTTTTAAATCATCGAGCCGTTTGGTTCTGATTGAAAATTGTTGCATCCGTCGACTTCGTGCGAATAATTTATTTTCAATTAATGAATGAATACCAAAGACATTCAATATATATATATATGTGTGTGTGTGTGTGTGTGTGTGTGTGTGTGTGTGTGTGTGTGTGTGTGTGTGTGTGTGTGTGTGTGTGTGTGTGTGTGTGTGTGTGTGTGTGTGTGTGTGTGTGTGTGTGTGTGTGTGTGTGTGTGTGTGTGTGTGTGTGTTGACGAACCACTAGAGTATGGTGTGGTGGCGTAGTAGAGAAGGAGGAGGAAGGTGAAGACAGATAAATGGTTGATCGTATAGCCATGACGTCTCCTAGTCGACAGGATCTACCACGCCCTTCATCATGGCGACATCCAAGAAACTCATGAACACCCCGAAGTACTCGGGAGCACCTAAGGACGTCCCCTTTGACAAGTGGCTCCGGCGCTGCGAGGTGAGGACTGCGGCCGCAGCATGGACGGAGCGAGACAAGCTGTGCTACTTCTCCGATCACCTTGAAGGTGAGGTTTTCTCATGGTTTCTCACCGAGGTTGTCGACACTGACGTGTCTTAGGAGAGCTTATTTGAACGCACGAAGGAGTGCTTTACGAGCGGCGTCACGGATTCTTTCTGCCAATTCATTCATTGGCGGTTGAGACCAGGCCAGAGCCTGAAGGAATACAGTAATGAAAAAATGTCTCTCGGACGCCTCGCCGACCTAAAGGACGCGCACCTTATATCAGGGCTCATCGACGGCCTTCCTGCACATATGAAAATGGCGCTTGCTGGGCCTACATCGTCTACATGAGCGGCATGGCTTACAGCTGCACTTCGTGTAGAGTCAACCATGCAGAGAGTGAAGTTGCAGCGCCTTCCACCAGCTCGGAATACACAGATTAACGTTACAAGTGACAGAACTCGTCAGCGTCCACGTAATACAGTGATACGAACACCCGTGCGCGAGTGTTCGTACCACTGTATGCCACTGCGTACCACCGTGCGCGATGGATGGCTTACCCCGACAGATGCACTGGCATAATGAATGCCCACGACGCGCAAGCGTTACCGCTCTCTCCACCGACCAGAGAAACGAAGAGGGCAACCCAGAGTTCATGATTCAGCAAAGATGCCGCCTGGAACTGGGATTCGGAGTGTGAGCTGGCTTTGACTCAGCTCAGGAAATTCGTGACAGAAGAGCCCATCCTTAACATCTACGATGCCGCTAAGCCTTATGTGCTATACTGCGATAAATCCAACAGAGGTATCGGTGCCATCTTGAAGCAGGCTGATGACGAAGGTAAAGAACACCCAGTTGCATGTCATTCCCGAAAGTTACCAAAACACGAAATTATTTACGCCGTCACAGAACTCGAATGTTTAGCAATTATTGACGCCATTGATAAATGGCACTGCTATCTACACGGGAAACCTTTCACTGTGATCACGGACCACGGAGCGTTGCAATGGCTTAGCATCAAGAATCCCTGAGGCTGACTTTTCCCGTGGTCCTTGAAACTTTCCATGTACGACGTGAACATCAAACACCAAAAGGGCATTGAAAACATGGAAGCTGATGCACTATCTCGAATCCCGATAGTTCAAATCCTATCTGCTGAGCAACTACGAGAGCATTACAACGACAAACCACCCGGAAAGCATACCATTGAGATCGGGCTCAGTATAGTGACCCGCAGAGGAATACGAAAAGATTTTGTGCTTTTTACCCTCCGGTCTTCTCTTTTCTAAAAAGCCCATGACGCTTTTGGTCATGTCGGGGTAAAGAAGACGTTGCAGATTCTTTCTCCACAGAATGGCCCGACATCATTACCGACTTGAGCGAGTACATACGGCACTGCGATACTTGCCAGCGCTACAAGAAGCCGAAGACCAATTGATTTGGTTCCTTGGAGTCTTCGCCACCAGCGGAACAACCATTTGATCTTCTGGCCATGGACACTATAGCGGGTTTTGGAAACAACGGCTCATCCAAAAGATTCATTCACTTAGCCGTTGATTATGCCACCCGTTATGTGTGGGCTTTCGCACACAAGAATGAGACTTGCGACGCCTACATCTCTTGTCTGAAGAGTATCTTCGCTGCTGAAAAGCCTCGGAAGTCCCTTTCCGACCACGGCACAGGATTCACTTCTGGCAAATTAAAGCACTTCCTCAAGCACAACTTTATTCATCAGCTTTTAACAAGCTCACAACGCCCGCAGTGTAATGGCCTAAACGAGCGCACTAATCAGTCAATCGTTACTTGCCTTCGATGCAAAATCAATGATGAACCCCGAAAACCGTGGCCGCGTCTGCACTGTGACGTTGTCGACGAGTACAATAGAACACCTCATGAAGTCACGGGCTAGCCACCCTGCCTTCTTATGTATGGCACAACATCGTATCCCAATCTCCTTTCCGACGTTGCCGAAAATCTGCAGGAAGCTCGTACAAACGAAGTCCGCAATTCAGTGGCATACCACGAGAACAACAAGTTCATATATGACAAGAAGTTGCTTCCATTAGAGCTTCAAGTGGGAGACTGTTCTATATGAAATACCCTGCCACCCGAACCACGGCAAACTCAGCGCAATCATGGAAGGACCCTGTACGATCATACGCAAGATCTCGGCAGTTAACTACGAGATCGACCGTAGCGTGGCTCCACTCGGTCGCCAGACTGACATCGTTGATATCGGGATACTTGAACGATATCATCCGCCCCTGCCTCTACGTCTCCATCGGGGTAGGGGGTAAGCGTGTGACGCACCACACCAAAACGGTGTGCTGGAGTAGTAGAGAAGGAGGAAGACAAGACAAATAAATGGTTCGTCGTATATATATATATATGTGTGTGTGTGTGTGTGTGTGTGTGTGTGTGTGTGTGTGTGTGTGTGTGTGTGTGTGTGTGTGTGTGTGTGTGTGTGTGTGTGTGTGTGTGTGTGTGTGTGTGTGTGTGTGTGTGTGTGTGTGTGTGTGTGTGTGTGTGTGTGTGTGTACTTCCTGTGATCGAGGACAGTAGCCCTTTCGCAAAGCGTTCACGTTAAAAGAAGCCCTCACGAGAATGACCAAGTTACTTCCTAGACTTCGTCACCGCGAAACGGCTTGAGTATAAGCGCTTGCTCCAATCGTGAATTGTGAACAACATGCAGAACGCTTTTAAATCGAATGCATCTAATTGTGCTTCGAGTCTTGTTCAGTATGTTGGCTTTTCGTTCGTGGTGCGAATGTTTTTCCGCCGCTCATATCGGAAAGGGCCCTCCGAACGTCCCGTCTCACTGCAGCTCTAACAAATGCGTGGCGTCCGCGGCAAACGAGAAATTAATCACTCGTCGGCAGCCACGAGCTCGACCGTGACGTGGACGCATTGTCATCGCAATTGGCGGCTACCCTCGCCACCACTGCCTCACATATAGTGCGGGCGTCCGCGATGGTGTGGCGATGTTGTCCACACCCGAAGCATTTGCTGCAGATCTAACCGCGTCAGCACCCTCTCATCGATGGCCAGTGCAGCACTATGTAGTTGATATCTGTAGCAGACAGCCGGCCCAATCGCGGCGGCGCATTTGTGTGCCCTGACGACGATGGTGCGTGCGCATGGGCAGCATTCGTACCATATAGAAATATACTATATCGAGAGAGGCCACTGAGGCCTTTTCGCGGCCCATCAAAAGAGCGTCTTTTCGACTGGTGGATAGCGTACCCGTACTCAAGTTCACTCTTTTGTTAACACATGTAATAGCCTCCTCAGAAGGACAAGGAATACCCAAGTTTGACATCAATTTTTTGCAAAGTAGAAATTTTGATAACTTGTGCACTTTTTTTATATCCGCTCTACATCATGTTTCGCTTAGGGCATTTAACGCCTTACAACAGAAAACAGTGAAGTATGACTAGAAAGGGTTGTGTTTCGGGATTTGCTTTTCACAAAGAGGCACTTTCATATGGTTTAGATGTACTGTACATGTATTCCCTTTGTGGACACATCGGTGTGAAGCCTAGTGGTAAAAACACTCGCTTTCGGAGCAAGAGGGTACGAGTTCAAATTCCAGAGTCTGAACGAAAAAAACCTTTCTTTTTATGCATTACTGCAACATTATCGGCTCGAACGCAGGTTATACCCCCCGCCACATCCAAAACTCACAAGAGACGAAGGGACTGACTATAGGCGTCTTCAAAGCAACACGTTCACACACGGCGTACTATTGCACCATATGAGGCCAACGTTGCACAGCTACAACTGCCCTCACTGCAATGTGGCAGACACTCTGGCGCACCTCCTACTGCAGTGAAAAGTAAGCGTCCCAAGACTACGAGCAGCAGCACCAGATGCGCACCAAGACCTCCTCAGTGAAGCGTGGGAGGCTGCGATCTCCCAGCCGGACTTGGTCAAGCAGCGTCAACTCGTCGCTCGAGCTCGCCGGGCTGTCCTAAGCCAGAAGGTTCCTGGAATAAGGGACCCTCCCACCTTCACTCACAAGCTTCTTTCAAACAATGTTTTCTCTCTCTCTTAATGGTGAAGATATTACCGGGTCTTACCAACCGCTCGTGGCGCTGAAAGCAGCGCAGTAGCTGGGCCGCAGGGCCCTACGGGAGTGTCCGCTCTTTATATACGTATGTTTCACTGTGTTCGTACACGATGCGTATAGGCGGGTATAAGTAAAGTGATCGGGCCGCATCGTCTCCTGCACGTGCGTCATCGTCGAGAGTGGTTGTCTTGCGGAGTAGGAGCAGCGAACGTACCGAGGATTGAGTAATGAGTTTATAATCACCTTTTGTGTTTTTTACTTTGACTTGTGTTCTACGCTCTGTTTCTTGACGTTAAAGGGGCATACGACAATGTCACCCACGAAGCCATTCTCAGCGCACTAGAAGGAGTGGGACTCGGTGGCAGGATATATACGTGGGTTTGGAGCTAACTACAGAATAGATCATTTCACGTGCAGAGAGAGAATGGTCCGACACCCGAGTATTACTGCAGCCGAGGAGCCCCGCAAGGCGGAGTGCTAAGCCCGACGCTGTTCAACCTAACACTCATTGAACTAGTTGGCAAGCAACCAAGCAGTGTACGACTTTCCATTTATGCTGATGACATCTGTGTGTGGACATCAGGTGTGACTCGGCTTCAACTTCGCGCTCGACTTCAGAAGGCAGCATCAGTGACATCGTACCACTTACGCAAACAAGGGCTTGAAATCGCAAGTGAGAAGTGTGCAGTCGTGGCTTTCACCAGAAAACCAATGACCGCTTACGGCATATCAATTACTGGCAGTTGCTGTCATGCAGCCGGAGTCACAGGTTCGTGGGAGTCGTAATCGATCGAAACCTGTCTTGGACACCCCACGTAAACTACGTGAAAAAGCGGCTGACTGCCATTTGTCACTTATTCATGTTTCTTGCTGGGAAAAGTTGGGGAATGTCTGTCGAGTCTATGTTACAGCTGTACAAGGTATTATTTACTGGATTCCTGCGGTATAGCCTACCTGTTATATCTAACAAGTGCAAAATGAACCTGCGCACAATCTAAAATATTCAAACCCAAGCGCTTAGGATATGCCTTGGTTTAACCTCCCTGCCTTCTCTCTTTTTGTTGTTTCCTCCTTGGTTTACCCCGCTGCGCATCGACAGCTGAAACAATTGCCATTGCCCAGGACTACTCGATCATGACGCACATCACTATTGAAACGATGCGTACGTACCTCAGGCAACATGCTAGGAATCCTTCCCACCACTTGGCAACCCTCGCTACTGAGAGGCCCCGCACGAAATTTAGCCCAATTGTCTGTGCTCATCGTGCGTCATTTACGTCAGGTTTTACGCCTGCTGAGAAACTGGTGTATCCTCCGTGGTGCCTGACACTTCCACAAGTACGGTTTTCAATTCCAGGAATACAGAAAAATCAAATTTGCCCTAAAACAATTGAGCTTGAGCCATCTGCACAAAATGTACCACAACCACGTGCACATATACACCGATGGTTCAACCACAGCGTCTGGTTCTGGTGGTGCGGAGGTGATTCCAGCTAGAGGAATCACTCTGCGAATCAAACTGTCACATGTCACTACGTCCCCAGCGGCAGAACTTGCGGCTTTGCGTGGCGCCCTAGAGTACATCAAATCCCAAAAACCGAGTAAATGGACTGCGTTTTCCGGCTCAAAACCAGCCCTACAGAGCATGCAGTCAGTCCTTCGACGAGGTTGCCATGAACAATTAACTTACGAAGTTGTCAAGCTTGTTCACCACGTCACAGAAACAGGTCACGCGGTCAAGTTTCAGTGGCTTCCTGGCCATTGTGGGATCAGTGGCAAAGATTCCGCAGACAACGCGGCTCACACATCGCACCAAGAGGAACACACCCTTCCGATTCCTTTGTCGAGAACTGACGCTGCAAAGCAACTTCGTCACCTGGCACGTAGTCTCAGTCTTCAGGAGTGGAACACCCCAAGCATAAGACATACGAGAATATACCAAATAAACCCTCGACTGGAACTTCGACCTCCATCCGGACTTCGTCGACGTGAAGCTTCACTTCTTTGTCGCCTTTGATTGGGGGCTGCCTTCACAAAAGCATATAGAACCCTCATCGGAATGACCGACAATGCGGAATGCGATGTCTGCTGCACCAAAGAAGACATCGACCATCTGATATGCCATTGCCCTCGATTTGCCTCTGAAAGACAGAAGCTTTCGGACGCATTGCGACAATTGGACCATGGGCCACTTTCTGTGCAGATGCTACTGGAACACCGTCATCGCTTTTCGTCGGCTCAAAAAGCAGTCAAAGCTGTCTTGTGCTTTTAAGTGTGAATACACTTTATAAGCGACCCCAAACCATCCACCGCCGTCGGCGGCGTCCGCAGTCTTCTCTCTATCTTTAAAAAAAAGAGGACTTGGCGGGCCGCAGCGCGACGCTCTACCGAATAAGCCACGGACGCGACGCTGATATCGGTGTCAGTAACGCGCCTTATAACCCTCCCCCTTCGCTCGCTCCTCCGCTCTCCTCGCTCGCTTCAGCTGTGCGCGCACCCCTCTCTCTCGCGCGCCCGCCTTCTCTCTCAGTCTCCCGTCGAGAGCGGGTCGTGAGGGAAGTAAAGTTAAAATCCGTTGGCATTCGCCAGTGAGTTAACGTAAACTCCCCCGTGTGATCAAATTGCGATTCCCAGGAACCATTACACCATAAAGGCACCATAGTGTGATTAATAAATATGATAGTGCGAATTGATAAATACCCCTCATAGCCTCACCCCGTGTATTCGCACTTAACCATGTTCACCCTCGGGGAAATGCTTGGGAGTTTTTTTTTTTTTTTGAGTACTACAGGCCTATGTGACTTCCTTTAACTTTTGTGTAGTGCCACCGCTGCATACGCGCCAGACGATTGACTGACAATCCTCCTTTTTTTTCTCTCTCTCTCTTTCTCTTCTCTTTCCTCTCTCTCATCTTTATGCCCCCTTCCTATTCCCCCAGCGTAGGGTAGCAAACCGGTCATGTGCCTGGTTAACCTCCCTGCCTTTCCTCTTGTTGTTTATCCCCCCCCCCCCCCCTTTACTTTGCACGCGACTGGCAAGCGGGCCTAATGTGATTCTCAGAGCCACAAATTTGCGGATCGCGCTCCAATATCGTGTGCATCGAGATTTGTTTTTCATCTTGTATGAACAACGTCGTTCCAGTGACTAGACGTATCTGTACTCACCAATGCGGGTGAAAGAGCGAGTCCGCATTTCGTCGGCATCGTTTATTTCTCCTAAGAGAATGCGTTCTCGCGTATTTGGGGTTCTTTTATTTGCCTGTATGCCTTGTTGAACGTCTTTGCGTGCAGGCATTAGTATTAGCGTATGTGTGCACCCCTTTGTTCAGTTCTATTGAAGGATTGCCCTGTCTTCATTTGTTTCTTTTCAGATTATTTATGCACTCACTTAAGAAAGGTATCATGGAACTGTATGTGTTTTTCTGTCTTGTTTTAGTCCCTCCATTTCGCCGAAGAGAAGAGAGGAGAAATTAGATTGCTACTTGTATAGTTTTTTTTTCCTCTCTCCTTTGTAAGTCATCTGCATTCAATTTGGTTTTATTTTTGCAGCAAGGAGATTAGTAGATATAATAACAGTGATTACTGGCGATTGTCGGTCGTAAAGAGCTTGAGTAACGGTGTATGGCCACGTATAAGCGCCTGACAAAGCAGTGCGCATGGCGAAAAAAAAAAAGGCAGATTCCACGTATAGTGGGAACCGATGATATGCGAAGCACGAATGAGAAAGTGTTGATATGTCACTTTAAAATCAGCACAACGTTACGAGATGGAGGTAAGGCATGCCGTACATTACTTCCATGTCATGATTATCATGTTTGGATGTGTCCTTTACCTTCGTCATTTATTCACATCCCGTGACACCAAATTTAGTATATGGGGCTCTAGCGAAACACCCTCGAGCAAGCTATGAGTATGGAATGTTGTCATGTTCTTACATCGCACGTGATCAGGATTATTATGTTTGCACCAGTCATATGTTTCGTCATCCATTGACGTCATGTAACACCATATTTGTTATATGTGGAGCTAGAAAAACGGCCGCGAGCGCATCATGAAGGGCCCAATATACTACAATGTAGCGTTAACGCGCGCGCACGCTGGGCACAGCGACGCTACGTTAGCAAAACGCGAGCACTCTATAGTCTGACGCCTGGCGCGACCGGCACGACCAGCGTCCGTCGGCGCGGCCCAACACGAAATGCGACATGCTTAATTTCGTGCCGATGCGTTACCCAGACAACACAGCGTCTCCCTCCTTTCGTGATGCATGGACGCCGGACGCGCTGAAACGCGCATGCGTCAAAGCAACGCAGCGCGGCGTGCGCCTGCAGCGAGTATATGGCAGGACCGGCGCCTGGCGTGGCAACGCCGGCGTGACGCAACGAAATGAACACCAGTGAGCACGCGCACCGCGTCACGATGAAATGTATTGGTGCTTTGAGTGGTGCATGTAGTCATGTTCGCGCATGACACGCATCTCATGACTATCATGTTTGCACCAGTCACGTACATTCGTCATCCATTGACTTCACGTAATACCAAATTTGGCATATGTGAAGCTAGCGAAACGGCCGCGAACGCATAGTGAGCGTGGCATGTAGTCATGTTGTTACATGACACGCATGTCATGATTATCATGTTTGGATGTGTCATTTACCTATGTCGTCCGTTCGCGTCGAGTAATACCGATTTTTGTACGTGTGAAGCTAGCGCAACGGCCGCGTGCGCATCATTAGCGTAGCATGTAGTCATGTTGTTACATGGCACGCATCTCATGTTTATCATGTTTGCACCAGTATCATACCTTCATGATCCATTCACATCCCGTAATACCAAATTCGGTATAAGTGAAGCTAGCGAAACGACCGCCAGCGCATCATGAGCGCGACATGTAGACATGTTGTTACATGACACGCTTCTTGTGATTATTATGTTTGCACCAGTCACATGACTTCGTCATCCATTTACGTACTGTAATACAAAATTCGGTATATATGACGTTATCGGAACGGCCGCGAGCGCATAATGAGCGTGGCATGTAGTCATGTTCTTACATGACACGCATGTCATGATTTTCATGTTAGGGTCTGTCGCTTGTGTTCATCATGCAATCATGTCATACCATACCAGTTTTGCAACATCCCATGTGAACGAAACCACCACAACACCACAAGAGCAGCAACACCATTAAATGTAACTCATTACATTCATGACATACATGCCATGATTTTAATGTTATGGCTACTCAAATACGTTCTTCACACAGTCATGTTATGCCATACCAAGTTTGGTATCGATATCATTATCGAAACTGACAGGAGAGCTAAAAGTCATAGGCGGCTAGATAGATAGATAGATAGATAGATAGATAGATAGATAGATAGATAGATAGATAGATAGATAGATAGATAGATAGATAGATAGATAGATAGATAGATAGATAGATAGATAGATAGATAGATAGATAGATACGCTCAATGTCGCCGAAGTTCGCTAAGAAATGCTTCGCATTTACAAAGGTGTGCCTTCAGACCTATGGTACACATGTCTATGTATGTATGTATGTATGTATGTATGTATGTATGTATGTATGTATGTATGTATGTATGTATGTATGTATGTATGTATGTATGTATATATGTATGTATGTATGTATGTATGTATGTATGTATGTATGTATGTATGTATGTATGTATGTATGTATGTATGTATGTATGTATTATGTACATGCTTATAATCTTTTATTTCCTCTCTTCTGGAATCTTTTAAAACCATTTACCAACCCTATACAGAGCATACCAAGCCAGTGGTATGTATAGACACTGGCAAAAATATGTTCTTCTCATACAAAGTCTTTCTCTATCTATCAATGTATGTACAGGGCTCACCTGCACGATGTTTCGTTTGTTTCAACGTAATGTGATTTAGTAGTCAAGCCTAACAACATATAAAAGAATTGCGCAAACGCGGCTCCATCTTCACGTTTCTCCAAAAAGGAAATTCGTGAAAGAGGCACTGAAACGCTTCTTCAAATAACCATGGAATGAATTCACAAGAAGAGCTTAATGCCTTATGAATTCAACGCTGCGAAAAATTTCGAGAATTTTTCCAGGGTGAGTGAAGTTAGAAAAAATTATTGCATGCTGCGATTGCATTATCTCTTCTCACGTCCCGACACAAGCGCTGGAAGCTAAGCAGTGAGGGATGGCAGGGGCAAAGGAAATACCTCACGCGCGCCTCGGGACTTTGAGCACTTTTTTTTGTTTTCCCTAAATGCGCGGCTTTTTCAGGGTGATCGCATGCGCATGAGTGGACACGTCATGGCCTGCCGCAGCGATCTCTGTAACGATCGAGCGCGCCATGTTCAAATCAGCCAATGGCTGATGGATTGGCTTTATACGAGAGATTTTTGAGCGTCTTCCGTGATTTGTTAAGAGAAGAGGAAACAATTTTTAGCTGAATTTGATAAGCTTTTGTGAATTCCAGGTTGCGTCTGGTGCTATAATATTTGACTGATTGATTGATTTGTGGGGTTTAACGTCCCAAAACCACTATATGGTTATGAGAGACGCCGTAGTGGAGGGCTCCGGAAATTTAGACCACCTGGGGTTCTTTAACGTGCACCCAAATCTGAGTAAATGAGCCTACAACATTTCCGCCTCCATCGGAAATGCAGCCGCCGCAGCCGGGATTTGATCCCGCGACCTGCGGGTCAGCAGCCGAGTACCTTAGCCACTAGACCACCGTGGCGGGGCGCGCTATAATATTTGGCTTGCGTGTTGTCGGAAGCCTCTACTACCGATCGACAGTGTTTTCTGACCATGCTTAAAAAGTGTTGCATGGCTTCTTTGAAGGGACACTAACGAGCAAAGATACGTTTTGCGTATTGGTAAAGTATTCAATTTCAAAATCCTGAAAACACCACTCTTGCCGCGTCACGACGCTTGGTAAGTAAGACTGCGCTCGTAAAAAAATAGCTGTGTAGGCGCCACCGTGAGATCCCCACACCAAACACCGTGACGTAGTAAATTTTGAAGGAGTTCACTGGGTCCTACGTAGCTTTTACTCAATAAAATGAAGTACATTGTCCTTAGTGGGTGTCCTAGACCTACCATACGAAGTTTCGGAAAATTTCATCGAGCCAATGTCGCGAAAATACGAAAACTGCATTTTAAAATTTGCTACGTCACGAGTAGAAGTTTTGGGCGCGAAATTTAAAAATGAAATTTAAACCTAGGTTTTCTTCGCTAGTAGTTAACTCACGACAGTGAAACTTTAGTCATTAGAGTTCTTAGAGTGCACTATAGCAATCTAGACCAAGTCATTGTTTCTTTTTAGTGTCTGATTAAGAGATATTGCTATTGCATGAAGCATGACACCTTATTTTTCTATTTCGGCTGAATGTTAAAGTATAACCTAGGGAAATTCGAGAGCCAGCCATTAGTAGGTTACTGCCGGTGTGACAAGAAAAAGAAAGCGCGGTACCTAAATGTCACAAAACCTCAGCAAATATGATAAAGAAGGCAAGAGTAACGCGACAAGCCGCGACGTACCTAGTGAAGTATTAGGCTGTAGTGCACTAAGTTGGGTTGAGTTTCATACTTTACTCGGTACACTCGAGAAGTGTTTTCTCCGACAATCGTAGCGCCTTTTCAACTCTGCGTGCCCAAACTATATCGGTAAACACTGCAACGATTGACGTAGCGAAGGCTCGGCGTTGAATTCCCTGAAAACGCGGCCCTGTTCTGCGCAAATAAAATCGACCACTCACTGGGCATCTCTAAAGAATGGGTAAACAAAGGCGCGCATAGAGTTTCATTGGATTATCGAAATTCTTTCGCACGCCAGGATCAGAGTTCTTCGTGAGACGTCTCCCACGCGGGTCGTCGAATTTCCGCGACAGTTAGGCGACAGAAATAGTAGTCACTATGGGAGCAGTTTCTACTGCAGGGACGTTCCATGACCTTTCGGTAAGTTCCTGCTGACTAAATCAATGGGTTCCTGACATTGTAACAGTATGCATACGCAGCCTTAGTCTCGAATTTTCATGCGTGGAGCAAGTGTGAGGTACAATCACTCGCATGATGACCTAATTATGGAGCCTATCAGAAGGAAAGAATGCCAAACGGAGAAATCAAAGAGGTTAATCGGACAGCAGTCCGGTTGGCTACCTCACGCTGGAGTATAAGGGAAAGGTGAACGGCAAGATGAGAGAGACAGGAAGAGACGAGCGGCAAAAAAGAAAGCAAAGGATAAATAAATGTGTGAACACGTGAGATGTTGGCACTGAACAGTAGTCGCAGGCATTCACGAAAACCCTTAGTCCCTAAAAAGTACAAAAGTGTTTTAGCTGCCCTCTGGACCGACCAATGCTAGGGTCGGTGCTCGAGCAGTATCTGCACGACAATCCACTGATCGTCCAATCGTCGCATCGCATTTAGAAAGCGTTAGTCTTAAGAAAAGTGAATCGAGGGCGGTGACATAGCAGACGATAAATGTCTTCCTCGAAGCCGCAGACCTCTCATGTTTCACTGTCTGTCCCTCCAATTGATTTTGTGTGCGCCTTCGTGAAGGCAACCGCCAACCAAAGCTGACAATGAAGCGAAACTTCACGTCGACAAAGTCCGGATGAATGTGGGAGATCCAGCGTGGGGTTCCATAAATGATCCCCGCGTTGGAGTATACTAGACTGTGAAACTACCATTAGAGAAGAATAATAGCAAGACAATTATGTTCCAAACACTTTCATGACTTGGAGAGAAGCTATCTCGTCAAGCCTACAGGAAACTTTCACGCACATCGTGGCATGCTTTTTTGGACTAGGAAGAAAAAAAAAACAAAAAGTTAACGCAAGGCTCTGTTTCGGGGTACTTATAACCCGGGAAAAAATTCAAGCGCATACAACTGTGTAACCTGGCTAAGAGATAAATCAAATGACCAGAAATAAACTCCTGCACAAAGAAAGTGTGCCCTTTCGCTTCCCTAGAAAATTCGGCGTGTCCTCGGGGGCGTCGACCGTGAAATCAAAAGAAAGAGTTTAAGTTTCATGGATGATATAGACAGAAAAGTAAGGAGCAGGCACGATGACACGGCTACTTCTAAACAGCGAGATGAATCCGAAAAGCAACACCAAAAACTGAACTTGCGCTAGGGGAGTATACCAGGAAGCAACGGAGGAAAAAGGAAACAGCAAAAGGGCGTGCCTCTGGTGACGAAACCAAGCCAAGTTTGTTGCTACTTTTGTTGGTTTGTTTCGGCTCAGGCGTGTGACTGCATTTGGGACGACCTGTTTTCCCCCTGGCTGCCCTTCGATCCGTCTGTTGATTTCCTTCTGGTCCGCTTGCTTGCTCGGGCCACGTCAAATGCGGCCGTCACGACCGAGTCGGGCTTCGTAGTATGTCGGGACAGGGTGGCCCGGGATACCGACGGGGGTGGCCTTGTTGGATGGCGCTAAAGGCGGTGACACGTCTGTGCTATATGTATCGCGGATCGGCCGTATATGAGTTCCGGTGTCCAATAGATGCACTGGTGTCGAACTGTAGACGGCGGACCTGGGATTCTTTCAATCTTTCACTTATGTCTGTTAGACGAAGCTATGACCTCTCGCACCAAATCGAAGTGTTCTAAACTAGGGTGCCCTCGTGCTGCTTCTATTCTTCTAAATTGTAAGGAATGGTTGGTGTACAGCGACGACATGGCATGTACCATGAATTGACACAATCTGGAGATTTGACAATTTTGTGCTCCTTAGCATTCGCTAGCATGATATCCAGTACAGTACCACCTGTATCCGCCATAACCGAGACACAATATAAAAAGGAGCTCGCGGGTAGCCTCCACACTTGCAGGTTGTAATTAACGGCTGGTTGGGGGGTTTAGAAAAAGTGGGAAACGATTTAGACTACCAGGTACTCTACTATGGGAGAGCTTAGAGCCGTCCCTGTAACAGGTAAACTACAATTCTGTGCAGAGCGCGGTTAAATACATAAGTGTTAAAGAGTAGCGCTCGATACGGCATTCTGTTGCATGCAGTGCGAAAGCACGCGTCGCAGCTGGACGCAATCCACAGATTTACTGCAATGGTCGAAGTGAAAATAAAGCATCGACTAAATTACCTCGAGCGCGATTTAGCGCGTACATAATACAAACCCCTTTCCACAGATGAAAATGTCGTCAATACGCCACTTCGCTTTTTATCGCCTTTATTCCGGCGTTCGTTAGCTACCAAGAGATACTCATTCCGCCTGCACAAACTAGTAGTCGTTTTCTGTTCCAGCGCGCTCCGTCCAGCTCATTTACCAGGCTAATTACGAACTCAAGACGAATATTATTCCGGCTGCACGCTTTGCAGTGTGATCGCGCAACTCCAACCTCCCTCCTATGCAGTTCCTGTGTTTTATACAGGATCGACGCCGGTCCATTGGCTTCTTGGCTGCGTATTTACGAAGTCAATGCGGAGCAACGCGTAAGAAAGAAGAAGGAAAAGGGCGAAGGAGGAGAGTGGCGTGGTATAGCCCGGTATGTCAGGCCAATTTATTCGTTTTTGTTTGTCGCGTCATACAGCCTTCCCCCGCGCTGCAAGTTAGTCGGAGACTTTCTCTCTTTCTCTCTCGACTACGGCGCAGGACGGTTCTTCCCTCTTCTTTCCCGTTAAACGCGCTCGCACTCGTTGCCCGAGACCCTTTCATGACGGCGTCAGTGTCAGCGTCGACGGCCGAGTGCTGAAAGGCGAGCCACCTCGGTTCCGATCGGTGGTCCCACATCGTGCTACGTCGGCGGCACTGATGCCGGCTGACTGCGTCGTTGCCGTCGTCGCTTTGGTGAAAGGCTTTCCTCGCCTCGGTTGCCGATCGTAGAGAAAGAAAAAAAAAGAGACCGAACAAGTGTAGGAAGAAAAAACGACCGGCTAGCGCGGAACACGCAGCACAGTCACAGCGAAAGCTGGAAAAGCGGCCCTCAGAGCCTTTTCTAATCACTCTTCGGGTAACTGCTACAAGTACACTTGCTGGGTACCCACTTCCCCAAAATGACAATTTTTTGTAGGTGGCCGGCATTCACTAATAAGTGATCAAGAACAAGCTTTAGGAATGGGTTGGATTATTGGACGACCCACTCTTTAAGCAATTCGGATTGTGTGCGCCTGGTAGTTCCTTTGATTTTCTTAAACGCTTTATTACTAGTATTAACACGATTCAATTCCCGGCATCAAACCTGCCTAAGGCAGCCTTGAAAATTGAGTTTCAAGCTCTGGCATGGCTCTTTGGTAGACTTCTGGGCTGGCACACAGGGTACTCGGGTTCAAATCCCATTATTGTGTCCTTGGTGTTTACATTTACAGTTTTTTTTTACGGGCGAAACTCTCTAAAACGGCACCTGTTCGTCCCTCGGAGCCGTTGTAGTGTATAACAAGTATGATATTTTGACCTCCAAGGTGGTGCCGGTGAGAGATTTCTTCTGTGCGTTGTTAAACAATAAAAAATAATGCTCAATGTACTTGCCAATGACTGCTAATGGGGAATGAGAGACAGGAGCATTTGGCTTTTAGTTAACACGCACGCTGCGATCTCCATTAGCAGCCATTGCCATGTACATTGAGCACTATCTGACAAGAAAGGGTTGCTACCTTATACTCGCTGAGTGTAACCTCCTTAGTTTTAGAAAGGGTCAGCGAGCGTTGAGCCGCAGTGCCATGAATACATTGAACTAGTATATACCATGAACTCGAGGTGGATCAAGGTGGGAAGTAGATACTAAGCGCAAGCCGTAAGAAAGTAAAAGCCGAATTCTTCTGTATCTCATTTCCCATTAGCAGCCATTGGAATGTACATTGAGCACTATCTGACAGGAAAAGGTTGCTACGTTATACTCGCTGGGTGTAACCTCCTTAGTTTTAGAAAGGTTTAGCGAGCGTTGAGCCGCATTGCCATGAATACATTGAACTAGTATATACCATGAACTCGAGGTGGATCAAGGTGGGAAGTAGATACTAAGCGCAAGCCGTAAGAAAGTAAAAGCCGAATTCTCCTGTCTCTCATTTCCCATTAGCAGCCATTGGCATGTACATTGAGCACTATCTGACAGGAAAAGGTTGCTACGTTATACTCGCTGGGTGTAACCTCCTTAGTTTTAGAAAGGTTTAGCGAGCGTTGAGCCGCATTGCCATGAATACATTGAACTAGTATATACCATGAACTCGAGGTGGATCAAGGTGGGAAGTAGATACTAAGCGCAAGCCGTAAGAAAGTAAAAGCCGAATTCTCCTGTCTCTCATTTCCCATTAGCAGCCATTGGCATGTACATTGAGCACTATCTGACAGGAAAAGGTTGCTGCGTTATACTCGCTGGGTGTAACCTCCTTAGTTTTAGAAAGGTTTAGCGAGCGTTGAGCCGCATTGCCATGAATACATTGAACTAGTATATACCATGAACTCGAGGTGGATCAAGGTGGGAAGTAGATACTAAGCGCAAGCCGTAAGAAAGTAAAAGCCGAATTCTCCTGTCTCTCATTTCCCATTAGCAGCCATTGGCATGTACATTGAGCACTATCTGACAGGAAAAGGTTGCTGCGTTATACTCGCTGGGTGTAACCTCCTTGGTTTTAGAAAGGTTTAGCGAGCGTTGAGCCGCATTGCCATGAATACATTGAACTAGTATATACCATGAACTCGAGGTGGATCAAGGTGGGAAGTAGATACTAAGCGCAAGCCGTAAGAAAGTAAAAGCCGAATTCTCCTGTCTCTCATTTCCCATTAGCAGCCATTGGCATGTACATTGAGCACTATCTGACAGGAAAAGGTTGCTGCGTTATACTCGCTGGGTGTAACCTCCTTGGTTTTAGAAATGTTTAGCGAGCGTTGGGCCTCAGCGCAGTGAATACATTGAACGAGTATATACCATGAACTCGAGGTGGTTAAAGGATGGAAGTAGACCCGAAGCACAAGCCATGTGTGTGCCACCTCTCATTTAGTACTTAGAATGTCCACTGGGTGGCGGTGCTTCTATATGGGGAATATATGTTGAAAAGATGCGAGATGGTGGGACTTGGAGTGTTGAATAGATGGACGAACGGACACACAGACAGATGCATGGATGGACGCATGGACGGTCACACAGACGGACGCATGGACGGACGGAAGCAAGAACGAATGGACGGACGAATGCTTCGCCCCACTCTCCATCATTCACTCCATGGATATGCTGCCATTTTTTTTCCTATATCACGCCATGTTGTTACTGACATCGGCGAAGGCGGAGGACAACTACGGCGCCGCACGTGAACCGCGTTGTTATATCATAACAGCTTTCGCTGTAAAATGAAACAGCCCAAACAGAAATGAACGTAACTCTCTCTCGCGAATCGTGGGTTCGGAAGAAATGTAAAAGTAAGCCCATCACCGTTGTTTATTCAATATGTGTCCCTGGGTGTGCGTGGTCCACATGCGTGATCAAGTGTTTCGCTACTGTTGAG
The DNA here is from genome assembly GCF_013339725.1 of Rhipicephalus microplus. Classification (NCBI taxonomy): domain Eukaryota; kingdom Metazoa; phylum Arthropoda; class Arachnida; order Ixodida; family Ixodidae; genus Rhipicephalus; species Rhipicephalus microplus. The sequence goes on from NC_051169.1 coordinate 64,330,930, forward strand.
TTGTGTTTTTTAGAGAAGTGCACGTCAATGTTTTGTGCTGGTGGATGTAAAAGGCTAATAAATAACATCTCCCTTCAAACTTAGTTAGTTATGTTTTATCTTTTTTTTTCTTTTCGAGATAACGGGAAACCAGAACTTCGTTATCAGATGCAACTAATATATTCAGTTCATAAAGGTTCAGTTAATGCGAATTCAGTCAGTTTATCCTAAATTATATCAATCAGGGCATAGCGGCACCAATTTTTTTCTACATATATATTGCGCTACATCAATGACACTATGACCATTCCGAAGTCTTTATAATTTCTCTCACCAAAAATAAAAAGCTCCAGCTTTTCTGAATTGCTTTTGTGCACACATCTGTGCTTCGATAGAAATCCTTACGTCTCCTTATTCGGCAATAAACCTGGGTCACGAGTAGTTGCTACGGTGACACTAAAGAAACCCTTAGTCTTCTGTGTTAGCCACTCAGGCCCACGGCAATTTCAAGATTTTCTGAAAGTTAGTGTCATGTTGCAACTTTTCATCATTGAAGCAAGAAACGATGTCGCCCCTAACCAAGCAAGCACTCAGGTACAATGTATAGAGAAAAAAAAAGAAAGAGAAAGACCTCTCATACGCGGTTCTCGAAGTTGGACGCTAACGAACGTCCGAGATTACATTACTTTTTTTTATTTTTGTTCTTTTCTATCATTTTTAAACCATGGAAAGTGCGTGGATGGGACGTTCTTTTATTATTTTTGTTCGATAATTAGCTTCCCTTCAAGTTCACTGTTGGCAATGGACGATGTGCCTATTTTTATACCTCCTCTCTTACTTGCTGCTGAATTTTTTTTCTTATTGTTTTTTTCGATTCTTTCTCCGAATACGGGCGCTTAACTCAACGCAGCCAAGAACGCAGAACTGAGACAAATTAGTGAGTCCGGGACTAATCTCCGAAGGCATTGGTGGTTTGGAAATTTAATACCATTATCGCAAGGTGGAAGGAAGTTCCTTTTTTCTTTCTTTTTGGCTAAAAGTGGTCTTAACTCAAGACCTCATTTCCGGCTCGAAAACGCGTGCGCAGCTAATGTTTCCTGATTGCTTCCGCCATTGGAAAATAGGGCGCACTCTAAGAACTTTATCCGTTGACAAGAAAAAGAAATCTGCTGCCGTAGCATTGCACTGACATGAACTGTTAAGCGCTATAAATGGCGCGCTCTTCTTCCTTTAGATGTTCGTTGTTGGACAGGATATATTGTGTGTCGTGCATCCATTTTAAGACGAAACACCCAGATGGAGCAGTGATGAATTTGTGTTAATTTCCTTTTGCCTATTTCTTCTGTAAAAATTTGTTATCATCGGTTCAGCCTCTAAAGTTATATCTGACGGCCAGCAGGTGGAAAAACACTTTTTCGGCGAGTAGGCAAGAAAAGAATGTTCCATACTCGCCGCCACGGGTGCGATAAAAATCACAGATGTACACAACGAAGGCGAAAAGATGTTGACTTCCGCTGTGACTCAAATGGTAGAACATCGGATGCTTAAATTGAGGGTTACAGGTTCGGTCCGTATCATAAGCGTCAAGTCATCTTTTCATCGCTTTATTTTCTTCAGATTTATTTCACAGATACTGCAAATAACGACTGCTGTATACTTTCTTTCGCATTATTGTCTCTTACCACTCGTTATTGTTCGGCCTAATAAAAAAACGAGGCTGTATATTTTATCCTCTTCTATGTATCATGACTTCGGCGTGGCCATGGGGGTGTGGTTCATTTTATATTACCATTCTAGCAACTTTTTTCACAATTGTATGTGTGTATAGACACGCACACAAAAATATACATGAAGAAAGATTTAACAGGGATCCCCTCTACTCTCGTGGCCAGAAAAAATTTGGTGACATCCCAGTATTAAGGATAAATGGGTTGGCCCTGCCTCTCAGTTTCTCATCACCACACCGCAATAATTTGAAATAATTTGAGGAAGAATTTTTAGAAACGGGCACTTCGTGGTAACTGCTGTTCACACTTTAGCCTACTGCTCACGACACGCATTTGGTATGTTTCTATCATCGGGTAGAAGAACCACTATCTTTCCTCCTAGCTATTATTAAGGCAGCCAATGGTTGAAGCAACTTTACTCTTATGGAGACGTTAGTGCAGAATAAAAGATCATAAAAAAAGGACAAACAGCGTGAGCCACAGGACAAAGAGAGAGACGGACCAAGGGCCGGCTTACAACCAAAGCTTTAAGCATACAAAGTAGCATATATATGTGTATATGAATAACGAAAAGATGATCGGGAGAGAATAACAGCTAAAACAGCGCTGTCCGTTACAATTTCATGTAGGTAACTATAATAATGTTAATAATAATAATATTAATAATAAGAAGAAGAAGAAGAAGAATAAGAAGAAGAAGAAGAAGAAGAAGAAGAAGAAGAAGAAGACTTTAACGCCCCAATATTGTCATACATATATATGAGAAACGCCATAGCGGAGGGCTCCGGAGATTTCGACTACCCGGTATTGCTTAACGTGCACCTAAATCTACGTATATGGGCCTTAACATTTTTCGCCTTCATCGAAAGTGCGACCTCCGTGGTCTGGATTCGATCCCGCGACATTCTGGTTAGCAGTCTGGTACCATGACCCATAGACAATCGTGGTGGGGGAAATAAAAAAAAGAAGCCATCATTCTCATGAAATACACGCAAGTTTTAGGGACGAAACTCCTTAAGGCGTGGGTCGGTGATCATCTGATGTATGCATGTACGTAGTTACTACTTCACAGCATATCGACGGAGTGAATGATGGTGAGTGGAGCGAAGCTTCGCAGGGTTTTATGGGCACACCGTGTATCATCCGCTGGCCGCGTCCATCCGTCGTCTGTCTGTCTGTCTGTCTGTTTGACGCACGGACTGACGGATAGGCGGACGCATGGACCAACGGATGGATTCACGATGGACGCACGATGGACGCACGGACGGATGCACAGATGTACGCTTGGACGGTCGCACGCACGGACGGAAGGATGGATGCAAAGATGGGCGTACGGATGGACGCACGATCGGACGAACAGACGGACGGATGGGCGCACGGATGGACGCATGGACACATAAATGGTTTCACGGGCGCATGGAAGCAAGAACGAACGGACGAACGGAAGAGCAGACGGACTGATAGACGCTTCACCCCACTCACTCATTATCATTCACTTCATGGACATGCTGTGATTTTTCTTTTTTTTAGTGAGGAGCGCTATCGAAGCCACACTCACGCATAGGTTACTTTTCTGTTTCGACGCAAGAGGTTTCATATAATTCTCTTGCTCGTTGGTCACCATAACTTCTTACCATTTGCATTAATCAAAGCGTCAAAAAAGGCAGGGAGGTTGACTAGATGCTAGGTACTGTTATCAAATATGGCCAGAGAATAACATATGGTGTTATGCGTTGATGGGCGACTGCCAACATAGTCCTCCATTAGATCAAAGTGTTCTCTACGGCGGTCTTTTAAGACACCAGGCACTTTGGCTGATCTAAAATAGATCTAAATAACATAGTCGATGGCATTCCATTGACTATGCTATGGTGGTGTTCAACAAACGCTTGCGTGTTAAAAAAAGTGCTTAGAGGAATATGCAAAAAAGTCGGTTAAAAGGATATAATCATTGCCAGCACTGAATAAAGTCGTTAAAAAATGCTCATGTGAACACAGTGAAATAACTCGACAAGTTACAGGAAGCTGAAATCTTTGTTAGGTAATGAACGGCCAGTGAAGTCAGAGAAGTAGGGTTCACTAATATCTATAGCGAGAAAGTACGGGACACCATATCGCCTGGTACTATCGGCGCAAATTGCAGACACAGAGAAGGAGCTTTGACACGTCTGAAAGCATCAAGCACTACAATTGACAAATGAATCCTGAAGGCCATTTTGTTACTCGAAAAAGTAGAAAGGAAAACAAAATACAAAATGGTGTTCGACATCATTTTATTTCCTTCACTGAACCGACAATAAGGCACGGAATAACCTAGATCAAAGAAGACTGGAAAAAGCAATTTAACTTGCACTGTAAATGTTTTCTCCTGGAGATTTCTGCTAATGTTTTTTTTATTTTTCTGCGCACTCTTTCGACACTTATTCTTGCCTCTTCTGAAGCGGTTGACGGAGGATAACGCACCCCTTTTTCCCCCTGTGAAGACACTTATCCTATTGAAGCTGGCACATTGATTCGTACTTAACTCTAACGAAACGGCGTTCATAGACTCTGCTGACAACAAAAAATTTGGAAATAAAAACCGGACCGCATTTCTTGAGATGAAGGTTTCACGTTCTCTGCAAGCGAGTTGGGCATTTCGTAAGCACCGCAGCGAAGACCGACTAATTGTTTTAACTTGTTTACAGTTTTCTGCGTTCGAGTCACTGCTATTTTATTTAGCAAAAGAAGTCTGTCTTATGTAGCGAATGAACGTTTCCCTCTCGTCATCGATAACAAACAGTAAAAAAGCGTCGTTATCCAGAGACGATAAGTTATTGCGAAACCGCGAAATAATGAAGCGGAAATTCACCTCGCACGCGACTCGCTGATTGTGCAACGTGCGTGTATAGAGTCGTCGGCATTAGTAAGAATGTCACGAACTCGAGAACAAAAAAAAGGCTGACGATTTTTCTTATCTCTCTCGACTAGCTGCTTTCTTTCTCCCACTAAACTGCCGAATAAATACAGGCAGGCGCTCTGTACGATCATTATCGAATATCCTCCTTCCCAGCCTCGAGGAGTAGATTATTTCAGAACCTCAGGGAGCTTATTGTTTCTTTTCATTTTTTTTTTTAAGTTTTCAAGCAATGGCGGGCGCTTGTGGCGTTATTCAGCACCCTTACAAACAGCACCGGACAAGTTTCTATATTTTTCTTCTGACAATTTTTCAGAGTGTATAACAACTTTGTTCATCTGGGGGTGTTGAGGGTCGGGGGACGAGGAAAGGTTCAAGCTACGTATACTTCCAAGCCGTGCTTCTCGATGGTGTCCTCAGCTCTTGCCAGGACCCGTGTTTGAACGTCTTGGTCTGTGCTGAAAAGAAGCGTCTCCCATTGCTCTTTAGGAGAGGGGGGCTGGCCAAGGTCAGTGGGTGGCAGGTACTCCGGCCAAGCTCATAGAATGCGGTTGAGCGAGGCAAGGCCTCCACATGGGCAATAGCGTGAATCGATAACGCCCAGGTGGATGTACGAGTACACAGAGGGGCACCGAAAAGTGCGGGTCTGCAGTTGGCGCCAGGTAATCGGGACCTTTTGGGAAGGCTATCGTGAGGAGATGATGGGTAGGCATACTGTTCAAGGCGATAATGTTGGCTTATGTCGTGAAAGGTGACCAGGGGCTCCGGCACCAGGGCGTCTAACTCAGAGGAGCCCACCACTCGGTTGACAAACCCTCGAGCATGTTGCTAAGCCAACACGTTGCCGGAGTTTCCGAGCACACGGGGACCTGCATCACTTCAATGTGGCACCGTTCATCGCGCTGAAAGAGCGGGCGAAGGAGCCGCAGGGTGGTAGGTGAAACAAGGCCTCGGGCGAAGTTCGAGATGGCAGGCTTAGAATTGCTGAGTACAACAGTGGCTTCGGTGGACATGGCAGCCTAGGCGATGGCCGCCTCCTCCGCCTCGACGGCGTAGGTTGTGCGCACGGAGCCAGCTATGACTGTCGACTTCCCGCGCAGTGGTGGTACGGAGGTGATGGCAAAGGTGCCGGCGGGTGAGGTTTAACGAGCCGTGTCCACGCAAACGACAGCTGGGTGCTAGGCGTATTTGTTACAAAGCATGGCCACGCGGGCTTGGCGGTGAGTGTCATGACGGCCCGCGAGCATGTTCTTTGGTAGCAGCTTGACGTAGAAGACCACCTGCGGTCGTGAGACCAGGTGCGGTGGGGGAGAATAGGTGTCATGACCTATGAAAGAGAGGACCCAACGACCAGTCAACGAATGACAAAGGCGTTGCACTTGAACGGTACGGTGGGCTTCAACCAACTCGTATGGTGTTGTGTACCCGAGGCGGAGTATGCCTTCCATCGACGCGTTGGGGGGGAAGATCGAGAACAGTGTTAACGTTCGATGGGTGAGCTCTTCAATCTTGTCGCGTTCGAACGTGAGAAGGTGAGTGTGAGGCAGGCCGTAGGTGAGACGGGAAAAGATGGATGCGTCAATTAGGCGGAGTAGATCGTGTTCGCGCACACCCTCGCACCTTGCGCGAACACGAGCTCGCCTGCACGTATTCTGCAAAACAGAAAGCGAGAGCTGGTCAATAGCGTGAGTTTTGAGATGGTAGGACTGCAAGACCGACCCCAGCACGCGTAGATGCGAGACGACGAGAATGGAGGTGGATGAAGTTGGCGTAAACCACGATGGATGTGGGGTATCTTGTGGCGGTGATGGTCGGGATGAGGAGAAGAGCGGATATGGGCGCTGAGCAATTTCTTTTATTGCGATAGCAATTATATGGACACTCTCGGCTGGATTTCGTCGCCGGCGTCGGCGTCGATGCCATGCACCGTATGAGTACACTTATCTATATATATGAAAATGTAAGAAAGCAAAAATCCAGAAAAAAAGATTCCCGTGAGCGAAATCGAACGTGGCACCTAAGCGTCGTGAATGCGAAACGTTAACCACTGAGCCACCAAGGTGTACCTCCTCGGACGCTTGAACGGCAAGATATTTATATCTATCACTTACCGCTGTTGGCGGGCGTCCCGGGGGGAGGGGGGGGGAGGGCGCTTTCATGTTTCCAGCATTTTTAGAAAGGTGGCGCATTGTGGGCTTTCACGCGCCCGTGGACATGATGGGAGCAGATGATCTCTTGCACGCCCATATTTCCCGGTGGGGAGAATCTTGGCTGGCGTTGGGCTTCCACTGGAACGATTCTGTTGTAGTTACGGGGCGCACAAAGGTCACTGCAATCGTTGCACAGCCTCCGTTTGCGAAAAGGGCGCTCTTTTCAGACAGATGCACCAAATTGAGCAGGTGCAACAGGAACACATAACGTAACCGAATTGTTCTCTATAGGTGAATTGCCACATCCTGAGAGCTTTGCTGATTGATTTATTGATTGATTGATCGATATGTGGGGTTTAACGTCCCAAGACCACCACATGATTATGGGAGATGCCATAGTGGAGGGCTGCTGAAATTTCGACCCCCTGGGGTTCTCTAACGTTAACCCAGATCTGAGCACACGGGCCTACAACATTTCCGCCTCAATCAGAAATGCAGCCGCCGCAGGCGGGATTCGATCCCGCAACCTGCGGGTCAGCAGCCGAGTACCTTAGCCACTAGACCACCGCGGCGGGGCACGCTTTTGTGAGGTCGGCACATTAATTCATAAGCGTTTTTTAGTGCTCTGCACACTCCTGTAGCCGCACTAGTATAAAGCGTTATGGGAATGTGTTCGCTTGACCATTGCATGCCGGCTATTTCGTGTATATGAAATATTTCTTATATCTGCAAATGTTAACTGGCGGTGATTATCTGCTGTGGCTCTGACTGCTTGATTAGTTAGGTAATACTAGTCAGAAACATAGGTCAGCAAACTCACTCCTGAGTCGACTCACTCAAACTCACTAAGGCTGACATCTGACGCGTGAGTCTTAGTTCGGATGAGTTGGTAGTAATACGTTTCTAAGTTTTAAATTAAGCCATTCAGGCTGGAGAAATTTCTCGTGACTCTTGAGTCCAAGTAGCCAAGCTGATGTAAGTATTAGAGAGTCGGAGTTCGACAATGGGCTACCTCATATTTGTTGATCGAAGGCGTGAGCAGGGTGTGGGTGGGGAAGGGTGCCGTGACTTTTACCCGCAATCTCTCTCACGGGAAGCTTTTGATTGAGATATATTGAACGAGTTACGTAGTACATAAAAAATGTCACTACTGCATTGAAACCACTGATAACTCATATTTCAAGGAACAAGATACTAAGTCGTATCGAAAAGCACTGATTACGGGAGCTATTGGCGCCAAAAAACATTGACACTGAGAGTGAGAAAGCTAATCCTGCGCTAACAAACTCAAGATTCATCTCACTCAGACTCATGAAGCGATCAGTCTGAGGCTTAGTGAGTCCGGTTGAGAAAAACCATGATCAAGCTGAGTCCGAATGAGTCGTTAAAGCAAAACATATTTTTTGAGTGTGTCTCAGTGAGCTCAAAATTTCTTTGCCTGCCTATTGTCACGAGTCACGACGTAGCTAAGATAGTTGCAGAGTAAGCTCTTGCTCCGCTTCGAATCACAGCAAACCTCTTTGCTTGCAGAGAACACGCTTGACTGTTGCTCACATGGTTCTGAATTCTCACTAGCCTCGTTCAGAAGTAGGGCTAGATACGTAAAACGGACACCTAATGGCAAGTTCGCACCTGGATCTTAAACTAAAACTTGTGCCTTTGCAGGCGTCTATATGGGGGTCGAAATGTGTCGCGTATTATTAGCTCCGTGTCCGAGAGCTGCCATGAGTGAAGTCCTTGAAATGCATTGTTTTACATCATGTAGCATTCGATGATGCCCATAGAGTTTAGCATACGGGATTATCAATCTTGATTCTCGTTGAAAAACGCTTGTGCAGCGTTGTAACCCACGGCTCAACTTTATTTTATGCTATTTTTTGTATTCAAGTCTTTGAAACATGCGTTACGAGAATGATGATAACATACGATGCCTTACGTATCGAAAACACGATATGATGATGACCGAGCCGTTGGATGACTCTGAATAGTTTTTCCATCTGGTGTTCTTGAACTTGCACGCACCTTGCCCGATAAACAGGCCTCTAGAATGCCACCTACTTCGAAACGCGACCACAGCAGCCGGGTTCAAACCCGTGACCTTAGGAACAGCATCTGAGCACCGTAAATCCTACACCATAGTGATAGACGGGGGCCTTATAAAGCGTGTGAACTGAAATGTTACATTATTATCCATGCACCAATCTCATTAACTATTGAGAGCATCAATTTCAATTTGAGTCCTAGGCCTACACAGATTAGCCAGCGAGCTGACTGAATGAATTTTACTCTCGCCTATTGAATAAGATGTCGCAGTTTTATATACTCATTACCAAGCTGACCTTTCAGTTATTAGGATCCTCTAGTTTTCACTCAGTGGAACACTGGTTCTGAACACACACTGAACACACATTGTAATAGAATTCAGCAACGGTTGTTCATAAATACCTTGTATCACTTGTCTTTATTTACTCATAGCAGTGAATTTCACACCTTGCTCTTCATGAGCTTTCTCATTGATGGAGATTGTAAGAAAAAATTTTCTGAAAAGCCACCTAGTATTTTTTTTGTTTTACAAAAATATACACGCGCTAGGCTTCTTTTGAGAGGCCGGATTTCCAGTTTCTGGTATTTTGTTTCTGTTTTTTGTGCGTTCTTTTTCTTGTGAAATACTTTTCAGGTAATCAGTTTTAAAAGCTAATTACTGAAACACCTGCTGGAAGTAAAGGAGGCAGTTTAGGCAACGTCGCGTATTGGAAAATAAATGTAACAAAAAATTATTATAAATTTATGGTATTTATTTACTTTCAGACAATCCAACGAATAAAAATAGAATGGCGGTGGTCGAGAACGTTTAAACTATTTGCATTAGAACTTCTTGCTTCTGTCTTTCACTCCCACAATCTCCCCAAATAACGGCTCTGTGTGACTGGCTCCGTGTGTGTAATATGACGATATGGAAATTCCATCAGAACTCAAAAGCAGTGCTACTACGCCACTGAATATACAATAACATTACCAATATACGCTAATGAGCCTATATCCCTTTTATAAACTTAAAATTTATTACGTTAATCTGCCTAAATTCTTTTTCTGAACGTAAAATGCAATCTCTAAATAAAATTATATTGTGTGATGTCTACAAATCTCGCAAAGAAAACAAAAAAAAAACATAGCGCAGTGGATTGCGTAGCTCACGTAGGGGGAGGATTTTCTCTTGCAGCTGTGACCTAGGACAGGGGATAATGATGCCCTCTGTATTTTCATAACGCGTAAATTAATATATCTTTCTAATCATGCAAGAAAACGTTGAATCAATACAGTTGCTGTACTTGCGTGTCGAAGGCGACACGATGAAAGCGTTACGTCGAAGGTAACTTGAAAAACAAGACAAAAACTACATAATTAGTTACACAATTTTAAGCTGAACTTATTAGCAATGTGCGTCACTGTATAACCATACTGATTTTACACATACAATGCTACACAATTATTTGTAACTTGGTGAAATACGTGCCATCTGTATGCCATGCAGTGTGCTTGAAACGCTTAATCCGTCAGAACACAGCGAAACCCTCTCAGCGACTCATGAAGCAAGCTAGTTGTAAAGTAACTGACTAAATAGCACGTTCAAGTTACTTATATATATATATATATATATATATATATATATATATATATATATATATATATATATATATATATATATATATATATATATATATATATATATATACCAAGCAAAAATCTTTCACTTTGAAAGTAAGCTTTTCCTCTAAAATGCTTTGTCTGCAAAAAAGCACGCTTTACAGGAGTGAGTAAGTATGAATTTCTCCAGCCCAATTTCCAGCCCCCTCTCTTTCTTAATCATTGAGGCAAGAGCCTTAGACGCTCATTTACTATAAAAGTGTCGTTCGATGCCAGCGGCGACAACATGAAAAATGTGATAAAATCTCTCACGGGGTGGTGTCACCACATGGCTTCATAAAGACGTTGAAGGTCCTCGGAATTCATGACGTCACTCTTGACGTCATTACGGAGTCACTTGATGCCGTCATCATGGGATATAATTTCTTGTGATATAGGTCAAAAGTGTGCCGATCCAGAAGGCACCGTGACATCTCGGGAACTACCAAAGGCTTCGAATGACTGAGATAACGGATGCAGTGCAAAGATGCGTTGAGGGCAGAAAGCGTTGGGGGAGATGAAAGTGGTGGTAGAAGGCAGTTCATGCAGTGTGAAATAATGTGACGACTGCCCGCATGCATAGTCTTAATATTAACTGGCTGAAATCTATATCACTGCTCAATTCTAGCTGTGCGGTTGGCAATATGTACGAATGAATTTGGTTCCCATTCACACGCTGCACTTCTCGCACAGCACTAGTTACATTAGACTTGCCACAGCCTTTCCCTGATAGCACCTGTACGGTGTTCTAAAAGAGTAACGAACTAAGAGAAAACAAACTGTGGGCCCCAGATTTCTCAGTGCCAAGAGAACGTGACCGAGAAAGAGCCGAGCGAGGAAAAAAACGGGGAGGACGCGTTTGAGCCGTACGTCACTAGCTTCTCCCGCGATGACGCAGGTGCCTCGCGGCGCCTTGCCTCGATCGTCAGAGAGCCGGCGGGAACCGAAAAAATGCGGGAGCGGCAGAAATAAAAGGGGAAGTTCGATGGCGAAGAAAGTATTCGTATAGGTCCACAGATGGCGCCAAGCGTTCCTGGGACCGGAAGCAGCGCGGAGCGTTGACGTCAGCAAAATGGGGGTGTGGCGATCGCTCCGCCGCCACCTTCCTCCTCTCCCACCCGGACTCGCGGCGGGCGGTGGGTTCGAGGCACCGGGGCCCGGCGGTGGGGCGGTAGCCAGTATTTTTGCGCGGCAAACCTCGAGGAGCAAACAAGCATCTCGCCGTAAAGCCGCTGACGACAGTGGCAGTCCGTCGTGGCCGCGCTGTCTTCTTTGGCAGCCGTCAGCATCGTACCAAGTAAACCGCCGGTGAAGCGCGTGCCGGAAATGACGCGTGCATTGTAGCGGGGCAAGGAAAGAAGGTAGCTTCGTTTGCCCGGAACTTCTGATACCCTTCCCCGTGGTTCAGACTTCAGCCTCGTTCCTGCTTGGCTGCTGTCGCCAACACTGGATTAAGTTTTAACACATAAGTGTCTTGCCTCCGGCTTGTCCTGATATGTGCTTGCACCGTAAGCAATCAAGGACGGCGGGTAGCGACCGACTGCGTGCACCGTCATTGTTTGAAATCCTCATTCGCCTTGGAATTCAGAGGTAAGCGATGATTTTCTTATGAATGGCCAAGATGCTGATTTAGTGTTGCAGTACTAAAATAAGCACAATTATTACTATGGCCCGTCAATGCATGAGCATCATTGTGCAGTGTCAGGACTGCATTCCTTGAAAGCTTTGTCACTGCTTATTCAGTAAATGCTGCAAATCTGTTGTGAATTTCTGTCCGGGAGACCCTTGCGTTTGCATTGAAGTGATAGTGCGAAAGTATGCATCAGTAAATGTCAGTTTTTTCAGAGTACGTTTCCAAGACAAAACGAAAATGTGGGCTGGTAAACAATGAATTTAGGATTTGTTTATTTTAGATTTTTATCGCATTTTTTAAAAGTGTCTGTTTTAACGCCGAAGTCAGTAAATATATGCCATGTTGTAGAAATCGCGCAATATTTGCTACGCTGTGTGAAGTCGTGTTTTAGCATGCTTACAGTTGAATGTCGACAGTAAAGTGAATCATCGCATCGCCAAAAAACAACTTATAAGCTCCATATAAAAAAAAGCCTTCGAAAGGCAGCGCCCATTTTCGCTACTATACTACTAGTATGAATGCATTACAGTAACTTTTCCGTGTAATTCCCGTCAACCTGCGCAAGTATGCGAATAAAAATAACCGGGTAATTGAATATTGATCCTGTTATGCATTCATTTTCCCACTTTGCTCTTGGCATAAGATTTTTATGCGAGAGTTAGTGTCAGCTTATAAAGCGTGTCAGTAAATATCGCCTGTCAACTTGCCATGTTGTCTGTAGAAGATCTTCATTCTATACACTTTCTAGCCGTGTTACAGCACGTACAAGCGCAAAAAAACGATAAACAGAAAGTACACAGTTCTTAGTACTTTTGTTTTCCATTTTTACGTGTGCTTCAATGTTGCAAGCAAGCGTAGGGCAAACGCGTCCGCCTGCACGAGTTATCAAAGTTCGTTAGGCAACTGAGGCATCCATTGTGTTTTGTGAGGTGAATCATTCCACTTATGTGCGTTTCTACCTCGCATTTTTGCAATAAAAAGGGACAAAACGTACTTTGTCATCACGTACGTTGTGCCACAAAACTACGAGCTGCTTTTATTTGCTTAAATACATTTTGCAGGACTTACACGATAGCTTATGCTTGAATATGCTTTTTGCAGAATTCATGTATTCTCATGTCTTTATCAGCTCTACAGTTACAAGCGAAGGATTATGTCCATAGCTAGCAGAGAAAATTCTGGAAGCTTCACTCTGAGGCGAGCACAAAATGCAGCCTTAAGTAAAACAGGAGAGGAATGAAAAGAGAACATGCCGTCACTGCATTTTAAAGCAATCTTGAAGAGAAGTGCAGCATCTAGTAAGACATACTTCCTATGCCGTGCAAGTGTGTAGTGGTCAAAGTTCCGTGGACAAAGGAAAATGACGTACTACATTTCGGATTTCTTTGATAAGTTTTCATTACCGTGTGTTACCTTTCTTTTCAACGTAAACGTGTAACAGCTGATTTAGAGCAGTGTCGGCTTATTACTGTGCGAGTAACCGTAAAGTTCTTTAGGCTTGTGCTGACCTAAATTCTGCACAGTTTTTTTTTTTTTGAAATTGCGAGAAATTTTTAAGAGATAATAAGTTCGACACGTACAAATTGTAGCTTTTAAATTTCATGAAATTTTTCTCACTGCCTCTCTCTTTTTGTCACTCTCTTTTTCTTTGTTTATCTAAATTTAATACTTCCTCGGCTCTCAGCCAAGTGTTCGGCAGCTTATTGGTGATTCTTAGCTGGTTGATATCTTTGCGTTTTCTCCTTACCTCCTGTTTTCCTCCCTCGCTTGTCACCGTCGTTGGATGCAAATATTGCGTAATAATAGGAATCAAATTTATGCAATACTGTAGCCCCTTCTTTTATTATAACAAAGCTTATCGAGACGATCACCGTCAGGGTTTCACGTCTTGAAACCACGATATGATTATGGCAGACACCGTTGATTTGATTTGTGGGGTTTAACGTCCCAAAACCACCATATGATTATGAGAGACGCCGTAGTGGAGGACTCCGGAAATTTTGACCACCTGGGGTTCTTTACCGTGCGCCCAAATCTGAGCACACGGGCCTACGACATTTCCGCCTCCATCGTAAATGCAGCCGCCGCAGCCGGGATTTGAACCCGTGACCTGCGGGTCAGCAGCCGAGTACCTTAGCCACTACACCACCGCGGCGGGGCTATGGCAGACACCGTAGGGCAGAGCTCAGTGAGCTTCAGCCACCGGGAGTTTCTTGATGCGCACCAAAATTCAAGCACACGGGCGGGATAAAACGTAAGAGGTGCAATTCAAACGTGGAAAAAAAATTTTGAGCAACACGCCGAAGCTTCAATTTTCGTCGTTTTACAAAAGAAGGAAGGAAGGATGGCGAAGCGAAAAAAAAATTGAAAAGCAGGCGATCGACTGGGTTCAGAGTAGGCGAGGAGCATGCGATTCTGTGCCGCACGCGTTACGTAAGAGTAGAATCGATCAACCTGGGCGTTCCCGGAACGGTGGGGTCAGAGTATACTTTTAAAGAGTGCAACGCTGCGCTGCATGAGGCTGCGAACATAGGAATTTTAGGGGAGGGGGTGTACGCAGAAAGGAGAGTCACGAACATAGTTCGGAGCACACGCTACGACGATTTGACTCCACTTTTGGAGATTTCGTCAATGCTTACATTTGTACTTACATCTTCTTTATCACCTTCTTGGTATTTCTTACATCCTCTTCCCTCTTTTTTGATTTTTTTTTCGCCGTCTCTCTGCATTCGATCCCGCGAAGCACTGAATAATAGATGTCCTCGAAGAAACCGAATCAGTCCGTGTCCTGCTTTAAGTTCTCCTGTGACAAAATGTTTCGCGGCTTCCTGTAGATAAGGGTTTGGAAGAGAAAGACTGGTGCCGCGTTTTTGTGTTTGTTTTGGGGGCCTTCTGTGTTCCTATGATCGTTCTTATGTCACCTCGTGGTTGAGTTTTATGTGAGCATTATTTAGGCTGCACGTTTTGTAGAAATTAGAAGGCTCCGTGAAAGAAAACGGAAGCAAATTCATGTCCTAAAAAGCTAGTAAAACGAAATATGTGTTGTTTTTTTACGCGCTTTTGCATAGTTCTACAAGCTATTTCTGTCTTCCTAGAACATGAGTCCTCTAAACAAAAATGTGTTTCTGCAGGTCTAAGTTTAGCGAATGACGGCTATAGATTCTTTGCCCTGACATAAAATTTAAACTCGGGTTAAAGGCTACAAATGCAGCATAAATCTATTTTTTATCTTCCAATGGAACCGTGAAAATATAAACACGCATTTTGTGTGAGTGCAATACCTCTTTCAATTTTGTTGTCTTCGGCGTTTCATGAGCTACATAAATATATTTTTTTATTGATAAGCCCCTATTTTTCCGTATAGTCCTGATTTTCTCTCAGTCAGATTTCACTCCAAGTAGATCATAGGACTTGTAGTATTTGTATCCGCTTCACGCAGTTGAAAACCTCTCACTATCGCCATGTCTACTGTACATTCAAACAACGAAACAAGCATATTCACGGCACTGAGGAGTCTGACATGTAAACACAATAATTGTTTGTAGCCCGTTAATTTAAGAACATTGTCTGCCACACTGGTGTAGAAGTTATAGTTCTTGGCTGCTGATCCAACTGTCATAGGTTTGATTTCGGCCGCGCTGGTCGCATTTCTATGAAATTGAAATGCTAGAAACCCTTGTTCTGTGCGATGTCAGGGCACTCTAAAGAACGCCATGCAGTCTAAAATTTCCGGAACATTTCACTGCAGTATCCTTCGTAACAATATTTTTGACGTTGAACCCCGGATGCTATTCTTTTATTATCTTTTTTTTCGCTTTTTAACGGCATTTTTTTAATCAACCAGAAAAACACAGCTAATGAAGATCAGTGCTTATTTGACTAACTCTCAATACAGTCGCTCCAACTGAGCTTTCGTAATCAACGAAGTCCTCATTGAAATCATTTAACAGTTAACCAGTGTCAGCCTATAGGTAGTATTGGGCTGAATATACAAAATGCCGTAGTGAGCTACTGCCACACAATGTTTGCTAATGCTCAACTCTGGATAGTACCGCGTCCATGAAGTGCACTTAAGCAAGGCCACTTGTGATGCCCTCGAGAGCTAGAGCTTAGTCATGCTGTTGACACTACAATCACTTTAGATGTTTTCATTTTTTTTATTTTTCGTCTTTAGTGTCACTTTATATATTATGTAATAAAAAAACTGTTGCTCGATACCGACCTGTGCGCATCTTCCTCTTGCCCTGTTTTAATTTCGCTACTAATTTGTATTCGAGTCTCAACCAACTAGCCCAACTTTCAGCTTCAGCCGTGCGTCACAGAGCGCAGTCCTTTCATCCTCCAATGAAGGAACTGCACTAACGCACAAAGATGGCCCCACATCTGTGCCGTCGAACAGCTTTTGTAAACAGTGCTGTACCTCATACAGCACCCACAAAAAGTGAGAGTGTTCTCTCTTCGCGCGTGGACTTCAGAGATCGCAGAACCGCGCCAACGTGCGTTTTAATAAAGCTCGCCGGCGCTCGTCCGCTTCTGCATACTGTCTACACAATATATAGAGACGAGTCGGGGCCGCCGGACTTGAAAGAAGAATGTAAACTATGCGTCACTCTACCGCCTTTATGAGGATTTCGGTTTGCTGCCTTTTTCTTACCTCTCTTCTCGTTGTCCCATTGTTGTTTTTTTTTGTCGTCTCGTTTCTGGCTACCCTTTCGAGCAGCCGGGTCAAAACAAGCAATCAGTGCGGTGCGCGCCCTTATGACACGCTTCCCCAAAATAGGCCCGGCTCGGCTTAGCTGCAAACGTCCGCGTGTACCACACACGCTCATTGTCTGCAGGCAACGCCGTATTTTCGGCTGCACGCACGCGAACAACGGAAGCGAACTCCTTGTCACCATCAGTGCTGCGCGCGCGGTTTGTTAACGAAAGATCAAAGACGGTTTATGATTTCGTGCGCCATGGCAGTGCAGCAAAATATGTCGCCAAAGGAGGAGGTACACGACTTTCTCTATTGTTGGCCGTGTCCTGGGTAAAGAAAAACAAAGCAAAGAAGTTACTGTCTTCTTTAGGAGAGAATACGTGACTGCGAAATTAAAGTGCGTGCAGACGGGAAGTCATTGACCTCTCTTTCTCTCACATCTGTCTCTCGCAAAATAATGAAGCCAAGGATGGTATGAGGACAGCTTAGTTTACTGCTTTGAGGATATAGTAGTACGTGTGATGTAGCTGAGAATAAAAGAAAGTGGTAAACTTGCTGCCGGCATGAACCAGACCTGTAACCTTGGGATACTGTGACCGATCTTTTACCAGTTCAGGTATTGCGGCGGTCATACGTTCGTCCGCCTTATCATGTACTTACGTGAATTGCGAGAGAGGAATATAACAAAGTATACGCTGCACTTGAATAAATGTGTGATAGTGAACGTACTTGTCGAGAAGTTTAAGAGAAGACAATAATTTGTAAGACAATCAGCGAGAATTACCAGTTCTAAAGCAATTAATTTTAAAGATGTGGGCGAAGTGGGAGCTAAACAAACATTCTGCTCATCTCGGTGTCCTTGAGAAGCCCATAGAAAGCGAAAAGCCGAAGGCGGTCCAACCTGAAGCCGAGCGCGTCTCCCTGAATCGAGGCGCTGTTGCTCGTGGTTTGATTTGGTCAATAACCATATCCGTCGAGTTCCACATTTTCTAGAATAAAAACAATATCCGAGGTACTGCGTCCCAAATCCGTGGTAAGACTGCCAGGAGGCACCGTAGTGGAGGGCTTCGGAACAATAGACAGTGGGGTGTTTAATGGGCGGTGACATCACGTAGAACACGGACCTCTACCGTCCACTTCCATGCACCAAAATGCGACCTTGGCGGTGGGGATTAAGACCGTTACCTTTCGTTCAAAATTCAATCACTCAGAGGGCGCTCCGCTTCATTTGTATGCTTGTACCCATGTTTAGCGTTACAGTCACCAATCATAGCTGCAGTGAAAACGCGTTTTCAACAAAACCAACTCCGAGATTCAGAAAAGTGGTTCTTTCATCGTGCTTTTTAGTCACTGTCCTTAATTGATTAGGTCATCTTATGGTGCCTTTTCTAAAAAAATATTTCGAACATAGATAAGTAAAAGAATAAAGCCACAAATTGCTCAACAGAACAGTTTATTAAACAATACTTTCCTGATGACGCTGTAGTGTGAGACACCAAATGATGAATTAAGCTCTTGAAGACAGTAACTGCTTCACCGCCACCTCTATAAGAGGACGTCCTGGAAAGGAAACGGTGAAGCAAAGATGACCCAATTCCTTATTTTCAGCAGGGTTGCGTTGCCTACTCTATCCCCTGTATCTCCCTCTAGCCTTCGAACTTCGAAAACTTCGATAAAAATATCCGAAAGGTCACAAAAAACTATGCAAAAGATTCTTGAAGGTAGTTTAGATGTACTTACCTTCATATTTGCTCACGATTCCAATGCTTCTAGTAAAGTTCTCAGTAATTAAAAAAATTGCGCTCTCTAAAGAGGATAACGTCCAAAACAATTATGAAATATAAATAAAAAACAGGGCTTTCAATAAAACTTCAGTTGGCGTGAAACCAGTGCTCCAATGATGAGTATATGCGATGAAGAGAAAACAAAAGTAGAAGAAACCACGTTGATAGGGTAATGCGGGAAGTCTTAATGACAGCTCAGTTATCGTATCTCGAACACGTCCGTTGCTACGCGGCAATATTTTAAAAATCGAAAAGCGAATGAGAGGCTTCTCTCGGGAGCACCGATGATTGCTGCAAAAGCAAATTAGGATCTGGAATAGATAAAGCAATCACTTCGGCGTGGGACGGCATAAAGAGGATGAAAGGGAAATAATAGTCGCCTGGCAAGAGCCAAGCGATAAGACATACTAGAACGGTGCACAAAAGATGGAAGAGGCGACAAAAGACAGAGTGAATTCGTGTGTCGCACTTGATCACTCAAAGTGGGAGGGCGGTTCGTTCGTCGTGATTTAATTAGGCCTGCTCCAAACTTCGGGGAAGGGGGACAGTTGTGACTCAGGGGAAAGGGCAAGAACTACTTTCGTATATGACCCAGATCAGATAATAAATGTCAGAAATCATATAAAGGTGACAGGTAGAGATCTAGGTGAAAACAGTTCAGAAAATATGAGATTTGTTGCTCATTGCATTGCCCGCCCTTTATCCTGCCTCACCAATTTAATCTACATAGGTGGAATGTTTCATAGTCAGCCGAAAAAAGCGAAAGGCCGCACTTGCATTTCAAATTATTGTCCTGTCGCTATTCTGCCTTTTTTAAAAAGGTCACTAAAAAGTTAATTGAGATGTGCCTTCCCGCATACCGCTCAAAATTTAGTATTTCTTCCTTCAATCAATTCGGCTTCAGAGCAGGTTCCTCGACTGACTATGCTATACTTTATTTCACAGGGAAAATATAAAAACGCCATAAATGTCGGTTTCTACGCAGGATCAGTTTTCATAAATCTATCGAACGCATTTGACTCTATAAATCATGTCATCCTTATTTCTCAACTACGGGCAGTACCTATCAAAGGGACTGCACTGAAGCTTATAAAGTTATTCAACAGACAGACAATAGGCTGTATGTTAAGTAGAGAGGAGGCTGAAAAGGCGAACGGGCTGTCTTAACCATAGAAAACGGGCATCTAAAATGCAGGGTACAAAGCGCGAAGGCGCACCATAACGCTCTAGATTTGTATCATCCCGGAATGTGCTGTAAGTCGAGTAAGAAAAAATATTTCATACGCACCTCCTCTTTCGTTCGTCCACGTTTCTTTCTCTTTCAATTTTTTTCTTTTCATTGCTTGCACTGTCCTCTCCTTCGTTCTTCTCTCCCGTTAAAATGTTTGCCAGACTCGTTAGCCCGACCAGCTTCTATTTGAGGGAGCTCCCATAGCGGGACAACGATTTTCTTACGGATATGTTGTGTTACTCTTTTTTTTTCCTGGGTGTTTGTGTGTCCTGTGATTTTCGAAGAATCACGCCAGTGCGCTGACTTGGAAGTTTCCGGCTGTGCCCTCCATTGTCTTAGATGAAACGTGAACCGAGCGAAACTCGAGTTCTTCCGAGACTCTCTGCGTGTCGATGGCGTCGGCACGTAGTAAGAAGTACTTTTCTTTCGACCTTACGCAAATCAAGTCCCTGCAGAGTGTGCGCAGTGTTGGGGACGTGTTGGGAATTGAATAAGAACTTAACTATTTTTTTAGAAAAGTGAAAACAAAATGATGGATTAAACTCTATTCACCGCCACCTATCCGACAGCAGTTGTTCGAGGTGGTAGGCGTTTATAATCAAGATGTCGTGTGTAAGAGCTGAGAGCTTGGCCCCGTTCGCGAGACGTCGATGATCTTCAAGTCTTGTGTGTGTTAGCTGGGCCTAGGACTACTCCACACTTGGTACTGGCAGTGTTAAGCAGCCCTGATGGGTTGTGTTCTGCCCGCCGCTCTGCAGCAGTGATATTGACGCTTGGCTGCTGACCTGAAGGTCGCTGGTGTGATATTGGCCTCGGTGGTCACATTTCGGTAGAAATGAAGTGGTACAGACCGGTATAGTTTGTGATGTCGTTTCACGTTAAAGAACACCACGTGGTCAAAACTTTAGGACCTTCCACTACGGGGTCTCCCATAATCATATCTTAGTTTTGGGACTCGAAATCGCAGATAATAATTCTATTGCGACAACAATTATATGGAAACTCTCGGCTAAAGTTTGCCGGTGGCGTCGGCGTCGGCGTCGATGTCATGCACCGTATATGTATACGTATCTATATATAATATTATCAGTTGTGTCTACGTTCCCATATAATATATTAGATTGAATTCGTTCCAGAGTAGCACATTCAGTAGTTTCGTTAGCTTTTGAGGCACACAGCGAGGAAAAAAATATAAATTAGGCACGGATAACCTTAACGTAAAATCAGGTTGAGGTTTCTACCTAACAATCAAGAATGAGAAACAAAAAAAAACAGAGTGGGCGGGGACTGAGTGTAATTCTGAGAAGACACATAGAGCGCAAAAACACGAATGCAAAGCGGTAATTATCAGTACATAGTAACACAAAGCCGCATCACATCACCAATCGAGAAGGAAGATCTTCTGGCACTTTTTACGTCCAAGTTTTTGGGTGGCAGATGTGTCACAATCCAATGAAAAAAAGCGAAATATATATTTTAGCTCTCGAACTCTAACTTCGGTCCATGATCAGCCATAATGATGTTTGAGTAAACAATAACGACTTGCAAGTGGCACTCCACGTTATTCGGGGCACAGCTAACTGTAAATAAAATCATTCCACGCTCGACATTACGGTATTAGGTTTTTTTACGGTTTTACGGGACAGAGTTTTCTTTCTATTCCTTACCATGTCCCTTCCTCCGCCAGCTACCTCTCTTTTCCTGAACTTGGAGCGCTCCTCGCTTATTCAAATATGGTACACCTTGTTCATTTAGGAACACGCCTCGTTTCGTTATTAACAACGCGTACTATGCATTATGAAAGAAAGACTCTATATACGTACCTGTCTTCCACATCATTCTTGAGAGAGCTGCGTTATCGAAGCTGGGGTATCCAACACGCACGACATAAAACGCGAGGGTATACGGTTTTGCAATCCACATACTTTCGTGCTCACTGTCTAGACTTTGTATTATATCGCCATAATTTTTACTCTGACACCTACAGCACAGCCAACATTACTGTATAGCAGCCAGGTTTCACAGCTACATGACGCGTTTTCTACGAGCACTTGCTCAAAGCAGTCGTTATGCTAAACAAAAAAAATGTATATCGCGTTTCAGTTCGTCAGTAAAGCACGTAATGAAGCTGTGTGCGGCACTATAACACAAAATGAATGACAGCTGAATATGCAAGGTTCACGACTGTTGCTGCTGTGCAGAGAGGGACGAACTGCCGAGAAAGTCGTTTCTTAATCGTCGCGCTGTATCTTACGACAACGTGGCTGTCTTGCTGAGCGGCCTCCATCCGCTGGTTAATGCAATGCGAAATTGCTCAGTATGTACATCATGAAGAGTCCACACGATCTGCACATGCCGGCTGAGTTCCCTGCCTTTCAATAGAGAGTTCTTTATCTCTCTCTCCAACGTAGTGAAAACTATTCCTTCATCCCAGCTCTATCGATTCCCGTATCGGGCAAATTATCTCTATCCTTATCAATCTTGGACACTTGCAAGGATCGCCCACCGCTTTTTCGTACCGCCACGAAGCATACGACTTTACCAAGTCAATATTTTAAAGATCTCTCTATTTTAAGGACTAAAAAATAATCCTTTTTATCTAAGTGCGCACTAAGACGCATTGATGTTCCTTTTGTGAAAATGTATCCCCTTTAATCATTATCGGTCTTTCTTTTGCTGGAGCTTTTCATCACTTTTGAACGACAGTTTTAGCAGGTTTGAAGCTACTCTAGGGAGTTGCCATCATTGCAGAGCCGGTGACGTTTAAACCATGCTCTTATATCTCCCCCCCCCCCCCCTTAAATACGCTTTTTTTAAAACGCTGTATAAGAATCAAAACGATGGTTCGAAATTAGTTATCTCCAATTGCGAAATTACTCCAGAGACTTACGTTGAAGGAAGAAAGAGTGTCTGGATTATGAGCTTTCAAAACGAGTTTCTGTCGTGAAGAAATCTGGTCTTCGGAATCCAGTTTCTCAATGCCCTTCAACGTGACAACGCTAGCTGCCTGAGAAGAGAGAGAAAAAAGAGCCTAAAGTGCTTTCTCGCTGCCACATCAACGTACTCGAAGGCGAGTACTATGACGTTAATTGGAGCTTGCATTAAGTGACGGCATTTGCATACCCAAGTGCCGGCGTCGTCAAGATAGCCGCACTGACTTTTTTATTCTATCACTAAGACAAAAGAATGATAATTTTTCGGAGCAAAAAATGTGGCCTTCAAAGCTGTTTTTTATGGTCCGCATTGTAAGTTCAAGGTCTCACATTTCATCCTCTTTTGGACGTCACTTCGCTGCTTCACGTTCACTTTGCATAGCCTCTTCTTTTTATGTTCTTTTTCAGCGCCACGCGACGTTTGCGCAATCTGGCGGAGTGCTTCGCGCGGCGGTAACTTGCGGGCATTCTCGCAATCTAGTCGCGAGATTTGGACCAAGTGCAAAAGAGCGCGGCTCAGCATCGAGTTTCTCTCAGACTTACCCAACCACCTGACACTGGAGTGCGGCTTCACTTCTGAGTGCTTTTTTTATCGTCAACATAAACCTTAAGTCGCTAAATGGGTAATATGTAGCGTACATATCTTCAAACGCTGCAGTTTATAATTTTTTGTCCTAGATTCTTGTGTTCGTTTTCTTTATCTCTTTTTTTTATTTTTTTTGCACGAGCAGCAATGATTAGCGGGCTCAGTTTACCGGGTTCCGCCAAAACTCAAATAAGTCGCGGCTTTAAACTCATATCCCACAACCGCCAGGAAAAAAATGTCTTACCTCCCACTGACCGCCCCTCCCTCCCTTTTAATTCTGATTGAGGTTTCTCAAATCATCGTCGGAGATGCCAGCTGAAGCATATATCAGCATTTACCATGCAATTAACCTCTGCGCTAAATGAGGCCTTTACTGAAATTGCACATAATTTTTTGTTATTTTATTTAGTTTTTTAAAGGTAAGGGGCACATAAGCTTTATTTATCATTGTTATTTTCCCGTAAAAAAGTATTGGTGTTTTCACTGGCGAAGATTTCTATGACCACAGCTATCACATGAAACTTTGGCAATCGTTCAAATAACCAGTTAGAAACATTTCATGAAAACTACACCAAGCCTTCCGCATTAAAGTAGGCTGTTGGTTAGCTACCAAGTAGCCTTAATGGGTTGGTAAGTGGTAATAAGGTACGTATGTGACACGAGCAGTTGTGCTGTAAACTCATCGCACCGTAATGTTGTGCGTATTCTGTTTTATTGGCGCGTCACGTTTAAAAACGTAACGCTGTACCTGTATATGTTAAACCCACTTATAATAAATTATTTCGTATACGTTGAGCGGTTCGGAAATCCCTCGCTGTCGCTGACAAATTTTTCCCGTGCTAAAAGGTGGTGCCTATATATATATATATATATATATATATGTATATATATATATATATATATATATATATATATATATATATATATATATATATATATATATATATATATATATGTGTGTGTGTGTGTGTGTGTGTGGTGTGTGTGTGTGTGTGTGTGTGTGTGTGTGTGTGTGTGTGTGTGTGTGTGATATATATACGTTTCATATGGTACTCGTTCATTACGTAATGGGCGGAGTATAGACGCAGTATTTGCGCACTCACACTGCAGTGACCTATTCTGTTGAATTGTCACGGCACCCAGTGCTAGCCTTGTCGATAATCTGCCTTGCTTGCCCTAACAAGCTCCCTTTCTACCTTAAGTACGCTCGCAAATGGGCTTGCGTACGTAACATATTTCATGCACGTAATTGTATTTTTTATTCCTTACGATAAATTCACATATCTCTCCGCCTGACCAAAACAAAAAACTGCCAGTTAAGTGGCACTAAATTTCAAAACAAACGCATGGTAATTGGGCACCACCTCTTTCATTTCATACTTCTGCACCTGCAATAGTCTTCGGAAAATTTACGTGCACTCCACGGTGATGTTAGCGCAACAAATACGTCCACAAACTCCCAGCGACGTTTAGTGCCTCTTGAGGAGACACCGGTGAGACGCGCTAATGATTTTCACAGGCAATTGAACAGCTAACTCAAGTTTCTTCATTTCATTGTGATAAAGAAAGAGCTTAAACAAAAACAACGACGAAAGAAAACGGTAGGCGCGTTCAATATTGGGGGCAGTGCACGCGCGCCTACACGTACACGACCACGCCCACTGTGGTGTATAGGACCTCTGCCTTATTATTAACGGGTCGACGTGACGCTCAGGCCCGGACGGCGGCAATGACACGAGCCAGCCAGACCCTCTTGTGACTGCACATCTATCTTTCGCGTCCTCTCTTTATTCGCCCGTGTATGTAGTGCGCGAAACTTTTTGTGCTCTTCCTTCAACCGCAGATAACAGCGGAGAAAGAAAAGAAAGCGCAATGTCCCAAAGCGTTCATTCATTGGACCCACAGTGTCATTGCTCCGAAAATGGAGGCGTTATTCTCAATTTGGGATTCTGCGTGCGTCTACCTTCCTTTCTTTCTTTTTTTTTCTTTTCACTCTCTGAACGGCTCATACCTGTGGAACGTAGAATGGCTTTTGTGAACATCTTTCTTTTCGCCTCGCATTTATCCTTAATGGTCTCCCTTCACTAGTGCGAAAAGCACGATAACAAAAGTGCGTGTGTAGATGGTCTGTATTCGTTCGGTGCACCCTTCACTTTTTATGCTGTGAAAAAAAACTCCACGTCTACTCTATTCACAATAGTTGTCAAATCAACGCCTAGGTAGCAGAGTTTTACCGTAGGAAAGTGTATAGTAGCAGCGTTCTCTGCTACTTAGTTTTCTGACATCATTGGCGTGGTGTGCTTGTTTTCTGTGCTTATTTCTATATTTCGCTAACGCCTGTAACGGTGCAAACAATGGCCTGTCCCATGGTCGTGGATGCGCGTGTTCAGAATTATCTTTTTGCGACGTCAGACTTTTCCAGACATGCGCGATCCCCGACGTCGGCATTACATACGTTGTCCTACAGACGGCTTTTCTTGAACTGTCGAGTAATATTTTGACCAAGCCTCAGTATGTAGCGTTCTCCGTCTGCGTTTGTTTGTGTGACCGAAAGAAATTATTCATGTGCTTCAAGTATATAGGTACTGCTGAAGCGTTAAAAAAATGATATTGTAATAGAAGTCAAAGTTTATCTGGAGTGTACAAATCACTGATGTTGCTACTCTGTATGATGAACGAGATAGGGGGTTAAAAGATGCAAAAAAAAGAGATGGCTATAAAATGTTAAAATAGAGTTTTAAAAGTATATAAGTATGAAATTGAGAAAGTTTTTCTGGCTCTTGTGCGGGGATGTGCGCTGGTAGTCTCTCATAGTGCGTATTCAAGGTGCAGCTAAAGCTTGTCGAACTGTTATGTACTATCTGCATATGTGAACACAAGTCTCATTTCGTGCCTCTGTAGCATGAGCCAGGCTAACGTGCTTAAGGCACAGCCAAATGATAGATGATCGAGCCATCGAAAGCATGCACTACTTATATTGATCGCGGTCTTCGCTATACACTGGACATTCGAACTATATTTGTTGTACAATTTCAATGGAGGCACAATTGCTAGCTTGCCGCTTGATACAAGCGGTACCATAAGCTGTTTACACAGGCAGTGTTTAGGGGAACACGGCTGTACAGGGTTTCAAGATGTCGAGGAAAGGAGGAAAAGGAGGGAAAGGAAAGCCAGGGATATTAACCAGTCTGGAGCGACCGGTATGCTACCCTACACTGGAGATTGGGATGTGGGAGTTTCAAATATGGAAAAAAAATGAAGGAAAAATTTGAGATACTGGTTTCGTTCTAGAATATTGGTCGATTGACAGAGTAAAAGCGTAATGATGTGTCGGAAGGTTCGAGAAGCCTTTGCTATTCTGCACAACCAGGTATTTTTAGCAAGCTGAGAAGAAACAGGCTTTGTGAAATAAGTTAGCCGATGCTTGTGCTATTCGAAGTCCATTACGTGCCACTTTATATGCTTTTCTTCTTGGCAAGAATGAAAGCGTAGCCGAGCGACCAAGACGCTATCCTTTGGAGCGTGGTTCCTTTTTTCAAGTGCCGGCACCGGCCTGACAATTATCGTTCCATGGACTTCTTTTCTCTTTATAGCAGCGGTGATCATTATGTGCATGACGAACCGTCATGCAGTTTTGTTGTTGTTGTTGTTGACACATAAATTTTGTCTAAGCGCGACACGTATGTAAGATGAACAAAAGTACGCAGGACAAGTGCTACTTTCACCTGAAATTTTAATGGAAGGTTACACCAAATATGTAGCTTTAGCCACCAGAAGGGAACCTATATATTTGGTGGTGAAGTGTTTATATTTGATGTCACCTTCCATGAAATTTCAGTTTAAAGTGGCGCTTGCACTGTGTACTTGGTTCTTCGTACGAACGCATTTTCAAAAGCAATGAATCAGTAATAATTAGCATGATCTGAGTGCCTTCAAAGTTTGTTGTTTTTTTTTCGAGTCAGTATATACAAGTGCTTATATAATGCTATTCATTAGTGCTAAGGGGAAAATGTTATTAATTATTGAGGAACTCTGCGCTGTTGCCGTACTTATGCATTGAAACTTCGTGAATTCGGAAACGAGGGGTATATATTATTACGATGCAACAGTATTTAAAGTTAGGCTAGCTGGTACGGCAGCATTTTGTGTACAGCGCGCAATCGACGAAGGCGGAAGGGACACAGCGCCTGTTTGCGTTCCTTCCGTTTTCCGTTTTCATCGACCTCGCGCTGTACCTAAAACTGCATCAATACGAAGCTTTCACGCTGGCTTTTAACCACGTATGGGTTGGGAAATATAAGAACAGTTTTGTAACTGGTATATTTATTTATTTATTTATTTATTTATTTATTTATTTATTTATTTATTTATTTATTTATTTATTTATTTATTTGGATATTTAGTTATTTGTTTATTATTTGAAGATAGATTACCCACAGCAACAGGTATTGAGTGCCGTAAATTCAATCAAAGTTTAAACATATACACTAACCATAAAATGTCTGCTATGGTTGTGCAGTGGTTATGGGGCTGCGTTACAGACCCGAAGGATGCAGTTTAATTTTTGTCACGGCAGTCGCATCTTTACAGAGGCGAATGGTCGATTGCGGTGTACTGTGCGATATTAGTGAATAGTGGGGGGGGGGGGGGGGGGTAGAAAATGTGGGTTACGATTTAGACTACTTGGTACCCTTCTATTGGAGAGCTTACAAAAAGCCGTCCCGTGGGGCTTAATGCCGCACTAGGAAGTAGGAAGGAACAGCGAAAAAAGTTCCACCATGGTACGTTAAATTACACCAGATCACCACAATTACCAGATCCACAACGGCGTCTCTTATTATCATACACCGTGGTTTTGGACCGTCATACCCTAAATAGTGCATTGTGTTATTTATGGTAATGTATATCGGGAAGAAACACGAGAAAAAAAAAGTTGGAGTAATATCTGCTGAAGTACACTGTTATACACATGATTCTTATTCACCGAAACGCAATACTTGTCATTGTAACTTTATTGCACACCGTATAACTAGTCATGACTTTTGGTTGCCCTCCCTGCTGCGGAAGTTTTATCGCTTTCCTGGTCACTCATTATGACTCTGCCGAAGCGATACCAGATGTAAGACAGCTGTAGAACAGTTTGCGGTAGTCTACCGAGTCCCCGTAGCCCTCGTATGCATTTATTCCTTTCACATTGAAGGTAGTGTTCTGCCGACTCCCTGCAGGTGCAGTTCTCTTCTTCATTTGTTCCGTTTGCTTTGCAGCTTGGCTCTCGTTTCGCGCACTCCCTGTCATCATAACGTTCGACTCGGCGCTTTTTTTATATCGATATATCGCCCGTCTTTCTTTGTCGCCCCATAAGGACAAACACAGCGCATTGAGGAAAGCAGTAAACGCGTACGGCTCGCAGCACCCTTTACGACGGACACCCATTCGCGCGGGTCACCCCGTAATTCCCGGGAGTTCCGTGAGCACGTCGGAAGCTGCGCTGTCTGTCCAATATGCGCGTTAGCGGATGAAGCCCCCTCCTTCCTGTCCACCTTTTAATTATCCTGCCTCACGCTCGACCCGGCACCGATCCGGGCCGATCCGGGCCGAGCCTCTGACCGTAGTGGCAGCCCGCTCAAGAACTGCGCCGAGAAGAAGACGGAGAGAGGGATGGCAGATTAAAGATGACAGCCATCGACAGCTTGCGTCCAGTTCCCTCTCACGCTGTCTATATGGCGAGTGTGCCTCATTGCGACTGGGTTATTGGCGTACACACTGGTATGGTGACAAGGCGCGCGGGTGGGTGGGGAGGTCGGTAGTGGCGAAGTTATGTGCGCCTACCACACTCGGGCGTCT
Source organism: Rhipicephalus microplus (assembly GCF_013339725.1). Lineage (NCBI taxonomy): Eukaryota > Metazoa > Arthropoda > Arachnida > Ixodida > Ixodidae > Rhipicephalus > Rhipicephalus microplus. Next base: position 64,360,076 of record NC_051169.1, read on the forward strand.
TGAACTCTGCGGTTTTTCCGGGAACTTCATTTTGCTAGTTTGCTTTTTTTTCATTTTCAGGAGAAAGCTTCTATTATGACTCAGTCACGGCTGTTTCGATTACAGGCCACGAATGAAGATGTCCAACTAACTCCAAGTGTACCGATTAGCAGACGGGAGGATTTCAACTCTTTTACACAGAATTGCTTACCCAATCCACAGTTCACGTCATCTTCGCCGTCGTGGAGTGCGAGTAAATAGAAGATAGACATAAGAAGGGGAGCTTAACTATAGTACTGATTCAGCTTTCGAATGAAGATAGGATAGACAGATTAGAGAAGAAGGTACAGAAAAGAAAGTGCAGCTATGCATTGCAGTTAAAAATGTAGGGACAGTTACCGGAGGTGTTCCGTAGGTGGTTGACAAATCACAAATCAAAGTGCATTTAAGTAATGTTAACCTATACTGCTTTCCATTCACAAATGTTCACTCTTTATTTATTTTTAATGTGGAGCACTTATTATTCGCATGATGTCGTGCTTCGGCGTCGGTGGCGGAGCCGTCCACACCCTAACTTATGCTTTCGTCTCGTGCCGGCCCAGCAAGACAGTCGCAAAACTTTCGCTGCCCTTCCCCTCTCTCACCTCGCAAGGCATATGAAGGCAGTGTCTGCCAGTTAAAAAAATGACTCCTGACGCAGCACAACCGTTCGCTGTTAGTTCACTGGCCACCTTCTAGATGTAGTCACAGGATCCCGCGTTCGGAACTCGGTCAAGGGTGTCTTTACTTGGCTTTCGCTTGACGTTGCAGGCAATGCTTCTCTTTCATTCAATATATAAGAATATTAATCACGAAATATCAATTAATCATTCCCAATTGGTCAATATCCACGTGGATCCCCCCCCCCCTTTTCTGCGACGCATTCACTTGAGTTCCCTTTGTGGGAAGATGCGGGCGGCAAATTTTCCTGCTTAACTTTCAGAGTGGCCAACTCCGATCGAATTGCGATTCTCAGCGCAACTACACATAATAGATTAACTTTTCACCTCACCTTCTTTTTTTTTCGTATCTCGTGTGTCTTTATTACATAGATCCACCGTGGCCAGAAACACACGATTGAGTAAGTCGTGAAAGTACATCTTTCTTTCTTTCCTTTTATGCTTAGCACATGGAGTGGGACTTCCTAATGCCTCTTGGCGAGCAATCACTTCAGCGAACGCCGCCCAATCGGCACCGACGTGGGGCGGGAGGCATCGCTTGTGGTTCGCAATGAGCTCTGCGCACGTCGCTCCTATTGTGCCCACGAAGTCTGCTTGACGGGGATAAAAACGTGATGATATAAGGGGTGGCGTGGAAGGGCACCAAAACAATTAGGGAGGAAGCCAAAAAAAAAGCGGAAGGGATTACGATAGGCGACTCGCCGAGTTCGGAATGGCGCCGATTACTATACGAGACAGGAAAGTACGGAAGTGCTGGAACAGAACGGAGAACTCGCCGGTCAACGTGAAAACCCCATTTCCCTTCTCGTCGCCTTCGTCGCGTTAGCATGCACGTCGCTGCTTCAATGGTGGACATAGAGGAGGGTTGACCTCGAGACAACACAGATAGGAAAGACTGCAGACCAAGCTAAGCTCCAAATCTATCTATCTATCTGTCTGTCTATCTATCTATCTATCTATCTATCTATCTATCTATCTATCTATCTATCTATCTATCTATCTATCCATCTTACTATCTATCTATCTATCTATCTATCTATCTATCTATCTATCTATCTATCTATTTTCACCGCGTTACTCCCTCCCGCATCCTCTTCATCTATCTCTCATTTGTCTTTTGTTCTGCTACTCTCTGTTTCTACTGCCAGACCCATCGCAATTCGCAAATCGTGGCTCCTCTTTTCTGCATTGCCGGCACGTACACCGATGCATCTCCCGGGACACTTCTGTGGGACCAGTGCGAAAAACCGGAGGGAAGCAGACCAAATCAAATACGAACTGAATCTCGTTAACCGTGCCTTGCGTTATGCATTCCGAGTTTCGCGTGTACAGTCGCGGCTGTGCGAGTAAATGATGTGTGCGCGCGTGACGGCTCTCCGTGGCCCGGGCGTGATCTCAGCGTCCTAATCCTCCCGCTTCTCGCCTAATTTCGCGTAAACACTCGCTCCGGTCACAAGTGACAAAGAAGAGGAACGAAAACGAATGGGAGTTGTAAGATGTGGCGAAAAAAAAACTAGGAAATGCAGAGAGTGTGGAATAAGAGAAAGTATGAAAAAAAAAGGTCTTGAAATTTAGTCGCAGCAATCACTTACTTCCACCGTTTCTACGCAAACACCACTGTCTCTCTTTCTTTCTTGTTCTTTTTTTTCGTTTCTGTTTACCTGTTTAGGTTTCTAGAAAGGACAAGGGACAGTGTTTTGAACCGGCGTGTCCAAAAACTTACAGCGCGATGTCGCTCTGCTTTCAAGTCAGGCGGCCCAGTTGCATTACAATGTCAGCTTTTTCTTTCTTTTTCTTTTATGTTATCGTTCAAAAGCGTTCATCTAGTCCAGCCAGCAGGATAGTCGTTTCGCAATTTATATTGAGACAACCATTTTCTTCTATTTTCGTTGACATTTAGTCTGCGGGCAAGATGGTGTATACGTGTTTGACGCGACGTACACTGTGTAAGCTGCTCGTCTGGGGTTCAGTATTTTAGACCTTTTTTTAATTTTTGTAATAATTTTATCCTGCTTTTCTTTCTCTATTTCTTTATTAACTGGACTTCTCGGCATATATGCATGTCTATGCGTACGTGTGTGTGTTCTTGTTTGTATGATTCCGTTGCCAATGCTGGCTATCTTAATGTGCGCACGCTGAAAGCTCACTTCCCTCTATAGAGCTTGCTCTCTTATCACGGCACTGTGATGTGGGCAGGAAGCAAATATCCGCTTAGGCCATCAGCAGCGGTCATGGAAGAGGAGAGTGCATTAATTCATA